>JAOXJJ010000001.1:18441638-18454495 GCA_025769935.1 Phoenix roebelenii | reverse complement strand
TACATATATGTACATATATATATATACACATATATGTATATATATATATATTTGACTATGTTTGCGAGTTTCCGAGTCGAGTATTTGTTACTCAAAGTCGAATTAAAAAATTGTTCAAGCTACTGAAGCTCAACTTGAGTTTAATTGAGTTGAGTGGAGCTTGAACCCTAGTCGAGCTGGAGTAACTTGCGAGTTGTTCGGCTTATTTATATCTCTAGCCGCAGGCAAAAGCACTATAGGATTGCTCTTTTCTGTTTGGCTAATAGATCGGAAATATTTGTTTTAGTTTAGTAGCTCGTGTTTCTAGTTTCTATGGTGGGAAATAAACCTTGCAACTTAATAGATCTAAAATTTTAAATGTTCAAACAGTTGTGGCTATACAACTATCTCTACTACTTTGGTATTATAATGCAAATTATTTTGACCGTGCCTTTGTATTTCTTGAGCTTCTCAACATAAAGCGCTTTATATGTATCGACATGCTTTCTACAATCAAAAAAAAAAAAATTGCGTTACACTACTCTCTTTATAGCTCACGTTATTCGAAATTATGCCTATGAGATGCCAATAAGTGGATTGTGAAATATCTTCTTGCCATATCAATTTGTATACCTAATATTATTTGGTAATGAATAAAGTGGCTTTACATTACATTTCTATTCAATAATATATATATATATATATATATTCAATAAATTGATCGAAGAAATTTATGGTTCTTTTCACGTAAATGGCATATGGTTATTTTGATCTTCGAAAGTTCTATCACATAAGACTACTCTCCAAAACCTGTGTTATAAGCATGTATAAAAGTTTATATTTAAAAATTAATTGATATATGGAATTATGGCTTGTAGTAGAAAAGAATTTGTGGAAGATCCGTCTCATGTAATATTTTATTATTTTTATATTTTATTTTTCACCATTTCTCAATACAGATACGTTCTTCTTTTAGTACACATCCTCTTATTCTACTCTCTACAAATAATTAAAAAAATATAACATGAAATAAAAAAGTAAATATAATTCAAATATTTTTTGGCACTATGAATAAAAGAGGATTGTAAAAAAAAAAGGAATGTTTTCTCCCTCTTGGATAAATTAAATGCATTGCACATGTCAAAATTGATTAACTGGGCAATGATAAAATATGCCTACTTAATCTACCTTAATCTATATCATTAAATAAGGATGTAACAAACCCTGCATACTTTAATTGATTTTTTTCAGGAGTACACTCAAAGTCCATTAGATATCTTCACCAAAATATACAACTTAAGAGTAACAGTTTTCCCATCGTGAAGAAAGTGTTGCCTTGAATCAAGGAATGATGTGGCTCCCTGTTCACAAACGGAGTCTATTTACTCCGTTACATTCCAAACTTGCGCAAAGTCGCAATCCTTAGTCTATGCGACCACATCATTCACCGTCGATTTGATGGAGTCAGCACAGGCGTCACTTCCTTGGACGCTACTCTAGATAATGAACGACAAGGATAAATCCTTCGGCATATCTGGACGGTCATTAAGATACCGCATAAGATATTTATGCGGAACCAAAGAAAATATCATTACAGGCGGACCGCCATGGAATTGTGACGCTTGGTGTATACGTGGCAGCTGAATAGTGGTCTATTTTTGGTGGGTCCATTTATGTTAGGCCATTCTTTAAGAGACACGTCATCATGGTTCGTGGGTGTAGAATGGAGGGCAAGTTTACTTTTTGTCAAATTTTTTTATAAACTAAAGTTCTTTTTTTAAAAAATAATAACAAAAAAAAATTATTTAGAAAAGGGGGTTCTCTTATGTCCCACCGACCTTCTTTAACGCCGAGCGAAGCCGTCGCCTCTCTTCTCTCTATCGCTCTCTCGTTGTTTCCATCTCCTTCCCTTATTGGGGAGCAGGTAATCCTTTCTTCCTTGTTTTTTTTCTAATTTTTGCTTCCTTTTTACGGTCCTTGTTTGCTAATTCTTGATCGGTCGAGGGAAATCGGATCAGCTTCGCCGTTGTTTTTGTTTTTTTAGGGGTTCTGGGGATCGACGTAGTTTGGGATCTGTTGTTGATCCTAAGAGATTGTTTATTGGAGAGAGTTGATTCATCGATTTGGTCTCTCGTTGTGGTTGCAATTAGGTTTTTAGGGTTCTTTTTCCCCTTATTTTTGGCTTGTCCTTGCGGCGGCATGGCTGAGGCTTGTGAATTAGGGTTAGGGTTTGGGGAAAATTTTGTTGGGAATTTGAGGTACATGCACGTTCGGGTCGATTAGATTCTTGTCGGGGGAATATCATCATGTAGATCTTTGTTTTGGCATCCGTAAATGTGATGGGATCAGTCTCCATTGCTTTTTTTCTACGACTTATTATTATAGTGGAGAAATAATTATTATGCTGGAAAGATTGGTGGAGTTTATTTTATTCTCGATTCTCTCATATGTTGCTGCTTGCATTTTATTAATGTGTTTCTGTCATTTTGTTTCCCTTCTTAGATTTTATGTTTTCTGGTTATTTTTCGTCTGTATCTAAAAGTTGTATCTTCTACAGGGGAAGTGTTCGTGCCGCACATGCGATGGATGATGACTGTACCAATGAATAACTCATCTGCTCCCCCGTCACGGGAGCGTGTACTGAGCCTTTACAACAAGGTATCTCCTTCATTTTTTATTGTATCCTTTCCATAGTTCATTTCATTCTTCATATGCTGATTGTCAGGCTTACCAATTTTTATTAGTTTTATGACGGGCAAATGCTTATGATTTATCGTCAGTGATCATTATAAAAATCTTTGGTTGTGGGATGATTTGTGTCTTTTTTTTTTTCTTTTTGGTGTAAATGTTAAAGCTGGACTTCAGATTTGGAAAGAATGATCAACCTTATCATTTTCGAATAGATGCTCAAAATGTTTCTTAGAGTTATTTTTTTTAAGTGGTCTTATTTTACATCAGGTTATAATTCTGGAACAACATATCACTTTTCTGTTGCTGATATGAACTTCTAGTTCAATTTGAGTTTCTGGTTCCAGTTTCTTGAAAAAAAGGACATTATTAAAGATAAATTATGGAGAAAAAAAGGATAGGTGAATGAAGGGAAAAGTTAATAGCCAAAAAAAAGGAAGGAATGTGACTGAAAGCAAGTTCAGGAAAATGTACATTTGTAAAAGAGGAACAAATTGGGTTGTGATGTTATGCTTATGGTATATAGTATATAAATGTACTCTTGATGAACACCTGAAATAATAGGTGCCATGGGAAACAACCATAAGTTTGCTTGCACTCTTGTTAGCTTTTGCAGCATGCAATAACATGCATTTTGTTAATCATTTGAGATTTTGTTACTAAGAAATGGATATCCTCGACCTGGTAAAAGCAGTGTATTGAATTACACCAAAATTGGGACCTAGAGATAGATTAGCTAGTGAGGCTGTTATCCTTTGTGATCTTCCATGAGCATTACCATCTAGCCTTTTCCAAACTATATCCATTATGTTCTCAAATATTTTAATTGATTGGCAGAGACTCTTCCTAGAATTTCATATTTTCTCTTTGGTGCAAGGAACTATTCCCAGTGCTTCACTTCTTTTACAATTCAACATTTTTTTGAGTAGTTTGGCAAAAAAATCTTTTGTTAGTGATATTTTTATCCTCCAATGATGTGAGGAGATTGATATACATTGTGGAAAATCTCTTTGTTTGTGGGCCTGCTAGTTTAACAAGTGGTTGGAAGATGTCAAATAGAATTTGAAGTTCTTGTATACCATGGCGGAGTGAGCTATTGGGAATTCTCATTTGAACCCAGTAATTTAATTTGAAAAAGTACAAAACTGAACATACGTTTTTTTAACAAAGCGATGATGGATAAGAAGTTGGTCATAGCCTTATCTTATAACATGAGGCAGCAATCATCTATTCCAGGTGAGCAAATTCTCAGCTGAGGAATCTTTCATGGGGAAGCATCTTCTTTGCTGCCATTCAGTGAAGTGGATGATATTATGTCAGTGTTCTCAGATTTTTTTTTACTAGTTTAATCTACCATTAATGTAGGAGTTTGTCACGTGGTGGTACACTGGCTTTGATGCTAAATGCGCAATACTGTCTCTGCTTCAATTAATCACCAGGCTCAGAAGCTTAGCCTAGGTCAAAAACAATAAACAATTTGCTGGACAGGCAATTTAACTTAGATAAAGTGGACCAATTAAACCTAGAATCTGCACACAAACTATGTATTTTTTTTTCATTGTTGTGTAACATTTCTTATTTGCAAGGCATGATCGCCATATCACTTGCAATCAGTCCATGATGCAGTTACATGATTTATGAATGCTGGGAGTGTTCCATGAGGAGTTTTTTCCTTTATTTCTTTCCATGAAGCGTAATGAGTTAATTTGTTGGCTCTGTGGGTTGGCATTATTGGGAGAAGCTTGATTTTGGCATCTCCCCTATTGAGAAATTACTTCTACTTTTGCTTCTGATTATTTACCTATTTTAGATCTGAAATGGTTGATAATTGTCACAATAGAGGGGCTGACAAAGTCTGATCCTCATTTTTTCTTTGTTTAATGTTTAAAGTCACAATAGTGTAGTAAATGTCAAGAAGGCACCTTTTGATTGGAAATATGGATTCAAGTGTTACTTGAGATCTTCGAGGGTCTTTCCTATTATTTTTTGGATTGAATATATGAATTAAGGCATCATTCAGTAACCTCATTATGGAATTTTGCCTTGTGGCATCCAAAATTGTTTAACGCTTCTCTGAATTCAATGGCTTTAGTGATATGTAACTAGTAATGACTTTGGCAACGGGACATGATCTCCAGTCCAATCTTTTTTGTCGCTGTCCTTTTTGGCTGGTGCTCTATTACATTTGTTGTAATGTTCAAGAAGGCCTACAAAATTGATTTTCTTTCAGGACTAGGTGCCATGATTTTAGGGGGAGGAAGAAGAGTGGCAAGTTCTGCAGTCTTGATTGAAGTGTTTTTGCAGAACTAGATGCCATGGTTTTAGTGGAATGAAGAAGCGTGGGATTTTATGCATGCTCTATCTTGTCAAGTACTTGTGCCTGGATCCATGGATGCTCTGTCAGTTTCTGATGCATGTTCATCTTGCTTGTGCTATACTGCCACGTCCAGCAAGTTGCCATATACTTTAGCTTGAGTATTTAATTGTGAAGTGATGAATATGGAGACTTGCCTTCATTCTTAAGCCCCTATCTAGAACCTCTTATATTTTTTTCTATGATCTGTGCTTGTACCAATTTCTCTCTCTCTCTCTCTCTCCCCCTCCATCTCTCTCCCTCCATCTCTCTCTTGTACCAAATAACAAGATTTGGGGTCTTTGATTCAATTTTGCATGTATGTACAAGTTTTATTTGAATGCGTGTCTAATGATGAATTTAACATGTAAAGCATAGGTTATAAGCACGCAAATAAATTGAAATATTATGTATCAGATAAATTGTTTAGATAGTTCATGCTGTGTTTGATGGTTTTTTTTCCAATGACTAAAATGCTGCTATGTTTCAACTTGTGGATGCATAAGGATCTGTTTTGTGGATTTGAATGTTGGCATCACCTCTTATATGGCAACAACATTATATCAGCCAATAACTGTTGGCATCATGGAAACGTTTTACCAACATTGGATCAATGTTGCACACGTGTCATTCGAAACATTTCTGAAATTTTACTTGCACCTGAAATGCTCTTACTACTACTGCTGTTATTTTGCTGCACTGGCTTTTATCAAAGCTATAATCTAGATTTCCATGATTTCAATTAGGCTTATGCTGACTGGGAACTTGATTATTCTGTCCCTTTTTTGCTTTTACACTGTGTTTCTTTACATATACCCAATCAATTCTCTTTTTAGAGGTAGATCTGAATGTGTGCATATCTAATGCTTCCTACCTTTTGTGGTAGTGTAACATGCCTATGAATTTGTATCTGTGTGTATATTATGTCACTATACTTGCTCTACTCATAGGTAGATAAAATGAATAAATATTTTATAACTGGTCCTTTGATTGACCCTTGTATAATGTATACAACATCAAAACTCCTACTTTTCATTTTATCACAGAATATTGAATTGGAGAATGGACTGAGGAAGTCAGCAAAGTCGAAAGTCCCTTCAGATCCCAATGCATGGCTTCAAATGCGTGAAAACTATGAGGCTATAATTCTTGAAGATCATGAATTTTCTGAAAAACATGAGATAGAGTATGCTTTATGGCAGTTACACTACAGGAGGATTGAGGAGTTCCGAGCACACATTAACACCGCAGCATCCTCAGGTGGAGCGACCACATTACAAGTTGGGAAAAGTCCTGCTCAGCCTGATCGAATAAAGAAAATACGTGCTATTTTTAAAGGTTTTCTTTCAGAGGCAACTGGATTCTATCATGATTTAATACTTAAAATCAGAACGAAATATGGCTTGCCTCTGGATTATTTTTCTGATGCTCCTGAGAGCCAAATTACAGTGGCAAAAGATGAAAAAAAATCTTTTGAGATGAAGAAAGGGCTGATCTCTTGTCACCGCTGTTTGATATATTTGGGTGATCTTGCTCGTTACAAAGGACTTTATGGGGAAGGGGACTCTGTCGGTCGAGATTATGCAGTTGCTTCTGGTTACTATGGACAGGCTGCTTCCCTTTGGCCTTCAAGTGGCAATCCACATCATCAGGTGTGTTTTATATATTTTCTTGATTTTATATACAGTAGATCTAGAGTTTATGTTAGTCTGCCTATAGTTCTGACTGTGTTGTTTTTGTATGCATGAATGTCAGCTTGCAATACTTGCATCATATTCTGGTGATGATTTGCTTTCACTCTATCAGTATTTTCGGAGCTTGGCAGTGAATAGTCCTTTCTTAACAGCAAGGGACAATTTGATTATTGCATTTGAAAAGGTATTGGTATCTGTACTAACTGGAGCAATGTGATTTTTGTTTTCTATTTCTGTTGTTTAATTTTTTTTTGAGAACACACTCTTATCTATGAACACTGAACAATATATTGTGATTGGAGAGGAAGGGTGGAAGGGCGCATTCTTGTTAAGCTAATCCTTTTATGCTTCTTGTTCTGTGGTTCAATGCTTCAAAATATCATTGGTTTTTTTTACCTTTTTTGACATTTAAATAAGAATCTTAAAGTTGGTCAAATTATCCAGTGTGCCAGTGCTGTTTAATCCTGCTGCGAAGTGGAAACTAAGTTTCATTTAAATAAGCATACTTTTAAAAGTAATGATTTGGTGCTGAGTGAATCTCAGAGACTGATTTGCTAACAGGCTCGGAAAGGAAACTTGTTTCCACTGTGCAGAGGACCTAACTTGTGCACAGAACATGAGCATCAGATTGTAGTGCTGCTTTCTGAAAATGCTTATAGCCTCGTCTACTTGCTTAGGTGAATATCCTTGAATAATACTGAGAACAGTTACGAAGTTTAACAGTGCAAAATTTTGGCATGCCATGTAATGTTACTGCACATCTGGATATGACCTGGGCATCTTTATCATTCCATCTTGGCATATTCTTACATTTTTGCATTGTTCAGTAATGACATGCAGAAATCTTGTACAAGCTTGGTATCTCATTGTTTCTATCAATCTACATAGGAAACTGATAATCTGTTTTCATTTTTGTGTTTGTGTTGCTCTTGTTGACTTTCTCACGTGTGTCTTATTTTCTCAGTTGCATATCTGATTTTGGCAACAATTTCTTGCAGAACCGCCAAAATTGTTCTCAGCTGCCTGGAGGTTCCAGAGTTTCTTCTGCTAGGGCATTGCCCAATCGAGGGACTGGGAAGGGAAGAGGACGAGGAGATTTCAGGCCTTCAGCTAAGGAGACAAAAGTCGAAACCACTCGCATAAAAGAACGAGAACTTAGTACCCCTGACATTTTTAAAGCTTTCTCCACTCGATTTATTCGACTTAATGGCATCCTCTTCACACGGACAAGGTATTTTTATTCATGATTCACTTCAACACTAAATTCATAAAAAGTTGAAATATTTTTTTTCTGATTACAATTACTATCATGACTCATGAGATTTTGTTTGATACTATTTTTTTACTTGTTAAACATTTATGTGGTGCAATTAACAGCTTGGAAACTTTTGGAGAAGTATTTGCTTTGGTCATCGGTGATCTTCTTGAGCTGCTATCTTCTGGACCCGAGGAGAAGCTAAGTTTTGGTCAAGATGCTGCTGAAAATGGACTGGTCATTGTGAGGCTTATTGCCATTCTTATATTCTCAGTTCATAATGCGAAGAGGGAGTCTGAAGGGCAATCATATGCTGAAATTTTGCAACGTACAGTGTTGCTCGAAAATGCATTTACAGCTGCCTTTGATTTTGTGGGACATATCCTGAAAAGATGCACACAATTGCATAATGCTGCATCGAGTTATCTTTTACCAGCTATTATGGTTTTCATGGAGTGGCTTGCATGCCAATCAGATATTGCAGTTGGCACTGATATTGATGAAAAGCAAGCTGCTGCAAGGTCATTCTTTTGGAATCAGTTTGTATTACTGATGAACAAACTAATGCTAAGTGGGTTTGCTGACGGAGATGAGGATAAAACCTGCTTTTTTGATATGGTCTGGTATGATGATGGTGAAAGTGGTAATATGCTTGCATTGTGGGAGGACTTTGAGTTGAGAGGGTTTTCACCCTTGGCGCCAGCACAGCTCATTTTAGACTTCTCAAAGAAGTATTTACTTGAAAATGATGGGAGCAACAAGGAGAAAAGTGCTCGTGTGAAAAGGATTCTTGCAGCTGGCCGGGCTCTTATGAATGTTGTTCGGATTGGTCAACAGGAAATTTATTATGACTCAAAACTGAAGAAATTTATAATAGGTACAAAGCCACCTGCATATGAAGATTTAGATGCATCTGAGTTACATGATTTCAAAGTAGCAGGTCCAGTTGGAAATTCAGGAACGATGCAGTCAAATACAGCTAATCTACAAGCCAAACAATCTTGGGGGCAGCTATATGTGGATGGAGAAGAAGAAGATGAAGTAATTGTTTTCAAGCCTATGGCTGCAGAAAAGTACACCAACATGAGTATGTCAGAGGCAGCTGCTTTTGGAAACATCCAGCCTGCACAGAGTTCTTCCTTAGGTGATCAGTCAACTTATGGTGGTTTGCTTTCTGCTGCTTTCAGTAATACTGCTGCTTTCAGTAATATTCAGATGCCAGCTGCTCTAAATGGCATTTCGCAACCACCCGTAACTGTGTGCAGTGTTTCTCAGCCTCCTGCTCTGCATATCACTCCAAACACTTCAAAGTGGTCTACGGAGCAAGAGTCATTTATCATGGGCAGGCTTAAGATTTTGAGCATTGCTGAAAATGACAAATGTGCTAATCCAGGTTTGCTAAATGGACGTAGTAGTTTGCAGCCTACTGCATTTCCCCCATCACTTTCTGCATCTTCCAATCTGTATACCAGCTCTAGCAGTCTGTTATCTGGTCATATAAATGCCGGCAAAGCTGTTATACCAGCAGAAGTTGATTCCATAATGCCTTTGGAAGCAGATTCTGATGGTGTGGATATGAAAGTTGCAGCATCTTTGTCAGCTCCGAGGAAAAACCCTGTAAGCCGGCCTGCTAGGCACTTTGGACCACCACCTGGATTTAGCAAGAACCCTGCTAAGCAAATGGAGGACTCCAATTTTAAATTTACTATCAAGGAAGAACAGCCTCAGATGGATGACTATAGCTGGCTAGATGGATATAAGACATCATCAATCAGTGGTATGGGGATGGAAAATTCCATCAATCGTTCTACACATATATATCCACAAGTTACTGCTAGTAATAGCAACAGTATTACTGGTACTATTAGCTTTCCTTTTCCCGGGAAACAGATTTCTACTGTTCAGCCCGAGATGGCATATGAGAAGAAGTGGCAAGATTTCCAGCTCTTTGAGCATTTGAAGTTGCATGCAGAAAAGCAGCTTCCCCAAGCAAGTCAGCAGTCTGCTCTGCTACCAGAGCAGCATCAAGCACAATCATTATGGTCTAGCCATTTCTTTGTGTGATTCAAAAGGATAAAGGGTAATGTTCTGTCTTCTGTGGCATAATTTAATTTCTACTGAACTATGATGTTGGGATTTTGCCTGCTGTTGTGATATTATCTTGTGCTTCATTTTTATTTGAGATTAGAAGTTAAACTCATCTCAATTGGACTTGTATTCCAGGCTGTTGAGAATTTGTTGCAGCGAGTGGCCTCTAGCTTGAGCCTATCAACTTGGGCCGCCACTTTTGCAGCTCTTCCAGTGGTTGGTAAATCTCAGTGGGAACAAGGTGGTATTGGGAACATAACAGGTGCTTGCTCCTGAAATTGGTAAGCATGAAAGTTCTAACTCTCCCCCATGTTTAATAAGATTTCTTTTCCTGCAGTGCTGATTATCAAAAAGTTGATAACTAATATGGTTACTTATTAACCATAATATGATCAGGGTTAAGCAAGTTTTTTATAGGCTGGAGATATAGGCACTGACGAGAACAGCAAGATTTAGAGCATATTAACCTGATTTGCTTTACATCATCAATTGTACTAACTTGGTAGAGCATTGAATTAATGTGAAAAGAAACCAAAACTCAGAAGCATGCCTCCCTTTTCTTTAAAGTTGTTCCAATCAAGGTTTGCAGTATTGGTGCATACCATCTTGTACCGGGCATAACGTATCGTATAGGTGCTAATCTGATACTCAGTACAAGAGGCGTACGAAGTATCGGTATGTGCAATTAACCCCTGTAATGGGCATACTGACATAGTGGCAAAATGGTGCTGGCATGGGTTTGGGCACTGAGATTGTGAATATTGGTTGCAATCACCCAGATTCATGCCACTGTTAAGGAAGAAAATAAAACAAGCATTTCACCATCTATTTCTATCTGTCTATTGTGCTTCTTACTTTAGAAAGTTGCTGCTGCTTTTATTTAACTTTGAAGTTGCTGTTGGTCATCCCTCAAGATCTCTTCCCCGCGACTCTTTATCTTGTTACCCCCTACCTACTACACATCTTAACCATCTCAGACCTTGTTTATTTATTTGCATTTCAAAATTTATGTTCTACACTTTACATTGGTGAAATGTCCTCTCTGAAAATAATAGCATTTATGTATACAGAAGAACAATCTGTCCATTATCTTTGGGTTCTTTGTTTGAATTTCTATTTATAGGGATCATGCTGGTACTTGTTAAGTTGGTAACTTGTTATTAATTTGAAAAAACTTCAAATTAATGTGCAACCCTTCTGTTTTAGATGAGTATAAAAGCAAAGTTAATGTGCAAGCAAATAAAACTATAGCTTTGGCAAAATGTAGAATTATTAGATTTGCCATGTTGGTTGGAGCTAAACAAATTTGTCTTTTAAGATAATATCAGGATGGATCATTGATATAGTTGCTTTAAATAAAATTTGAGCTTCATGGTATATAAAATGGTTATCTGAATTGATTATCAGAGCCTGGAATGAGTTTATGATTGGTTAGTGATGCGGTCTCATTTCTCAGTTTGCTGTGGTATGTACTCATCATTCAGTAGTTGGACTCTAATTGAGTTTGGACCAGTATCTTAATGAGTCACATATTGTAAATTCAAAAATCTTTAACTGACACAACATTTAAATACTATGATTTTATTAACATCCATTCTGCATTTTAGGTTTATAATGGAATCCAGTGGTTTATTTACTCATGGATGGCTATTAGTGAATGGAAACTATGAGATTATTGAAGAAACAGAAAATTTAGCTTGTATAAAGAAGATGGTGAATATGGTAATCAATTTTTGTATATTTTGAGACTACAGTAAGAATAAGCTGCCATGCATTTTAGTCATGAAATGATTGTTAGACGTTGAAACCAACATTTGTTTCAAATATAAAAAGAAAATATATTCAGATGATTATTTGGAGAACCTAGTATTAAAATTCTATCTCGACCCATACTTAAGAGGCGGAGTCCAATAAGAACTGTCATATCCATCGGAGAGAGGGGTTGATTCTTGCAAGGAGGTGCTGCTGTCATGGGCATTGGCTAGAATAGATCAATGTGGTTGAGCTTCTTGTATGTGTTACTGTTAACTTTGGCGAGTTTTTATGTACAAGGCCTCACCAATTATCGGAGCTAAATTGGAAAAGGTAGATCATAATCTAATTTAGCTATATTGTTGAGGACACACGAGTATTAGCGGCATCAAAAATAGAACCAAGGGGCAGTCATTGGCTTCGTTGTACTCCCTGACTTGGTGGAAGAACTACTCACCAGGATGATTAGCCTTCTTGAGCAATTTATTTTTCCAATTTTTGGTGATTGGATGGCTACATCATTACAGCCACATTTTCTTGGACTACTCTATTTCTTGGATGTTCTCACTTTTTTTCCTTTTTTTCATAAATAAAAATGTTTAGCGGCAAAAATTGATATTGCTTCTAATGAAGATTTTATGCGTTGGATTTAGCTGTTGCTGTTGATGCAGAAGAGGCTGCTCTGACTGCAAAGACAAAACTGCAATGGCATTTGAAGCTGGCTACATGGGTGAAGTTGAATCATTCCTGTGAAGGATGATGACCGGATGCTATGGGTCAACCAGTGACTAAGAATATAGGTTGTCAATGTTGGTTAGAAAAGAATATGGGGTTTTATATCATGGAGTTCTGGAACCAGGCATCGAGACTTGTTTTTATTAACTAGGGGTTCTAAATAGTGGTATGGGGGACCATTTAATGGATGAGTCTCAATCTGAAAAGAAGAGATGCTCTAGGTGCAATCAAGAGAAAAAGGGGACAATGATGAAATGACATGGATGTACTATATTATAGAGTGGATAAGAGGAGGAAGGAGTCTTTTTTTGGG
>JAOXJJ010000001.1:18407476-18441607 GCA_025769935.1 Phoenix roebelenii | reverse complement strand
AGGGGGAGGGGGGCAGGTGATGATTATAAAAGACAAAATATCTAATCATGGAATATATGGTGTTTAAACAAGGAAAAAAACCATATGAAAAATATTTTGTAGAAAAGACAGTTGATTTGCTTTACTTACAAGAAGTTAATATGGGATCTTCTTCATATAAGTTCTAGTAGCTTCTAGGACAATTGAGTAGTCCATTGTGTATGCAAGGGATTTCTCGCTCGGTTTAGTGAGAGCAATCGTGTCTAGGAGACTTCTAAGGTGGAAACATTTTTCCATAATTGCCAATTGGCCCAGTAGTCTTCAAGCCTTTGCAAGATTTGGTTGTTGATTTAGGCTTGGCATATTACAGTTCTGGTTATCCTCGAGGAAGGGCTGTAGAAGCACTAATGTAAACATGGAAGATTCACTAAACTGGTTGGCAAACTTATATTCATTAACTGTCTGAGGTAATGCCAAGAGGCCCTTTGCTTTTCGAATATGATAGATAAATCTGCATCGAATGGATTAAGAATATTGAATGGTCAAGGATTGGTTAGTTAAACTGTCAATAATTGGAGCAGTAATTGCTAACCGCATGACTAACCTCTAAGAGTTATGAATGAAAAATGGGCGTGGAAATTCTTGGAGAAGTTTCATAGTGGAAGTGATGTTAGTTTGTAAGTTAGCATAAATTGATAGGTCAGTTAAGTATACTATTTTTATAATGGAATGACAGAGAATATGCAGCTGAAGCAAATAGGGAAGGAATGTTGAGGCTTGAAGCATTCATTTGTGCAGAGAAGCTGCTGCTGCATATATTCAGGTAGGTGATAGGAACACATTTCCTTTTGTTATCTGTGTGTATGTTATAGTTAGGGTCTTCTTACTTTCGTGACTTGTTGTGTGCTCAAAGATGTTGATTGTGTTCACTCTTCACCTTGTCCCTTTCTCTAATTAGGGTGGAATAAATAGAAGATAGTTCTAGGGTTAAGGAATCCAGTGTTTGTTATAGACATGAATAAAGCTTCTGGAAGTGTTTTTTTTTTTTAGTTTGGGAAAACATTTTCGTGAACTTATCATTTCTTTTCCCCTTTTGGTTTTTAGCTTTCTTTTTAGGCCAGCTCTCGTTTAAAATGTCCTTTGCTAAGACTAAAAATTTCTTTTACCCTTTTGGTTGCTAGGCCTGCTATTGTCTAAAATGTCCTTTGCTTAGACTATAAATGAATTAACAAAGAGTGCAAGTTGAGCACTGGTTGTCCAAGTTCTCAGACTTGGGATATCATACTTTTAGTACATACGACGGACACTTTGAACAGGCATGCTTAAGTTTGTGGGTAATGTAGGTGGATGAAAATTATAATTTCATTGGGATGCAAATTATAGTTTCCTAACTTATTAGGCCATTTTTCTTTTCCCTGGCATTTTGCTCAGATCAGATTTAAAAAAAGCCTTAGTATCTTGTTGCAAAAGCTATGTGCACTCAAACATGGAATGCATTTTAAGGAACAACTCTTTAAGGGCATGGTTCTTCAATTCATATTGGTATATATGCAATTAACTAACCCAACATAAGATATCTCGTTGCACTTGATCAAAAAAAAAAAAGAAGAAAGAAAATGTAAGACTAGTATTCAGTGAATGCTGGAATTTGTTGCATGTTATGCACATTCAACTATGTAGGCAAGTACCAGTATTGATTAAAGTAAAATCCAGAACAAAGGTGAAAAGAGTGTTGATTTGTACACCTGAGGGATGAAGGCCTATGCTCAGAAATACCATGCTTGCCATTATGCCATCATATGTTTGCGTATAATGTAAATAGGATTACTAGACTGGACAATTCCTTGTTATAATGTAAATAGTATTTGATTTTTCTGATCATGTCCATGTGTTTTTTTGGTAACTAATCATGTCCTTGTGTTTTAAGATCTTTCTCCTGTTTCTCGCCATGGTAACAAACACCAAGAGTATTGACTATGCTTTTTTTCCTTATTGCAGAGTGTGCTCTGTGCCTTCCAAATGTGAACAAAGATCATATAGGGCGGAGAGAAATCTCGAGTTATCAATGTCCCTGGTTGGTTGCTTGGTTCAGCAATTTTAAGCATAGCTAGAGCTTCAACAGGATTGGATCCTACTAGCATGAACCTGAGACAGCAGTTTGGGTGCTAGATTGCTCTCTGTTACATTTCTCTGATCGCTGAGAGAATGTCATGTCACTGCTTTTAGTAGTGAAAGTAGCCGATCATTATATAAGTTGAGCCGTCCTGTATGCCCTGGACTGGTGTGGCAGTGGTGCAAAGGAGTCTGATGAGCGATGGTGACATGAAGCATAGCTTAATATACTCCTAAAGCAGTTTGTATGCATTTTATTACCAGCAGTAACCCTACTAGTAATCGTGGATGTGGTTTCTTACGTGTTGAACTGATGGTGTGGTTTCTTAGTTTTCTGCCTATTTTGGCATATGAGTTGGCTGTGTTGTACCTTTTTCAAGTACTACTGGTATTTTGGACAACAAACGAATGATAATTTGGTTTGCTCACAAGCTTTTAGCTCAAAGGTGACCCGTCATTCAATGTTTCAAATATATATATTTTTTGGCTATTATTCTTATAGCTGATCTACTACGATCGGGATTCGGGCAGGAACCAGAATTGGGCTGAGCGTTCAGCTTATCTTATTCTTGATATTTTGCAGGGTTGACATGATTGCTGTGCTTTTACCGAAAAAAAAGTGGATTTTTGTGCTGATAGTAGATGTGAATTAGAGGTGAAACAGCAGGTTGTAATGTTCTCACATGGTTACCTTTTATCTCTCTTTTTTTTTTTTTCCTTTTTTGGGTATATGGAGGGTGGATATTGATCCATCGAGGGAACACGCATGTTCTGGTCAGAATCATTATTCGTATTGGTGATACATGGATTCAGCCTTATTTTCTCAGCTGATATGAATAGATTATAGGATATCAGCTGAAATAAATATGTCAGGTGATATTTTTTCAATCACGTTGTTTACTTCCTCGGTAAGCTGATATCAAGGTTTAAATATGGTTGGAACTTGAAATTATTATATTAGGCGAAATTTCAATGTCACGGTTACTCCATCTGGCTTTAACCTAACAAGCTCTTGTTGCAGGACAAGAATATTGGTAGAATGCTCATCGTCTGTTAGGCGCTTGCTCATTTATGGATACAAAGGGTGGGCGGTAAATCTGGGGTTATCCGATCCTGACATGATCTTTGAATGCTTCCCATTTTGTCCTTTTCTGTCCATGACGTTTCTCAAGGTTTCTTCGAATTCGAGTTGGCGTGTGTCCAGTCACATAATAGTTACGCATGTGTTGAGTTGCACTATAGTATTAGAGAGAACCTAACGACTCGTATGGACCAATGAACCTGCAGTGCAAGCATTTTTTTGATTGATCTTGAGCCGGTTATAGTATTTCTGATTGAATTTGTGATGTGTATGATTAAATTTGATTAAATTTGGATTCTTAATTTAACAAGAATGCTAGAATTTAAATAATAGATGTAAGCTTGTGCTGGCATGTATTTAGTTTAACATTCATTGTGCACCCAAGAGATCTTCGCTATTTATATAATGTCAGAAAAATCAATATTTTTTAGCTTTTTTTTTTTAAGATGAGGTTTTGGATTGTTACATCATATAGTTTTTGTCGGTTGTTGGGAAAAGTCTGTGTTATCCAGTTCTCCTAATCTAGAGGACAGCATAATGTTATCCTGTGGATTTGTGTTGCTAACTTCAATGTGGATCATCCAATTCATGCCTGCTGGACCACCATATTCCCACGCGAACTCCATGATGGTTGTAGTGTTGTTATAGTGTGGATTGGGCTGCTCCGCAGCTTAATCCAGTTTAAAAAAAAAAGTGATGCCACCCAAGGTGTTGTGGCGCCGGAGTTCTTATCAGATATTTTCAGTTACCGTATTATCCATTTCTTCGAGATATATTAATTAGATTGCAGTTTATTTTAGTCTCAACCGCTTGTTGAGGCGATCAGTATCCCTTTTTTTTTAAGAAAAGAAAAGATGGCTGCCATCTCGAGATTTAGAAGCTCTGCTATTGGAATAGGGTGGAAGAGGGAGCGCTGATGTGATCCGATGGCCTCCATGCTGTAGAAGCGGGAATCAGTGCGATAAACGGGAGGGGGTTGGATCAGGAAGGCATCCTCTCCGACTGCTTCCCTCTCCTAGCGTAGCTGCCATATGAGTGGATACTTAAAACATCTGAAACTCCTAATCAGATTTTATAGCGGTCCAAATAATTTTTATCTTCTTAGAGCTCCCACCCTCGAGCTTTTTTAAGATAAACTTCGATGATAACATGACTGATGGTGGCAGTAGGGGAGGAGTTAGTGTTGTGATTAGGGGTCATAATTTTAGACTTGTTGCACCCGGAGATCGACGCATTTTTGATATGTATGTTCCTGAAGCGGAGTTGAGAGCCGCTTGGAAAAGTCTTACCTATGTGAGGCTCGTCTTGGGTGTAGATAGCATTCATCTCGAAGGGAACTCCACCACGGTGATTCAGTGGATCTGAGCTAGCATAAGTCTGGAGATGAGCACCACTGTTGTAGGACATCTGCAGGTTGATGAGGGTTTGTGGCGCATTTCGGGTCACTCATATCTACTGGAAGGCGAATAGGGCCGCCGATTAGGTCGTTTCTTTCATTGCTCAATATTCAGGTGGAGTCCTCTGGGACACCCATGAGGCTGCCTTTCCTCGTTTTCAATAATTTTTTTTTTTTTTGATTTTTATGCTGGTACTCATGTTACATTAGCATGATTCAACGTTCTACAGAAAAAAAACTCTCTGCTTCCCTCAATTGATAGGCTCCTTCAACCCTATCCAATTGGTAAATGCTAACTCCGGGCCAAGTGAACTGCCTGCAATGATGTTATTCAACCATAACAATATATATTTTCTAAACCAAACCCTTAAAATTTTTATTTAACAAAACTAATTTTTCAAGATTTTGTCTAAATTTCACTGCAATATGATTAATTATTTCTCTCTTGGAGCTTCGCTTTAATATCCAATTTTCATAAGTTTAGTTGCATAATTGCAACTAGTCCCCTCCCATTACAGAAAGGGCTCGGTTCGTAATATATATTGAGATAGCAACGGATTTCTTGAACTCATAAAACCCGAGCAATGTATTTCTTGAGCTCATAAAACCCGAGTTCTGCTGCTGATAATTGTCATGATAACCTGCAAAGTGCTTCATAAATTGATGAAGAGTTTAGCAAAGTAGTTGAACCCTGAATGGCTAGCAATACCAGACACTATAGTTAGCACTGGTTCAACCACTACAAACCAGCTGCAAGTGTTCCACTTAATGAAATATGCCACTGTTAGTTGGAAAGTGTTTTGATGTTTTGGTGACGAAGGTCACCAAGGTGATGGTTTATGGATAGACTCCATGGTAGTCTCTGACTTTCACCAACTTGATCAATATTAACATGTCGTGACCATCTAGATATGCCTGTTTAAACCTAATGAGACACTAATGGTAAAGCACCAAGGTCTCAGCAGGCAGCAAGAAGTAGCCATCCATTGTATCATCATGCCAACCTATGAACCCATTCTAACCACTGTGATTCTGCTCTCCTGCTCCAGATAAAAAAGAAAAGGAAACAAAAAGACAATATTAGAGAAATAAAAATTTGCAATCCACCAAACAATTCCTTAAAAAAAAAAAAGAAATCCTCCAAAATTGTATGAATCATCTGCTCCACTAATGATTCCAAAGACGATTTCTTCACCATTCATAACTATGAAACCGAACTTGTCATTTGAAAGCTCATGTAATGTCTCTATGAATCTTGATGAAGCCGAGGGTATTCCCTGAACCTCAGAAGCTTAGTCCGCACACAAGCTTAGGGAGCGGAAACGACTGCTTCTCCTCGGAAGTATTGTCTGCTTTGAAGGGGATTTCATAGTTCATTTCCAACGCATGATTTTGCCCCGCAAAAGGCGTCTTCGAAGAGAAAGGGGTTGCCCTCCTCCATTTAAGGAACATACATCTCCGCTACCTATTCGATGTGGGACTAAGTTCGGACGCTTTTTTTCCACAACATGCCCCCCCAGCGGAGGGGTCTGTGCCGGGGTCAAGGGCTCTCAACGAAAGCACCATTGATGAGGCCGAGGGTATCCCCTGAACCCCAGAAGCTTAGTCCGCACACAAGCTTAGGCAGCGGAAGCGACTGCTTCTCCTTGGAGGTATTGTCCGCTTTGAAGGGGTTTCATAGTTTCTTTCCAACGCACGGTTTTTCTCCGCAAAAAGCGCCTCCGAAGAGAAAGGGGTTGTCCCCTTTCATTTAAGGAACAGACCTCTCCGCTACCTATCCGATGTGGGACTAAGTTCGAACCCTTTATTCCCATAACAAATCTTATGGCCACAGATAAACAGAAAAGCATTAATGGGCTTGCATGGCTCCAAATCTATGGTGTCTCCCATTTTCATTAACAGCAGTTCCTGTGTAAAAAGCTAATTCATTGGGAAGAACCTTGCTGTAAAGCACCAACTTCTGATAAGCAGAATCAATGGCAGCCAACTAGGTTCTCAATTAACTCTTTTTTTTCTATGTTCAAAGCAATATGATGACTCATGAGATTTTATCACAAGGCGGTATGATAAGAGAGATCATGCCTATACTGTAACCTCTTGGCTCTTGCTGATTCTAGCGACCCGAATAATTTCTTGGTTTTCCATATCTCAACAGTGCAGTGAGCCATTTCAATTAAGAAAGCTTACAACACCAAGGTCGCAGAAATCTTCATGCACAGAAATAGACTATCCACAGATATAAGCTAACATGGATAGGATAAAGTAAGGAATTACAGTAAGATTAACAATGGAATTTAGCGTAAGTACAAAATAATAGCAGCCACCTAGAAGATTTATTTGACCAGGGTGCATGTGCCATGCATTTTGAAAGGTCTGATGGTTCATAAACATGCCATAATAAATCACTGTGATGCAAATGACGGCAAAAATGGGATCTATCATGGATATTTTATTGAAGTTTTAATTAAAAAAGATTTAAATTTTCTTATCTCCTATATTTTAATTGTTTTAAATGCTTTAAAATATTTTTTCGTGAGACGCCTTTTAGAAAAGTTGTTACACTTCGAAAGAAAACGTTAATTTCCGAAAAGATATAGTGTTCAACATCTTTGACCATCTGTTTTTAAGTGCATGTAGAGTATATTTCACATGAGGAAAAAGTCTTCGCAGTCTAGACTGCGCGACCATGGGCAAAATAGATTGATCTTGATCAAAACAGGAGATTCCAGTTTTACATGACTTGTTTCCTCATTCGGATAAAAGCAGAAGCAATTCATGAGAGGAAGCTTCTCAAAAATATTATAAGATTCAAATGGATTGACAATAAATTGATGTTCACATAAAAAGAAATGCTAGCATCTTGAAATCCTTCTGTTTCTTCTTCATTTATCCATCCATGCACTTCCTTAAAATTTTTCCGTCATTTTTTTACTTATTGATGCTAAATGCCAAAACTATATATATATATATATATATGAATGAATGATTAGGGACTGAAAAAGATCCCTACAGAAGCAGGGCCTCTTTTGATCATGGATGCAATCCATACATGCTTGTCATGAATAATGTAATTCTTTCCAAGCTTTTTGTGCTTTGCCAATTTCGACCGTGCATGCCAAGCGTATCATAGAGCACCTTGGCATGAGGAATGGTAGAATTTTAGCTCAAACAAAGGCTTAGGGATTAGGACTTAATAATAGTGGAGATACTTAGCCAAAAATATAGAACTTAGGGCACGTTTAGTTGGAAGAAGTTGGACTTTAGAATGAGAAGGAAATGAGTGACTTCCTAGCCATTTGGTTGGAGAAAGTTCTATTTTCACTGTGATTCTGGAAAGAATCCAATCCTTATTTTCTCCTAGTATTTAAATTCTATTTCGATTTCGATTTCAATTCCAATCATAAACCAAACACATTGGAGGATATGACCATTCCGATTCCCATTCCAATTTATTCTGATTCTGATTCCAATTGTTATCATAAACTAAATGCACCTTTATAGTTATTATAGCTCAAGTAGATCAACATACACCCCCTTCATAGATCTAAAGCAAAAACTAGAAGATGAATCTGAATTCTGAAAAGAGATTTACATAAAAAACAAACATATTGAAATCTAATTCTCTGAGGGCTGCAGTCTAATTGGGCCATGGATGAGCTAGAAAATTAGATGTCACCAATGAATTTATATAGGGAAAGAGGGCACATGAGCATATCCCCTAATAATATCACTGCATAAAAGAAAAATTATTGTAATAATGAACAAATATATGTATCTACATTAAATTTTATTTTTCATGTTTTATATGGCAACTACATAATGGGTCAGCAGCCAATCAACTTTGCATTAATGCATATGCATCAAAGACAAAAACAGATAATCCTCTCCACTGAAAGTTTTGTCTTGGGCTTCATGTCAACAAACTAACACCTAGTCAATTATTTTCTCGCAACCACTTTGATTACATCCACTCATTCCTCCTGTATTCTTTGAGACAAATGCAGATTAATTAGTATCCTACTATTCTATGTAGCCATTTAGAACCAAAAGTATACATCCACAATTTTTTACATAAATATTAAATTAATCAAAAAAAATCATGCTATAATTTTGTAAAGAGGTACCAATATCTAACTTATGTCCTATCCTCATTCAGTTCCAAAAGGAGAGGAAAAAAAAAGTGTATTCCATAAATCACATAAGTACAAAAAAATAATCTATTTCCTCAGATCGCAGATTCGCGGTCTAACTCTTCCACCCTCATGCGTATCGCCCGCCCTTCGGACTAGTCCACGTAAACGTCAAGCTGAGCTTATGCCCGAACAGCGGGTGGCCAATTTGGGCCAAGCTGTTCATCCTGGGCCCCACGTCAAATCGTTTATTCGCTACGTGGCGTCGGATCAAGAGAGCAAAGGATGTGAGATCTGTTGTATGCTTCACAGCTGATCGTAAACCAAGCCGGTCGCCCTTCCCCTTCCTCTCCGAAAGCCGAAGGCGGTCGAGACTCGAGAGAGAGAGAGAGAGAGAGAGAGAGGGAGACAGACGGGGAGAGAGTGAGATGGAGAGATACAGAGGCGACCGCGACGGCGGCGGCGAAGTCGGCGGGAGGCACCCGAGGATGGCGTCGCGGTGGTCGTCCAGCGGGCCCGCGGACCCGCGCCACCGCTACCCCGACCACTCCCGCGGCGGAGGCGAGGGCTTCGCCGGGGCCCGCCACCACCCCTACCGAGGCCCTCAGGACTTCCCTTCCGGAGGCAGAGGTGGGTTCCGCGGGGGACCGGATGGCTTCGGCCACCAGATGCCGATGGGCGGTCCGCGGCGTGGTGGCGGCGGCTTTTCCAGCAGAGGCGGCGGTTCCCCAGGTTCGTAAAGCTCTCTCCTTTTCTTGATTGATTTCCTTTCACTTGTTGCAGCTCTTTTTTTTTTCTTTAGTGGTTTTGCTCTCATTGTTTCTGTGGATTTTTTCGGCTGGAAAGTAGAGGTATCATGAGATACCTATCAGATGAATTCGTTAGAAACTGTGGTTCCAGACAATGCGTGCATTAAAAATTGAGGCTTTCACCTCTTCACAGTTGATGATTTACCCATTGAGGGAAAAAATTCCCCGTATTGTTGATGATTTACCTCCCGAGGGATAAAAATTCGAGGGTTTTCTCCCCGTTCTAGTGTAATTAATGAAGAATTAGGGTTTCTAAATCGATTTTAATCTGTAGCTCAATCTCTTATATAGAACTAAAATAAAGAGGTAGATATTTCCGCGTCACCTGATATGGAGATGGCAGCGGAGAGACCGTTTTAAATGCATTTTGGATGCCTGAATTTACTGAACAGGTGATGTCTCCGTGATGCATTTTGTCATCGGCCTAAACTTCGTATCATGTGTGAGAGAAGAATAAAAGAGATTAACGGGGAGGAAGGATGCAGGAAGGGGAAAAAAAAGGAAAATCAGATACTCAACTTTTTAGCTCCTCTGAGATACTACTATGACAACCATCACTTAAATGCCATATGGGAAAATTGTCCTCTTGGTCTAGCTGTCTGGTTAGGGATGCTACACCACTACTGACGGCTTAAAAACTAATATTTAAGGCCGACTACTTTAAAGTCTTCAGGATAGATGAAGAAAAGAGATAGCCATGCTATGTGCAAGGAGGTTTTGAATATTGGTATGCGAAAAAATGCTCCTTCCCCTCTTTGTGAAGTGGCAGCAGAACAACTGGACTGACCCAACGCCATGTTTTTCCTTCAGAAGACTTTGAAATCCTTTTCAGGCTATCTGCATTAAATACCAAGCTGCACTACAAGAACTAACCTATTGTCATGATGCATCAGTTAAAGATCATGCTCTAAAGGCTAGAGTTTTCAAGAAGCCCTTTCCAGCTTTCTTGGACTCCATCCTTGTCGGTTGCAGTTGCGTCAATTCATGCTTGAGGATGTTTTGTTGAATTGGTGTCTATAATTAGAGTATGGATAGGTGGATGATAATTTTTGCTATTTAGTCGTCTTTTGAAATTGTTATGTGAGATTCATCTATACTAACATATAGAACATTCAATTTAGCGGACTTTCTTTGAACAAGAAGCATTGTTAAGATATTCTATTCTCACCGTGGAACTGAAGGAATCTTGAATTTCTGGAACTCATAAAATTTAAGCATACATTGTAAAAGTTGCTGAGATATTCCCAAGGAAGTTAGAAGATCTATCAATATATTAATGGGAAAGATTGCTGTCATCCAGTTGATACTGTCATGTTTTACACAGAGTCATAGTTTACTGAGGTGATATTTGACATAATTAACAGCATATTGAGGAATATAAAATCCAATATGTATCATATAAAAACCATAACCTCTTAAACAAACATTTTAGGAAGCCGTTTATCTCATATCTTGTTTTAAACATTTTTTAAATTTTGCTAGATAGTTTATTAGTATTTAACATATTGAAATAAAGCAAGTTACACAACTAGAATATGAATCTTATAGTGTAGCCACATGTACTTTTTTTTTCTTCCTCACCATTGTTATTTATCACTTATTTGGAGGAGGATCTTCATGATTTATCTTCCTTTTCATTATTATCAGATAATGCTGACAGGAGCAAGTTTGCTAAACTTTTTATTGGATCAGTGCCAAGGACTGCAACTGAAGAAGAGGTCAGCCATTCTTGCACTAGCATAACTACTAATTTCCCCCCCATATGGCTTGAGCATTCTATGTGCTTGCCCCAATAATTATTTATAATGATACACGCTTTATGCCTGCCATCTTCTAAAACTTTATTCTACTTTTATTTCTGTAAACTGCCGTATAATTGAAATTTTTAGTCATGCTGTTTTGTATATTTTTAGATTGTTTGTGTGAGGGGTGGGAATCACATGATTGCAATGTCAAAGGAAAGATTTGTTTTATAGATAACTAATATTGAATAATTAAATAATGAAATTATATGGCTTTTGGTGAATGCACAAAATAATAAGCATGGCCGGGGCTTTTAGTATGCATGCATGCATGCATGTATATGTCTATTTGCGGGTATATACATGTGTATGTGTATGTACCTATGTGTGGATGCACACCTATGGTCCTAGCAGGCTGTTTTCATGGTTTTCTTTTGTTCTCTGTTTAATTTTATCAATCTTGGAATATCCATCTAAACACTTTCTAAAATTCAAAAATATTTGGGACAAATTTGTCTTAAAGTGCATGTGCAAACCCTATGTTCTTGAGGAAATCTCAGATATTCATATTCTACTGAGTTTCATGAATGGTAAAGTCCATAGGCATATGCTTTTGCAATTAACTTGTTAAATCGTATGCCATTTGGAAATGGACAGAAAAAGATGACCAAGAATTCCTACCCCTTGTGAAGCATAGATTATTGCTCAAAATCTTCTTTATCCTTGCCAAATCAAGTAAACTCACGTTGTTTTTTATGTGTTCAGTTGATAAGAATATGTTAGATGGGTAATTTTTTCTTGTTCTGATTGAGAAACAGTGAAAATTACATGTAACATTAGATGCATGTGTCTTTGTATATATTTTACATTTGAGGGATTTCTTCATACCCATCGTTTTCCTCTTTTGTGGCATTTCAACTGAACTGGCAACCACCCCAGTATAGTTAAAGGCAAAAGGCGCCCTCGAGGTGCTAGGACTCATATCATGTGGGGCTATAGGTGCCACTTGTCAATTCCTGGAGAAAGCAATAAGCTAATCTTGTAAAGGTCTTTGATAAATTTGCTAGAAATTATTTGTATATCTGTATCTAATTTAAAGGACAGACTTATCAGTAACTTAATTATTCAACCATTTAAACAAACTAAAAGGCTATAATTTAGATAAAAACATTACTTCATAACAGTAAAATAAAAAAGGTATTTGATTCACAAAATTCTATTAAATCATAAAATAGACTACTTGTAAGGGTAACAACAAAACTATTAGTCAAAGAAGGGATTTAGTTGCAAAACTTAGAGCTAGAATTAGAGGAATAGAAGAAACTTAAAAAAAAAAAGAAGCAAGGTGGTGGTGGAGGCAGCACACCTTTTCTTCTTCTTGATTAGGCAAGTTGATTTTTTCCTTATCAATGCATATTTACATAGAGACCTCCTTTGGCATCAAAACCCTTACCTGGATAATGAACATCAGGAGTGGGCTTGGCCTGCAGTTCTCAATTGTTAAGATCTTTAGTAGTGAAATGAAACAAAATAGAATTGTATCCCCTTTAAAATTTTAAGAAACTTAATTCAGTAAGGGATACTTAAGAAGCTTCGAAGAAGAATGTGCCACTAAATGAGGTGAATGCTGCAGTGCCTTTCGCCCTGACTTAGGCGCTCAGGTATGTGATGCTTGTTAAAGTCACTTCACTCAGGTTGTTTTAAGGTGCTTTGCTAGTGCTTTAGCTTGCTTGAGCACTGATGCATGTACTTGTCACAGATGGGTTCTTCTTCTTCTTCTTCTTCTTTATATATATATATATATATATTATATTATATAATATATAATGTTCCTCATTTAGTATAGTAATGGATAATATAATACTATGCTATTTTATTTTGCTTCAGATCCGACCTGTATTTGAGGAGCATGGAGATGTTATTGAAGTGGCTTTGATTAAAGACAAGAGAACTGGTCTACAACAAGGTACATTCTAATGCTTCTTGTGATTTAATATGTTGGTACTTGTGTCTTTTTCAGGTTTTCTGAGGGGCTAACAGGAGCAATAAGGTCATTTTTCCTCAGTTTTTTGGACCATTGTTGAAATCATGTTGGTTTTTGGTTGGCAACCTTCCTACTCTGTCCTTTCTATGCATTCTGAAGAACTCAAGACTACGGAAATGATAAAGTCGTTTGCAAATAGCAGTGAAATTCTGGAATGCAAATTAGTCTTTCTTCAGTGCCACTTAGTGCATCTTTGAATTTTTGACGGCATTATCAAAGAAAGTCTCTGAACAATAATTAAGTCTTCAAAATTTTGTAGTAATATCATGGTATTTAATCCTGTGAAAATTGTTGTACTTCAAGTGAAAGAAGAGTGCCATAAATGCTTCTGAGTGGGATGTTAACCACCATAGGCAGAATGTGGAAGATTTTAATGACCAGTATATGTCTTGCCATCGAGGTTATCAGGGTTTCAATTCATGTGTTTGAAGTGGAATTTCTACACCCAGATAATATTGTTGGATGGTTTGAGGTTATTAAACTGGTGTGTTGATTAATTATGATTATGGATATGCTTGATTTTGTCTTCACCTCTCAGGATCTTTTCTTATGTAGATGAAATTAAGATAAACCGAGGACATCAAGTTATCTTATGTATTGACATTTTAAAGCACGATGGGTTTGGTTCTTTTTTTTTTTTCCTGTTAGGCATGTCTTGTGGATAACACATCTTGGAAATGAAATAGATAAATGAGTGGTTTGTTGTGCTTGTGATATTTTTCTTTCTGGAGTTTGCATGGATGGTTGTTGCTTCATGTGCATTACGTTTGCAGCTTTAGTCGGAGACAGATCGATGGTGATTTTATGTGCTTCTAATATCTTTGTTGGGCATGGATGGATCGTACTTCTATGTGATGTACACTTGAGAGGCACAATTATGCATGTTTCGTATAATTTCCTTTATTATGTTGATTGTGGAAAGTGAAGGGTAAGGATGTATAATATTTGATGATTAATATGTCTTATGTTGGCATTTTGATGAATGAAGACCCATGACGCTAGATCTGATTGATGCAACGGTCCTATAAAATTGATGCAAGCCAGTCATTGCTAAAGCTTCCTTTTACTCATAGAGTGCTGCCTGTGTTGTGCAGATGGATGCATCCATTTTTGTTTTGATTTCTTTTTCTGTGAAATTGATGTTTCAGATTCATGAGTATCGTGTGTTGCAAATGATGATTTAGGTCTTTGCACATCCCTGTGGGTCAAAGTCCAGTACTTTCCTCTCTTTCTTCTTCCTCTCTTTCTATCTCTGGCCTAACCCATTCGCCACCACCTCAATTTTTGAGGAAATCTGCAAAGTCATTGTCCACAATTCCAAATTGCTAAATTAAGTGAAATGCTTTGCATATGAGTAAATGAGTGGAGCTTAAAAACTTATGCTAGTTTGTTCCATTTCCTTCATAATTGCAAATGATGTTGCTACCTGAAATTTGGTGTGCGAGTGCATGCATTTGTGATATTGTGTCAAAGGCTGGACCATGGAGATGACATACATTGCATTATATGCCAACTTGAAGTTGGCTATCAATGTATTGTGAATTGTTGCTCTTGCAAATTCCATATGACACTTGTATTAGTTAGTTTTTTAGTCTCTTGTTTTTGAGCCTTTTTTGATCAGGAAATTTAGAGTGAGATCCTGCACAGATTCTGCTACGGCACATGGATAGTGTGACCTTTGCATCATAGGTTGTTCATTTTTAAAGGGTTACTACAGTTTATTTTTTTGCTACACCAGCATATAAATTGCATTATTTTCTCCAATAATTTCCTATCAGACTATCCCGTAATGAATATAAAATATACTTGCAAATAATCTTACAATGCATTAAACTTGTGACAGCAACAATTCATAAGCATGCAGGAGAGATTAACTGCTTGTTGATTTAATAGCTTTTCTGGACTATTGATAATCATGTTTCATATTTTACCAACTGCTGTCAAGTTGTCTAGCTTCCAGTTTGCAAGTTGTGTTGAGGATTCTTGAGCAGGGATGTAATCTTCAGTTTCCCCAATTTATTAAAATTTTTCTGGATATGCTTTTAAGAAAGAAACTTCTCAAGTGTTAAGCAAAGAGCTTCTATGTTGTCCTCATTGTTTCCGCATCTATATTTGTTCCACTGGCAATTGAGTTGCTTATTTCTTGTTTGTTTCATTTTTATCTCTGGGATCTGTTGCAATTGTGCCCGTTGATGCATTGCATTGACTGTTGAAGGTTCAGGAGACCAATTTCTTGTGCATTGTATGCCCGAACATTTAAGAAATGTAATTTTGTACAAATTCAAGATATTGACAATTTGAACTATGTGTCAAGATAATACCATATTTTTGGACTCGCATTATAAGAAACGATGATGCATTTCCATATTATTCAGATTTTCTATTGCTTCATTGTTATAGTTAATTCATGCCTAATAAGATCTTAGTCTCTTTGTATTTGAGAACAATTGGTTTTGGATCGTCAACATGGTCTAAGACATGGATAGGAACTGATTTAAAGTTATTTGGCTTTATGTTCGGCATCGCTGGTAATGCCATTACTTGTTATAAACTTTCACTGCCTCCGATGCATCATATACTTCATCTTTGTTTTCTGGTAAAACATTTAGTATGTATTTATGCCTTTCTATGTTTAGATTGCTAGATCAATGGAGAAAATTACACACACACACACACACATGTTCATTCATGCATGTATGTATATATATAAACATTGGAGTTTTTTTTGTCAAATCTCAACTATTATCAAAATATTAAGTGGATTTCTGAATTATATTCGTGCATCTTGTCGTCCTCCCCCAAAGTGACATTTTTCTTCTGATTTTATGTCATAAATTCTCTTTGTTTTCCTTTTTGGGTAAGTTTGCATTTCCATACATAATCTCTGGTTTGTTGCAAGTTGATATTCGATAACACTGATGTTTATCTCAAGGGATTCTGCATGGCACATATATAGCATAAAAACCTGTAAATGGTCAAAGAGAACTTTGTATTTTCTATTTGTTACTAAGCTGATATCTGCAATGCAGTCAGAGGAAGGATTAAAAATACAAAATTGAATACGAAATAAGAACAAAAGCAACTTAACATAAAGACAAAAAATTATATGAATTAAATGAAAAACAAAACATAAACATAAATGCAAAACAAGAATTAAAATGAAAAATTGAATACAAAGGAAAAAGTAGAATAAAAAAAGTTTGATAGATGGCTGTGATGTTATTAAGAATTGTTATATTTAGAATCGCTTATTTACTTCTATGTGTTTTCTTGACTTACATTTTTTTCATATCTCTCTGTTTACCCTATGGAAAAAAATCAAGAAGGAGAAGATAAATAAAAGAAAGATTTGTACATTATGTGATCTTCATGGATCGCTACATCACCAATTTGGATGGAATAGAGAGGCATTTATTTTTATGATACGGTGAAGAATTGGTTGTGACAGATGCGAGTCTTCTCTATTTATGTTAAGAAGAGATGCTAACCTAACCTGTTCTGGATAGAGAGGCATATAAACTTATGATTAGATGGAATACCAACCCACTTTGATCTGAATATATGAGAGGCATGTGCATCTATGGTAAGATGAGATATGACTGGAATAGACTGGATCTATCTATATTTGTGGTAAGTTGACATATTAACTGAATCTTAGTTAGGCATCTAATTTTAGGTACTATATCCTTTTCTTCTAATTTTGAATGTTTGTGTAATGAAGAGAAGACTCAAGAGATGTTGCTTTTAATTTTCATTTTTAATATAGTATACATTATGAAAATGTCTAACATTCTGGAATTTTATTGATTCTTTTGGAAAATGTAACTTGTGCATGTGATATAAATGCATAATAGTCATATCCTCGTACATGTAACCATAAGAATAAATTACATTTAGTTGATTGTTGGAACATGAATCTAGTGTTTCTTGGAATGTTTTGTCTTGCTATTGCTTTGGGAATCCAGGAGAAATTGCAACGAGTGAGGCTGCTTAGGGCATTTTATTTTAGGATGGAATTGAGTACGCAATCCGTTTACACTGACACCTTTTGTGTGGTCCTATGAAGTGCTGATGCTGCATGGTTTGTTGACAGTATATTTTTTGGTTTTGTGGTAGAAGATCTTAGCAAGTGTCAAATTTTTTTTAATAAATGCTATTTTGCATGGCTGGATAAGCACTAAAATTAACAGCATTTTTTGCATTCATAGTTATTGATACGTGAAATTTTTAGTACAGATAATATATAGTTTACTATCAGATACTTGTTTTTCTTCATAAAAAATGTTTAATTAGTAAAATTATCTATAAGACATAAATGCAGGTTGGTATATAAGCGCTAATGAAGCCAGATGGACTGTTGATGAGACAATCCTCTCATACTTTGTCAGAGGATTCTCTAATGTCTTTGATTATACAATGCCAATGGAACATGGAAGTTTCTACCCTAATAACAAAATTATCTTATCTAAGTCATTGGATTAATGTTATTGGTTGAACATGTTACAATAGGTTACTGATCTTGTTAGTGGGAAAGATAAGGTGGTCCATCTAAATTGAGATACAAAATCAGTCACTTGTACCTTGTAAGGTAGTGAAAGACATGTAATGGATGACCTTGATGACCTGGGAAACTTAATGCATGGCAGGCCTTATAAAATCTGGAATGATATTAACACATCCTTAGGCATATGTGTCAAAATTCAGCATCATTTGATACTTTTAAGATAAAAACCATAATTTTTGTTTCTAACACAAATTTCCAAGCTCCATCTGTTTTGGATTTAAAAGAGCAGATTTCTATTTGCTTAATTTATTAAACAACAGAATGAATGTTAATATCGGATTTAAAATTGGATAACATAATGAATCTGTTTGCAGAGTTCTGAATTCGATGTGCATTTCTGGAATAATCTGGCCTAAGGTATTGTCCGAGATAAAATCAATATTTGATAGTTAAGGAATAGTCCGTGATATCTATGGATGAGCATCCACATGCATGTTCCTCTAGGCATAACATCCTAATAATTTTTTAGATAGATGGTGGGAGCGCCACCCTCTTGGTTTGAATTTGAACCCTCTACCCAAATTTGTTCCCCATCACATGTGCTGAGGTGGGGGGTGCTGACTAGCGGATTTAAGTCCAGTTACAAGATCCTTGGTTTTTGAGATATGAGGTGCTTAACTTTGATAGTATAATCAAAACTGAACATATAGCATTCATTTTGACATTTTTTAGAAAAAAGAGTTCTTTGTGTTGTGTATCAATAAATGCATTGCACAACTTTCAATCTTAGTTGTTCATTGTCCTTCACTTTTTTTATAAATAAAATATATTTACTGTAATCTTTATGTTGTGTACCATATAAGGTTTGTGGTACCAATCGGTATTGATGCGTACTGACTGTACCGTAGGTACCGAACTGGTATACAGCACGGGGGCGTACAGACACTCGGTATGCCGAATTGGCCCCTGTACCGGGCGTCCTGATATTGTAATAGGATGACACTGGTATAGGGTCCGGTATCGAAATGGCATACCTTGGTACTATATAAGTGTATTGCGCAAATGTTACCTTTATTTGTTCATTATTCAACCATGCTGTATGATCACTATAAAAGATTTTTGAAGACAGAGTGGATCAAGATACAGAACCTTGACATCTACAGGTTGCTGTTTCGTAAAATATGCAACTTCAGAGGAGGCTGACAGAGCCATCAAAGCTTTGCATAATCAGTATACTTTGCCTGGGGTGGGTTTGCATCTGTTCTGTGTCCTGTACCTTCTTTGCTAGTTTATTTCATCTGAGAGATTTATCTTTTTGTTTTTGTCAGGGATCAGGTCCTATTCAAGTAAGATATGCTGATGGGGAACGGGAACGCCTTGGTAATTACCTGAGCTGTTAGTTTTTTATTGCACTTCTTTGACCTTGTAAATATTATTTATATATCAAGTTTAGGCGATAAGAAAAGATGGTAAGTACGTTAATGTGCAACTGCCCTCCCTAGCTACATTCTTTCTACTTAATGTAGGTGCAATGTTCTGAATTATATGCCTGCATTCAGCGGTCCTTTTGTATATACTGTAACTGTAGATTTATCCACTAAAACTTAGTCATGATAAATCTAAATCAAAAATTGTAGAGTAGCTAGTTACGGTCGTTATTGGCTTAAGATTGTATTTGTGTGGCTAACACTATAGAACAAATTTCAGTCAGTCATGAATTTAAGTCATTTTTGCATGAAAGTTATAGTTAATTTATATGCAGGGTTAAGTTTCCAAATCGGAAATACTTTGATGTGGAAATAAACTCTGGCATCTAAAAATCTACATTTAGCTTTCAAGAACTTAAATGCTTCATATGTAGTATTCTTGGGAATTGCTGATTGACCATTTGAGATGCCATCACAAATTATAGGTTAGCGTGTAGATTTGTAGTCACAAATTGTTATAACTTATTGACGGTGCTGATTTCCTGTTACTGGTCCTATCCCTGGGTTCAGCATCATAATTCTTGGAAGACATTACTGATTGTTTCAATCTCAAATGAATTTGATTTACTTAATGCTTAATTGCATCCAAGAAATACTTCTTTAAAAGAAGATGTAAGATTACAGCTCTTATTGCAAGAAGGACAAGCAGAAGGTTATTGATATTTTTCCTACCACTAATCAGTAATAGGATAATCCAGTTGGTTATAGGATTCTGATATCACTGTCCCCACTCTCTCTCACACACACCCACCCACCCACACACACATGGAAGTGGATGTCAAAGTACATAGGCTCCTTAAAAGTCAAACTCAGAAAGCATGTAATACAAGATATGGCAAAAATGACATAATGAACCTTACAACATATTTTACAGAAAAGAATTCATTGAATGCTGTTGACTGTACTTAATTTTACATGTATGTAGATGTTTATGTTGCTTGCACAAAAATATTTTCTTGTGATGCACATTTGGATGACCAATAGCATTCCAGAAATATATGCCATGTCTATTATATTGTATCTGCACATGCTCCGATTCGCTATATGGAATTGTTTATTTCACTTCTACTGCTGATGCTTTTTAGTCTGATCTCTTCCCCTATGTCAGGTGCAGTTGAGCACAAGTTGTTTGTTGGATCACTCAATAAGCAAGCCACAGAAATGGAAATTGAGGAAGTAAGCTTTTCTCTACGCAACTTTTTCATGAGGAGGAAGATATTGCAGCTCAACATATGTACATTTTTCAGTGTAGAAATACTTTGTGCTGGATCGGGCAATCCAGTAAATTTTGACTAAAGTGATGCCTCTTCTGTATTTTGTACATTCACATGCCACATGCACATGGTCCCATTAAACTGATGCGAGGGTTTCCACTGATTTCCTTCTTTTGGTTGACGTTTTTCTCATGCAAAAATATGTCATTTAGACATCTTTAGCAAAATGTAAAATACGGATATACAGAAAATCCTATGCTTAATAAAAAGTTTCTGCATCAAATGTTACTTTCTTCTTGTCAAGTCCTTTATGGAAGTGTGATATTTTGATGGCAGATATTTTCTCCATATGGTCATGTTGAAGATATCTACATTATGAGAGATGACAGGAAGCAAAGCCGTGGTGCGTCTTTGACAGTATATAAGCCTTCTTGAATGTTTGTACCTTTTTGCTTCTTATTTTTATATTTAAATGTTTTATGAAGGATGTGGCTTTGTGAAATTCTCAAACCGAGAGATGGCAGCAGCAGCTATAAATGCCCTTAATGGAACCTTTGTGATGAGGGTAAGCTAGCTTTTTGTACCATGATGAAATGCTACATTTCTTGAGCTTATGGACAGTGCCCATGTTTGTTTCATTTTATGCTAGGGTTGCAATCAGCCATTGATTGTTCGGTTTGCTGATCCTAAAAGGCCTAGGCCTGGCGAGTCAAGGTCTCATATGTTTTCAAGATTATTTTCTTCTTTATTTATTAACAGTACTATTTGTAAATTCATCAGTTTGTTTTCTATTTTAGGGGTGGTCCTGCATTTGGAGGCCCTGGGTTTGGTCCTCAACTGCAAGCACCAATAGGGGTCAGGTATGTTTTGAACTTTTGTGCTCCATTTTATAACTCTGAATTAGAAGGTGGGGGCCAAGCTTCAAGACATGACATGACAGATAGTGTGTTCTTTTGGTAATGTTGACAGATAGTGTTTGATATATTAGTATTTCAAGAAAAAAAGAAGCATAAGGTTCATGGTTTCCCTTAGTTTTTCCCCATCAATGTTGAGGATAATGAATTATATATGGAAAAATGTCAAGAAAAAGAATCTAATATAAATTCTTTGTTATAATTTTAACTCTGATGTGTGACTCCACCTTCATCTGAACACTGCCAAGGGCAACCTGGTGACCTTATATATTTTGATCTAAAAAGGATACATTGACTTTCCTTTTGTAACAGCTGAATTACACGACTCTACTAAATTTTGTAAGGAGATAGACACGAGGGGCAATATAAATAGCTGGAGTGCTCTTAGCTGTGAACTTACCTCTAGAAATAATCATTTTACAATGGATACTGTCATCTTGATGTTCTGAAATAGAGGTATAGCCAACAACTCATGCAAAATATACATTAAAAAAAGAGATTGTGACAATAAATTTAAAATTCCTAACATTTTACTGGTCTATGGCATCGCAGCCACCATCAAATACTTCCTGTTGAACAGTCATGTGCATGGCATGTCCCACTACTAGCACTTTTAACCAATAATGAATCTGCAGTAAAGTGTCAATCTTCAGTATGCTAGAATTGTGCTCTACATGTGAAAGGATGAATTACATAACATCTTTCTTAGAATCTACATAATTATGCTATAAAACTTGCATATAGCTTATGTTGTGCTCTGATGCCCTCCCACACCATAATTTGATACATTATTTTGCACACAATAAGTATGCTTTTCTCTTTTGTCTCTTAGCATCCAAGAAGGGTGAAACAGAAAATTCTCCATTTTAGATTTACTCCTTTGAGAAATGTCAAGCAGTGGTTGCAAGTATTTGCCTGGATCCCCTGTTATAGTTTGTAAAACCTTAACCTGACCATATCAGAACTTACAGTGCCAGTTGTTTTCTCATTGCAATGTTTCATGAGTGCTCCATTTGTTTGTGTGCAAACCTGAATGTTCAAAAAATATACTCATAAAGCATTACTTCCTTTCTCTTTGGTTGTCTGTGACAAAAATGAACTTCAAATAATGAAGTAAAAGTTAAGTTGCAAGATATACAAGTAATGCTTCAAACTCTGAAAGACTTCCAATAGCCAAAATCTTCAGTCTAGGTGTCATGCACCTGCTCCAGACCCTGGCTGGCGCGCTCTTTTTAATGCTCTTGAGCCCCTTTCATTCAAGTATCTTCCTTTGGATCTTCTCTATTGCATTTGTCAAAGTCAATCTTTCTGCAATTGTAATTACACCATTTATTGTTTCATCATTTTTTAGCCCTTATATGATGCAATTCTTAAAATTACAGTCATTGAGTAGGTTATAACTTTTTAGCACTATTATTTTTATACACTCTCCATTGTCACTTCCACATCCTAAATTTTGAGAGCTCACCAAAGTTCATTTCTGCACTTGCTCTTGACTTGGAGAACTGTAGTGGCGCTCATACTTCTGATGCTAAACACTAAACACCATTTGCTATGCCCATTGAGGTACTTTTTATTCCTTATATGTGCCCTTAAAACTTTCTGAAAGACAGTTATGTAAAAGGTTTGAGGCTTGCTCACCTCACCTCAACTTGAGGCACTTGGGAAGATGGATGGAGCAGGAATTGGATACTCGATTGTATTTTCTGTTCAAGCCCAAAGCGAAACCCTTTGGATGGTTTGTCAATTTGGGCTCAGGCTTTGTTGTCTTTTAATTAGAAAGACATGTAGAGCAATATTTACAGAAAAATGTAAATTTATTAAAGAATTCAGCTAAGAAGGAAACAATTAAAGAAAATAAAAAAGCAATACAGGTTAAACATGCTGATTAATTTTGAGATTAATATTTTGTTTGAGCCTAACTTTCAGTAGCTTTGCTATGAGACAATAAAATAATAAGCATTACTTAAATAAAAAAATAGATTCAAAACGGAGATAAAATAGAAAATAATATAAATTCTAATGTGAAATTGACAACATATTACCAATAAGTGGTGTGAGTCGTGTGACTGTGTTAGGTGTTTGTGTAACGCATAATAATTTTGGTCCGTTAATAGTTAAAACAGAGTGTTTTTATTTGAAGTGTTACTCCAAGTAAGGACTATAAATCAACTAAGTATAATTAATGCAAAGGAATGACTATGATTTGACAATCTCTATGATTGCAACAAACACAAATGATAAGTTATCTGTAAAGCATATATCAGTTCTGTCACATAAATATGAATTAACAATGTATGCAATTACTATGAAAATTACTTCATCTGTTGATTCAACTAGCTTATACACTAAAATATGTTTATTCATGTTAAGACTCTAGAAATCCTTCATTCCTATTTCTTCAAAAGTAGAACAATAACATGATCAAGTGAGGATTTCATAAAATGGAAGACAGTTTAAGCACTGATGATTTTAAAAACTTCTTCAAAAGATTAATTTAAAATTCATAGAACAACATCTACTGTATGAAGACCCATCATGCAATAGGATTTCTAGATGTTCGATATGTTCCCAATAAATAAGCTTCCACTTTAGATTGAAGATGAGGCCACTAGACCTAACAGAGATTGAAACATGACTAACACCAAATAATGTTGTAGTTGGTTCTAGTAGAGACTGATCCATGTAGGCTAAAGTGTTTTAATTTCAACCACAATTTCAAAGCAAGGAATGAAGTATCAAGGGAGATGCTATACAAAATGAAGCATAATCATCTCATAAGCTTATTCATGGTACCATTATTGCCTTCTCATGGAGTCATATATCAACCTTCGGTAATGTTAATTGTCAAGAAGAAGGAAGGGAGAGGGATGAATTTACTAATTTATTTTTTGCCTGAGGCTGTTGTGTACGGGCTTAGCTGTTACACTTTAATTTTTGTAAGATATCCATGTCTTGTCTTAAGTTTTGAAGGATATGTAACACAATATTAACCAAAGTAGCATTTTTTGAGATTTAGCTTTCTTAGATTTATTTACCTCAATTTGGTACACTAGGTGAACTTTATCTAGATATCAGCAACCATTCTTTATATATATATATATATATATAGAGAGAGAGAGAGAGAGAGAGACTGCGCTCCATTCAAATGGAATTGGAAGCAAATCTGGTTACTTTCAAAGCCGTCCGGTCTCGCATCAATCCCGAAGTAACAACGGCCCCGATTTATAGGTTAATGGAAGCTGTGAAGGAAAAAAAAGAAAAAGGAACCATTAATGGGAGGGAATGTGATGCAGGGGAGTGTTTTTTTTTTTTTTCTTTCGAAATGTGGTGTTGCTGTCATAGAGAGAGAGGGTGGAGTGTACGATCTCCACTCTCCCTTGCAGACTGGCCATTTCACCAATTGCTGGACCCATTTCATTAATTTTTTAGAATAAACACAAACTGGTTATGGATAAACAGAAACCTGCACTTTCTTGCGGGAAAAAATAGAAATATCTAAAGAATAAACACTAACTCCTCCAGGATAAATACAAACCCCTTAGGATAAACACCTAGTCTATATTGATAAACAGAAACACCATAGCAATAAACAGAAACTCGATCCCTCGCCTTTGGTCAGGTCAGAGCTCACTCATGTTAAACAGCAAGGACGAAGTATAAACACAAAGTTCGGATGCAATATAGTGTAAAATAAATACAAACCTTATGGGAGTAAACACAAATGGGCCACTGATAAGCAGAAACTTGCGAGGTATTTGCTACCTTCATGTGCTCCCGTCCAGAAATAAACAGAAATACCTGAAGAATAAACACTAACCTTTCGTCAATAAATGGAAACGCTTCAAGATAAATATCTAATTTACGACGATAAATAGAAACACCATAGAAATATAAGAGGTATGGGTCCCAACAATTAATGAAGTACTTTTTTTTTTGAAACATGGTGCTGTTGTCGCAACAATTAGTGAAGTGCTTTTTTTTTTTTTTGAAATGTGGCACTGCAGTAATGGAGAGAAAGGGTGAGAGTGTACGAGCGGCTCATTAATGCTTTCATTTTTTTCCTTAACAGCTCCTGTTAACGTGTTAACCAGGGCCCTTATTACTTTGGGATTGGAGCAGGATCGGATGGCTCCGGAAGCATCTGGATTTGCTTCCGGATCCATTTTAATGGAGTGTAGCCTCTTTATCTTTCTCTCTCTCTACACACACACACACACACATATATATATAGTTTTTGCTTATGGTCTTTTATTTATTGTCTTAATTCAAAAATTTTAAATTCTTTGGTTTATGTCTCTGCCTTTTCAAAAGAGCAGCATGAATTATTTTTGCCAGTTTTGTAAAGTTGTCTTTCTTTTGTTCATTGTTCAAATTTCTTATTCTTGTCCGTTCCATCATCTATTTGTGCAGGTCCGTACCTACGCTCAGTGAGCCAATTGGTGGACCACCCAAATTTGCTGAGCCAATGAGTGGAGGAGTGCGACCTAATGCTTGGCACCCAGCGAGCCCTGAGTCAATGGAACCATCTCCTCAAGCTAGCAGTCAGGGATTTGGCAGTAATCTAGCTGCCAAAGTTGGTGACTTGACAACATCTTCAGTTTCTGTAAGTCTCTCTGTTCCTTTATGATTAGTTATCTGTGGACCCTTTCTGTGTAGCACAGTGGAAAAAGCTTTTTATCCGTCAATTATTAGTCTCACTGTATAAATTTTTAATAGATCTGTTGTTTACTTATATCCATACAACTAATTATCACTTCATTAATTATTTATTATAAACAGTCAGAAAAGTTGACGCACAAAAGTTTTGAAACCTGACACTCTGATGCACAACAGCACATCTGTGAAATATAAGAGGGCAAGTAAATTTTAAGGTATAAGAAGAGAACTAAAAGTACATCCAGAAAAGATGATGATTATATGCATATTCTGTTGCTGGAAAAAGTTAAATTTGTGCGGGAGGAGATTTAAAAAAGTATGAAAATATAATGTGCTTGTAAAACATGATTTACTCTTCCTCCTTCGCCAGGTCATTTACGCCAATAGTTAACTGGACATATACTTCTTGGCATATACTGAGGTATCCATCATCAATTAGGAATTTCGCATCCTTAGTCAACACTTGGTTTGGATGGGCATATGCGTAAGTTTTGGACTTCATAGTGGAAACAGGAGGGTCCCACAATCTCCTTTATAGGCCAATACATTTTAATATGTAAGAAACTTTGGCTTCTCATTCACTGATATAAACTTGCAAATGCCAATACAGCAGCTTGGCAAGGTTCAAATCCCTCAAACTACGGGCTTTCCTTCCATGAGCCAGACTCTGCCATCCCAGCAGTTATTTAATTTGGGTGCACAGCTGCCTGCTTCACAAGCTTTATTCCAGCAGACCGCTGCAGCCAATGGTCTGCAGATTCCATTAAACCTACAGCAGCCAGGTATGGCTGCTGCTTCTAGCCAACAGCACATGCCTGCATCTACCATCTCTCAGCAACAGCTTCAGCAGCCTGTCCAACAATTGCCGTCACAACTCACACAGGCGCTTCTGCAACAACAGGCACAATCTTTACAATTAAGCTTTCAATCATCACAACAGGCAATTTCCCAGCTTCAGCAACAGCTGCAGATGATACAACCCTCAAGTGCAAGTCAGCAGCAAAATTATCAGACTGCGAAACAGCAGGTAATCCTTGGTTTCTTTGGGCTAGACTTGGGCTTTCCACTGATATCTTAGTAAAAATTCTATTCAGTGTGTTTTAATCACCACATTTGCTTGAACATGCTTTTCCTATCATTATGTCACTGTTTGTGGAAAATCATGAAGCTAACTATATCGTCACTTTTCATGTTGCACTCTTTTTGACTAATACAGATTTTTGTTAATTGCATTTTACAGTCTCCATGGAGTGCAGTTGTATCCCAATCAGCTTCCAGCAATCCTGTTAGTACACCTACTGCTGTTACGTCTTCAAATGTATCCATGACTCCACCTCCGACAGCTAGTCAATCTGCAGTTCCAATATCCTCTGACTGGTCAGAGCACACCTCTCCTGATGGATATAAATACTACTACAACTGTGTTACTCGTGAAAGCAGGGTGATCATCCTTATTACGTTTCTTGCCTTCTTGGTCCATCATATTATTCTTTATCTGTTTCTCTAGATATGAGAAAATGTATTTTCTTGTTTTTGTAGTGGGAGAAACCTGAAGAGTTGACACGTTTCGAAGAACAGAAGAAACCGCAGCAACAGATGAAACTAGTTGCACAACATCTTGAGCCACCATCTCAAGCCCAGTCACAATTACCAATACAGCCTACCCAAGCGTCTCAAACACAACAAACACAATCACAATTGCAGCTCAGGCAGCAGGCTCCGGTGCAGTTCATTCAGCCTTTGCCGGTCAGTAGCATTTTACTTGGTTCAGCTGTAATGTTAAACTCACTTCATTTATTAATGTGGAAAATTGTCATCATCACAGTATGAAGCTTCTGGTTTGGCTAGCCAGCAAAGCAATCAGGTAAATTCTGATGATCTATTATCGTAGGTAATCTGGTACTTCGTGGTTGTTTTCATGGCCCCATGTCCATACAATAAGTGTGGACATATGCTAGGGAATCTGGTGTTGCATAACAAAATAATCCCTGGTAACTGTTAGATTATTGAGAAGATTTCAGAAGTCAATGTTTAATCACTTTCTCATTTAATGGTGATCAAAAGTTACCATATGTAGAATGAAGGGGCTTAACAAACACAAACCTCTAGTGGTGATAGAATTTATTATCACTATTACAATTTCACTTAGGACTGATCCTATAAAATCCCTTCTTTAGGATTTCAATTATGCACAATTTCAGGCTGCCAATTCAATCAATGATTCAGCTCGAGTCAAACAGGTATTTACTCGTAAATTATCCTGTTTTCTTGTGCTTATAGATTCATTTTCTATTGCTGTTGCCATTTTTTTCTTCCTGCATTGCAATTTCTGCAGGCAATGCAGGCTGGACAGGAGGTGGTGTGGAAAAACATGGCCACAGGTTTGCTACATTCTTTTTCCCACCCATACATTATGTCTCATGAGCTTATTTCCCTCGTATTATGTCAGTAATTAGTTCCCCTGTTTCTTGAAACTCCTGGTCTATTTCTTTGAAATGAGTTCCTCATCCCCTAACTTGATTTGCTTTGACTAAGGTGCCTACGCCTGAGATTTATTAGTTTCTCACATCTGTGTTAAGGGGTCACAAATTTGGTGCTTGTGGGTCCAGTTACGCAGTTCTTGAATTACTAAATTTGAGAAGTTATACTTCTTAATAGCATCTTGAATTTCTTAATTTAGTTGCGAGTTCTAGATAAATGTATCTAATTGCTTTATCAACTGGCGGATACACTGAATTGTGATACTGCTGAGTGCATTTTTTTTTGTCTTTAAAAAGCTGGAAGATGTATGCTGCAGTTTTTTTTTTATTGATATCTTTTATCTAGCAACCAATAGTTCATTCATGACACGAGCTTCGCGTCCTCTTTTAGGTTCTTGATAGTGCCATCAAAGGTGCAGTAAAGCAGTACATCAGAGCCATAAAACATCCCCTGGACAAGAGCTTGCAAAGTGAGAAATGTGAAAAATCTGAAGAGGAAGGGATGCGTGCTGCACTTCATCTGCACCTTAACTAATTTAATAGGAGTGGAAATGCTCTTTTTTTTTTCTTTTTCCAGTGATAGAATTTGTAGGATTATTATTTAATTCAAACATATAGATCAATAAGAATCCTGTCGTTTATTTATTCCCCTATGGGCACACTCCCCAGGATCTACTCTGTTATGTGATCATCCCTCTACGTCTCTAACATCTTTTGGCTGAGCTTGTTGAACTTTGTTAGTCTCTTAACAAGGTGGCGAGTTTATGATAAAAGGATGTGGTGATGGAAAACTGGCAACTATTCTTTACATTTTTTTTTTTTTTGGTACAACTATTCTTTACAGTTCAGTGGCATTAGGGAGACAGGCTTTTGTTATGATGTTTGCTAATGACTAGGAACTGGATTGTATTGCTGGCTTTGATATTGATAATCCATGGGTCTGCTGAGTTTTTTAGTATTCGTTTTTTTTTTTTGGCTAAGAAATTGGAGATGTGTTTGATGTCAGCTGTTACGATTCTGTGTGGAAAGATTGTCTGAATGCAGCTTCAGCTACTATTATAAACTTCCGGCGTTTTATTGACTACGGGCAAGGTTTGTACTTTGGGTACTCGTTTTTAGGATGAACAGCTTCATGTCTGAACCCGTTTCGAGAATTTCTCGTAGAATCATTCAAAAGGTAAAGACCACAGTGGGAGACGCGGTATGCCGCACTTACATTCCCCTGGGCATTAAAATACAACTCCTCGGAAGAAGTAACAACAACGTTATCATCTACAAACAACTAGACATCGAGACGAGATGAGAGGAGAAAGCGAGGGAGAGAGAAAACTAAAAGGCCACCATTTCCCATCAAAATGAAACAACCAACAATAAAAACGAAGCTGCGCCTGCCTTGTACCAACTGATCTGTACGTACCACCACCAAGACCACATTAATCGAGCTCAACGTTGAGCCTTCTGAGCCAGACCGAGTGCAGTATCATATTGAACGCATCAAACCTCTTGGCCGGGTGGTTGAGCACAAAATGCCTCCTCACTGCCTTCACTCCTTCCCTCAGCCTCCTCAGCTCCTCCTCCCCCACTCTCTCCAGCACCTCCCTCACCCTCGGAATCTCCGCCACCGGGACCGACACCGAGAACGCCTCCCACCTCAGCACGTCAGCGAACGGCAACGCGTAGCTCTCCGATATCAGCACCGGTACGCACTCCGCGTAGATGGCCTCGACGATCCTCGGGCTCGCCACCTCGTGGCCGCTGGGGCAGAGGCAGAAGCGAGACTTGAGCATGAAGGAGTAGTAGTCGAGGCCCCTGGGGAGGTACTCGTAGACGGGGAGGTCGGCGTGGCGGCCCTTCCAGTGGTGGAGGAGGAGGGGGCGGATGGGGCCGTGGTTGCCGCCGGCGAAGAAGGCGAGGTAGGGGCGGTCGGAGAGGGCCGGAAAGGGAGGAGAAAGGAGCTGGCGGGGGATGTTGCCGTCGTGGAGGTGGATCTCCGGGATGCTGACATCCTTGTTGGGGAGGAAGCCCTCCGAGGTGTTGGCGTTGCAGAGGGCACGGATGGAGTTGCGGTAAAGCTCCTGGTTGGCTCTGGATGCATGCGGACCCTGCGTTTTAAAGCTTGTTATTATAAGAGATATATATGCACACGCTGTTCCTCATTAACGTAAGCATGCATTTACTTCCCAAAGATAACGTCATGTAATAAGTTCTTGTTTCCGCTATAGTGTACACTTAGCACTGTTTCGGTCATTTCCCAAATGAATTCCGATAATTTCTTGGAGTCAAAAACTTTAAAAGAAATGCATGGATGACGTCATACTCCGGCTAAATTTTCTTGTTTTGCTTTTTTTAAATTCCCCCTCCTTTTTAGGGGCCGGGAGTCAAAAAGAGTTTGCTTTCCTTCTAAGAATTCCAAGCTACCATGTTCACCACATAAAACTTCGCATCATTGTATGCGACATAATCTTCTCTGAGCTTCTCCCTAGTATGTCGCTAAAGATACAATAATTCAGATAGACTTAAACTGAAACAAAGTGATCTGAAATTATCATTAGGTAGTTATCTATATCTTGAAATTTCTGTTAGTTAACTTACAGTTTAGATTTCCCGGAATCAACTCAGAGATTGCGTTATCCTAACTGAACTTAGATATACAACCTTTTGAACTGGTGATTAAACTCGATAACCCGCAGTCCAGAACCACCTCTAAGAGAATGATTTTAATTCATAAAATTTCTTAGAATACTATTTGTTTTCTTTTTAATATTTCACCTATTTCCATCTTACCACTCTTCTAACCAGTTAATTAATTCATCCATTTTCATAAATGATTATTTAATCTTGCCACCACCATCTCAAGTTGTCAACTCATCATGGAGAAGCAGTAAAGGGTAGCGTCAACGTTACCCAGTCGTGGCAGGAAAGCATGAAGTGGTCGGCCCCTGCGGTGCGATTCCAGAAGGGGTGCTTGGAGGCGATCACCCGGAGGTAGTCGTTGACGAAGCGCTTGATGGGGGTCTGGTCCCAGCTCTGGTCCTTGTACACGTACCGCACCATCTTGGCCACGCTGAAGGGAAGGAAGAAGGCATGCGCCCTCGCCGGGTCCCACGTCCTCACGCCTCCCTCCTCCTCCTGCTGCTGTTGCTCGAGCTCCTCGATGAAGCGCCCCTCCGTGGTGTAGATGTCCTTGCAGGGTCCCTCGTGCACCAGCGGCGGCTCCCCTTCCTCGTACACGTACACCTTGAACCGCTTCTCCATCTCCACGTAACTCCTGCATGCCCAGCCCCATGCAATTAAAGCTCAGATTTTTTGTTTTCTTATACCCCCATTTATTCCACCAGATCATCATTTATATTGACCATTGTAACGTTTCTAATACTGACAGCTCGAATAAGGCGCTTCTATTTCTACATTATTATCTTTATTTTTATAAATGAAGATTTTGGTTGTGATATAACTAAAGCCTTTGAGTGAATAATGGTGCTACCGTTACAAAAACATGGTGTTATTTATCCGTTATAATGGAAAATTACAATTCCTTTAAGAAATCATCATGTCATTCGTAAGAAAATAAATCATTCAGAATTGAGCTGCGCAAAAAGCAGCCTTTAATTATCACTGCGTTTACCAGAAATAATTGTTTTAAGTTCAGTCTATTATTTCGGGACATCTTTCGTGGTAGCAACGACAAATTACACCACGAGAGAAAAAAAAAAAAAACAAATTATTCCGTCATTCCTTTCTCATCACAGATTGCAGACATGGCCAAAACCACACGCGCCTACGAGTAGTACTACAACTCGCCACCCTACGTCCGTCGAACAATAGAACAAAGATTAAATATCAGAAGGTGGCGTGGAAATCATGAACTCCGTTATACTCGTCCGCCGGCTCAACGTCTACCCAACAAACCTGGTTCAAATAAGACTGGAATCCCAATGAATAACGAAAGAGATTCATCAACATTTCGTTGCTCCGCGGATGATCCTATGCGACTGGGTCAGGGGAAATGATGCCTCCCAACGTGAAGTCGCAAGCGGCCCCCGGCGCGCGTGCTGAGTCCCACTCCATCTCTCTTCATTTGTTTCCCTTTTTCCTATTTTTTTTGCCGCCCACACGCGACACGTGTGTGCATGCCAATGGGCCTCGTATCTTTTCTTTTATTTTAAATATAAAAATTAAATAAAAAAGAGAGGCGACTATAAGAGCCATACTGGAAGAAGGCGGCGGGGTTGCGGTAGATTCCAGCGAGGGGGACGTCTTCTCCATGAAAAACGTTTCCCGATGCGTTTCCCCGGGAGGATACGGCGGCGGCGGAGGCGGCGGCTCTTCGGATGGCGCGTCGCGCTCTCGCGAGCTCTTCCTCCACTCCTCTCCGCGATCTCTCCTTGAACTTCTTTGTCTGAAACCCGCATGTACAGCCATTAAGAAAAAAACAAGCAAGTGATTAAATCAGAGAAAGAAAGTAGTAGTAGTAGATGGAGATACTTGGAGAACGAGGCGGTCGGGTTCTTGATGGAGAGTGCGGGGAAATTGGTCAAGGAGGGGCCTCGGAGTCCTCGCCGGCGATCGGAGGGACGAGGAAGAGGTGAGATCGGAGGGGGAGGCGATCGGGTTGGAGACTCCGCCGCCAACCCCATCGCCGCGGTCGCAGGCAAAGAAAAGGAGGATGGCGGTGGAGGAGAGGAGGAGGAGGACGAGGGCCTGATTCCAACCACCAAAAGACTGGCATTCCATTCTTCTCGCAAAGAGAAAGAGATGAGACGGCGGGATTAAGAATAGTCAGAAAGAGGATTCGATTCGTTTCCCTTCGATCTCTGGCTACTTCTATTCTTTGCTTGCACGAATTCCAAGATTCGTAGTCGCCACCAAGGAGACAAGAAGAAGGAGTCGGCTCTCTCACGATTATATATTAAAATAAGCGAGAGAGAGAGAGAGAGAGAGAGAGACGGAGGGGGGATGGGGGTGGAGGAGTATATATGCTGTTGGTTCGAGTCATTTTGAAGAGAGAGAGAGAGAGAGAGAGAGAGAGAGAGAGAGAGGAGGGAACTTGAAGTTGGTGTTCGTAGTTTTGCGATTGGCCATTCAATTTGGTGAAACTACGAATATGCCATTGAGAAGAAGGACATATTACTGAAATTGGGTGGGAGGGTTGGGCTAGCTGTACTGATTCGAGTTCATTCTTTCTTGGTTAATTCTTGACCTCCAAGTCTCATAAATCTATAGGTATGCCACAACCTGAAGAAGATAACCAAGAAAGCTATCGGCTCTAATAAACCAAGTTAAATTTCACACTGTGACTTTTTTTTTTATTTACTAAATGTTCTTTAACTTTTCTTTGTAAGCCAAGTCGAGTAGTTAGAGGCTCAAAATTTGACTCCATTCAAAATACTCGATCTTAAAATTTAATTTGAGACCGATCGAGCTTTAATGTCTAAGTTCAAACTTGAGTCAAATAAAAAAAAAGCAATATTCGAGATCAACTCAGCTCGACTCAAGTATTAACTGAGCCATACTCGAGTTTGAGTTCGAGTTTAAATTCGAACCTTGATTTAATTAAAAAAAATATAGTTAAAACAAATA
>JAOXJJ010000001.1:18390439-18407376 GCA_025769935.1 Phoenix roebelenii | reverse complement strand
AAGCGGACAATACCTCGGGAGGAACGCAATCCTCTTTCTCTGCTAGCTTAATGTGGGCTATGCTGTTGTGTGAGGCTTCGGCAGAATGCCGTCCCCGCAACAGAAATCTAGGTGGACCACAATTACAAGTGTATGCACGTTCCTTTAAATTTTGGTGTGTCCTTGAATTGATGGCTTACCATTTAATTATGTGTCGTATCCCGAATCGATCATCTTGATCGGCCAAATTACCCTATCGCACACTCTCTAGAACAAGACTCTAGAGAATATATATAATTTGATAATTTATTACAACCTCAATATCCATGAACAATAATAATCTCAATTTATGATAAGTAACAAAACTTATACAATTACAGTATTCAATCATCCGACCGGTATTAATGATGCTCCATCTATTTATTCTTTCATCCATGACCTCAACCATAATCAAATACTAAGCATCCTGCAATTTTAAAATGGAAAAAAGGTGGCATGAGCATTACAGCTTAGTAAGAATCTCCGCACATCTAGAAAAATAGTAGTAAGTGATATTAGAGTGAAAATATAAATTATGAAACCTTTTTTCAAACATCTAGCATAACTCAATTACATCGACAACTATCCACATAAATATACATCAAATATCTGTCTTATCAAAAGGGATATATATTAGAAATACTAATAAGTAAAACTTTTTATTTAGTATTGGTTTCACGTGTCTTATCATCCGTTTTTCATTATCTCAATTTCAAGTTATATAACAATTTATTTTTCAGTTTTGGACTAATCAAAATTATGCCCCTATCCATGACTAATAAATAAAGTTCCCAAGCATAAGATCGCGGAGGCTATCCCACGCATAAGCTCGTGGAGGCTATCCCACGCTAAAGCCCATCGAGACTATGCCCTACATAAGCTCATGGAGGCTATCCTACGCATAAGCTCGTAGAGGCTATCCACATGACGAGATTAGTCAAAACCATTTCTAATCTGTCTGATTATTACATATTATTCTTGTCAAATCAATTTCAACTTAATAGTGTCATTATTCATATAGTCATGTTTTCAATAGCTAATATCCACATATAATAAATACATAAATATGCTCATACCGAATGATATCATCTCATGCAAACTGAATTTATTGATCAAAATCCAATGATACGAAACAAGTGATACAAATCCAAAAATATAAATTCAAAAGTAATATATATTGGTGATTATGCATCGGGATTCTTACTTATTGTCCATAACTCAGCTATAATGCTACTAATCCACACCTAATACATCCAATTAAAAATCAATATGAAACCAAGTTGTCCTTAACCAATCATTAGAAATAACAATTAACCAATCATTGCTAGTACCTAATTCAAAATTTTGACATCCAAATTATTTTCATCGTTACTTTCTCGATCTTATCTAATACAAGACTAATAAATAAAGAAATTTGGGATTTATCATGATTTAGAGATCAGAGCATAAATCCGTTGGCTCAACGTAATCTCGTCTAGTTTATTATACCTAATCAAAAAATTCTAATAATTACAATTAATGGTGGAACAATTCAAAAAGGAGAAAAAGGACACAACTAGCCAGGTCACAGTGACTGCCAGCCTAATTAAGTAAGCCAGATCTGGATATCAACTCGCTATTTCAAGGAATTGACTGTCTAATTAGGACAAGGGTAACACAAGACAACTCAAAAAGATAAACATTGTAAATCTCATACATTAAAAAATAAATGTTGCAAATCTCTCATAAAACTTCTTTTTAAATAATTCATAAAGCTAAAAGTAAGACCTGGCGATCTTCATGTAAAAAAGGATATAATGAAGTGTTGTCTATGGTGGAGAAGGGAGTCAAAAAAATAGGTATAATTATAGACGGAGAAGTAAAATAGAGGTTCGAGCGAGATTGAAATTTTTTTTAAAGGAGGTAGAGATATTAGTTTTCAGTGAGACCTGTTAATCTATTACTCGCTTCAAAAATAAAAAAATACTTTCATAATTTTAATTAATTTTTAATTTAAATAAATATGATTTTGGCTAATCACATTAGTTGAATTGCTATGTCAAAGGTATTTATACAAAAATAGTATTTGGTAAGGGCATGCATGTAAATATCAATTTGGAGGGCATTCATACAAATTTCAATATTTAGAAGAGAATTTATGCAAAAATCCAAGGACTTTTTTTGCGTATATATCCTTCTAAATATATGAAATTGCATGAATACTCTCTAAAAAAGAAAAAGAAACCCGTTAAGGGTATTTTTTGTCATTTCAATTTTAAACTACTAACTTCTTGATGGTATTAGATAGTATGGGGGGGTGGATCCCGGGACTGTAGTCTCATACTGCTTGAGTGACGAAGAGGGTTGTGCCTTAAATGGAGGGGCATGACTCCTTTCTCTTCAGAGGCGTCTTTTAAAAGGCAAAGCCGTGAGGGAAAACACCGCGCTGGAAACGTGGGTGCTCTTCTCCAAAGCAGACAATACCTTTGAGGAGAAACACGATCACTTTTTGGCCTCAACAGTTGTCACCGTTTGTGGGAAACGTCCTCGATCCTGTAAAACCGTAAGGTAGAATCACAACCCTCTCTATTAGGGGTGCTGTGTTCGAGGGGGAGCAAATCCCGGGATTTTAGTCCCATACTGCTTGAGTGACGAAGTGGGTTGTGCCTTAAATGAGGGGTAACTCCTTTCTCTTCAGAGGTGTTAAAGGGCAAAGCTGCGAGGGAAAACATTGCACTGAAAACATGGGTGCTCTTCCCCAAAGCCGACAATATCTCTGAGAAGATTGGGTGTTTTGCGTACATGCTCTCGTAAATATTTGAGTTTGTATGAATACCCTTTTAAATTTGATATTTGCATGTATATCCTCATCAAACACTTATTTTGCATGCATACCCTTCTTTTTTTTGTAATATTTATTTTTTAGCGTATGAGATTTGCAATGTCTATCTTTTAGAGTTGAAAAATATCTCATGTGTAGGGTGATAGCTGATTTAAAATTACTATAACAAGATGGGCTCCATATACCAGATTTTTTCTTCTTCTAGAAAATTGAGGCTCCAAAGAAAAGTGGCTTAAGGTACACAACATAAGTGCTAGCCTTCTACCATAGGGCCGCAAAGGTTGTTAATAAATCTGATGGGTTCAAAGTCCTTCAATGATTTTGTTTGGGAATGATTGATGTTGTTCTCCCACCTAAGAGCATAGCAGTAGCAAGGAAGCTTGATTATTACAATTTATTATGTGCCTTTAAGTGATTCTACTCGATATTCTAATACATGCCCTCATATATGTATCTATAACAATAAATATTATTAGCTATATTTCGATGAAATAAGATATAGTAGTTATAAATGAAGAAGAATGAATTAAAATAATTCCATAATTAGTAAAAGAACTTCCATAACTTTTTTTGCCATCTAATTGTCGTATTAATCTTTTTTAAGCAATATTTTTATGAAAAATATTGAGGAGCAGGCACTCGACAAATCTAAGTGTTAAAATAGGTTGAATTAGAAAAAAATAAATTAAATTTTTTGAATGTAAACCCTCCTAAATATGTGAAATTGAATGAATACCCTTACAAAGTATTATTTGCATATCTACCCTTATAATTATTTTTTTTCATATCTACCTATTAAAGATATTTTAGTCATTTTTAATTTTAAACCGCTAATTTCTTGATGGCGTTAGATGGTATGGGTATATATGCAAGAAAAAAGACACGTGAAGGGTGCACATGCAAAATAAGTATTTTATAAGGGTATAGATGCAAATATCAATTTTAGAAAAATATTTATATAAATTTTAACATTTAGGAAATATCTATGCAAAAAAATCCAAATCTATTTCTATAGTTCCGATCAAAAAAGCAATCATTCAAAGAGAGATCAAGCGCAGCTAGAATTATAATATTACTTACCTGTGGTAGCATATTCAGGTACGATGTATCCCCTCGTCCCAGCCATAACCGTTGTTTGCGTGTTACCGTCATGATCCACAAGCCTTGCAAGCCCAGAGAAAACGAGTTTAGCATTGAACCCTGAATCCAACGTCACGTTGCTCGGCTTGACATCTCTATGGACCACACATTGCTCCCCCTCTTCGTGAAGATAGAAAAGTGCCGAGGCCAAGCCGAATGCGATCTGGCACCTCTCTGGCCATGTTAGCAATCTCTCCGTGCTGTAAAAATGGCGATCGAGGCTTTTGTTCGACATGTACTCGTAGACAAGCCACAAATCGCCTCTTTGATGGCAGTAACCGATGAGCTGCACAAGTTTGCGATGCCGCAGCCGGCTTATAATCGTGGCTTCCGAGTTATACTCCTTCGTCCCTTGCTTAGAATCTCTAGAAATCCTCTTGATCGCCACTTCTTGCATCGTATCATGCAGCACTCCCATGTAAACCTCTCCGAAACCTCCTTCCCCAAGCTTTGTCTCCCTAACAAAATTTCTGGTTGCAATCGCGAGTGCACTATAAGAAAATTTCCTAGGGCCGCCACCTCTCTCGAATGCATTATTGAGGGACAATTCAAGAGCCATCTCTTATTCTTCTTCTTCTTTATGTGCTTCCATCCCTCCCCTGGCCCTCATACGCGATACTGCGGACCACAACAAACCCAACCCACATAGCAATATCCCAATACCAACAGCAACCCCAGCACTAGGCTCATCTTACTCTTCTTCTTGACTTCGGAAGAACTCAAATTGGAGGACTTGATGCAATGCAACTCGTAAAGGTCCCCGGTGGAAGCTGAGAAACCAATGGCTACGTTCTCAGGCAGGTAGTCCCTCAAGTCCACAACATAAAACAGGCTCCAATTCCTCCGAGGATCTGAAGCATTACTGAGGAAGACGCTCAAATTTTGAGCAACAGCATCGCAACCAAATGTCGATGCCCACATGGTTGGCGGTCGTATCGTCGACTTCAGGGTTCCAGTAGCTATCAAATTCGACAGCCACGACCTTGTTCTCGGCTGTTTTGTTGCCATTATTTTTATATAGTCCAAGCTTTGCACCGGACGTCGCCGATGGGTCCTGGACAAAAGGGAAGGGTGAGAGGAAGAAGGCAAGTCCATTGGCACTTGCGTTTTGTCCGAAGCCGTTGATAGCATGTGAGGGATGAAGCCGGCAGCCGCGGCCGACTTCAGCCCAAGACCTCTTTTGGAATGGGCTGGAGCAGAGGATCGCAATTGCTATCCTCTCCGGCTTCTCCGGGCTCAACGGGACCGGAGGCGTCGCGTGCATTCCGCGGCAGCCCAGCGGCCGCGTACGCTCAACCGCCGCGGGAATCGCGGCGGTGAGCCGTTCAAAGTATGTCTTTAAAAAAAAATCCCTCTTTCTCCCCAGAGAACAACCCACCTCCGAGCCCTCTCCTTCTCCCTCACCTTCTTTCTCCATCTTCTCCAGCCCCCGGTGGCCACCGTTCCACTTCAATTGAGTTCAGGCACCCCGGGAGCCAAGCTTCTTTGATTTCCTCGTTCCCGTGCTTTTCTCCTGATTTGAGATCCATTTTGCGTCGGGAAGCAACCACCATACGCCGCCGGTTGAGCAGATGCGGCCGGGATTCGCCGCCTCGGTCGACCGCCGGTAAGTTCTTCTTTTTGCTCTTCGTTCCGTTGCCAAATAGCCTTGATTTCTTTCTTCTTCTTTTTGCTCTTCGTTCCGTTGCCAAATAGCCTTGATTTCTTTCTCTGTTTCGCCCCCAAAACCGAGACCATTCTCGGTTCTTTCTCGACGCCGGCCACCGCAGCGGCCGTCGGCCGCCACTGTACTTTGGGCGACTAGGCGATGGCCTCCGCCCCCCCAGCCACTCTCGTCCTTCCTCCTTGTCTCCTTCTTCCCCTGTTCTTGGATGAATCGGGAAGAAGAGAGGCTATTTGTGGGCCGTGCGCTGTACTTTGGGCCCTGCCCATTGTGCCCAGATCAGCCATCTTGGGGCTCTTATCGGACCGTACCTATTTGTGGACCAAATATGGGTCCACTTCACCCATTTTGGGCCCTATTAGGCCGTACCCATTATGGGCCCAATTTGGGCCTACTTTAGCCATGTTGGGCCCAATTGGGCCGAGCCATTATGGGCCAAACTTAGGCCTAGTTCAGCCACTTTGGGGCCGTTGGGGCGAGCCTATTGCAGGCCAAATTTGGGCTAAGTTTAGCCACTTTGGGCCCTATTGGGCTACGTTTTTTTTGCGGGCCAAGTTTGGTGTCCTATTGGGCTGTGTCCAATGTAGGCCAATGTGGGCCTATTGGGCTGTGTCCAATGTAGGCCAAGCTTGGGCCCTATTGGGTTGTGTCCAATGTAGGCATTTTCCTTATTGAACCGTGTCCAATAGTATTTTTAATTTTGCTTAGCTCTGAAATTAATAAAGAAAATTAATTATATTCTAATGATATTTAAATAGGTGCACCTGACTCGTTTGTCTGAAGTGGGATTTAAGCAAGAAGAGGTAAATAACATAATACTTCAAAGTATATTTTCCAAAGTGTTTGGCAAAGTAATTATTAGTGGATTTAATTTTGAAATATGTTTTGTACTTAGTAAAATGGGTCAAGCATGTCAAATATTATTTGAAAATTTTGTTATATACTATGAAATTTGTAAAATATGATCCGACAACTTATGAAATCTGTTTTTATATGTATATATTCTTAGCATTGCTATGATCTGTTTTGGCATCGCTAATAGAGATTATTCGTTGACTCTGTTGACTTGTATCTATGAGAAACTACTTTCAACGTCGTACCACCAGTAATTAGGATAGTGATATTTGGATACCGTGCTACCGGTGATTAGAATAGTGGTATTTGGACACTGTACCATCGGTGGTTAATAATAGTAGTGTTTGGCACTTTGTGCAACCCATACCATTGGGTTTCGTGGCCATAGCCTATTTGTGTTTGGATTCTGGTATCAGAGATTTTATAAAAAGACTTAAGTAAATTTCAATTATATATATATATATTATTTGTGATTTATTTCTTAGTTATTTACTGAGCTAGTATAACTCATTATCACATTTTGTCTGTTTTTCAGATCTAGATGCTTGATCGCACGGAATTGGGGAGTGCGCTAAATTCTGGAGATTTTATTCGAGTATTGGCATTTTAGTTAGATTAGTTAGAACATTTGAATTATGTTGACATATGCTATTTTAAAATTTTATAAGATTGCTTTGAATAAATTAATATTTAAAATCAATTTTAAGCATTCGTGTTTGCTTTGATATGATCTGTTGCCTTGTATGCCTATACGATTCGTCGTGCGGGCATAAGGTGTCTATTGTGCTCCAGGCTCGAGGCGTGACATAGCGAATCTGAAATTTGTTATGAAGTTGGCAAGCATTCCTGAAGCTTTGTCCCAGAGAGCCACCGGTTTGGAATATGGGGCACTTCCAACGCTAGATTTAAGTGAAGCCTCCGCCTGGTCCTTGGTCAGTACGCTTTGCACCGAGTCACCTGCAATAACCATCTTCTCCATGAACTCCGACGAGCCACCTTGGCCTCCTTTTGCCTGTCGTCCGAGTTTGGCGGTGATCCAGGCGAACTTGGCCTGTTCCGTGGGGAACTCGAATCTGACTGGGAGGAACCCGGCTTAGATGCCGACTCGAGGGTGGACTCGACCGTCTTCCTTGAACGCACCCCGGACATGGAAGCCTTAGGTGGCTGAGCAGCTCCTCCTCCACCTAAACCGAGGCCTCCTGAATAGCCTCCACCACCATTGGGGTCAGGACCTCCTTCCTTGATGCCCCCTTTGTCGGTGCCGGCACGGGAAGACAAAACTGGCACTCATCGTTTTTGTGGCCTATTCTGCCACATTGATAGAAGAAACCCGACAAGTTCTCATACACAAACGCTTGCTAGAACATCCACGATCTCCTCTTGATGAAGACCCCCAGCTTACGGGGATCAAGGGCATTTATCTCCAGCTTAACCCTGGTGAATCTGAGCTTCTTTTGCTGGTCCGTGAAGCCGTCTAGGGCGAATGGCCGACCATCCACCATCGCTATGTCAATGATTGACTCCTTCTCCCAATACTCAAGGGGGAGACAAGGGAGGTGGAGCCAAACCCCTGCCTTTTTCTCCACATCCGTGCTCGAAACAAAATCAGGCATCCACTGCTCCATTGCCAATAACTGGTCTCCCACCAGCTAGAGGCCGCTGACTAAGGCCGAGTTTCGATCCTCCTCACTCTTGAACCGGAATGCATGACGATCCTCTAACATCAGGAAGGATTCAACATCATATTCTAGCTTCCCCTTAATTTTCAATTGTCGGGCAACCCACTCCGACGGAACTCTTCGGCCAAGGCTGCGGACAATGTCGCCGTTGACTCCCACACCTGCTTGGACGCTTCCACTCTCTCAGCCGGCAGCTTGAGACTTCCAAGAAGACAGTGTCATTGGAGATTATCGAGCTCATACTGGCTGCCGGAGGGGAGAGGCGGCGAACCACCATCGACCATGAGGGGTTGGACTCCACTCTGTAGGGAGGGGGCCGATCCTCGCTCTTGGACGAACCTTTGGCAGGTCATGAGCATCAATCCTTACTACCATTGGAATCCTTTGCCAATCTCACACTCTGGTTACTCATCCTCCATCGCTCACCACACGTTCGACAGAAAAACTCACCACCAAATCGAAATTAAAGCAGTACCCCTTACCGGTCGCACTGGGTGGGAAACTGCGAATTCAAAACGCATGTTCGTTACATTTAATAGGTTATTATTACTATTGAGTTGCTCTCCTATTGAATTTTCCTACTTCTTCTTGGTCTACTTTAAGTTCATTAATCGAGCAACTGTTACATCCTCTTATCTAATTTTGTAAACCCATCAACATTTTTTTTTTAGCGGTGCAAAATGATACTAATGCAAGAAAGTTTGCCATATTTCTGAGCATGCAATGCTCCAGATTTAGGTCATACTTGCCTCGTATATCTCGTCAACAGACCTTCTTAATCTAGGCATAAAGATTACGGAAAACTTTATAATTATCAAATTAATGAATATCCACCCCCTGGGTACATGCATTGCTCTTTCGCCTGATCGTTCACATACCAACCTCCTTCCACAGCTGCTAACAAGTGTTTGGAAGGAGTGCAGCTGAACATTGGAAATTAGTAGGCAACCATAAGATCGAGTTGCATATCTTTGGGCATCAACTCTAATTTATTTAACTTACCTAGAGTCCCATCAGCAGATGGTACTGTAATACAAGAACAAACTCGTCCTGCAGTGGATAAATGAACAAAGAACGCATCATGAGCACATTTATTTGCCTCGGATGTCCATGGGGAAGAGTTGCAATGACTCGATTGGCCTTCATTATCTCCGGCGTCTATTTCTACATGCTCGACTATTTTACTACATATTCTGTGCAAATTCGTAAAATATATTTTTTTGAGAGAAAATGGAGGAAGTGAGTCTCTTCCCCCAATTTTATTAATAGAATGAATATTTGCAAAGGGTGGAATTCATAAAGGCAGAAGTGATCTCAAAGTGGGGACAGTAATAGTTTCAAGTCTAGTATATTTGTAATATGGGGGACAAGGATGTTTGGATCATCTCATTTGGGCACTACGTTGGAAACACTACAGAAAAAGGAGCCTTTTTGACTTTTTGCTGTCGATGTTAGATAGAAGCATCGGTAATTTTGGCTCAGGTGCCAAATTTTTTCCGAAACGAAGAGTAGACGACACTAAAGTGCGTCGTCGTAATCAACCTGGCCTCGGACGATGCTTATAAGCGTCATTATAGACCTAAACCTCAGACGACGCTTATAAGCGTCGTCGGAGGCTATCGCACACGTGTCGGTCTAGCCTAAGACGACGCTTATAATCGTCGTCAGAGGCCTAGACCTACGACGACGCTTATAAGCGTCGTCGAAGGCCGCCTCCCCCAAATACCCAACCTGATCGACATGAAGACTTCATTTTCTGCTCTAGCCCTCCTTTTCCTCCCCTCCCAGCCCGATCGACCTGAAGACTTCATTTTCAAGCCCTAGCTCTTCTTTTCCTCCTCTTCGGCGCCCACCTACCGACCCAAAGCCCCGATTGATCTCCTCCTCCCTCCTCTTTGGCATGAGCTCCGCCTCCGCCCGAGGTGTTTTCTCCTCCTCCTTCCTCTCCGGCGTCGACCGACAGTCCTTCAAACCTCGATCGAGCTTCACCTCTACCCAAGGATCTTCTCCTCCTCCCTCCTCTCTGGCTCCGACCGATCGACCTTCAAGCCTTGATCGAGCTTCGCCTCTGCCCGAGGATCTTCTCCTCCTCCCTCCTCTCCGGCATCGACCGACCGGCCCTAAGCCCCGATCGATCGAGGTCCACCTCCACCCGAGGTATTGCACCATGCATCATCTTATAATTTGTGCCACCATTTTAGCTTTTGACTCATACCACAAATACTTTTCACTAGGTATTGTTGGACATATGGGTGTTAAAACTTTCTTGATCCATACTGTAAATGTTCTTAGGAATGCTGATGATTTTATAAGTCTAGCTATAAATTCGTAGTACTGTGTCACCATAAATCTCGAGTTTGATTTGAATTCTTTGTATTTTTTCGATGAATTACTTGGAAGAAACCTGGCAAGGTCCATGCTACTCCTCTACATCAAGAAACAGAGGTTCATATAACTGAATCATCCCATTGATCTGAACACCATTTGATCCAAAACAGAGGAACCTCAAGTTTGGCTTCGTTTCGTACATAGAACATCCACCCAAAGACATTACCTCCATTGAACTTGAGCCTCTGGAGCACCTTCACATGTTGCAAGGATCGCTAAAGCTTGAAAAAGATCCTCATGCTTCTTTCCCTCCGTGAAGCCCAGAATATCCCAGAAATTGCTCCATCCTACTACTGCTCAAGTACGGCTTATAATAGTTACATAATAAAATAAAACAACAACCACTACCATATAGTGCTCGAATTCACAAGACATGAGCAGCGACTAACCTTTGTCGTTCTTGGCTGCAACAACAGCATCCCCCAGATGACTCTTCCCTCGGATCATTCTATCCACATTTTTTTCTTATCTCATGGCATCATCAAAGGCTTCAATATCACTCAAAGGTTCAATGAATAGATATGCTGTTATGCTATTAAGTTCTTTTTTTTTTTCTAATTTCAAATAGACTGAGACTCTGATTTTAGGTGACAATTGTGGTAGTCCGACTTTCCTGTCAGAACAGATTGGCTGCAAGTGTTTCTCGGAACGCCCCCATCATGAATTAAATTGGATGCAAGTTTTTCCTCCCTGGAAAATGATGTGAGGAGACTAGGAGCTTATGGACAACTAGAAAGACTTTGACTCTCTCTTTTTTTTTTTTTTATGGAAATTACGAAGACTTTGACTCAAGACTTCCATGCCAAGATTGCCCACTGACCACTCATGATTACCCAGCTTGCATGCTAGAAGTGGTCCACCAACCCTTGCACAGAAGTTTGAGGTGCTATCCATTTAGTACATGCTTCTTCTAGCCTATGATCCTTAACTAGCTTCATGTTCTAGATTGTAAATGATAAAAGCATTTGTTAATTTGGCCGAGTCAAACTTAGTTATCACTGTAGTAATGTTACACCAGTCTCATTTTTTTTACTATGAGTAAGAAAAAAAAAGAGCTTTCCTTTTTATGCCATCCTTGTTCATACCCTAATTTTGTTTATTTTTTTTATATAAATCGCAGTTTAATCGGTATTCTAATGGAATGAACAAAAGTTGGATAAATAAGTCGAGATCCAGTATCGAATATTTGGATAGAGTTCAAAATTTCATTAAGTTTGCTTTGGAGAAATCTAATATGAACGGAAAGATTTTATGTCCATGTCAAAAATATGTAAAGGTTCTTCTCTTGATCTAAAAACTGTTGAAAAATATTTGATGTGAAATGATTTTCTAAAAAGTTATACTGAATGGGTACTTTATGGAGAGTCTATATTGCCGTCTCTATATAACCAACTCTCCTATTTAGAACACACCTTTAGTTTTGGATCTAGTAATACAGAATGAAATTCTATAGGAGTAGATGATACAAGGGACTTACTCAGAGATGCTCTTGAACATAATATTAGAAATTTAACAGATTTCAGTGGGGGACATGAAGCAGCCATAATAGGTGATGAGCGTACAATTATTGATCAGTTCATGTATGTTGAGGAACCTATACATTCTGATGATATAGCTTGATATGATAACTTGGTTAAAGATTGTAATCAAGAACTGTAGATAATGGTATTGATCGTTATCTGATGCAACGAATTAGGGTAGCCGATTAAGAGGGCTGAAAGTCTTTTATTAAGTTTCTTAGGATCGGTTGCACGCAATGGTCAATTATATCCGCTCAACCATACGAAGTAGAATGAAATGCTTCCTTTATATAAAGTTGAGTTTTTTAGACTTATACAGGTAATGAATTGAATTTGTTCTTGATAATTTGATACCTCCTGTATGTTAATTTGCTTACTATCATAAATTTAATTTTTGATTTAATATTATTATAATATTCTGTATCTTGGTGTAGAGTAAGTTTGTACTCCCCCAGAGAGCCATAATTGGGTGCTAAAATTCCTCAACCGCAAATGAAAAGAATATAAGGCGAAGTTGAAGATGGACTCAAGCACGAGGGTATGATAGAGGAGGATGTTGCTCGTATTTGTCCTTCTGATGTATACCCTCAGCAGTGGAGGGAGCTTGTTCACTACTGGTTTTTTGAAAGAGAACATGTTGTATATATTGTTTCAATATCTTATATTATCTTTATTATTAATATGGATTGCAAATATATACATTAAATATATTATATCGTTTACTTTTTTGGCAGACATATTTCGATATTGGTAAAGCTGTACGAGCATCTCAGGTAGTTCCTCATACTTCAGGCTCGAAGAGTTATGCGAGACGTAAAGATGAATTCGTAAGTTTTTTTGAAACTCTTTGAAACTCGACTAACATATAACACGTATCATGATATATAGTTTGCCAATATACTCTTCGTGTATATAGATAGAAGAGCATAGGAGGGAGCCTGATGAAGTAATGTTCTATAGGATGATTCACACCCACCAAGATGACAGCTTTGTCTAGAAGGAGTTAAGAGATATAGTTGTATGTATTCATCTTTGATTTGTTCAAAATTTTTTTATTAGTTTTCCTTTTTTTAAAATATCAATGCGACTATTTTTTTGAGAAAGATATAGGACAGGGCTACATCTCTTATTTTAGAGCGCATTGGGGGTCATTATCATCTGGCGCGACTAGCCGCGTCGAAGCTCAGGTCTTTGCCGAATTGATAGGCCTAGAGCGTTATAGTCAAGTGAGAGGTTATGGTGTTGGAGTTATCTTCATTCAGTTTTCTGCAGTGAGCCGATATACCTCAGATGCCAGATAAGGTAGTAGCACTACAGAAGTTTATAGTTTGAAAACAAAGATAGAGCAGATAAGACAGAGCCATAAGATAAAGATAGAGGAGATAAGGTAGAGCCATAGGACCAATATTGCGGAGTTGAAGCAGAGGTATGAGTTAAAGATACAATCTTTGCAGGATCGGCTTGACCAGATTTCATCTTTATTGCAGAAATTTGCCCGTCCAGTAAATAACTAAATCTATTTGAATATTTTACATACTTATAACGTATTTTTGTACGAGCATAATGACTTTCGTATTCTTACTTTCTAAAGTGTCTTTTTTCCTTCTTGTAGGTTGCTGATACTTCATCTACTCGTAGAGATAATGATGCCATCGACCCCTAATACATTGTAGACTGTTTATTTAGAAATTTGATATGTATTTTTTTAATATTTTTGAAGTACAATGTAATTAAATATGATAATATGAATATTTCGAATGAAATATTCTTATTTATGACGTGACTTTTGTTATTTATGTGATTTAGGTTGTGTATTTGTTGTATTTTTGTTGTGCTGGAAAGTAATGTATACAGGTTTAAAAATTACTTATATATATATATTTTAAAAATAATTACTATTGCTGATGCTTTTAAACGTTGGCAATAAGCAAACCGGCACGGCACGGGGTGGGCCGACGCTTGAACCCTAGCTTGGGCCGACACTTTTAAGCATTGGCGGAAGCCAAACACACTTTGGACTCCGCCGATGCTAATAAGTGTCGATAGAGTCCAAAATGGACCGACGCTATTTAGCATCCGCGGAGTCCAAAGCGGACCGACGCTAAAAAGTGTCGGCCTATCTTTGGTTTTGACCGATGCTTATAAGCATCGGCGTACTCGAAAACGGCCGATGCTTTTAAGCATCGACATAGAGTCCGTTTATACTGACACTTTCAAAAAGTGTTGAAAAAAAATTCACCCTCACCTGTTTGAAGCTTTTGGAAGCGTCGGTACGAAAATTACCGACGCTTATAAGCGTCGGTAAAGACTCTAAAAAGTGCCAAAAAATATTATTTCTTTTATAGTGAAAATGTGGCGTGAGAGGAACATAAGAATCTGCTTGAGAAAAAAATCTTCAACCAACTCAATTCTTCATAAAACCCTTCATACCATTCACATTTGGGCAACCTCTGCTCACACAAGTCCTCGAAAATTCCCAAAATAGATAACCGCATAAAGAATTCATCGTAGACATGTCATTTTCTTTCTAGTGTTATCCTCTTCAAGACTTCAAGTCAGTCTCTGCTGTGTTTCTAATGATGATGGTAGACCGACTATGCGAACAAACAATAAATCCTTTGTGGGGAACAAAGGATTAAAGCTTATTGGGTAATGTAGTATCTATGAGTTTTAGGAGGTGAACAAGGAATAGTTTCTGAAACATGGAATGAGAATTAAGCCTGATGATGGGGACATCAGCTAGGCCACCATTTTATTTACATATTTATTTTATTTTTATTTCTGGGCTTATTTGCATTTTAGGGCTTATTTGTGTTATTTGTGGCTTATTAGGATTTATTTCTGTGTAAGGGGGTTTATGCAAATTGTGTATTTGGGCCCTATATATAGGGAACTATTTTCATGATTAGGGTTTAATGAAGTGATTTGAAATTTTCTTCCCCTACGTTCTTTTTTCTCTTTTTCTCCTCTCCTCCTCTATTCTTCCTGTATCTCTACAATCTCTTCTTCCTTCTCCCTCTCTTGCTCTTCCTTCTTCTCCTCTTTCCCTGCACTGGTGCTACATCAACTTGGTATCAGAGCTACGGCTTTGCCCCTGCTGCCAAAGCCCCGATCCAGATCATCAAGGCCTTAGTTTTTTTCGTGGGCTGCCTTCACCGTGTTGGGCACTTTTTTCTCCCGGCTGCTTCTACCAAACCGAGATCCAACAGAAATTTTTTTTTCCTTCTCCCGGTTCTCACACAGGGAACAAGGGCAAACCCCTTCGTCTGGTCCACCCCACCCATCGTCACATCCGTGCCCACCGCCGCCACCAATCACTGCCAGCAGCGCCCAGCCACCGTCGGATGTCCTCGTCGCCGCCGCCGCCGCCCAGTAAGGACTCGAGCCCGCCATCGGAGGAGCCATATCTCCACGGAAACGTCGCCGCGCCCGGGATCCCGAGCCTGTCGATGCCGCCCGTGGCTATTGTGGTCAGCCATCTCCTGTCGCCACAGGCTCCTTCAACACCGCCACCGCGACTTTAGTTCATTGCTGGAAATCGTCGCGATCCCACGAAAGCGCCGCCGCGCCGGAGCTCCTCGCGTTGGTCACCGGCTAGCCGTGTTCGATCCTCGGAGGAGATCACCGCCCCATCATCTTCTTCCGCTGCCCGTGATCTCGCCGCCGCCGCAGGTCGTGGAGCCACCATCGTGATCCCTGCACCGAGCCCGCAGCCACCGCCGCGGAGATCGACGTCCTCCCGAACCGTCGGGAGGTTGAAGAAAGGACTAACAGGTAAGGCCTAACCCATTAACCCACAACTCGGTAGCTCGGATCCGCCACAAAAAAAAATAGTGCACGTGAGTTGCACATGCGGGTCCTACAGATATCGGGTCGGGTCAAACCTGATAACCCGAATCCTAACGGATCCGAGTTAAAAAAGAAAAAAAAGACAAAAAAAACTTACCTTTGTTCATCTTCCCCAAGCGCACGCTGCGCCGCCGCCTTCGTAGCGCCGCTCCGCCCGTGCCGCCGCCGTCTTCGCCGTCGCCATTCCCGCCTCTGCCGCCCTGCACTCACCGTCGCCGCCTCACGCTCTTACCCGCGCCCATCGCCTGAACCCATCGCCATCTCTTCCCCCCCATTGCCTTCGCCCTCGCTTCCGCCTCCACCCGACACCACCAATCGGACCCAAGGGAATCTTCCCTGTAGCGCCGCTTCTGCCGTCCGCCCGTCACCGCTCCCATCTCCGCCGGCACCACCTCCACGTCGCTCCGCTGCCTAAAGCTTCCGGCCATCGCCTCCCTCTCCCCGCCACCCTCCACCACCCATTTTCTGCGCCGCCTAACCGCCTGAGACGCCGTGTTGAGGACCCCCGCAAACGCCACCAACCAAGGAAGGCATCAAGCCACAAAGAGGCCAATGAAGGCCAACTACATTATTTGGAGAGCCTTGGCGAAAGCTTTCACTCGGCCAAGCACATCCATGGCCGACCCATACCATGCACGCCAAGCCCCGGCCAAGCATGCCTAACCTTGGCCGAGCACGCCGCGCACATGTCCAAGCCTCGGCCGAGCATGCCCAACCTCGGCCGAGCTCACCGCGCACTTGCTGTGGCCAAATCCGGTGCCATTGCATTATTCTGGCGAGGTTCAGGCCAAAGAACCTCGCCAGCTACAGTGTTCTGGGCGAGGTTCTGGACGCTGAACCTCGCCAGCTACAGTGTGCCAGGCGAGGTTCTCGCGTCCGAACCTCGCCAGCTACAGTGCTGGGCGCGACCGCCAGCCCGCCAGCACGCCCAGACACCAGCCAGCGCGCCCGCCAGCACGCCCGCGCCTAGGCCCAGCCAGCACGGGCGAGGTTCGGCCTAGCGA
>JAOXJJ010000001.1:18371219-18382870 GCA_025769935.1 Phoenix roebelenii | reverse complement strand
GAAGGACAGTGGGCTTGCAAGGGGGATCAGGACGGTTAGCAACTGAAAGAGGAGAAGAACTAAGATGTGGAGAGAACGAGACTTGCAGAGAGCCATTTGCTTGGGAAGGGTGGGAGGCTCGCCAAGCTAGATTTCTTGAGTGGTAAAAAGACAAGGGAGCTATAGCCTCGTCAACAAATTGTTAGTTGGGAATTAGTCACCTGAAGGGGTCAGGTGTGCTTGGTGTCGATAGTTTTCGTTGCACGTCTAGTCTAATTGCAACTTGGAGGGAACCAGTCTTGCGACGATACAATTTTTCCATGCCACAACTTGGAAGGTGCCGGTCTTGCGACCATATGTACATTTGTGGCGTCAAAAATGGTCAAAAATGGCGGGCCAATCGCAAGAGGGCACAAACAGGATCCACCAAAAACACGGAGTTGTCAAAATAGGATATAGAATGCTGCTTTCCGGCACCGCTCATGCAGCAGCTCAATATTTTTTTTTTAATGAAAGATTTAATATTTAATGTTTGGTCGGGCTTTATTACCTTCACAAACACATTCAAAAATTTAAACAAGTCTAATACATAGAAAGCTTACCCAACTACTTATATATTTAATTAGATTCATCTAAAATAAGCAATGCTTAAAAAACATAATAAACTCCTAGAAAGATATATAAGCATAGAATAATGTAACACATATTGTTTAAGAAAGAAATGAAAAAGTCGTATCAGTTATTAAATATTTTTTTTAAAAAAAAGTAGACTGAACAATTTGTCAATGCCCCCGCATCACGTTCAAGACTTGAAATTGTAAAATTTATTTTTAGTGAATCTTCCCTTCGGTGCTCAAAAGTAAAATAATAAAATATTTCCGTATAAATTTTTATAAACAACAGCAGATGACTAATTTGCAAGCCAAATGGATGGCGTGACCTTAGCCATGAATTTTTCCAAAATTGCTAGCACTCAACGCCTGTACATCAGCAAGCTAGCAATTGTAAAAAGAGATGACTAATTCTTTTTTCCAAGATCAATTTGTTAACAAAATTTTATGTTCAGGAGAGTCACAAGATTGATGTGTGAGACCCTGGACTGGCCCAGTCCACTTGACTGGCTTAGCCACACTTGAGGGCACTGGGAAGAACAGAAGAGTCACAAAACCAATGGGTGAATAGGACTAAGGACTTCTTAATTACCAGAAAAATAAAGAGGATGCCTGTAGGTGGCCTTTCCACGGATAACAACTTTAACCTAATTTGGGTGGCTTAGAGTAGAAGACTTGGTCCAGAAGTGCTACGACCAAGACTTGGGCAATTACCTCAGCTCAGGGATATCCAAGACTTGGTCCAGAAGTGTTCAGGCCGGCATCAATTTAATTACCAAGTCTGCTCACCAGATGGCTACACCGTCAAGTCTATGAATTGGATTATTGGACCCGAGCATGCAAGTTTTCCCGGGTAACACGTAACGGAATGCGACGGCCGGACGGCACGACTTGCTTGACGGTGCATCTGGGTGCAGTCGCACAGCACCAACTAAAGCTTTCTTGCATTGGCTCCCACTCTTCACGTCGGTGGGCCTCCGTGCCAAACTCATAGTACCTCGTATGAACATCTCTAAAGAAGTCAAGATTGTTGTACAAGATCCGTTGCTTGCTAGGGTTCGGTGACTGAAGCTTTTTTGGAGTTAGTGATATTTCTGGACTATTAATCCGTCCTCATGTTAGTTTAGTATTTTTCATTCTTTCAGCCTTGGCATGGATCAAATTACAGATCCCGTTATTGTTTTTAAGAGTTAGTGGGGAGCAAGTACTAAATTTCACATCTTTGCATGGTTGATGTGACAAATTTCTTAAAAAACAGCTGACGTTGCAAACCTCGGTGGACTACAATTACAAGTGTATGCACGTTCCTTTAAGTTTTGGTGTGCCCTTCTTGAATTGATGGCTTACCATTTAATTATTTGCCATTCCCCAGATCCATTATTTGGATCGGCCAAATGATACGTTCGCGCGCTCTCTAAAATAAAATTAGGGAATATATAAAGTCTGATAAATTATTATAATCTCAATATTCATGAATAATAATAATCTCAATTTATCAAAAGTAACAAAACTTATACAATTATAGTATTCAATCATCCAACCAGTATAAATGCTACTCCATCTATTCATTCTTTCATCCATGACCCCAACTGTAATAAGGTACTAAGTATCTTGCAATTCTAAAAAGGAAAAAAAAATGTAGTGTAAGCACTACAGCTTGGTAAGAATCTCCACACATCTAATAAAATAAAAATAAACGATATTAGAGTGAAAATATAAATTATAGAACCTCTTTTTAAACATCCAGCTTAGCTCAATTAAATGGACAAATATCCCCATAAATATGCATCTAATATCAATCTTATCAAAAGAGATATATATTACAAATACCAATAAGTAAAACCTTTTATTCAGCATTAGTTTTATTTGTCTTATCATATGTTTCTCATTATCTAAATTCCAAATTCTATAACAATTTATTTTTCAGCTTTGAACTAACCACAATCATGCCCCAGTCCATAACTGATAAATAAAGTTTCTAAGCATAAGCCCACGAAGGCTATCCCATACATAAGCCTTGAGACTCCACTGCATAGAAACCCCATGAGGTAGGGAAAAAGTATTTGATGTGCTGAAAACTCTTGTCCGAAAAAAGCATCTCAAATAGAACACACACTTTTGGATTATGCAGATGGGTAGTGCAGGAGAGTTTCTCAGGCTGGCATCCAAAGCTCCACCAGAGGGCTCTGATGCCCTAGAATCGGCCGTTGACAACGAAGATGGGACTGCTTGCTGAGGTGGTTCCCCGCCAACCACGACCTCTTGGCCGGATGCATCGCCACCTCCCGAAGCTCCTGTACTCCTTTGGCCGGTCGCCCAAGTCGAGTTGGAGGGGTGGAGGTGTGGACTCTTTCTAATGGGGATCGCGATCCCCCATCGCTGGTGGGGATTCCGAGCCTATGGGAGGGGAGCCAGGCCGAGGATTTGAGAGCTCAGACTCCACCAGCTGAGAACTTCTTCGCTTGGTGGACTTCTAGCTCGTTTGATTGGGCTTGAGCTAGATCTTGCCTCCACCATATCCGCATCGACATGCTACCCTTCGACTTGGCCCAACAAGCCCTCTCCTTGGGCACGACCTACATCACTCTGCAGCTCGGAGCTTGACTCAGGGCCGATCTTCGGTTGACTCGCCTCTTCGGCGATTTGCACTGAGTCACCCCCAATAACTGTTTCTCTAGTGATCCCCGACGGGCCACCTTGGTCGGCTTTTGCCAGCTGTCCAAGTCCAGCTATGATCCGAACGAGCTTGGCTTGTTTCGTGGGGAACTCGGATCTGACTAGGAGGAACCTGACTAAGATGCCAACTAGGGGGTGGACTCAGTCATCTTCCTCAGACGCACCCCGATCTTGAAAACCCTAGGCTGCTAGATCATGGACGTGGCTAGCCAAGGGCCAAATACTTGGCGTTGTTCCGCATTGACTAGCTCCTCCTGTTCCTAAATCGAGGCCTTCTGAATAGCCTCCACCACCGGTGGGGTCGGGACCCCATCCTTGACACCCTCTCTGCTAGTGCCGGCTTGGGAAGAGGAAACCGATGCTTGTTGTCTTTGTGGCCTATTCTGCCACATTGATAGTAGAAATCCAGCAAGTTCTCATACACAAATACTTGCCACAATGTTCGCGATCTCCCTCTAATGAGAAACCCTAACTTAAGGGGATCAAGGACATATATCTCTAGCTTAAACCCAAGTGAATCCAAGCTCCCTTTGCTAGTCCGTGAAGCCATCCAGGGTCAATGGCTGACCAGCCGCCGTCACTATGTCAATGTTGACTCCTTCTTCCAGTACTCCATGGGGAGACAAAGGAGGCGGAGCCAACCCACTACCCTTTTTACCACATCTGCGGCCAAAATGGAATCCGACACCCATTGCTCCATTGCCAATAATTGGCTTGCCACCAACCAGGGGCAACTGACCTAGGCCAAGTTCTGATCATCTTCACTCTTGAACTGGAATGCATGATGTTCCTCTATCATTGAGAAGGATTCAACATCATAGTCTAGCTTCTCCTTGATTTTCAGTTCCTAAGCAACCCACTTCGCCGGAATGCATCAGCCAAGGTTGCTGACGATGTCGCCATTGACTCCCATGCTTGCATGGATGCTTCCACTCTCTCCGCCGGCAGCTCGAGAACCTCCAAGAAGTATTGTTGGAGATTCTCGAGCTTCTCCTCTAAAATTCTATGACTAGTCCACATCGGCTGCCCGATTGGGGGGGGGGGGGGACCACCACCGACCATGAGGGGTTGGACTCCACTCTCTTGGGAAGGGCCCATTCCTTGCCAAGAAACTGTGAATTCAAAAAGCATGTTCGTTACATTTAATAGGTTATTATTACTATTGAGTTGCTCTCCCGTTGATTTTTCCTACTTCTCCTTGGTCTACTTTAAGCTTCATTAATAGGGCAACTGTTGCATCGTGCTATCTAATTTTGCAATCCCATCAATGATTTTTTTATTTAGGGGTGCAAAATGATGCTAATGCAAGGAAGTTCGTCATGTTTCTGAGTACGCAATGCTCCAGATTTAGGCAATACTTGCCTGGTATATCTCGTCAACAAGACTTCCTCTTAATCTAGGCACAGAGATTACGGAAAACTGTATAATTGTCAAATTAATAAACATCTACCCCTGTGTACGTGCACCACTCCTTGGCCTGATGGTTCATGTACCAACCTCCCTCCATAGTTGCTAAGAAGTGTTTGGCTGGCGTACAGCTGAGCATTGAAAATTAGTAGGCAACATAAGGTCGAGTTGCATATCTTTGGGCATCAACTCTAATTTATTTAGCTTACGTAGTCTCATCAGCAGATGGTACTGTAATACAAGTACGAACTCCTCCTACAGCGGATAACTGAACAAAGAACACACCATGAGCACATTTATTTTCCTCGGATAACCTTTACGAAGAGTTGCAATGACTCGATTGGCCTTGATTATCTCCGGCATCTATTTTTATTGTTCAAACCATCAAAATAGGACTATTTTTCTAACAACCCAAAATCTCATCCAAAATAATTAGTCGGAAGGTATTATTTGAGTTTCTTAATCTTTTATAAGTATCGAAGATCTACCCAGCGAATAACTGATGTGGACTAAATACACGCCCACACGGTCCTCACATACTTCCTCCATTTAAGCCTTACATTTTTGTCAAGCTAAGAGTTCAAATTCTTTCAGATCTAATCGCAAATATTATGATTGGCCCGTAGTCAGCTCCAATGGATCGATGCTGCAGTGACCTCTAGTTCACATAGGTTATGGGTTGGGTTCGCTCTGATACCATTTGTAACAATCTAGCATCTCACCTAAAATAGTTAGCCATAAGGTTTGGGTCCTCACATAGCCACCTCTCAGCTACCCCTATGGACTCTAACTCGAGTCCCACATGTGAGTACGTCACATCTGGCACCAACCCAGTTACTAGTAGTCCAAGAAACGGTCCTACGTCCCATGACTAAATTGTGGCCGAAGCCACCATTTAATTTGCGCCAGCAGTGATTCGAAGTTGGTATCATAGGGTTAGAAATGACTGTGTGTTGGGCACCCCGATCGGTTTTACTCATATCCTCTCCATCCATGGGCCTGGCTCAGCTATCCCTCTGAACTCTGACTCGAGTCCCACATGTGAGTACGTCACATCTGGCACCATCCCAGCTACTAGTAGTCCAAGAAGCGGTTCTATGCTCCATGACCAAATTGTGGCTGAAGCCACCATTTAATCTGTGCCAGCAGCGATTCAAAGTTGGTATCATAGAGTTAGAATTTTCGCCCGGTATCACTGGGCGACCACCTTGGTGGCTCCTAAGCTAGCTTTTGTTTGGTGGAAGCAGAAATTGGCTCGAGAGACGAACCAACACCGCTGCCCGTTCCCACTGACACCCTGGCAAAAGTTTTGTTTTCTGATCCAACTGTCAATTTTTTTTCTGAGACAACGGTCACCTTACTTTTGTATCAGTCGGTAGTCGTGCTCCTTTAGGGCCTCTTTTGAGCCGGATTTTTTGTTTTTGTTTTTGTTTTTTTTTGGCCTTTAGCCCGAAATATTATCCGTTCCTCGTCAACTCCTAAAATTAAATAGGGTAAACAACTTTTGTAATGCCAGCGGTGAGGCAAGTAACGGAAAAGAAGCTTTTTTTTTTTTCTTCTTTTTTTTGTAAGGGCAAATAATAAATATTGATGCTTTTTTAAGATAACTTCTTCCTCCTGCTTCCACCGTAATAAGTGAACTTCTAAAAAAAATATAAAAAACAAAACGGTGCCATATATATAACATAATAATATATTAAATAGTTAATTAATATTATTTTTATTATACCAAAACTTTCTACATCTCTACATCATGATAAGGATGCTTAACAACATAGGAGACAGACACTTCGTAACATAGAACCATAAACAACAACACAGTTATATTTAAAATTCAGATTCCATGCAATACATTAAAACTATAAGCAGACAGCTACGGACATAACTAATGATAATTATTCAAGCTATAATCAGTCAGCTATGGATATAACCAACGGTGATTATTCAAGGTACCGTGGAATTACCACAGCACAGATGATAGAGTTTGCAGCAACGAGTATCTCCAGGTTTACAGCACGGACGACTAGGAGGATAATCCATTCACCATCAGAAGAAATAAAATCAAAATTAAGAGTAGTAAGATAAAAATAACAGCATTCTTCATGACTACTCTAAATAGAATGAGCTCTCAATTCAAGTAGATAATTTTAAGTCAACTCCTATAAGTAGGAACATGGAAGAATTTTTTCAATGCTCCACCAAGTTTAAAGATCTTAAATCAACACAAATGAGTAATACCGACTCAATCATCTCTTCTTGAATTTTTTTCACCGAGAACTTTAGCATTTATCAAAAATTTTCCATCATAACCATGTATGCCTCTAAAATTTAAATTCTTCATACAAATTTAGATTTCATCAGCAACGTCAACAATATTGACAAAAGACCCTATATCAGCTTATAAATCCAAACTTTGAATTGAAGTTTTATATACATCACAGTCTTCAATAGACATGAATAGGAGCTATTATTTGGATCCAAAGATGCTAATTAAAATTATTAAAAATTTCACCGAGATGAATACTTTACAATCTCTAATAAAATCAATTCTTCAAGATTTATTCTTGAATTCTTTCAAAAATATAAACTATAAATTTAAGATAAAACAGATCTATACTAAAACATTCCAAATCTAAAATCAGCTAATGCAGGAACCAACATTTCAATAATCCTAAACTTGAGATGCTAGATTTTTTTTTACACAGTAGATAGAAGAACCTACTAATGGCACCATGATATCTATATCGGTCAAAATTCAAAATACTATTCTTTTCTTTGGCAACAAAATTCTCCTTAACATGGAAAAACCATCAGAAAATGTTTTCAATTCACAGAGTTAATTGTTGACCAGCTTCAAATAATTTAAAACTCCATTAATTCTCAGAATTTTACTAAATGACTTCCAAACAAAATACCAATCTGCATTGTGAACTGAAAGGATCTAAAATTTCAAATTCTAGTTAAAGATAGAAAAATTCTAGAGTCTCATTCGAAATATATTTTCCATCTACAAAAGAGTTTCATACATTATCTACAAAAGAGTTTTATAAATTATATACATACACTTTTCAATCCTCGAAGAATATTTCAATAAATTTCATCAAATATTTTTAGCCCAAGTTTTAAACAATATTTCATATGTGAACCTTTAACTTGTTACTGAATTAATTAACTTCAAGCTAGAAGTAAGATTACAGTATCCAATATCAAGTTGAACTTCCAAAATACTCACATTGCACAATAATATTCCATGACTAATACTCTTTCACTTAACTTAATTAAAATCCAATTAATCATAACTTGGAATATAAATTACTCCACCTTGACTCTCAAAATAACTTATTCATACTTTGGCTATAAACACAGTTAGTTAGCATCACAAAATTTAGATACGACAACACAAATTTATCAAGATCAAAAGCAAACAAAAATTTGTCTTATTGCCTAATTTCTACCCATCTCTCAACTTGCTGACAAATTCTAAGGATCCTAAAACTTAGGCTCAAATATGACTGTTTCAATTACGATCTCTAGAGATCTTAAACCTAAGCTCTGATACTACCAAATCTGTCATGCCTCGAGCCTCATGGGCGACAGACGCCGAATGCCTCCACGGCGGACCGTATAGGCATGCGAGGTTGCAGATCATATCAAAGTAATGACAAATTTCTGATTTTTTTCTTAATCAATAATTTACTCAAAGCAATCTTCCAAAGTTTAAAAATAACATATGACATCATAAATCAATTATTCTAACTAGTCTATCTAAAATGCCAATATTTGAAAAAAATTTTAGGACTTTAGTGCACTTCCGAAGTCTCGTGTGATCACATATCTGAATCTGAAAAATGAAGAAAATCAGATGATGAGCTACACCATAGTAGCACAGTAAGCAACATAATACTTAGGGAGTTAATGGTGCAATAAGTTTGTTAGAGTTATATCCTCTTCAATAATGTAGTTGGACAGGAGAGGGCCAGTTTTTTCTTTCAATTCCAATCTGGTTAAGAGACTAGCATTATAATAGATTAGTCCATGCTTATCAGAAATTTAAGAAAAACATTCATTTATAATTTCTAATTAAGTAAATAAAATCTGAAATCCTACAGGCGGTATACTATATAAAAAATATAACAACTCTTATATATTATATAATAACCTCCATTCTCTTTGCTCTATTTTTTTTTTCATGTATCTCAAAATCTGAATTTTAGTTTGAAGGTCCAAATTGGTTAATATTTTGCAATTTTACGAATCGTGACAGGAGGCATACTATCTTATGCTTGTCAAGTATAAGAGGAAAAAAATACGTACAAGCAGTCTTAATGTCAAAATATTTAGAGCGGAGGGAGATGACAAGACAGATTTTGGTCTTAGAAAGTTTGCCTTTTCCGTTGTTTGGGTTCCAAAGTCTCGGGAATAATCGTTGTATCACTCGCCTTGTTTATCTTTTTACTATGTTATTAATGCCATCTTATGCTGTATGCTCCCCTTTCCCTCTCTAATGTAATGGGGCTTGTAGCATGCTAGAAAGAACATCGGATGCTATTCTAATCATTTTAACCCACCCACCGCTAGCTCTACCAACGGGTTTGAGTACTTCTTAGTTGTCAGGATTCCACCCTTTTGTGGTGTGACATCGCATGTTGGTAAAGTACGTAGTCTCTTGTGTACTACTGTAGTTATGTCCTTGATTGTATATTGTGAATAGTTTTAGTATCTTCCATACATCCTCCTACCCCAGAAGTGTAGCTCTATATATAATCCATTAGTACACATATTATGAAGATTTTAGCGCATGGTCCCAGACTTCTGGACAGTGGTGGAGGCATTGGGCGTCCAGTTGGGATGGCATGGTTGCTTTCTTTAGCCTTTGGGTACAATCTCCATGTGAAACCTTTTGCTTAGCAAGCCATGAGATTGCTCATATGTTGGTAACAGAATGGTAATGAACGCCGAGAACCATGGCCATTGTGTTCATTGCGCTTTTGCTATTGAGACTGCTTCACAGCCGTACATTTGCTCATAGGATTTTTGTTTGTAAGGAGTGGTGGTCAGTCATGGGGATTCAAGTATTGGCCATAGGTTCAGCTTTTAGAGTCAGATTTTATGTGCTGAGAAATGGTCATAGCGTGCATGCATCTTTTTTTTTTCTTCTTTTTTTTAAGGAAATAAGCATGCCTCAAATATTATTTTCCATGCAGTTTATTATAATCATAATTCATAATTCGTACACCATCAAATATTCATGGATGATCTAGTGGTAAATACATGGATTCAGGTGACGATACGGATGAAGATCAACCAATTCTAGGTGCTTCAAACCTAGATTTTATATCCAGAGATGACTTGCCAGTATGTGTTATATGATTTGTTATTGAGATGTAGGGAATACAAAATTAATCAAGGTATATATAAAAAACACTGCATTAATTTTTACCATTCAATCATGTGCATGCTTGGTTAAAGGAGACACAAGTACATTTTTTTCCTTTGCCTTTGCAACTCTTTTAAAAATAGTTTTAGTGAATATATAGTTGTTGGCCACACATGCTTGAACACATGTAATTAACATGCAGACATATTGGTTTCCTGTGAAAACAAATGTGAGCATAATGATATATATACTACGCACCATTATGCAGAGGAAAAAATAATGGACTTACATAGTTACATTGAGATGTCAACATATCTTTTGCATGAAGCACTGCCAGCAGTGCTAATTAAAGATGAATAGGCATCTTGAGCAGTAAATTGGGTAAAAAGCATCACAAAGTTCGGAAAATTGATAGTAAAGAACACATGACAGCACTAAGAAGCAATTTCCTCACCATGTTACATGATAAACATATAAGGCTAATTTGCAAGTCCAATAGATAACATATCAAACCTCCTAGCAAAAGAAAAAGCTCAATCTTTAAAAGCTGTTCAATTTCTTACTCAAAATAATTCCTGCGCTTGTTTGAGTTGGAGCTTGAAGAGTAGCTACAAACTGAAGGTCCACCGGATGATGATGATGATGCAGAAATAAGGTTAGAAATATCCATTGGAGGAAAATACATTGCTACAGGCATCCTTGGTGGCAGATCGGGTACTGGAGCATCAAATTTGAGAACGTTGATTGCTTGTCTTATCGATGGTCTCAGATTGTAATCTGGATAGGCACACCACAACCCTACAATCATGAAGCGCTCCATTTGTTTCTCATCGAATTCCATCTTTAACCTTTTATCCACTGCCGTCAAACACATGTTTTTGCCATAAAGCTCCCAAACCCACTCTACCAAATTCACCTTGTCTTGCTTCTCTTTTAAATCAATTGGTTTTCTACCACATGCAAGTTCTAGTACAACAACTCCAAAGCTGTATACATCTGATTCTTTGCTAGCTTTTCCTGTAAAATAGTATGATGCATTTCGATTAGCAAAAATGATTTTATATTTATCACTGTTAATTTCAAGTTAATTAAAACAATGCAGACCCAACTAAACAAGTCAACTATGCTCCATACTGGATATTGACATGTTTGTGTTCATATTGAGCCTGGCTAGCTTGGGTTTATTCTTGGGTACAATCGTTGATGGAGTAAGCCTCCAGGGTGGCTTTTGTATAGGCTGGACCAATTTACTATTGGGTTAGACAAGCTTGACCGAAGAAACTTGGTTAACCTAATTTTTCCAGGCATATATTTGTGGGTAGGAATTTATCTGTGGCCAAAAGGACATCAGTCACAAAACAAAACTTCATCTGAATTTAACTTCCTATAAGGCACATCCGCACATAGAGGGGTTTTAGTTTTCTTCAAATACCAAGGGAGAGAAGATTAGTGGCAAAATTCTATGCAAATCAGACTATTAGATTCTTTGTGAGCCAAAATCAAGCCTGGCTATTGATAAAATTAGGATAGCAGTGATTGGTCTTTCACTCTTATCTTTTTGCAGAGCTGATGATTACACATGGTAGGCCTAGACCGCAGGG
>JAOXJJ010000001.1:18349089-18367464 GCA_025769935.1 Phoenix roebelenii | reverse complement strand
GTTATTTATGATTTATTTCAGACATTATCCTTTATTTTGATTTGATATGCTCTGACCCTACTTTGGGGTATTTTGTTGCTTATTGGGCTAGTGTAGCTCATTATTTTATTTTCTCTATTTTTCAGATTCAGAGGCTTGATCGCACGGGATTAGGGAGTGCATAATATTTTTCGATGATTTTTCAGTTATTGGCATTTTAGTTAGTTTAGTTTGGACATTTGAATTATGTTAGCAAATGTTTTTTTTTTGGAACTAGACTGCTTTTGAACAATTTAAATAATTATATCAGTTTTGAACATTTGTATTTGCTTTGATATGATCCGATGCCTTGCACGCCGGTGCGGCCCGCCGTACGGGCGTGCGGCGTCTGCCGCGCCTCGGGTTCGGGGCGTGACAATTTTTTTTACAAAAAAGGGGAAAACATCACTACAAAATGGACACCAACTCCACGACTGCTAATAGCATGCATTTCCAGAGTTTGGATTTCCAAAAGAATTGTTATGATCATGTATCATCTCCTTATCTCAGTATACCATATGTCGACTAAATGGATCAAAGACACCTGCAAGAAATTAATTAGAAAGCAATCCGATCACCATAAATACATGCAAGAATTGTCTCCAGCTTCAGTGCCTTGCAGGTATAGAGACAAACTCATGCCATTTTGTAAGACCAATTCCGTGAATAAGCCCCACCCGCCATGAAACATAAGGTGTTTGTTAGTAAAGAAGAGGTATTCAAAAATGATGATATAACTTGCACTGATTATCAGAATAGTACAAACATTCTGTACTCTTCTTCCCAGCCTTAGGTTAATCTGAGCTCAGGCTACAGGAGATACTAGCGACATCATAACAAGACTATAGAAACCACTGAATAAATTTCAATTCTAAGCTTCCCATTGTTTCTTCTCACTAGCTCATTTCAAAGCGTTTTGTTGTTTACAACAACGTTAATGTTATTGTACTCCTGATTCATATGGTTGCATAAATAAAACTCATCGCCTTTTGGGTTTTGGATCATAAACTCCATTATATAAACCATGGTGATTAAGAATTTTCTGACAATAATGGTGATTAAGAATTTTCTGACAATAATAAAGCTTCTAAGGCAGAGTGGTCAGTTAAAGAATAGACAAGTCATGAGCAATGCAAATTAAAAAAAATGGTAATTTTTAAATGAAGTAGGCGAGCGATGAACAACATAAATAAAAAAAAATAACAATTTTTAAGTAAAATAGGTAAGTGATTTGCTGACTTCAATTAAAAATTATAAAATTAAAAAGGGCGTCCCTCTCGACCTCTATTTCAAACGAAAGAGGAGACCTGGAGGTGGAGCCCCTCCTCCACCTCCTTCGCACGGCTTGCTGGCCTTTGAGGCCCTCTGCCGACCGGCCTCCATCTTTTTCTCTCTTTCTTCTTCTTCCTCTCCCTCCGTCCCTCGCTCTCTCTCTTACTCTCTTTCCTTCTTCTCCCAGCTTTTCATTTCGGTTGCCGAAACCGTCCTGATCTACTGCTAGTATGGTTCGATACTTTTCAAACTATCCAATTCAAGACGGTATTCCTGGTGTATGAAAACATATGTGCATTCAACGAGAATCAAATCCATCAAATAAGTTTACTTAAAGTCTGAAGAACTAAGGAGATTTTCCAAAAAATATACTTAATTGTCAAATTTGCATTAATGGTTATGTAATTTTTTTAGACATGGTCTATTTTAGATTCTGTTGGACCGCTATACCCTATCCTTTACGTATATATCGCATAAAATATAAGTGTGCATTGTAGTCCAAACTTACCATCTCATAGATATATAAAAAAAATAAATGTGTGCCTGTTTTAGGGACTATGAAGATGAATTGATTTTTCTGTAAATTATCCAATAATTAAAGTAAAGTTAGTCGACTTTGCGAATAAACAAACCTCGAGTCCATTGATAGAAACCACACTGAATCTACGTTATGAGATTCTTCGGTAAATATTTCAGTTCATTTGTTAAATATTTTATTTTTTGATTCCCACGGAGATATTAACCTTGCAGCCTTATTAGGCATGGCTGCTGCTTGTAACCAAGAATTTTCCTGATTCCTGGACCAATGGGCATATGTTAAATTTGCACCGAGTTGGGCATGATATGCCATGAACTTTGAAATGCAAGTCTGAGTATAGATGCTTGTTTCCTTATACATGCATAAAAGTGATCGCACTTCCTGCATGAATCTTGCAAGCATTTCTAGAAAATATTTCAGAATAAATAGCAGATGGCATCTGATTTCATTCTTTTAGTCCCTAGCCTTCTGTTTCTATATGCTTGTCCCTACCTTCTACCTTCTCAAATCCACTAACTCAGCCCCCACGAATGTAATCCTTTTTTTCCTTTTCCATTCTCTGACTTGCAAAATATTCCTTCCCCTATACCATCCTTGATTCATGAAACCTCTGTCTTTCGTATTCTTTTCTAGATACATGTACAGCTAAGAATCAGCTTTTCAACAACATGTAACATGTTAACATCGTATCTAATACCCAAGTGTTCAAATGGATGGACCCAAGAGTATTTCTGCACCACAAGAGTCCTAACCTATTCGATGTGAAACTATTATTCTCGAACACTCTTCTCACTTTGTGAAGCCTGGAATTTGTGGATTAGTAAGCAAGAGCATGGAGGCTTCGGTAGACAAGAAGAATCGGTCGGCTTTGAACCATGTTAAGGTCCCATCTAAAAATCTGGATTATTTAACTACAAGTCTTTAACCTATTCGATATTAGAGTATTATTTAGAGTATTATTCCTTAGACGCAAGGGTCATGAAGACGTGATGTTTATAATGAATTATCTCTGCCTCATCAAGGATTCAAGGAAATGGGGTGTGCACTTTTGACATTCCTATTGGGGTGGAAGGGTAAGCCTGCAAGAAAAAGGTGATCAAATTTGCGGGCATTATAATAAAGCATATTGAATTATTTGGGAGGAAAAGATAGAATTTGATTCCTAAAAAGCCTAGCTGTATCTATAATTGCAAGCCATGAAGCATGCAATTGGTGTAGCATTGATATTTCATGTTACTTGGTAAGATATGTCTACGTTTGGGTCTTGGTGCGGCATATATGGATGCTGACACAAGGATGGGATCTTGATAGACGGTGCCAAAGTAATAGATTCAACAAGAGGATAATTGCCAAAGTTTTTTTTTTAAAAAAAAAAGTCTTCCAAAGATAAACATCATACTAAATAAAATAATTTATCTTAAATGATAGACCATTTAAATCCAAGTTTGACAAATATATTTCTCTTTATTTATTATCATATTTTATGTTGAATGCATCAATTTAGCCTACTTGTAAGGGAGAGACTTTTGTCGCTTTCATAATTGAGGATTATGCTTTCTCCAAAGATTTGGTAATCGATCTAATCCCTTGAAGAGAATTTTGAATGTTTCCTTTATTTATTATAAAGTGTCGGATCTTGGATTCGTGATGACGTAATTTACAATACTGCCATGGCAAAGAATGTTTAATTTTCCCCTTAAAAACATTGGCAAATACATACGTCCTCCACCACTGCTATATGCAAGAGTTTGAGGATTTATTTACATAAGATTATATATGACAATACATGCATACTCTTGCGCTAAGAAATAAAGATCTAGTCCAAATTCCAAATGTCTAAATCTAATGATATTTTAAAAGATTTTCTGTATTCCAAATGTCTAAATATCTAATGATATTTTTCTTGGTTTGTCAATTAAACTTGGTGGCTTTTGGGCTACCCCTGGCACCACCATCTTCTTCAAACTATCTCTAGGGCTCAATCCAATTTTTTTTTTTAAAAAAAAATATATATATATCCATCCATGGGGGATCATCACCTACAGTCAGGAATGCATAACCCTTATTCGCGTATCACGACTTGCAAGCATTCCTTCATTCTTTCCTTCTTGGATTCAAATAAGCCTCAGGCATCCATATTCATGGCTCACTAGAAGTGGTGTTCAAAAATTAACAAGAATATTCTCCAAAGAATCTGATTCACGTAATGTGACCTTGCATCTAAGCATGGACAAATCTATAGCACTCATGCAATTGGAATCAAGTATAGTGTTTGATGTTAGTGTTCTTTGACACACAAAGGGTCCAATGTTTCCGTCAAACGGTAACTTTGCTTGGAGCTGCTTTTCTAGTGCTGCATGGACATTGGGAGTTGGATTCTGATGCATGATGTAAAAGCAGCAGATTCAACGTACAAGAATATATAGAACATCAAAACTAGGAAATTACTTTTCTACACAAGACAAAATATAAAACATCTTCTGGTTACCAAAAATTTCTATTGAATTTGGTTTAACAAAGATTCACGAAGGAAGAGAGAGAGAGAGAGAGAGAGAGAGAAAATTATGTAAATTTCTGTAAATTTAGAGGTAAATTATACTTATATTTAACTGTTTGAAAAACCTATGCTTGCCCTTTGAAATTTATTTTTATCTAATATTTTAATCCATAACTTAACAGAATGTTCGTAACTATTAACTTTAAATAGGACCCAAATACTATATTAAAAAATTTAAAAATAACCAAAATAATCTTAAGTAACGTAACAACCACCTAAGAGTATAAGAAAATATGTGCATTATTCTTTCTACCCATGGACAATTTTGACTTTTCATATAAGATAAACGGTTTCACTAACACTGTTAATTTAACTGGATATAAGTGTAGGATTTACAAATTGTTGGATCTACGTGTAATAAATGTAAATGCTAATGAAGTTTTGTAATTTACTAAAAAAAAGTAATAAATCTTTTTTGTTCTACAACACGAGGCTTGGTAATATCCTTTGGGTTTGCAGCATGGGCTATTGACGCAATCACTCATTGTGTCACAAGATATTTACGTTTTTCTCTTGAAACATCTTTTGAGATGCAAGACTTTCTCCCTCATTTTTTTTTTTTTAAGAACTAGGGTGGAATAAAAATTAACTCAAGTGAATGCAAAGATTTTTCAAAAATGCTTAAATTATTGTATTACCTAGACATGGTGGGTTCAACGTAGCTCTTGGGCTGGTCCTTCGGTATATAATGCCTAGAAAAACAAGGACTTTTCCTAAGTTTTAAAGGTAATCCTATCAAAATGCACGAATATGTTAAAACATAACGTAGATTGAATGAGCTCAGGCTGGCCGATCCAAGCTAGGTTTTAGTTAGACAATTGATGGAGCCAATGGATAGGTAAATTGAGCTAATAGACAAAGGTAGCAAATTTTTTTTAAGCAGATTTATCTAAATGATATTCTCTATATTACTTAAGCTAATTATATGGCATTATTGACCAGTTGGAGCCACTAAAGTTTACACTCACTCGCAAATCAAGTGCATTAGTAATGGAAAATATTGAATGAATGTGTCTGCACAAGGATTCCAGGGGAAATAGATATGTCTACATGAGGATCGTATAAATTATCCACCTGACTAAAAAAAGGAAAAAGAAAAAAAAAATAGAACCATGCATGCACGTATATTGTGCATGCACTGAGGGTTGTGAAATCGGGAAATCTGAAGAAGGCACATGACTTGAAGTGGTTTTTGCTGGATTACATCAAGAAGAGAAAAAAAGGTCGATCAATTTTTAAGTCTGTGCTCGGCCGGAATTACTTGATGCATGTTAGTTCGAGATTCACATAAACTCCGCCTTAACTATTCCATGTTCTACTTTGCAAGTTAGCATATAAATGCAGACTTGACTCTTGAGTATCGAAATACATCACGTATTGCAAGTGAAGTTCTAGTAGCAGAAAAAGAAAGGAAAAAAAAATAACTTCTGATTGCTAAACCATAGTTGAGACTTATAAATTAGCCAAAGAAGAAGGAAAAAAGCAACCACATCTCCTATTCATAACAGCTACTATGGTTGTAAGTTAAAAATTGTTGCATGTACTTATAAGTAAAGAATGTTCACAACTGTTTTAAACAATTCTGGATTCTTGATCTTTATGTTTGACGCCACAGAATGGATTCCGGAGAAAAAGAATGTTATATGTGTGTATTTATTTATGAAACATAAATTCCCTGATATAAATTTAATACCATATGTCTAAGATTGGGTAGGGCATCCGAAGATTATGCTGGGCCCAGGGCATACTATATTTGCCTCATAACTTAATCTATGATATGAAGTCCATCGGAGTCCTTGGCATTGTGCAAATCTACAGGAGCAGAATGTGTATCATGTGACTCATGTCTCACACTCTCAAGAAAGTTACATGTACTTAGATTCAGAAATCTTGCCGGTGGAGTGAAGATCCAAATTTTTCGTCATAACTGCAATCAGGTTTGTTGTGGTTGAAATTCAGCCTGAGGGTGACCATGCTGGAGGGAGTCGGGGAGGCGCCGGGCGGGGATGGAGAAAGAGGGCTGCCTCTGGTGGTCCGAGGTACCTCTGAGAAGACGCCGGCCGGAAAGGAGCAAGAGGGCCACCTTCCTGCGCTTCGAGATACCTGCACAAAGCCTTGGCCAGGTATTCCGGCGAAGACCCTCCGATGGCTAAGTTAGCCGGGCCTTTTTGTGGAGAGGAGCTTTCTGAGTGCCTTTGATGGCCTCTTGTCGCTAAAAATAGCTTGTAGGAGCTTAAGAATGCTTGCAAAAGCTTGTGAAGCCTGCCCAAGCTTACCGAGGGCCTTTCCCTATTCCTTTTTATAGGGCGAGGGTGATGGCCGTTACCTGAAATTTCGGACTGAGATGTGATTGGCTGGCCAATAACTGGAGATAACGTGTTGGCAGGTGCGACGGGATGTGACTCTTGATGGATGTGGTAGGGTATGGTCCTTGGTTGGCGCGTCATAGTGTGGGCAGCAAACAAAGGGCCAGGCTGGGATGTTCGGCCACGTATGTGGGCGTGGGTGTGCACGCAGGTTTGACTGCGGGCAAGGTCGGGCAGGCTTAGAGGCCGTGACATGTACTTGGCGAGGTCGTCACTGGCCTTTGGTGAAGGTCGGCTCTGGCCTTTGGTGGAGGTCGGCTCGGCCTTTGGTGGAGGTCGGCTCTTGGCTGGGCCGAGGTCTGCTTGCCTCTTGGCAGGGCCGAGGTTGACTTTTGAGTTTGCTCGGCCGAAATTGGGTGACTCCATGCGGGAATAGGACGATCCATTTCGCCTCCCATCAAGGTTTATATAATAATCCTATAAATCAATTCAATAAATGGTCATAGCAATCATTTCAATCTATTTCTTTTTGCAAAGCATGTTTTATGTTATGCCTCAAAATATTTCATAACACCATTAATATATCTATATATGTTGGTTGCTAGTCCCCAGGAATTGCTGATATTTGCATAAAACAAAATTTATAAATAATTTTAAAATTTAATAATAAGTAGATTGCAAGATTAATTGGAAGAAAGGAATGCCTCGAATATGGCATGTAAAGATAGCGGCCTAAGAACAAAGTTTGCCCGGCCATGCAAGTTTACGGCAAGACCATCCTAAGATACAATGAACCCGACTCAGTCCAAAGGCTAGTATCATAAGCATAATCATGTGGAGTTCTGATCTAATAGACTCCTTCAGTTTTCTAAAAAAAAATAGAAAAGTTTTAGAAAAAATTGAAAAAAAGTTCGAGTGGAAATTTTGAAGGAGAAAAAGAAGGCTAATGGAAGCACTCTCCCTTTCCCTCCCTCTCAATCTGAGAGCAGCAATACAAGTCCTAATCTAGATTTTTGATTTTGAGATCCAAGATCTGGAGCTTTTTTGTAGGCTCGGTTAGGATAACTCCTAGAGAGGCTCATAAAGGCCTCAATGACTCTCTTAATAAAAATCTCCTCAATGACTCTCTCAATAAAAGTCTTAATGGCCTGCTAGTGTTGGTGCCTCACAATAACCCGACAGCACGTGCACAGGTCAGCCAAGAGTTTAAATTTCAAATTCAAATTAAAACCATTTAACATTAGCCAATTTGAAATTTGTGACGTTTATGATTATGAAGTCATAAGTTATATTATGAATCCAATTTCAAATTTAATTTAGCTGAGGCATGTGGTGAAACATGATAGTCATGCACACGTATGCATCGTGCATGCCATGTGCATGGCCAACCTATCACTCTGCAAATCATGGACATAATACGACAATACTATCGAGGGGTACAGCCCATAAAAATATGAAGCCAACAATCATAATCTATATACAAACCATCTCAAATAAAATATAATAAAAGGATCCAAATATATCATCCATTAAATAAATAAATAAGTGCTTATTCAGAGAGTCTAAATCGAAATTTAAATATCAAAACCTACAACCTTAAAATTCATAAAGTCAATTCATAATAACTAAAATTTTTGCTATAAAAATCTTCAAGATTGCTTGCATAAACTCCAAGCCTGGAGTGTTCTTCATTCCTAATCATCCTATTTATCTGAAAAAAGAGAAAATGAAGAAAAATGTGAGCTACACAACTCATTAAGTAAAACTTACACTACCTTACCAGATCAAATATAAATTTTTATACGAACAACGCATTATTTAGAGAAAATAATTTTCCCTACAAAATAAATTACTTAATAGTACATTCTGATAAAACAAGTTGTAATCAATCATGCATACATTAATCATCGATATTTCATAAGCATGGTTCCAAGTCTATTGCACAAATAAAGTTATAAATTATATTGCCATTTAGCCATATCATAGTTCAAAACATTGTTTACATATATTTATGCTAAGGTTACTTTATACCAATGACAGGCTTGTGTTTGTAATCAACAAAGTATTTTGATTCATAGTTTATATGCCAACTTTATATCCATCAGCAAGTTTTGTATTCGTATGATACTCGTTCTGAATGTTGATCTCTCCTAATTCTGAGAGACTTTAAAATATTTTTATCCTTTTTTAATATATATATAAATATATAAGTGGTAAAACACTAAATGGCATAATAACATTCACATTGCGTAAATAAGCTATTTTTATTAAAAATACTTATGGAATCACTTTTCATAGCAAGGCATAATTTTCATAATACATATACCGACCCTTTATTTTAAAAAAATACGATATTATCATTGACAAACCATATGCAAAAAAAGTGCATAACAGTTTAAAATTAATGCGTGTAAGATCTAGTTACTTCTTGCACCTTGAAACTTCCAAACCAACTAGACGAATTGGTTAAACTTATTTAAAGACATAAAAGTGCAATTAATTTCTATTCAATAACTTTGTTAGTATTAAAATTTTAAGAAAAATAAGATAACAAACAATTGGCTGGTTGACGGCGTTTAGCAGCTCCGGATGGGTCAAATTTAAGCAATTCAATCAATAAATTAAGAAGCAGGGACTTGATCAAAGCCAAGATTGTTTGATAGCAATCATCAACCTTAGATTTTGATGACACTCCATAAGAACCATGGTGATCAATCTGGCAGGCTGCTTGGCATCAAGATGGTTCAGGGCCTCTTTACTGCGATCAACTTGAATCCATAGGAAAGAGAGACATGACTATATTGGGATTCATAGGTATGCTTAGAGAGAGAAAGAGGAGAGAGAAATAAGAAAGAAAGAGGAAAACTTCCTCTCTTCTAGAAGAGGAAGGGGAGGCCTGAATCACCGGAGACCATGCCTAGGGGCATGGCCGGCTGTCGGAGGTGGTGGATAGCCAATGGTAGTGATCGGCCAGTGAGAAAACATGGAAAAGGGGGTCGAAAAATAGGGGACGAGAAGACTTTCTTCATTTTTTGGTTGTTGGCCGTTCACCGACGGCTAAGGCTTCGCTGTGGAGCTCGTAGGGAGGCCAAAGAACTGAACCGATGGTCCGATGTCAAGAGGAGGCGGCACTAGTAGCCAAAAAAAAAGAAAAAGAAGGGCAGAAAAATAAGAAAAGAGGAATATGGGGGGTTTCTTAATCAATTTCAAACTAATTTACTGGCAGAATTCGGTTGGCAATCACTCAGTCGAGAAGGGAAAAGACCGCAGGAGGATCGGGGCTTACCTTGGGCTCTGGCGGTATCTACAACCTGATTTTTGGGTGAGCACAATGACGTGATATCATGAACTCAGGGCTCGTTTGGTTCGCGGGAAGTATTTTTCCTCATAGAAATATGATTTCTGAGAAGCATATTGTTAGAAAGAGGATGCCTGAAAAATTACTTTTGGCATGTTTGGTTGACCATGGAAAAGTGACAGATTTTCAGAGTGCTTACGTTTGGTTGACCATCCACTTTTCTTAAAAAGTTATGTGTAATTCTTATTATACCCTTAATAAAGTAGCTGAAGGGCTTTTTTGGAAAAAAAATAAAAATGTTTCGATTTCCGACTCATGGAAAAGTAACTTTCACATGTTTTTCATAGAAAAGACTTTTTCATTAAATATGAAAATCATATTTCCACGGAAATATAACTTTTTCATCTTTCTCCTTTGAAAACTCCAACCAAACAAGAGGCATCTCTTTACTTTTCCGTTGACCGTACTTTCTCCCCTTCTTTTGAACCAAACAAACCCTTAAAGGTAGAAAAGAGGGAGAGAGGAGAAAGAAGGGCGGCTCTCATGATGGAGTGCCTTGGATGGAGGAGGAGGTTGTTATACAGAGGAGCCTTAGGGACCCAGCAGCCTTTCAACTCTAGCTTCTTCCTGGAGTTACCAGAGAGGAAGATGACTCCAGCTAGGAGTCTCTATCCTTATGTGTGTAGCACACGAAAACCAGCTAAGCTGGGCTATGACTAGATCTAGCTGATCAAGCGGACCGGGCCAAATCATGCCATCACATACTCGAGTGAAGTGAGCACATGCATGATTGCTAGCTTGTCATCTCTAAAGCCCAACTCAATCAGGAACAAACTGGACATCAATAAATGCAAGTGCCCTTGCATTCGAATATCCAATATGAGACTACAAAGAATCGTTTTTTAAAACTTGAATCCTTTTCAAAAAAAAAAAAAATCCATTTAAAAATCTAAACCTTTTTTGAAAGGAAATCAAACAATGGAGAGGTTTACAATTGCAGCCTTGGAGATGCAGCAAACGTTGAAATTTATGTTTGGAGCAATAACAATAGAAATTACTTTTTTTTGTTTTTTTTTAATCAGCAAAGGAAGAAGTGTTTGATCCTAGATGAAACCATGTAGCAGAAATAAAATTTTCAATCCGTGTTAGATAATAATTCACGTCGATCCATCCCCTACAATGCAAAAATATATGCACCATTTACATAGCAAAATGATAATGCCAGCATTCTACGACAATCGCTATAAGCAACGCTATGAACCTTGCTTATAGCATTGTAGGAAGTTCTACCTCTAAGTACAATTGTATCACATTTGAGCAAGGCTATAAGCCGACTCTTTCAAACAATGCTTGCAACTTCGATACACGAGATCCTTCAAAGGAAAAATTAAAAAGCTTCTTTCGAGTTTAAGCTGATACATTGCCTTAGTCCCATCCTTCCTTGACAGTACCCTCGTCATACAATGGAAAGCACCATCTTCTTTAGAAAAAAACAAAATTTTTAAGAAATAAGAACTATCTTTTCAAGTGGAAAAAAAGAAAAATCAAAATTGGTAAGAATAGAATCTCTTCAAAAGGAAATTTTTTTCATGAAATGTTCGAAATTAAGGAAGTAGTTACCAGGGCTGTTACAAGGGTTACTCAATCTTTAGCATTATTCTTCGAGATATAACATAATGGGAACTCACCTTTCTAGTTGCTGCCCTGAGTGCAGGAGCAATTCAGCATGTGGCTGCTGGTCCAAACATTGTGGACTTAATGGTACTCTGATGCCAATCTTGGTGGTCACACCCCCCCTGTTTTTTTTTTTTTTTTTTTTTTTTTGGGGGGGGGGGGGGGGGAGGATACGAGTTGCTTTCTCGGCCGCCACCCACCCTTACAAAAGGAGAGCTAGATTGCACTCCTTCGTCCGAGCCATCTCCAATAACTCCAAAGCCTCTCAACCGATTTCCTATACTCTTTCTTCCAAGCTCTTCCGTTCTCCAGAGAAACCATGGAGGCCAGCGGCAAGAAGCGATATGCCCTCCTCCTCGCTGCTAAAGACTCGGCCTATGTGAAGAAGATCTATGGAGGCTACTTCAATGTCTTCGTGGAGGCATTTGGTGATGAAGGTGAGACATGGGGCCTTTACAGAGTGATAGATGGTGAATTCCCCGGCGTGGAGGAGCTCGATAGCTACGATGGTTTCGTTATCAGCGGTAGCCCTCATGATGCTTATGGCAATGATCCCTGGATCCTGAGGCTCTGCTTCCTACTCCAGACCTTGGATGCCATGCAAAAGAGAGTCCTTGGCATCTGCTTCGGCCACCAAGTAAGCATGCAGTTCACTGCAAAGGCAGAGCTTCTTGTTTTGAGACATTGGCCTTGATATATATTCGATTCCTTTGTGACAGGTGCTGTGCCGGGCATTGGGAGGCCGAGTAGGAAAGGCTTATGGGGGATGGGACATTGGAGTTAGGAAGGTGAGCATGATGGATGTCGCAGTACAAATTCCTGCAAGGTCTTGAGGAGTTTCCTCACAGTGCTCTAATCATTGAGTGCCATCAAGATGAGGTTTATGAGTGTCTTGGTTTCAAAACACCAAGACAGCTTCTAATGCTCTTGCTCTAGTATACAATGTTGTTGCATGATTTTGTCACATTTGAGTTGTTGATGGAATCAGGTGTGGGAGGTGCCGTTGGGGGCCGAGGTGCTCGCCTTCTCGGAGAGGACCGGCGTAGAAATGTTTGCAATTGGAGACCATGTCCTAGGAATACAAGGGCACCCGGAGTACACCAAAGATATCTTGCACAATCTTATAGATCAGCTTGCAAACAAGAGCACCATTGATGTAAGTCTCTTTTTAATGAGCATCTCTTTTTTTGGTCTAGCAAGATGGATATTTCCAAGACAATGGTTTTATGTCTATCAGAGAGGCTTTGCTGATGATACCAAAAGCAGATTGGAGAGGGGCTTTTGGGAGAAGGTCTGCAAGGGATTTCTCAAGGGAAGACAAAGCCACTGATCTAAAGCTTTTCGCTGGTGACACTGTTATCTTTAATTGCTCAAAAAAAAAAAAAAAAGATACAAAGATTGTTGTTTCTCTTTTAACAGGTCCTGTTTTGGTATCTGGAATCAGAAAGAGAATTGGCAACATAGAATGCATGCTAGCCTCTTTGTAACATCAATCTGTGCCCTTCTTTGTTTGGGATTACCGTCTGTCCCTCTGAATGGTAGTTGATTATAAGGTAACAAACCTTTTTTTCCTAGCAAAATGGTGGGGATCCATCAAAAAAAAAGAGAAGAAAATACTATTAGTTGATTTTTTACAGCTATCGGTTTTTATATCTAGCTCATATACGAAATACCTTTTCCAGTAGAATCTCTCTCATACATTGCATTACGGGTAGTCGTAGCTCCCGCTTCATCAAAAATTTAAAAAAAAAAAAAAATCTCTCATACATACAAACAAAAACTAAAAATTGACAGACACAAGGAAAGCAAATCCACAGGGACACAAACAGTATGCTTATTTAAAAAATAATAATAATACTAAAAGCAAGCAGATTATTTTGCAGGTTAACGTTAGAAAATTAAGGGGAAGTGCATCTGCCTGAGAAAAGGATGTGTCATTATCAACATGCGAGTTATAGCTACGTAAGCTTTCATCCTCAGCAGAAGAGATATGGTAGATTGGAAATGAGTATTTGTCATGCTCACACTTACCCGTAGCTCATATATAAGATTCATGGAAAATTTGGGTTCATTTGATTCCATCTACAATAAAATGGGAAGCCACCTTTTTTTTCCTTTTTTTTTGAGTAATGTCACCACTTGTACTTACAATTAAGTAGTTTATAAATAATTTTAATGATATAAAATTCATGTCTAATAATTAGAATTTCCTCCTTTCTTTCTTTTACTCTTCAGACAGAAACAGGGTGGCCTGCCACCTTTTTTATATCAATTATTAGGGTCGTTTTTGAGTAAAACTAATAATGTCTGCATCCTGTGATGTAATGCACATATACAGCATATCAAAAGACAGGATTTAACTTGATAAGAAAAAAAATATGGCTACCATTCAGACTCTCTTCTAATGATGTAAGAAAATAGATGTGAGAGAAGGAAAAAAGCTTGGAAACTAAAAACTCGATAAAGCAAGAAAAAAACGTTAGAAAGCATCAATTGGATGGATAAGCGGTTTCTTCTGGTGAGGCTTCCACAGAAGAGATTGCAGGATGAGTATAGCATTTCCAGCATTGTCAACAGGTAACAGGGGATGACATTTTTTAAATGAAACAGGAATTATCAGAAAGCGTGGAACATGCACATGAGATTTGAATCAAGTTGCATAATAGTGACAAAGAAAATCTTAAAAGAACAATTCTAGGCATGGCAATTTTTGGTATTTGTATTCAGCTGAAGATGTTACAAGGCTATCGATGTTACCCTGTCAATATGACTGCTCAGAACTTGTGCAGTACACAAGAGGGTAAGTGTAGGGAACCAATAACTTAGGCCAACAACCACAACCGGCCAATTAAAGTAGGGAATAGAATGATGCTTGCTATCAATTTTTTTAACATTTGGCAGAATTAAGTAGAGATGGACTATGCTCCTCTCCAGGGGAGGGTATTTTATTCCTTGGAGTCTAAAATCAATAATAAGGTATTTAACTCAAATATCCATATAGTTAATCTTGATTTATACTACTAAAAATGCCTAGAGACCAAATATCACATACTTTGGTATTCTATAAGTTATAAATCATGTGAATATAAACATGAACGGTCTCTAATATGCTAGTGTACTAAAATATAGAAATAAAGTATTTAAATTAAAAGTTCATATTATTAATTATAGCAAAACAAAGTCTTACATCATTTTAGCCATTTATTTTTGCATCGACTTAATGTATAAATTAGAGAATACTAAACTACATAATTTTTTTTTTATTTCTAGATATTTTTAATAATACAAATAAGCATCCATGCTACAGATCTTTGATTTTGATGTCCCGCTGTAGATTTTGAAATTGAAAGGACCGGACTCCCTCTTCTATCAAAAGAAGCAAAGTTCATCTTATTGAAATATACTAATACTTATATTACTAAGTCCAAATCATTTTCCTATTCACATCCAATTTGTGGGCCATTTAAAATGAAACTTCCTTGTTGTGTAAAGAAGCAAAATTTGTAAAAGTCGCAACTGTTGCAGAAATTGGCAAGATCTTAGCAAGGGGGCTACCAAAATTTTTCTTCTTGTTGTGGTGCTGGGGTACGCTGCCCTCCATCTCCGCTATTTGTGCCTTGTTTAATTAAGAGACCGCTCCAACTTTAATGTTTAAGCATTTTTGCCTGAAATGCATTTCCCTGACAATTAGGCATTCTTTTGGAAATTGATGTTTGAAAAACGAATCATAGACAAAGTAGTATATAATATTCTACAATTTTTTCAATGACAGAGTACAGTAGAATCACTACCCATTATTTTAAAGAAAGGATACAAGAAATATTTGCATCAAATATTTGAGAAAACACCTACCAAGGTATGTTCATGGAGCTAACTGCATCCAAATGGAGGGGCGTCCATGGGGAATGGGGCCGTCATCCAGTTTTATAATATATGACAACAAAGCGTTCAGCTCATTTCAAGAAATACTCTTGTCAAATATTTGAGAAAACACCTCCCAAGGTATGTGCATGGCACTGCATCCAATTGGAGGGACACGGTCACCAGGGCTGGTGCCGTGGTCCAGTTTTATAACATATAACAAAGTGTTCAGCATTATGATCAAAACAAAACTATCAGAGTAGAGAATGGTCCAACAGTCCAGCAGGGAGGGAGGAGCATCACATTAGACTGCAACACTGATTGAATCCAAATTTGGATTATAATGGTTTCCTGCACCAACAGCAGCTAACCGTACAGAAAAGAAGATCAGTCTAACTTTCAAAATAAAAGATTGGTGATAAAAATAGTCCCTCAACCTAGCCAAACTTGTGATTATTGTTCTAACGCAAGAAAAAAGAGATTATTAGACCACAGGAAGTTGGAAACCAATCCTATCAGCTGCTTCTTTTTGTTCCTTCTCCCTCTCCTTTTAAGAAGAATGGTGGGGAAGTTAAGAATCTTGTTTGAAGCAAGGAGAAGAGCAGAAGAATGCTACAGTTTGTCCTAGTTATCTCAGTCCCTGCAGCTGATAGTCTTTTATTCTTTTTTCTGTGAACATGTCAAGCTATGATTGGCACATTAAAAAAAGCATTATCTCCATATATAGTTAATTAAAAAATTTTAGGTTCTCTCCTGTAAATTTCTATCATCCCCCATATCAGCTTCCTAGGAGAATCAGTCGCTGTAATGGAAGTAAAAAACTAAAAGCCATTGCATCACTTTGCTACAAAAAAAAACACAAAAACAGAAAACCATTGTCTCGCAAAGAAAAACGATGAGAAGAGAAACAAAAGAACCACTGTTAGCTCAGTCCAATCATGAGCTATAATTTTCCGGAATTAAATGACCACCATAATAATTGGAAGACAACAGATACTAATAGCAAATGACTGTGCTACTTCACTTCATTGAAAATATGCAATAATTTGCCAGTAAATAAAATTTACTTATATACATAACGAAAAGATATGCGTCAAGGGAAAAAAAAAAACTGTTATCATCGTCATATGACATCATTACAATGACCTATGATGGTTGTTATAATTTTTTAACTGAAAAAGGGATGCAAGAACCGCCATTTTCACAAAGCAGAAAGCTCACATTTTAAATGATGGAACACAAGATAGTACCCATTTAATCTTGACATAATCTTGATATCAAATAACAATTTTAGACAACCCTTTTGAAATGAGGTGTTTACTATCTTGACATAATCTTGATATCAAATAACAATCTTAGACAACCCCTTTGAAATGAGGCATTTACTTTCAAAGAATTATGAAAACAATATTAGCACCAAAATAATCATGATCAGAGGGAGAAAAAAAACCGCATGCTTGTGTTGCAGGGCCCCATTCAGAGTGTTAAGCTTATCAGGTCAGGAGAGGAATTGGCTAGATTCGACATCCAATAAAAAATCATAACTTACATGTATATGTGTGTATATATATATATAATTATATATTACATATTAATAGATATTTCAACCATGTCAGCATGTCCAATTTATATTTGTCTGCTACTATCATTATAATTTCAAATCTGTATCTACTCTTATTGGTTTCAATGAAGGTTTCGATCATTTAAGGTCACTAAAGAGAACATATTTTATTGCAAATATAAATGTTTTAATTATTGAAATAAAAGCTCTATTATTATAAGGTTCTCATGTTGGAAACAAGGATATTGCAGAAAAATATCAAAAGAAGCAATAATTTTAGAGAAATCACAAAATTATTGAATATTGGATCAAACTTTAATATCAACTAGCTCATTGGGAGTTCTAGTCCCTATTCAACGCAGAACCATCTTAACCCAAAAATCATGTAATTATTACTAGAGAGAATGAGGGACTTCTGGTCCAGGCATCGGAGCAATGCCTAGAAAACAGAGTGAATAGCCTCAGCAGGTCATTTTGTTTTTTAATTTACTGAATTGCTGTGCCAACACATCTATCTCCATTTCATTCATATAAGCTGTTCTATTTCTCTACCAAAATTAGCAGTGAACATGTGCAGTACACATGCGAGATGGATGGTCGTGATCCAAGTAAAAGATAAAGCACACGACAGGAAAGGAGGACATCTGCGATTTATCCGAATATTAGCTCTTTTGCGAGATCAAAACCTTGGTATCTGAAGAGTAGAGTATCCCTGTCTAAAGAAAAGAGAGGTTTCTTGACAGGGAGTCACTGTTTCTCAAGATTGCCCCTTTTTTCTTTACATTCAATTTCTTTATCACATGATTATATTGAACATTGATATTGAATACTCAATGGTCCATCATAAAAAGTTTGCTTCATGCAATACTAGGTATTAAGAAAATACTCACTAAACCAAAGTCTCCATAAATATTATAATGCTATGATCATTATATTGATTGATTATATATGTCTCTTTCCTCCAGAAAGAAGAGTTATGGAGAGTAGATCTAGCAAATCCTGATCTGAGCATGAGAGGTGGTAGTCTCTTTTCTAGCACCGTATATGTAATACCCCAGAAAAGGAAAAAAAAAAAGAATGGACGGGCCGGCCCGAAAAGACCGGGCCCATCCACCCTTTTACGATCGTGCCCTAGGCACGATCGTGGGAGAAGAAACGGGAGAGAGGGGCGGCGGCGGCGTTGGAGAGGTGACTCGCCGGAGGAGGCTGATCGTCGGGGGAAGTTGATCGCCGGAGAAGGATCTCTTCCTCCCTTCAACGAAGATCCTCACGAATCGAGTGAAGAGCTCT
>JAOXJJ010000001.1:18328145-18339822 GCA_025769935.1 Phoenix roebelenii | reverse complement strand
TAGCTCATTATACGATTTCTTACTGTTTTTACAGATCCGAAGAATTAGCTCGATCCGGGGTTTTACAATATGGAAGAACGAATAAAAGAATTATGATACAAGTTATCTTAGATTAGGTTTTATTTAAATTAATGTTCTATCTTTATTATTCCGCTGCGTATTGAAAACTGTGAGACTTTATAATTTATGTCCGTCAATGGAATAAGATTGCATTTATTTCAGCTGAATTATTTTGAATTTATATAATTAAGATGTTTGGTTTAGATACATTGCATCAAGTATCCTACGGATGTGCGGCAGTTGGCTCGGACCCTCGGCTCGCGATCTCGGGCCGGGGGTGTGACACTGGCGATCTTGGCGACGGCGTACCACTCGTTGGTGGGCTCGAGGGGGCCAGAGAGGAGGACGGACTCGGGGATGGGCTGGGGGGCGAGCTTGGGGTAGATGCAGGAAGAGCCCGGGAAGAGGAGCTTGCGAACGGAGCCGCACCGGAGGGCGGCATCCACGACGTTGGTCTGGATCTGGAGGTTGACGGCGATGAAGTCGGCGGGGAAAGTGGAGTTGGCGTGGATGCCACCGACCTTGGCGGCGGCGAGGATCACGTAGCGGGGCTGCTCGGCGGCGAAGAAGGACTCGACAGCGGACTGGCGGGTGAGGTCCAGCTCCGCGTGGGTGCGGACGAGGAGGTTGGTGAAGCCGAGGGATTCCAGCTTCCGGTGGACGGCGGAGCGGACGAGCCCGCGGTGGCCGGAGACGAACACCTTGGCGGACTTGTCCGAGTGGAAGGAGCCCACAGTGGTGGTGGTGGTGGTGGTCTCTAAGAGAATACATTAGAATGGGGCTGGAGTTAGGGTTAAAGGGGCGAAATAATGGAAATCAAGAATTAGAATAGATTATGGAGAGAAAGCGCGCGAGAGACAGAGAGATACCTGCGTCGAGGCTTCCCATTTTTTCCCTCAAGGCTTCTCTCGCTGAAGAAAGGAGGAGTTTTGGAGAGCAGGAATGCATCAAGAGAGCAAGAGGCACGTAATTAGTGACTTAGCATGTGCATGGCACGTGATTGGAGGACTTTATTTGACCTGTGACTTGTTAAATTAATTTTTTTTAAGAAACTTGTTTAAAAGAAGCTAAGATCGTGCAATGCACGGTGGACAACATGGTTCTCAAGCTCACATGATATTTGCCTCAAATATTTCGCGTTGATGGGAATTACGGAGACCAATCAAACTATCATATTTGATATTTAAAATATGATATGTATCCAATCGTACTGTACCATATCGATAACAAGTCAATACAAAAAATGCATCAACAGTCAATATATTGAAAAATATACCATATCAAACATGCCAATACTATAAGAGAATGATATTGGTATTGAATTCAGTTTCTAAATGACAAATCCTGATAGTATTATTATACACTTTTTTTTTTCTTTTTCCTCATGAGACTTCAACTCTTGGATAAGCCAAAGGTGGCATGAATAATTCCAGCACGGTTGGACACTTGAATTGAACAAGAGAAGCTAGTTCCGCGACCAACCAGCCTAGTGGTTTTGTAACTTTCCTTCTCATCTTCTGGCTTTGGCCAAAGATAATCGTTTTGGTTTTCTTCTTCTCCGCCATAACTAGAGGTACTGAAATTTTCCGATTTATTGGACTTTAAACTTCCCTGCAAATCTTTTGTATCTTTGTTTTGGCTGATGCTAAATCTGGTATGACTGTAACAGGATCTTACCTCTTCTCTACCAAAATAAATAAAAATAAAAATAAAATAAACATAAAAGAAACTAGTTAAGGGCAGAAGGAGAGGAACGAAGATAGGCAACTACAAATAAAATAATTCAATTATCTTAATAAAATAGCTTTATTTGAGTAAAAAGGAAATAACTATCTGGAATTTTTCAACAACTTTAGAACTCTGAAGCTATTCTTTCTCCAGCCTGCAATTTTATTCCTTTCTGGGGTAAGACTTTCTCTTTCTTTTGGCGGATCAGTCAAGCCTTTCTGAAAAACCTGGAGAAGGTTTCCCTTGGGCACTGGAACTAGTATACTCAATATATACCAGGCTTCAGCAATTCTAGTCCAAATATTCTCAACTTCAAGCTATTAAACTTCCAACTCTTTTCATTGCTAGAGCTTCTGGTAGTTTACCCAAATCTTTGGTACCTTCTTCTGATCTTTCGGAATACAAACTCTTGGCAACCAATGAAGGGAGCTGTTTGTTTCTGTTTCTTGTTTCACAAAGATTTCTCATGTGTTGCTTCACATTTGTCATAACACCTTAGAAAATTCTTGTGGCTGATATGATATGTATGGGAAAAGACTGAAGAGCTACTTGCAAAAGAATGTTAATGCCCAGCTCCAAACTAAATGATGTCGTTCATAAAGCAGACTTACCTTAAAACATCTCAAGACGTCGGAAAAATCCCTTAGCCCTGTTCTTCCATATATTAGAACTCCCATTCAAGTCCACGGCCAATTTATATTTCTTTATCTAAGAGCATGCTTTATCAATTTTTTAAGTTTGTAATGAAGAGAAAATTAAAATTGAACTATTGGCTATTCCAAATTTGACTCCAAAATGCACAGGTCTTTGCTTATCTGTACTATATTTTTCTCCTCTGTGACATTCCAACAATGAAGCTTCCAGATTAATCAAAGAATTGTCTACATAAAAAATATACAGCTATCTTAGAAATATTCATTACCATTATGTCATTTCTGTGCCAGCATTCTCATTATGCAATTGAAGCAGTACTCTCTAAGCCAGTATAAATAGGTTCAATGGTAACAGGCCTCCCTGACAAACTCCCTTTGTTCTTGAAATATGCCCTTTATTTGATCATTAACTAGGAAGCAGTTGGTTGGGTGGGTATAAATTCCTAAATTGATTGAATCCTATAACATGGAAAGCTTAGTTTCCTGAACTTATTAGAATCTCAATACAATTAGAATTGGAAGCTTGTGTTTTCTTTAATTCTTGTGTATGGAAAATTTCTTGTGCAGCAGCAACATTATACATAATACATCATCTCATTAAAAAAATTGAGTTGATCATTTATAATAGTGCCAACTAAAAGTCGTTTCAGCCTCGGAGTTGTCATTATAATTTAAAAAGGATATGTTAATAAGGCTACTTGGTCTGCAATCTTACAAAAAAAAGAAATTATCCTTTGGGTTACTTGTCATCAGTATGAGAGTGATCAGTATTTCATTCCTGCTCTTGGCAGTGACACCAAAGAAAACAATTATAATTTATTGCTTCACAAACAACATGCACCAATGATATTCCAGCAAAAGAGTTCAGCAGGTGTTCCATTCAGAACTGGACAGGTTTAAATCATCTAGTTGAGATGAACTGCATCTTTGAGTTCCTGATCTGAAAGCTGAGCTCCCTATATCATTTTATGCTCTCATGTTAGTATTAGCAATACTGGTAGATCAAATTCTTGTCTCATTTCATACTCATCAATAGATTAAAAATTCTTGAGATTCTCAAAGAAAACTTGCTTGATCTGCTTTTGACCTGTTACATTGTTCTCCTGCTGATAAATAATTTCAAGAATGAAATTTTTCGGTAACTGCATTGCAGAAGAAGCATGGTAAAACTCAAATAACTTCTATCAACATTTCTATAACTCAATGTGATCTTTTTGCCATTTGAGCTGTTATCTATCAACATTTCTATAACACAATGTGATCTTTTTGCATTTGAGCTAGCAAGCTCTCATCTCTCATCCGAATAACTGTTAACTGTGTCTGGAATGCCCGGAGTTCCATTTCTCTCTCCTTGTTTAAATCTGAAATACTTTCTTCGCCAGTAACCTTACAACATTTTCCCTTGGAATTACAATTCACATGTCAAATTTCCTTTAATTCCATTCTCTCAAAAACTTTTTGATACATCACAATTTTATATTGAACTCCTGTTCTTTTATCCATATTCCCATCAACAGCTTCTTTAAATCTCTCTTCTTGTGACCAGCAAGACTGCATTCTTAAGGGTCAAATACTTTTTACCGTTGCTGGTTTAACAAAAGCCCCAAAATCCAAATTCCTCATTCAGTTTTAGAGAAGGATTGATCCAGACTCTCCAAGATCCAACCAGGTTAATCAGTCTAGTGAAGCAAAAGAAAGTATTCAAAGCTTCAGTGATTCATGTTAATCAGTCTAGTGAAGCAAAAGAAAGTATTCAAAGCTTCAGTGATTCATACTCGTGATAAATACAGGCATGTACCAGAATAAAATTGAAACAGAATAAAACTAACAAAATTGAACGCCACATAGGTCCATGAACAGGCAATAGAATATCATCTCTCGGGTCTTTAATTGATTAACTGAGGTATTCAATATTGTATAAATCAAGACTTCCTGGATTAATTATTCAATAGGAGAATCAGTCAATTCAAGCTAGACAAACCACTTGGGAAAACTCCACAATCTTAACATAATAATGAGTATCCAGAGAATCTTGCATGCCAAGCAAGATCCCACCATCATTCGCACAGCCCAACCACAAAAACGATAACAGCACCACCTCGTTTCATCTATGTAAATGGAGAGCATCAGCAACCCTGCCTGTCATAAAAACCCATCAAACAACACATCTAACACATCTCATCTGCTTATTGCGGCAGAAAACACCATGCCACATAGCTTTTTATTCCAAAATAGAAAAATTATAGGTTCAAACATAAACCATACAAGACACTACTCTTACCTGAAACACTAGGACACATTATACGGCTCTTGTGGCATACATCAAGCCACAAAGCCTTTTATTTTACCTACAGACTGAAGATCATAGTTCAAACACAACACAAAGACCAAATTAAAATTCACAATACTAAGTAGATGGAGGTGTAATAATGACTTGGCTTGTATGCTGCTTCTAAGCCAAACAGAGCAAACACCACCAGAATCACAAATTATAATCTCGAAAGCCCAACCTGGTATCTCTCCCAGCCTTCTCCTCCTCCTCCATATTGACCATCCCAGCAACGTAGGACACACCTTGGTGAAACTGCCTTCAGCTTGGAAGCAGAGAAGGTCTGATACATCAACAGCCCACCACCAGCAAGCTCCTGCTCCACCAGATCCTTGCAAGTGTAGCCATTGACATCAACCATCTTTCCCCAAGTGCCAGCTTGCCCACGTCCACCAAAGATGGTGACTGCCACAGAAAACTCAGAGGGATCAAAGCAATGAAGAACCCTCTTGATCAAGTCCCCATAGACCACTCTGTCAGGGTTAAACCCCATGGCTTCGTAGCTAGCATAGCTAAACCCATCCTCAGGTGTCACATGAATTGTTGAAAGTGCAAGGCCATTAATCCCATTCATTGAGTAGCCACAAGGGTCAAATTCAAAGTCACATATCTCCATCTCAGGGATAATCTCAGAAATGCCAGAGAGCTTAGTCATCTCATTTGCTGTTGAAGAGTGACCATCCACCAAATTCTTGTAGAAGATGGAAGCCTTCTTGCTGTTTAAGTCAGTCATGCACATCTCAAGAGTAACCATTGGCAGCTCAGGCTTTCCAGCAGCATAATAGATGTGCCAATTCCCATTGGATGATGCCGGATCACCTATCACATAAGCATTCCCACCAGATGCAAGGCCACCAAAGAATTGATTAAGTATTGCAACCTCCTCTGAGAAACTACGATGGGGAGCAGGCTGAGCACTTGGAAAGATAAAAGTCCCTCTTGAGTACTTTGCAGACAAAACAGTGAGAGAGAGCTCCTCAGCAAGTTCAAGAATTCTTGGAATTGATAGAAGGAGCTTTGTAGTCCCACAGGTTTTGAGAATTATCTTGTATGGGTACACAAACAGGCTCGATTCAGAGAGGACATAGGAATCGAAATCCTTGTTCGAGAGCTGCACAACAATGGTGCACTGTGCTGGTTCCAAAATGGAGTCAATCTGGGCACGAGTAAGGGCACGCAGACCCTGCCCAAGTGGATCCACAAAAAGAGGTGCTTCAGAAAAGGTGATCTCAAGACGCTTCTCATAGCCCTCAAACCTGATTGGTGAGGCTAGAGGAGAACCCATGTCATACACTGGTAAGACTGCCATCAGTCTGAGAGAGGGAACAAAAGCCAAGGAAGGAGAACACAGAACAAGATAAGGGGAGGGATTGAGAGACCGATTTGGTTGTTAGAAAGCAGCTTGCCAAAGAGAATGGCTTATAAGCAGAATTCAAAACAATGTTGAAGCTAATCCTACTCTACAGAAGAACGCATCTGAAGGGTTATCAAGATGGCTTCCTCGTGCACTGTAACAGATAAAAAGAGAATATAATATCAGTTAGCCTTAACATGTAATCAAGAAAACAAAGAGAGATACAAAAGCCTTTTTTTCCATTTTCTTACATTGGAGTAAGCAGCAGAATGGAACTTCTTTATTCCACCCTTTGGTCGAACTTCCTCAATGCTGTAGCCAAGGGGAACTTCATACTGTAAGGAACTACTGCTGGACTTCTTCTTGCCGCCTTTTGACTCCATTAAAGCATTCACACTTCCTGAAGAAAAAAGAATTAAAAAAAAGATTAATGCATTGTTCTTTCTTTTTTTTTTTCTATTTTCTGCATCAGGAACAGCTTGAGTCCTGAGTCCTGCATATTACGATTTAATATAAACAGCTATATGCTTATTGGAAAAACACGAGTGCCTCTGGTAACATTAGAATTTCATCAACCTCAAATATAGCATAATAATTTTTTTTTTGAAAATGAAAAAAAGTAAAAAAAATAGATAATGTCATCAAATTCAAAAAATTGAAACCACGAAACCACATGAAAAGCGGATGAATCGACAACTTACATAAATAGAGAGGATAGAAAGCAGAGAAAGGGGAAAGGCAATAGCATCAATGAAACTGTTGTGTTTTTTTTGGGGATGGGGGGTTTAAACAAATTTTCTGCCATTAATAAGTTAAAAGAACAATGGTTCCCAATCTAATTCTTCTCAAATTACAAAATGAAAGAGCCATAAGTTCGGTCCTTTGCCTTTGTAGAGCAAGGCCGAGAATTTTACAAATTACAGCCATGAAAGAAACATTATTGGAGATTTATTAAAGAAAGAACAATGCATCCGCCCCTGGTAGCAAACACATGTCTTCAATTTCATTAAAAGATGCCTGTTATTTATTTATTTATCTCTCCGATTATCTACATAGGCTAGAATGTGGACGAACATGGATGGCTGGCTTGCTGGATGAATGAACATTCAGTTGTTCCTCTTCATATAATTTTCAGACTCAATTAACGAATAAAACACTGGTATGTTTTTAGTTAGGTTTTCCCTTTTGCTTTGTTCACCTTATCCTAGATTTCGATTATAACTATGATCTTAAAACCCACAAGTATTTTCCTGATCATATAATTCAAACATAAAATAAAGAGAAAAAGAATAAATTTATTTAAAAAGAAGAAAGATACCAACTTACCAACTTCACGATCTTATACTAACACAGCACAAAATAACAAGTTGTAATCTGAGTATATGATATGAAAAAGGAACAAAATGGGTGTTAATTAAGTATTGCAATGCTGCTGGCTAAGAAAAATACGAAAAAAAATAATAATTACATTTATCTTGGACTTTTTTATACATAATTTTTGGTAATTTAATTCTGCTCCAATGCAAAAACCTTTTATGTGAAGAAGCAAGCACAATGCCAACCTTCTTAAATATTGAAGTTATAGAAGAAACAGTTTTAATTGATTGGTTTTCATGAGAACACACAGGTCGCAATGAGAATAAAACAATCACAACAAAGTTTTCAGTTAAGATCTATCATACGCAATCTAAATACCAAAAAAAAAAAAAACAGAAATAGGAAAATCGCAAATCTACAATCTTTTGCATTAAGAAAATAAGAAAAAGCATCTACGCGAACATCATGTATAGACTAGACTCTTCTCCTTTCCATGTAAATAAATATAAGATTTGATTGATAGAATACCCATGATGTTTTACTTAAGAGATTGATAATTCTTTTTCTTCGTTCATCCTACACAAAACTTAGATTACAACATGCATCCATTATTTTATCTATAAACCTCTGCACCAAGAATTAGGGCAAGGAGAATAAAACATTCTTGATCTAATTCTAAATTCTAAAATCGTTATACTGAAACAACTAAAAAAGGAAAGGAGAAATCCAACAATGAAAAGGAATCTGAGATCAGAATATCTAACAGATTCCATCATACAAAAAAGGGGCGGAAAAATAGTAAAACGAGAGATTAACGAGAAGAGATGGATTGAGAGGAGAACTCACGCGACAGAGGAAAAGGGCTGTCTCGCTAAGGCGGCGAAGAAACTCTCCAAAAGCCCGAACCTTCTTCTCTTCTGCGATCAGAATTGGGAAACCCTAACCCTAGAGCTGGATGGATAGAGGCGAGCGCGATGGGGATCGGATACGGAGAGGAAAAGGCAGCGGAGGCGGCTTTAAATAGGAGAAGGTTGGGGAATCCAAGCGGTGGCGTCGGGTCTGTGGCGCCGCACGTCTCTCGCCACGCTTTCTTGGCGATATCCGGCGGCGGTAGGTCCGCTTTGGCCAAATTGGGGACCCCTTGCCTCGTGACCAAGGGCCTAACCCAACCAAACCGACAACCAAGGGGAACGAACCAATTCCCACCTCCAAGCCCTCAATTAGCTCGGTACCTGAATCTAATCTTGGTTATGGACACAAGGATATAGCCTTGGAATGGGTTTACTTCTTGATGCGACCTTCTTCTAATCTCCCATGAAAAACAAAAAAAAATGCAAAAATATTCATTTAAAAATTTAAATTTGCATAAATACCTTCTTAAATTTATATTTATTTCTGTATTCTTATAAATATAAAATTTAAGAAGTTATTTACGTAAATTTGAATGTTTAGAAAAGTATTTATGAAAAAAACTTTAAAAAAAATTGAAGTCTAAACCCTCGATAACGGCCTATTTATGTGCAATTCCTGGTGATTGGAAGATTTTCTTTTTATATATATTTCCCCTGATTTACATGGTGTACAAGTAATGAATAACTAATATGTGGCTACTCTACTTTATGGGTTTAGTTGAGGCTATCCACCGAGCACTAGGATTTATTTGAGTGGGATTTAGATATATTGCTCAACAGCATAGGATGTGATCTGGAATTTATTAAAAAAAAATTATTATATGACTGTCATGAATCTTGCAGTCCATTGTGAAATGCAACATGGTTTAGAAATATGTCACCTACGTCAACATGCCTTGACTTGAGAAAAATATGAACCCTAAAGAGACATGAAATTGTATGATATATAAAAATGAGAGTTTCCAATGAAGAAAATATGCTCTTTTACTCCATCTATCAATTTTTATTTCGATAATATCTTTTTTATATGGCATAAAATAGTTAAATTACCACATATTCCTTTCACTATAATCTTTTCCATAAAACGTCTATTTTGTATTAGATTCTCTCTCTTTCTCTAATTCGACTCCTGAATAGATTTGACTTTATGTTCTACATTAGACTCTATTTTTTCACTCTCTTTCTAGTTTTCTCAAATGGGCAATGCACATACTCAATTTTTAGTTGCTTAAAAAAAGTCACAGAAGCAATATATTTAATTAGATATTAATACAACCACACAAGCCGTAGAGCTACCTAAGTGCAAGAGTCCAATGTTAGTTAAATCTTACTACTTTACAAAAGAAAGCAATAGCAATGACACTACAAGACATGCTCTCGTTCTTCATGGAGCAATAATTTTCCACTCTCTTTTGTTGCTATCCACATGTAATGACTTGTGGTGATCTCAAACATGTCGACATGCATCCTTTCTAGACTCCTTTTGCACCTTCAACTTTCTCGTCTTTTCTCTTGTTTTCTAGCTTTTCCGTTCCCCTTTTGCATGGAGACCAGGATTGCTATCATTATCTTGCGCCACGTGTGCTTTATTATTATTATTATTATTATTTTCTACGTAATCCAGTGGTTCTTGCTGGTTCTTTTTATTCATCTATATTGCATGATGTTCGATCAACTGCCGCTTCTCCAGATGTCACCATATCAATGAAAATTATTGAGACATGACATGGATCATGCAAGCCACAGTGAGCCTTTAAATAGGATTCTGTTGAGCTCCTAGCTCTAGGACAATTTCAACATTTGTATGGAATTATTTTAAGAACTTTAAATGCATAAATTGATGAGAACATCAGAGTTGATCATCCGTCCGTCTGGTGCACCATTTTCATTAGCATTTTTTTTTTGGCTTATTTGCATTTTATTGTTGTAGGACTTTATTTATGTTATTTTAGGGCTTTATTGGAAATTATTTTTATATAAGGGGTTTATGTTAATTATTCTTATTTGGGCCCTATATATAGGGGACTCTTATCATGATTAGAATTTTAATGAAGTGATTAAGAGTTACCTAAGTGCAAGAGTCCAATGTTAGTTAAATCTTACTACTTTACAAAAGAAAGCAATAGCAATGACACTACAAGACATGCTCTCGTTCTTCATGGAGCAATAATTTTCCACTCTCTTTTGTTGCTATCCACATGTAATGACTTGTGGTGATCTCAAACATGTCGACATGCATCCTTTCTAGACTCCTTTTGCACCTTCAACTTTCTCGTCTTTTCTCTTGTTTTCTAGCTTTTCCGTTCCCCTTTTGCATGGAGACCAGGATTGCTATCATTATCTTGCGCCACGTGTGCTTTATTATTATTATTATTATTATTTTCTACGTAATCCAGTGGTTCTTGCTGGTTCTTTTTATTCATCTATATTGCATGATGCTTGATCAACTGCCACTTCTCTAGATGTCACCATATCAATGAAAATTATTGAGACATTACATGGATCATGCAAGCCACAGTGAGCCTTTAAATAGGATTCTGTTGAGCTCCTAACTCTAGGACAATTTCAACATTTGTATGGAATTATTTTAAGAACTTTAAATGCATAAATTGATGGGAACATCAGAGCTGATCATCCGTCCGTCTAGTCCACCATTTTCATTAGCATGTTATTTTTTTTCTGGGCTTATTTGCATTTTATTGTTGTAGGGCTTTATTTGTGTTATTTTAGGGCTTTATTGGAAATTATTTTTATGTAAGGGGTTTATGTTAATTATTCTTGTTTGGGCCCTATATATAGGGTTTCAATGAAGTGATTAAGAATTTCTTCCCCATGTTCTTTCTCCCCTCTCTCTTTCCTCTCCTCCTTTTTCTTCCTCCTCCTTTCTTCTCCCTCTTCTCTTCCTCTCTACCTCTCTTCCTCCCTTCCTTTCCTCCTCTTCTTCCTCCCTCTTCTTCTGATTTTCTTGTTCTGTCGCCACAACAGCCTCTCCCGTGATCAGTGATGCATCATAAATATTACAATTTTACTAAGGGCTCATTTGGTTTGCGGGAAAAGAAGGGGGAAAAGTGTGGTCAATGGGAAAGTAATAAAATGCCTCTTGTTTGGTTGGAGTTTTCAAAGAAGAGAGATGGAAAAGTTCTTTTCCCGGGGGAATGCAATTCCCACGTTTTATGGGAAAGTATTTCCCATGAGGAACATGGGAAAGCTACTTTCCCATAAGGCAGGAATCAAAATATATTTTTTTCCTCCAAAAAGCCCCTAAGCTATGACCGACCATCGCGATCCCTCTCCTCAAACCCTCCTCCATCGTAAAAGCCCGCTC
>JAOXJJ010000001.1:18316180-18328045 GCA_025769935.1 Phoenix roebelenii | reverse complement strand
TTGTAATTACCAATCATAACTCGTGCTAGATCCAAATTTGATGGTGGCAAAGCTACTTGTCAAGGGACTAGAGTATCGCATTTTTATTTTTGCCTAAAAAAACCCTTCCGCATTAAAGAGGCATTAAAGACCTAACTTTTATTAAGGGTATAATAGGAATTACACATAACTTCCCCAGGAAAGTGGATGGTCAACCAAACATAAGTGCTCTGGAAATCTGTCACTTTTTCATTTTCAACCAAATATGCCAAAAGTACTTTTTCAGGCATTCTCTTCCCAGGAATCTACTTCTTAGGAAAAAAAATACTTTCCGTGAACCAAACGAGCCCTAAGGAGGTGGATATAGAAGGAAAGAATCGCCAAGCAAATTTTAAAAAACTAAGATCCATGTGAAAGGCTAATCTAATAGTCCTCAAAATTTTAATGTTTTGAAAGTGTATCTTGTTTGAAGTTGCGTGACCAGGAAGGGAATGGAGAAAAAGGAAATAAAAAGGTCGGGATTACGATAATCTCATGAGCTTTGAGAAATTGTTGGATTAAGGGCTCCATCTATAATTATTTCACCATCCACATCTTCAGTCTCGCAATTGATATGGAGGCGTTTGAAATAGTTGGACATGCTCCGAGATCTTTAGGGATGAACAAAAGAAACCATGAGGTGCATCAAAATTGGAAGATTTTTATTTTAAAGGAAAACTACTCATTGTATATACCTTGTGCGATCATGCAGTACATTCTATGGAATCATGGAGACCGTTTGGTGATTAACCGATAACAGTGTTTTTAATAATGGACCCTCCCATTCAATCCCCAAATGAAGAGGATCCCAACTCTATCTCCATACAAAAACAGCAGATGGAGTTGAGAGGAAAAATTAGAGGATATAATATAGAAAAGTATGCTATTAGAAAAAGATCAAATGTACCAACTTAGGATCCAAAACAAATATAAATAAAAATAATAACAAGGAAGAGATGCTAGTAGAAAAATTTAGAAAAAAATAAAATAATTTTATTAAAAAAGAAATTATAAACCAAAAGTTATACTGGACTTTTGCTCGAAAAAAAAAAGAAGAAGAAGAAGACAAAAACCTCTCTTTGGCTCTCCCAATACATGGCATCTCAACTAAAGGTGCCCCTCTCTCCCACGCGTCACACACAAGGATGTCTCACGCTCACGAAAGAAAAGAGACAATAAAGGCCTCTTAAAAGGAACGTCACGTGAGGCCAAACAGGGTATTTGGGTCGTACCTAAATTTGAAAACCCACTGGGAAGAAAACATCCACTAAAAAAAGAAAAATTGTACAATAAGCCTAAGGCTCGATCTACTTATTTTAGGCTAGCACCTAAAAATAAAGAACAACTAATTAACCATTGGAGTTTATGATGACTCTAACACTTCCTCTTGTCATACCTTGAATCCAGCACCCGAGTTTGACACATAACACGACCGCATACTTAGAGTCCTAGAGGATGTTAAGCTTGAAATTTAATACAACTTCAATATTTATAATCAACAATAATTTCAATTCATAACAAATAATAAAACTGATCCAATTATAGAATTTAATCATTCAACCAGTATCAGTGATGCTCAATCTATTCATCCATTCCACATATGATCTCAACCATAGCTAAGTACTATGCAACCTGTAATTCTTACAAAAAAGAGAGGAAGAAGGTTGTGAGCTTTACAGCTCAGTAAGAATCCCAAACCGCTACATCATAAGTAATTAAAAAATAATTAATTAACAATGGATAAATAAATATCGTATCAATAGTCGGAGAACTCATAAATAATATGCACTTAAGTTCTCATTATCATCGTTTCAAAGAAGCATATATATATATGTATATATATATATAACCAATTGTTCAACAATAATTTGTTATGTCATAATGCGGGGTTCGCACCCCAGCACCAGCTCGCACACCTGCCGAGCAGGGAAAGTATCCGCGTTCCGTCCCGAGGTATTGTCCGTTTTCGGTTTTCGGGCCCTTCGGGTCCCCCGGGCCAGTTGGGTCTCCGGATCCCTTGGGGTCTCCGGGCTCTTCGGGTCTCCGGGCCCGCACAGCTTTGTCCTTCAAAAGGCGTCGTAGGAGGAAAGGCTTGCACCTCCTCTTTATAAGGCACAAACCTTTCCGCTGATTAGCCGGTGTGGGACTAAAATTCGGAACCCTATCCCACAACACAGCCCCCCCAAGCGAGAAGGTATGTACGCGGCCGGGGCCTCCTTCTAGCGCCATCTGATGCGGGGTTTGCACCCCAGCACCAGCCTGAACACCTGATCCGGGCCCTTCGGGTCCCCCGGGCCAGTCGGGTCTCCGAGCCCGCACGGCTTTGTCTTTCAAAAGGCGTCTCGGAAGGAAAGGCTTGGACCTCTTCTTTATAAGGCACAGACCTTTCCGTTGATTAACCGGTGTGGGACTAAATTTCACATTAACTTGATTTCTAGATTTTTTATTATTTTTTTTCGGTTTGGACTAACCAAGATCATGACTCAATCCAAGACTGATACCATATCACGCTATAGCTCGTGGTGGCTATTCAACCCATGTTATAGCTTGTGGTAGCTATCCGACCTATGTTGTAGCCCATGGTGGCTATCCGACTCACATTATAGCTCGTGGTGGCTATCTTACCCATGTTATAGCTTGTTGTGGCTTTCCATGCAAAAGCTCGTGGAGGCTTCTCATGTGTCAGCCCATAGCCGCTATGACGAGGTTAGTCCAAACTATATCTTATTCGTCTGATTTATCTATTACTCTTTTCAAATCAATTATCATATATACAATAATTTTTTTCTCAAATTTAAGATATTTTTATTCATATAATTATATTCTTAATATATGATATGTATAATAACCATACGCATATATTTATACTAAAAATTATATCAAACATATCATCACATACCAAACCAAATTTATCGATATAAATCTTATGATGCAAATCCAGCAGTATAAACACACACACACATATATATATATATATGATCGAGTACAGAGATTCTTACCTCCTTGTTCACAATCTAGACAGACTAATCATCTGCCCACACCGCGATCTACGAATTGTGGTGCGTAAAAACCTGCTCAACATCTTCTTACCCAGATGATTGTTCTCCTACAAAACCAGAACAACATCAAGAACAACATCAAAACTCATCCGAGGTACCTTCGACAATTTAGAACCCTCTACTAATCCACTAAAGGGTCCACCATCACGTAGTAATCTAGGACTATCCTATGAGTCCCTTTAATCAAGAGAGGGAAGTCAACCCAAAAACTCAGGACCTCTCGTACGGTTGCATAACATTGATCTGGAACCCTTCCTATGGCTTCACACAGCACTGGTCCGGATCTCTCTAAGGGTTAGTCCGACTTCACAAAATACCTAGACCCACTACTAGTCCACTAATATATATAGAGAGTGAACGAGTAGAGAGAGAATGAGTGATGAATAGAGAGAAGAACTAGAGAGAGGGGAGAGAAAATTAGGAAAGAAGAAAAAGAAAGCTGTGAGGCCCTCTCTCTCCTTCCCTCCCTCTTCTTCTCGAAACAGAGGAAGGCCCTTAATGGTGCTTGTAGTTGGCAACCCCAAGCGGCCAACAACCCACAACAGCGTCGGCGACGTGCCATACTCGGTGCCTACTGGCTATATGGAAGGAAAGAAGTATCAAAATGGGGGAGAGTTTGCTTGCGATCAATCCGACGATTCACCGACCGCATTCAAGGGAGAGACGGTGGCTGCAGTGGTGCCTAGGTTCACGAGACCCATGATCGACCAACGGGCGGCCGACGGTACCAATTTCATCAAAAAATAGGGGTTTTGACTCCTTAAACCATAGAACAGAGCATCCGACGATCGAGACCTCAGCCATGGCCATAAGCCACTACATGGCACTAGAGAGAGCCTCCTGGTGACAAGCACCAGCGGCGAAACCATCCAATAACAAAAAGAAACGGATTTATTTTTGAAAATAGGGGAAACATGGGTATCACCTTCTCAGCCAAATTTCGGTGATCACCGGCCGGAATCGAAGCTTCAAATAGCCTATAAGGAAGAAGAGAAAAGTAGCCTGATGGTGGCAAGGGCCTTATCGATTTTTTCAATAGTGATTGATCGCGACGGCTGCGCGATGGCGACCAACATTTGTGGAGGAAAACGAGGAATCTCCAGTGAAGAGCTCTAATCACAGTTGAAACTTCGGTGGGGGATGGAAAAGGGACCGAGAGGCCTTTATATAGGCCTCGATCATGATCGGAATCCAACCTGAAGTCGGATTCCATCCAACAAAATTGGGAGGAAGATAACTCCCATCATGAGTCCTTTTCTCTCCATACAAGTGCACGACATGTGTCGATTTTTTTTGGGCCAAAATTCAATTGGGCCGGTCAAATGGACTAGGCCCAATCCACTTAAAAGGCCGAGTTTTATATTCTTCCTCTCTTAAAATAATTTCGTCCTCAAAATTAACTTACTTATCGCTTAGACTTTGAAAGTACTCCACCCTTATGCCGTCTTTGAGCTCTCAAATAGTCTTCCTCTTGGAGTGCCTGCTCAAAAGATTTTGACATAAAGAATTATGACATACAAAATCATGGCATCTCAAAAATTGACCCTTTCATCTATAATACATAGCAGGTTCTTTTGATCTCCTTCAAAAGAAGGCTAACCTCCCAACCTTGGATTTAAATGCTATAATTCTTTGCCCAAAAAATTAATTACTCTTGATTAATTCCACACAAAAATTATAATCAGCTTAACAGAAATGGAAGAAAGGTTTAGCATCTAATGCTCTTCATAATCTATAATACTCTTTCTTCTCTTAACTTTGCTTATGATTTAATAATTATACTTGTATCTTAAGAAAACCTCAAACCTCTTCAAATTGATAGATTAACTATGTTAGAGCTAGGAGCAGGAGATCTATTTAAAAACATTCCAGATCCAAGCTTAACCAAGAAACCATCAATTCATGAACGTTAAATTTAAGATGTCCAAGATTTTCTCAAGAATTGTCAACAATAGAATAACCCACTGTTGAAAATTGCATAACTACCTTCATTAGCCAAAGAATCACGATATTCTCCTTTTTTAACTCAGATCTTCCATTGTAATACCTTTCGGATCAAAGTATTATTGTTTCTAATCAGTTTCAAATTAACTCAAACCACTACACTTTCGCTGTGCACTCTGATCTAATTAAGCAAATATTCTACGACCGCAAAATAATTCCCGACCAAAATATCTCTTTGCATTGGGACTAAAAAAATTCAATTTTCAAAATTTCAAGTGGAACTAGAGCATAACCTTTAGATCTCCTTGTCCTTAATTTATGTAGGGTGTACTTACTATAACTAACCCTCACCATTAGTCAAGTTTAAGGTCACAACATGATCTCCACAATCCTTTTAGAATCCAGAATATCTGGATTTAACTTAAAATGAGTTAACCTTGGATTTCCTTAGCAATTTGATTAGACAATTTAGATTGATCTTCCTTCCAAAAGGATTTACTCCAAATTCAATAGGTTAGGAATCTCTGATTCAATATCATTATGAGTAGAATTAACTCTATTAACCTTCAAATCTTTATTCACCAAGATTTTTAATATCTATCAACAATACTATATGTGATAACTCATGTAAGCATCTATACTCAATATGACATTTTACTAGTGGCTTCATCAACAATCATAAAAGATCCCTACACAAATCATAAACCTAGACTTGAGTTTAAAAGAACACATCCAATAGTCTCCAAAAGTTATGAGAAAGATCTAGTAGCCCGATCCAAACATGAAAATTTAAGTTACCAAAATTCTCCACCAATTTGCATACTCTATGACCTTAAGAAATTAATCCACCAAAACAAATTAACCTATTTTGAAGAGAAAAGTATTCGTATTTAGTCCCATATCAATTATTTGCCGAGAACATATTGGATACTTATATAGAACTAAGGAGCAGAAAGATATTAGGTACTTATATAGGTCTAAGGAGCCTCAAAAATATTTTCTGACTAGGTATTTTGAACTTACTCATTGCTCCATCTCCTCCTGGATAATGTACATCATAATTTATTTTTTATTCTTCATTCTCTCAGCAAACAAACAAAGCCTCAAGATTTAAGATGATGATTATTGCAAATTATGGTCAACCATTATAATACCTTCAAAAACCTTTCATTGCATGATTTGTATTAGAATATGGGTTCTTAAATGATAGCCATTATGTCATCATTCTCTCATTCAATAGCCGATAACAATCATTATTTATCGTTTCCATAGCTCATACACATAAAATAACAACTTCAACAATTTAACTGCTTTACTCTTTGTTAGAATGACCAACATCTTTTTTTTTGTCCATGATGGAACAAGACAAATAACACATGTTATTTGTTATTTATATTAGAGCGTGATGCAGTGCTTTTGCTCGGCATCCATCAAAAATTTGCTGTCTGGCATCGAAGTTCATACCGATATCACACTAGCATAATATTAATATAATATTATATATATATTTTTTAATTTATTAAATACGGTATAATAGGGATAATCGGAGGTGAGGGCGACAGGAGGCGGACTTATTCGGAGCCCCACTGGATATTCTAGGGATTTCGCTCCGGAATAATAAATCGCGGGATATACGGAACCTCGCTCCCGTGCACGAGCAGCAGCCTTTTATTTTAGGCTTAAAGAACCCCAACTCCCAAGGGAGATGACGAGTGGGAGCCAAGCTCTGTGCAGCAAAACCTCTCTCCTCACTGCCCCTCTCTCCTCCTGCACCGCCCGATTCAATTTCCTTCGTCGGATCGCCAATCGTACGGTCCGGATGGCTTCCCCCGACCCCTCGATCCCTCCCCCATCCTCCAAGATGGACTCCGCCTCCGCCGCCACGGCCTCCTCCTCCTCCTCCTCCGACGCCGGAGCCGGCGCATCTTCCGTGTCCGCCTCCTCCACAATCGACTTCCTCCACCTCTGCCACCGCCTCAAGGTCAGTTCCTCTCTCTCTCTCATGCTCGTTGTTTTTTCTTTTTTTGTAAATATATATCAATGGCAATGGAGGCATTTGGTTCCAGACGACGAAGCGGACGGGTTGGGTGCGCCGCGGGGTACGGGACCCGGAGTCGGTGGCGGACCACATGTACCGGATGGGCGTCATGGCCCTCATCGCCGGCGACATCCCCAGCGTAGATCGGGACAGGTTAGGGCTTATGATCGGAGCCCCCGCTGCCTTTCTTCACGAATCTTGATGTTGTTGATGCTTTTATGGCTTGTTATTTGGGAGTCACAATGTTCTTTTCTGGTTCAGGTGCGTTAAGATGGCGATCGTGCATGATATCGCTGAAGGTGGGGTGCTAGATCCTTAGTTTTGGGTAATTTTTCCTGTAATTCTTGGTTCTCTCTTTTTTCTAAAAAAATATTAAACCTAATATATGGACAAAGTTTAACTTTTAGGGTACTAATGCTGTTTGTTGTGGTGAGTTTTTTAATGATGTGAAATAAACTTCTATTTGTTTTCCTAATATCCTTTACAGTTCAATAAGTATCGTCTTCTTACTACGTCTTTTGCTTGGGAAATGCCAATCTTTATGTCTTCATTGTTGTAAAACAAAAAAGGATAGGAAGGGTAGGCGTCACTGACCCAACTAGGGATTATGTGTGTGTGATTTGACCATGTTATGATCCATTCCACTTTCTTGCTTGCTAATGTAATCTAGTCAGAAAGATCAAAGATTGATGAAGTAGTGCTAATCACTTAAAGAGAAATGGAGTAAAGATAATGAGGAAGGGAGAAAATAACAGACATTTAGCATGTCTTTCCTAAACTATTATACTGGGACTTTAGCTCGCAATTTATATACAGGATGTCTTACAACTTCAAAAGGAGTAGCTCTAAAATTCTAAATATAATCACAGTATAAGAACAAGCATTTTCTGATCTGTGTAGGTTAGGATCAAGGTGTGGATCAACAAATTTAAGAATGTTTATGAGTAGCTCTTGACTTGGTCTCAACTATCTCTAATTTAGTGATGCTTCATGGCCAAGTCAATTTGGGGCAAGTGAAGTCTTACCTCCAAAATGTCAATGTCCAATTGGCAGGTAAGAGGCTTGCTTTATTGGTTACGAAATCTAAGATCATGCATCCACGGAGGCACTCTCTAAACTCTAAAGTTCTTCTAAAATAAAGAGGGAACAAGATCTTTCCCAGTTTCATAAGGATATATTGTATAGGGCTATGAATCATATCCAGCAGATTAACCTGCTAGGATCAGTAATTCATCTGGACAAGACAATAAAAGAAGGAATTGTGGTTAATGTTACGATGAATTACAAGTTTGAATACTTGAACTTTTGCATTAGAGATTCAAACAGTAGGAATTTGTTCTTCCTACACATCGAGACAAGAGTATGATCAAAGCACTATGAGAACATTTGGTGGTATCACTAAATTCCATTTGTAGTCTATGTTCCATATTTGCATTTTTCCCCATATAATCTCAGATAACATGGGAAAACTTAAGCATAGAGTACAAGTTAAGGGGTTGATTGTGTTAATTGGATTGAACAAATAAATGCAAGGAAAGCTAGCGAAACAAAAGAGAAGGGATTTTCACATCCACCCATCAAATCCTAAGAGCCAGTTATAATCTAATTTTTCAAAACTGATTTAGTGTACCATTGACTGTTGTTTATTTACTTATATGTTCTTTAAGTTATTGCTCTATCTTTAGTTGGTAGAAGAAATGAAGTTAAGAATTTATAATATCTACTTACTGATGATTATACTTTGTTGAATCTGGTATTTCTGAAAGTTAAAAAGCAACTCTTTTCTCTATTTAAATTTTCCTTGCAAAAAAAATAATATTTTCAACATTAATCAAATGCACCCTTAATTGTTGTTTGTTTACACATATCTTCTTCAAAGTTAATGCTATGTGTCTTTAATTGGTAAAATAAATGAAGTGAAAAATATATATATTATTACTGAATGACTATTATAAACTTGAATCTAGCATTCTAAAACTCAAGGCCGTCCTATTCTCTATTTTAACTTTTTTATGGAAAATTGCTTCATTAGCCATTGTTGGTGATATTGCTCCTTCTGATGGTGTGCCAAAGTTGGAAAAGAGTCGGAGAGAAAAAGAAGCACTGGAACATATGTGCAGAGTACTTGGTGGAGGATCGCGAGGTAAATGGATATAACTATTAGATGTTTTCTCAAGCATCTTTTTATTTTTGTAATTTGCAGAGATTTTATTTCTTGGGTTGATATTATACATGTATGTTCTATTAAGTTTTAATGATTGAAAATTGTTTCCTAGAGATTTTCCAAGAGAAATGCCATCACCTGTGCAAGCATTAGCTCAGCCCATCAGGCCCTACTTGGCATTGCTTAACCTCAGTTTGATATGAATAATAATACCCAATACCATATTTATTTATTTGTTTATTTTCAAAGATTCTTCTGAATTTTAATGGCCTGCAAGAGGACAGCATTTTAGAGGTTTTTCTGTCTTTCCCCTTCATGCAAAAACCATTCTAATTGATCTAGCCAAATAACTTGGGGCCTATAATGGTTGGAGTGTAGTTAAGATGTATAGTTAGATAAAAACTTCAGATTTAAACTTCCTTCTCATCTAATAGAACTGATAAGCTTCACTTGTCCAAAAGATCATCATCTAACAACCATAGCAAACAAGACTAGTTGTGCAATAAAATGCTTGTTTACTAAGAAAATCACATGCAGTACAAGAAACAACAAAACGAGAAGTTGTTCAGTAATCCACATAACTTTAAAAATAGAATTTTAGCAACATGGACTTTAGAAATGGAATTTTAGCACCCTTTGCCACTCTATGCATGTGTTTGTTATTGCTTCGAAAAAAGTGCTTTTGCCACTTTTAAAGCAACAAAACATTTTCCAACAAAAGTAAATGCTTGGCGACATTATCTAAAAAAGGCTTCTACAAGAAGAAAAGTCAAAAAAAAGTGCTTTCAGGAGAAGCAAGAAAACTTAGCTTCTGGCTTCTCTTCTTTTTCTGAAGCAGAAGCAACACTAGACATGCCGAAAATCAAATTCTAGTTCTTGTTCTTGAAGTTTAACTAAATTGATTCCTTACAATAGGTAAACATTTAGCAAGCAAAGCAACTACCATGCTAGTTTCCTTCTAGGTGGAATACGTTCCTGCATTACCACACTCATTATAGTGGTTAGAATTTGGTGGCCATGCATGTCAAAAGATCATGCTAGACAAATTAATATTTGGTGGAAAGACTAACATCATAATGTTTATTAACCTCTATTTAATAATCTTAGAAGAACTAAATATAATGCTCTAAAAGTTCTCCAGCACCTTATTGAACAAAACCTTGCATTCTAGGATGGGCATGCCATCTCAAAAAATGTCTTTTTTCTTAATTTCTTAAGATGCTTTATACAGGAAATTTGAAGATAACTTGGTCAAGAAATACTCATATTTATTCATCAGTTCTTTAAATGGGCTTCCTCTTTGAAGTGGTAATCCTCATACAGTCCTACTAGCGAAGGGATCAAATAGCATGCCAACTTCATCATGTTCATGGATTTGTAGGAGTTGCTAAATTTAATGCAAAAATAAAAACTATTTGTCAATGGATTTAAAGTACTGGTAAATATTGGTTTGGTGACCGGTAAGGCACCGGTATTGATATGCCTCACATATATGTACCATACCGACATATGTAGTACCTTATTTTTGTTCTACTTGCACTTGAAGGAATACTGCATGTTAGTATGGTGGCGTACTAAACTCTTCCGTACACCATAAAATATTGACAAAATATTGGTTTGGATATTGGTATTGGTACATGCAAAGCAGAGGAGAATCAAATGGTGAGTTATGCAAATTTAATAAAGTGTTGATAAGGCATGCCCTTTCCTAAAGACTGGTAAGTTAATACAATAGGTGGATGCTCACCGAATGAAAATACAAGGTCAAGATATGCTGATGAAACCCTTTGAGAATAACTAATAATCAAGGTTAGCTATTTCGGAAAGGGGGATGCCTACCAGAAATGATTGACCACTTTTTCATTATTGATTCTTAGGCTCTTGTCATTTAATACTTGTTACATGCATTGTGTGGAATTAATTGTCAAGAATTCTCCCTTGATAAGCAAGAAATGCAAGTTTGCTAAATAAGTAGATAAAAATCACCCAACAGTTGTGACATTGTTGAAGACCAAGCATGATGTCATTCTCTTCATCATTCAAGAGAAAATATTCACATCTTGGTGCATCCTAACATGTCTTGCCTATATGATACCATTCCAACGAGCAACAATATGTGGGACACCCCTTAGACTTCAGTTCACTTATGAACTTGGATGTCTGGTGTAATGACCCAGGATCTTATCCAAAAGGGCTAGTCAGAAGATATTATTTGGATTTTTTTATTTTGGATACGTACACAAGATCTTTTCAGCACATAACTATTGTCAAATTAAATCAAGAATTGTCGAACCAGTATCAGGTGCCGTATCGGTTGGCACCCGGTTCGATTCGATACTGGTTCGGTACTAGCCCCGTACCGAGAGAAAACCAGCCGGAGTCGGAGAAGGAGAAGAGAAAGAGAGAACGAGCGAGGGAGGGACGGAGAACGAGAGGCTGGGGACACTTGCGGAGGTCCTCGGAGAGCCGGCGGAGGCTGCAAAGGGCGGCAGAGGCTGCGAGGGCACGATGGAGGCGGAGGTCGCGGCTGCATCCCCTATTTCCGCAGCCTCCGCCGCGCCCCCACGACCCTTCACAGGCATCCATGGCGCTTCTTTCCCCTCCCTCCCTTGCTCGCTCTCTCTTTCTCTTCGTCTTCTTTG
>JAOXJJ010000001.1:18294593-18311483 GCA_025769935.1 Phoenix roebelenii | reverse complement strand
AGAAGGCCCACCGTAGAAAATGCCTCAAAGATAAAATGGAAAGAAAAAAGGCCCCCAGTAAATTTTCCTTAAGCCGGTCCGCTACAGAAAATGCCTCAAAGACAAAACGACCTTAGGCCCCCAAATACATTAGGCCGCTCCTGGACTGGGACATGGAGGTGCCATGGAGTTTCGAGGTTGGTTTGGAGTGAAGGGTGTTGTAACGTGGGATGATAAGTGTATAATGAGTGTATTAAAACGATTTAGAAGGATCGCTGTAACCACGGTTTCCATATTTCCGCCCGTGTTTTTCTTCTCTTGTGGAATTTATAGCCTTATCCAATTGACTACAGATCGATCGAGCCACGCTATGCAGTGTACACAAGAAAAGAAGTTAGGCAGGTCAATGGGACAAACGGCCTCTGCACCAACCACTTGCGCCTTGCTTTTTTGCCGCATTTTGACGAACACTTGAGGAGGTGAGCGATCGCATCACCATTGTCCGCTTTCCCTATTTTTATTGCTAGACGTCGCCTCATTAATGCTTTGACATCGTAGTGCGCATTTTAGTTCAATACCCTAATCTTTTTTTGAATAACAAAAGCATAAACCCCCTGTCTCACAAGCAATCTGTGAAAGAATCTAATCATTACCACCAAGGTGGTCAGCCCAGTTAGAACAGAACGTTTGCTTCCAACCAAGTGGTTCCAAGTTCGAAATACGCGAACGTCGATTAAATTTAAGGATCGGATGCTCCATGCTTGAATACGAGATCTGGAAGCGCTACTAGTTGGCTGGTAGCATGGGTGGTGCTAGGTATGATATACTCACACGGAAGGTCGGATCAGATAATCGAGCCGGCCCACGAGTGGGGAGGGTATGAGTAAAACCGGCTGGGATGCCCAACACACGGTCATTTCTATCCGTATCGAACATTCTCTTGGCGGGATGGGGGCCCAGTGGAGACTGCTACGTGGGGGTGGACTTGTCTCTTCCTCCCCTCTTCCCCTTTTTTTAGCAAAAAAAAAGAATATCCACGTGGAACACCGAAAAGTTTCCACGGCGGATTCTACTCGGAAAAATGTGGCAGCTCAAGCCACCCAAGTCCGACGCCGAGCTTCCAGTAATGAAATGTGCCGAGGAATATCCAGCTCGGTATGCACCCCTTTCCGAGTATTTGATCGAAGCACTGGACGATCAGGAGTCTGCCTACTTCCATCGTCCGAGCTGAAGGGCAATTCGACCTTGGAAGTGGGGGGCAAAATAAATCGTCCGGCCCACAGCTAAAAGGCCGCCCAGTTTAGGCCCAATAAACGCCAACGCCGATCGGTTGAATCTTCACTTCGGCTCGGAATCAACTCGATTTCGGACTCCGCCAAAAGCTCCACCGACTTTAGATATTTGCCGACTCCTCCGACCAAGATCGGGGTGTCTCCAGTGTTCGCCGACCTGCCCCGACCAAGCTCGGGGCACCTACTTCAGTAGTACGCCTCGACCCTCGAGCTTGGGGCGCTCCACCGAGCACACCTCGGGATTCGGAAAGCCGAGCTACCCTCAGCACCCGTCTAGCCGACCTCGCCAGATGCATGACGCGACCTCTCAATAGGCTCGGCCTCACCAACAACCGTATCCACGTGCGTGCCTACGCCCTCCTACGTGGCCGTACGTTATAACACCATCGTGCCACGCCTCCATAGCCGGCCTTCAATAGTCGGAGGACGATACCATGACTACTTCGGCTATACCCTGCTGCGACTATCAACACCTTACCGTTCTCGAGAACGGACAGCACCACACACCACCAACCAGCCTTAGCTGCGCGCTATTCAGCTCAGAGTCACGCCCCCTCATCATGAGGGCGGACAGTGCCTCTGCCATCTGGGCCTCTCCATCGGGACTATAAATAGCCCGGTCAGGTAACTTCTAAGGAACTTTTGGCTGGACCAAATTTACTCTATTCTAACTTGATCGTCGGAGGACCCTCACCGGAAACACCGGTGAGGCTTTGTGCAGGTCTGCTGCCGTTGCATAGGAGGTGGCTCCCGTCTTATTCTTCCAACAACCAACGGCTCCTTCGACTCTACCGGCGTGGTCACGCTCGGGCCAAATTTGAACCACAACAATGTTAATTTGACCTTCTGCACATCTGGAAGCTCCAGTTTTCTATTTGGAAGAATGGAAAGAAATGGTGAATAATTTGTCATGGTGTTCTCTTTCATCGGGCGAATGTCATAAATTGTCCTTGTTTAATTTCAAACCTAGTTCAGTTTTCCTTACTTTTTTTTTTATTCCTTAGGTTGTAATTTACAGAATATAGATCAGCTTTGTACCCAATCCATATGCCATAGAAGTAAGGATATCCTCACCTCGATCTCAACCTTGCATTTTCTGGCTCTAGCACCTGTTGCTTCCTTGCTGTTACATTTATTGCGCTAACTTTTGTTTGAGATGATTCCTTCCTTTACACTAGATAAAAGTTGAACATCTTCTCTGCCCTCTACCTGGGCATCACACCAGAGCAAAACCTGTAGCCATCATCTCCTTGGCATGTTTTCATGTCCATCTGAACATGGTCAGGATCTAGTTGGATTGGGCTGAGAGAGCAACATTGTCAGAGTGGAGAAGAATCAAAACCAGGGAAGAGGAAGAGTACTTTGGCTGAGGGAGGAGATATCAACAAATGCAGAAATTGTAGAGGGAATTGACGAAGTGAAAAGAGCAAAGGGCAGATTAAAATGCTGAGAGGCTATGTCTTTTCCCCAGATTTATCGCTTTCTTTTGGGTTTTTTTTTTCTTTTTATTGGATGGCAAAGGGTTTATCTTTGTTGCCCATTTAATAGAGAAAAATGAAAATACATCTGCGGAAGGTAAGTGTGGTATGGAAGATGCTGTATGATCTCCCAACTGATCGTGTGTCTGTGAGAGAAAAAGTGGCCCAAACTTTCCTTCAAGTTTTCGCTGGTGTTTTTTTTCACTATTCTAAGTGAGTTAGTTCACATGACAGGAAGAATATCTTTTCGATTCGTTCAAAGAATGCTTGTTCCTCTAACATGAACATATGTCCAGTTGAAAGAAATCATTAATCTAAATAAGAGGAAAAGGATAAAAGATTTTCTTTCTGAATTCCTGTAACTTGTTTAAACTAATGAACTATTAATGTTTGCTTGAGTAGGTGGCAGAAAAATCCTGTGAAGTTGAAATAGATCTTTCATTTAAACCAGTAAGCTTGTTATTGTTAATAATTGTCTAGCATACATTGGAGAGAACACATGTATATTTCATGTATGCACAATGAAAGTCCTTGTACCATATGTGACCTTTTATGGTTCAATTCTTGCAGTTCTTTGCAATAATGATTTTTAACCCATGTTACACGATTATGAGTAGATCTAGTCATTTCATGTATTTTCTCTTCCATGATACCTGCCTAACCATTCTTCCTGGTAGGTTGATATGGCTTGATGTTTTGTGATCTATATATTTTAGTGCTATGAATACTCCATCCTCCTCTTTCTGTCCTATCAGTTCATATATCATGGCAGCTGGCTGCTTTGGAGTCTAACAAGACTTTCTCTCTCTCTTTTTTTGGGTCAGGTTGAGATGATACTTCAAGCTCTGGAATATGAAAAGGGTAAAGTTTCATATCAATCATTCTTGATTCTGTACATTTTAGACAATTTTTTTGTTCAAAAATATGCATGTGCATATTTTACTACATTAACATGTTGAAAGAAAGAAAAATAAATTAATTTATCTTATATTTACTGTAAGTTAGTTAGGTGACATTTATTAAAGACACCACCAGTAGTTTTTCCAAATTAAGATGTAGAAGGTGCAGGGCCTGTGTCAAGTTGAAAATTAATTGCAACAATACATGTTAGGAACAATATATAGGTGACAGCAAATATATGCGGGCCTTAACATGGAGAATGTCAAAAAAGGGTTCATAAGGCCAACTCAAATTAAGAACATAAGGTATGTTGGTTGTTGTCACCCTTCATAATGATGATGAGGGTCATTTTAAGATATTAATCCTCCTTTCCAAACACAATGCCAAAACAGCTCCCTTTTCTTCTGAAAAAACATGTATCACCAAATTTGATAACTGAGACAGAATACTAATAATTGTTCAACTATTGTCTGATTTGGTTGATGGCCTTCTATTTAACAATGCTTGTAGCCTTTCTTTTTCCATTCATCTAAACAGTTTGTGGTATAATAATAAAAAACGGAGGCATAATCATTTCTAAATAGATCATGCCTAACCAAATAAGTCATTAGTTTAATGGTAGGGACTACTTTTTCCGTATTACCAAAATGAAATGCTACATGTCTTTTTAGAAAAACAAGAGGGCTGTTTTAGGATTCAGGAAAAGGAGACTAACATGTCTAAATCCTGGTTGAGGGGAGTGTGAAATATAGTTTCTTGCCTGAAATTATCTCAGTATATATTGACCTTCCAAGATTGAATCTGAATTCTTTGGTTATATTGCTGTGTTTAAGGAGCAGTGAGATTTTAGTAATGTGTATGCTCCATGCTAAAGAATCTTTGGGCTTAACTTTTTTTTTTTGCAGAGCAAGGAATTAACTTGGACGAGTTTTTCCTGTCAACTGCAGGTATGTTTTTTGTGGCCTTATAAAAGAACACGCCTATATGTTGTAGTTACCAAGTAATTTAGAAATCTGATGTTAGCCAAAGGACCTGGGTTTGTTGGTCAGATATTACAATGCGAGTTAATTAACAAGTGAGTAATCTATATAAAATTCAAGAAGGCAAAAATTATGAAAGAATCTATGCCTCTGACAAACATGATATGCCCCTGGAGGCTCCAACAACCTGTGATCAATATGCGCTGGACATGAGCCTAAGTCTACATGTGCTCTAATGCAAATCCAATATGCTTTCTAGTATATTGGTTTTTGTACAATACTACAACCTGATAAACTATCGCTATATCAACCTTCAAACAAAAGAAAAAAAAATCTCTTTTCATCATTTCTCTGTCTCAGTTAAGATCCCCATTGCTAGAATACGGATCAAGTCATAGCACCCACCAGCTACTTAAGCTTATGAAGTAAAACTCTCTAACAAACAAAATGCTTTTATATCTCTAAACATTTTAGGGCTCTGCAGGCAAATTTCAGACTGATGTTGGCAAGGCTTGGGCATCCGAGATTGCGTCAAGGAGAAGAAAGGAAGAATAGCACAGAACTTGGGCATCCCTGGAAAGGAGGATAGCCATTCTTGACGGAACATCATGCCCAGATTTTTTTTTTGACTATTTTTTTGCGTTCTCTTACACATCTTCACATATGCCTTATGTTAGGCTTGTCGGTGCAGGTCCACTAAAAACTGAAGTGGACCAAGGAATTCCAAAGCTGCAGAACCCTTCAATGTGTTGTATTTTTGAAATTGACCCCGACAATGGATTGCTTGTGGATATGGCCTGGATGCCTTTTATGAACAGGAGCTGACATTTATTACCGTATGCTGGAGGGGGTATTCTTGTAGTGATTCAAGTTCAAATCCTCTCAAATCATCTCTCCATTGAAAGGCATTGACCTTTTTTGCTGATTTATGTTGGACATCGTATGAAGAATATCATTGGAACGTGTTAAAGAAATCATGTTCCCCGGAGTGATAACGAGCCCCCACTGTCTGGACAGCAGGCATTATTAACAAAAGACGCATTCGAACGTGCCAGAATCTCAGCTTAGGTATGAGAATTTTTATCCCAAGCAATTTTATCACATCCATTTGTTAACGTGTAATTGGTAGGCCTGGGTACCTCACATTCCAGTCAAGTTAAAGCATCCATGCATTAGGGGGAGCCAGATATACTAGTACAAATTCAAGTGACAAGAAATCATACAGAATATACATTATAATAGAATTACTGGTTCATCCATTCAATTAGGTGTAGTGCGATGATTTGACCTGCCAGCTACTGCTTTGCTACCGTAAGTTACAGAGCACGTAGCAGGCAGTACCCTCGACTAATTCCTCTTGGCAGCAAGACATCACCATTTTTAGCCCTGCCATTTATCCTTGAGGACTTCATTTCTCACAGCCTTTGCTTGTGCATCTTGACTCTGCTGTATTCCTTTACCTTGATATAGAGAGGACAAAGCTGGGCATCTGCATCAAACCTGAAGAAGCTTTGTTAGTGTGAACTTGTATCGACAATGGGGGGCAAGGTTGGATACTGACCTGAGCACTTTTAGCTTTAGGCCCTTGTAGTTCCTCTTGGGTGCATATGAGCCTGTGGTTGCAAACCATTCCATAAGATCATCACGACAATACTGTAGTTGCCATTTATTTCAGATTATCAGAATTTACCTCCATTGCAGATCAGTAATATCCTGTAATTGCTCCTTTTCTTGCGTTGCTTGCAGCTGCAAAATGGAAAGAGTTTCATCATGCAGCTCTAAAACAAGAGTTCAAAATATGCTACTTCTGCATTACCACATTAGATATTACAGGCCATGAATACTTAGAAAACTGTGAATTTGCACCATGAGATGGATGGTTCAGTATATGCTACTTCTGCATTACCCCATTAGAAATTACAAGGCCATGAATAGTTATAAAACTCTGAATTTGCACCATGAGATGGATGCCAAGGTAGGCTGCCTGTCAAAGAGGCCTAGTAGAACATCCATGTAGGTCATCAAATCACAACAGTACCAGTAAAGTATGTCCCCATCTGAAGCCACTGTATTTCATATAGGCATGACGAACGTTCAGGACAGCCAGCATAATTTTCCCTAGCACACTTAAAAAAGAGATTGTTAATTAAAGATACGGCGACATAGTTTATCAGAGTACAAGAATTGAAGAAAGTATGCATGTGGGAAGGAGAGGAGTGAAATATAACACTAGGAATAAGAGATCAAGACCACCCTGCTCCACAATAGAATATCGGAGTGATTAATACTGAAGAATAACATAATAGATCAATAACATTGTGCTGCATTTACTATATTGCGTATGAGTTAGAAGTGTGCTACTAAGTGTTTTCCTTAAATGGCGAAGAAAAAGGAGAATTTCATTCCCCGAGGATAAAAAAGGTCACTTCTATTCAGTTTGCGGTTTACCCAGCAATAGTTAAAAATGGTATGCTATCATGACACTACTTCATTGTTGGAATTCTGAACAACAAAAGGGGTGCAGACACATTGGTTGACCATATCAAATTGGAAAATGCTAATTAAGATTTGGGACAGTGGATGATAAAAAACACATACTTTGAGCATAATTCTAGAATTTCAGTGGATCCAAAGAAAATAGAAACAGTGGCGAATTGGCTTTGTCTTACCAATGCGATTGAAATTAGAAGCTTTTTAGGTTTGGTTGGATACTATAGGAGATTTGTAGAAGGATTTTTGCGGATAGCTGCTCCTTTGACTCACTTAACCCAGAAACGAGCAAGATTTGATTGGAACGAGGATTGTGAGTAAAGATTCCAGGAGTTAAAGCAAAAATTGGTATCTGCTCCAATTCTCGCTCTATCATCCAGTTCTGGAGGTTTCACCATCTATAGTGGTGCCTCCAAGAAAAGGCTGGGTTGTGTGCTAATGCAAAATGATAAAGTGGTAGCCTTTGCCTCTAGACAATTGAAGCCCTATGAGCAGAACTATCCAACGCACGATCTAGAGCTAGCAGTAGTAATTTTCATTTTAAAAATTTGGTGACACTACCTATATAAGGAGCCATGTGAAGTTTTCACTGATCACAAAAGCTTAAAGTACCTTACTTAGAAGGAGCTAAACATGAGACATAGAAGATGGCTTGACCTGTTGAAAGATTATAATCTAAGCATTAAATATCATCCTGAAAAAGCTAATGTGGTGGTAGATGCTCTCAGTAGGAAGTCAGCAGTAGGCACAACGGCTTTGCTTACTACTCAATATCAAATTCTAAAGGATCTTGACAATATGCAGATTAAGGTGATTGCAAAAGGTGCTACAAGTATGCTGGCTAGTTTCATGGTGCAACCGACCTTGATAGAGAGAATAAAGACTGCCCAACAGAACATTGTTCGTTTGTGTCAGCTCAAGGAAGATGTAGAAAGGGGGTTACGACCCGAACTCAAAATTCACTTGAATAGTATTTTGCGATTTGGAAATAGACTGTGTATACAAAGAAATCCTCACTAGAAGAGAGAAATTATGGAGGAAGCTCGCCGGTCTTGCTTCTCTATTCATCCTGGTAGCATGAAGATGTATAGAGATTAAGGTATCTGCAAAAGGTGCTACAAGTGTGCTGGCTAGTTTGATGGTGCAACCGACCTTGATAGAGAGAATACGACTGCCCAACAAAACGATGCTCGTTTGTGTCAACTCAAAAAAGATGTAGAAAGGGGGTTGCAACCCAACCTCAAAATTCACTTGGATGGTATTCTGCGATTTGAGAATAGACTGCGTATACTAAGAGATCCTGACTTGAAGAGAGAAATTATAGAGGAAGCTCACCAGTCTTGCTTCTCTTTTCATCCGGGTAGCATGAAGATGTATAGAGATTTAATGGAGCACTTTTGGTAGAATGGTACGAAGAGAGGAATAGCTAGATTTGTAGCTCAGTACTTGGTATGTCAACAGGTGAAAGCCGAACATTAGAGACCTGCTGGTTTGTTGGAGTCATTGGAGATACCAAAATGAAAATAGGAACATATTACCATGGATTTTATCATTGGGCTTCGAAGGATAGCTAAGAAAAATGATGCAGTGTGTGTAATTATTCATCACCTCACAAAATTAGCTCACTTCTTACCTTTTAGGGTTGACACTCTGCTTGATAAACTAGCACGAATGTATATTTATGAAATCATGCGCATGCACGGTGTGCCGGTAAGCATAATATCTGATCGGGGCCTACATTTTATGTCTAGATTTTGGAGGAGTTTTCAAGATGCCATGAAAACTGAATTGCTCAACACTGTTTTTCACCCTCAAACTAATGGTTAGTCAGAGAGAACGATTCAAACCTTTGAGGATATGTTGAGGGCATGTTTAGTTGATCTTGGAAGTTGCTGGGATGATCATATAGCTTTGGCGGAATTTGCCTATATTAATAGGCACCATTCTAGCATCAAGATGGCACCTTATGAAGCCCTTTATGGAAGAAAGTGCAGTTTTCTTTTGGACTGGGATGATGTTGGAGAAAAGAAGTTGTTGGATCCTGAGTTAGTCCAAAATGCCAGCGAGAAAATTATATTGATCAAAAAAAGTCTCAAGACAACTCAAGATAGACAAAAGAATTGGGCAGATAAGAAAAAGAGGGAAATGAAATTCCAAGCAGGTGACTTTATTTCCTTAAAGGTTTCATCCTCAAAAGGTGTCATAAGATTTGAGAGACATGGTAAGTTGAATTCTCGCTATAGCGAGTCCTTTGAGATTCTGGACAAAGTAGAAGAGTTTGCTTACAGATTAATCTTACCGTCCAAGCTATCTAGTGTACACAATGTCTTCTACATCTTTTTACTGAAAAAGTATGTTTCGGATCCAAGTCATGTGGTGAAGTATGACACAATATTCTCTATGTGAAGACTCAGCGGAGCAACTATTCAGAAAGAGAGGCAATTTGAAAACTTGAGGATGAAATGTGAGCGAGGCATCCATAACTTTCTGATGACTCGGATATGTAAATTTCGAGGATAAATTTTTTTTTAAAGAAATAATGGGATAGCTTGGTTTGGGCCCGCTCCACTTAACCGATCCGACCAAAGTTGCCCCAGCTCAAGTCTCCGGGACAAAAAAAAAGACAACAAATCGAGAAGCCCTTGCCCGAGCAACCCTAACGGCCCCTATTAAGGCACGGCCGGGGGAGGCACGGCCGACGCGAAACCCTCAAGGCCGGTGCTAACGGCCAGTGGCTGTTAGAGGTTGTTGCAACCAGTGAATGGCCAGCCATTGCAGCTAGTCAACCAAGCTCATCCTCTCTCTCGCGGCTTCTATATAAACCCCACTCCTTCGATTGATCCCTCACGACTCACCTTCCTTACTCCTTCCTTTCTTCCTTCCTCTTCTTGAGCTCATCATGCCCTCTCTTGTGCTGCCAGATTTGTGGTCACAATGCCTCTTTGGAGCAAGGTAAGGTCTCCTGTCGTCTCCCCGATCTCCCCCTCCTTCCGATCGATTCGACAATGGCCAGAATCTGGCTAAGGGTCGCCAAGATTAGAAAAAAAAAATATAAAAGAAAAGAACACATACCTGGTGGTCGTTCCGTCATGCCACAACTGCCATCAAGCCAAAGGCTCCTTCCTCCTTTTCCCTGTTTCTCGTTAGGGCGGGCTCTCGTCTTCTTTCGCCATGGAGAAGAGAGGAAAGCAATAGAGAGGGAAAAAGGGAAAAAAAAAAAGAAAAGAAGAAAGAAAGAAGAGAGAGAGAGAGAATAAATAAATAAATAAAATCAAGAGAGAGGTCCCATCCTTGGTTCAACCTTCTCTCTACTTGATTTGCAGATCCTATACCGATTTAGCCCGTCGGAACTTGAAGCCTACTCAAGTCCATTTTGGTTCCTTAGAGCTTTTTAATTTGTCTTTAGATTTTTAAATAGTGAATAGCAAGTAATTTATTCTTCTTAAATAGTTTTGATAAGTACAATGGATTTGCCCAATTGAACCTCGTGATTTTTGGACAAACAAAGGTAAGTGATCTGACACAAACCTTACAAAATTTCAAATTATTAGTCAATTTTAATTTATATGGACTATAAAAATATAAATTATATTAATATGATTGGCTTTGCAATTTGGGATCAAGTATATGATTGTTCTATGATCCATGTTTATATAGCATTGCCTCGCGGATATTTACGTACGAATGATTTCCAAAATTATGAAAAAGTGCATTTTTCTATGAAAGTGATACATATAGGATCTAATTATGAATTATGAACTTTTATGAAAATAATTGATTTAATAAAAATAATTTCATGATAGTTTTATTATTAAAGATTATTTATGGATCGCGAACTTTGTAAAGCTATTTAGCATCTTATTCAAGTAAGATGTAAGAAAATGTATTTTTAAAAAAATATAAAATGTTTTATGAGCTCTCAGATTGCTACAGCACAGTTTTATTATATTTATGAAATATTCTATTTTACAATATAACTTTACTTTCCAAATGATGCATTGAATCATGTAAAGAAATTAATGCTTAATACAATAAGATGGTGCATGGTTACTTACTAAGTTGCAACGTTCATTTGTTTCTTTATATTTTTTTTTCCATATAATTAAGATTGCTAGGAGCAGGAAAGAATAAATGAATGAAGAATGAAAGAATAAAGCTCGAAGCATAATTGCCCCTAAGGTTCCTCGATCGGTCGTTCTAATTTTCTGCCAATTTGGGCCTCTTCTTGTCACTTTTTCCTTCTTAATTTCTTCAAATTTGATTTGACTTTCAAGGCTCTTTTCAACACATCTTTATCACTACTGAAGAGATGAGAGGACAAATGAGACCCAATTAGATATCTCATGTCCTGCTCAAATCTATTGGTTTTGCCTTTATCTGACTCAATAACATATCGGCAAAGCATCCTAGCTCATTAAACTTATTAGCATATTCCAGTACTTACATATTTTCTATCTGTCGCAGAGCTAGAAATTTATTCTCCTTTTCTAACTTTACAGGTCCTACCTTTCCACCGCTCGCTTTAAAATCTGTGCTGACGGATGAATAACAAAGGTGAATGTTGGACATTTTGTCTTTTGCTTTGAGATCATACATGCACTTACCTTGGCATTCTTCCAGCCTCCAGCTCAAGGATTTGACTGTTGGAATTTTCTCACCAATCCAATTAAAAGCATCTTCCTTGAATTAATTTGTCCATCATATTCGTTTTTGCAAAAATATCAGAGGAGAATATGACCGTCTCTCATCCTCGCTGTTAATAGCATATGGCAAAAGATTCTTTCTTCACCATGTAGCCCCTCAAACTTTTTCTTTGGTCATCAGATTGGAGCTCTAAGAGTAGGGCTTTTGACACGCACTGCATGGAGGGAGGCATGCCAAGGTTTAAAACTCCAAATTGTTTCTTCCATTCTTAAAGCAGTGTACTCCAGGCATGACTCAGAAGCCAGAACAGCACAGCCAAGTTAAACAAATTTTATGACCCAAAAGGGATCGACCGAATTATGAGACTGTATGGAACAACTGTGATTTCAATTTGCAGCTTTCAGCGTATACCCAGAAAAAGGACCTCAATTTGAATGAAGAATATGAACAATGACGAGATGACTAGACATACTGCCCGCTTATTTACAACCAAGCCTCCTGAGTTCTCTTTCTTCACCATTGAGCACCAGATACCCTTCTTGTAATCCCAAGCTCAGCGCCATCTTACATGTACTCTGTGTATGGATTATGAGGAGGGTAAGATGCAACACCTAGGGTTCCATATGGATTGCCAAAGGGATTAGTGCCATCCTGTCTCAATGGTTGCTGCTGCTGCTGCATCATGTATGCTTGCTGCTGCGCCATCGCGGCCATCTGCACACTGGCAGGTGGTGTTATAGTGTTGGAGGCATAGAAAGGATCTTGGGGGTGTTGAACTGCATCAAAGGGATTCGGCACCATTTGACCCATCTGGTAGCTCTCACCAGGATTTGTTGTTCTTGCAATTGCATCATCGTATAAACTTTCCAGGGTCAGCTTGTCTAGCCCACCAGCCTGTACGATTGAGGAAGATATCAGGTTAATTGGAATGCAACCTACTAAAATATGACAATATATTTGAAGTGATCTGTTGACAGCTACCCTAGGTAAACCAGGCAGCACCATCATCCAGCAAAGCAATGTCCATGATTTATTTATGCATATCTAGGGCGACCGACCCAACCCAAAGCTGCTAAACAAGAATAGTGCTATAGATATAGAGAAATAACAAACATATTCTGTAACTAATTATCTGCAGAAGGTATAGATTTACCAGTTTGCTCTCTGCGACAGCACTTCTATTGGAACTAGGAGCATCAAAAAGTGCAAGCTCCCATCCAGAAGCAGTTTCACTTGTAAGATTAGAATTATTTGTATGTTTTAATGGATTATCTGCATACAGCGAAAAAATCGACAAAAAATGAGGATCATCTATTTGCAGATATTTTAATCACTAACATCACTTTAACCTACCATCACCAACAATAGCGAGTGCTAGGGCATTTTCCTCTTCCAATTTTGTTGCACACTGGTTGCAATCATCCAAATCCTGTATGTAATAACATGGATCAAAACCAGGCAAAGCAATAACTCTAGCCATCAGCTTAGTCAAGTGTGTTGGATATTGAAATGTTTACCAAGAGTTCAGTTACTGGAGCTTGTTCTGGAGCTTCAGCAATCTCAGCTGCGGAAGGTTCAGGTTTTGCAAGGGTTGGCGCCAGGATCAGGTCAGAGTTTTCATGGTCATCCTTTGATTCTTTGTGCTCAATGGCCAAGATGGCTCGAGGAGCTATTCCTCTGTCACCATCTACCTGATGAAGATATCTGAATCATATTATACCCAAACAGGAAGAGTATCAAAGAAAGATTATCACCCTTAAAAACTAAAAGCAATTGACAGAATGCACCATAATTATGAAGCACCCATAATTTCCAGCTATCATGGAAGCATGTCCAGGTTGTTCCATATGACATTTATGTTTGGCAACAAATTCAAGAAGCAAAATTCATAAGTTCTCTGCATATCTAGACATGGGCGGATCTGCTGGATTTAGACCCAAAAAGAAATAGAAAAAAAATATGAGAAACCATCTCTCTTGGCTCACAGAAACTTTATTTATGTAAAATAATCCATAATAAGTATATCAATGGAGAAAACATGAATAATTTGCATCAGAAGATAAGCTTACACTAAATATTGAAGCATTTAAGGCAAATATTTTTTACTGATTAGACCCCGCATAATGGAATCAGTATCAAAGTGATACTCACCAGTTCAAGTAAACATAAACATGTAAAAATAATAATAATAAGGTTTCACTAACTCCTACACCCATCATAAACAAGCCAGAAAACTTTGTGCCTGCTTCCTTCATTCTTCTAGAGAATGAATAAAAAAACATTCTACTTCATGAAGCAGTTGACATACATACCACATTCTGATTAGGAGGTAAAGCATGTGGAGCATCCTTCACATACTCTTCCATTGCTGCAGTAAATGATGCAGGAGGCTGCAGATGGATACACCAAAACAAAAAGGAAAGAACAATCACATTAAAAGAGGAAAAAAATCTCTATAACTATTTGGCATTTAAATTTCAGAAAAAAATAGGAGAACAAACAGACCGATTTAGTGTTCAAATAAACCTAACCTGTTCGATTTTAACAAAATTTTTGCCCCACCCCAGATCAAGACCCTTACAGAACTCATAGAAATCAAACAGCCTCTCCACCTACAACCAAATGGAAAGTATTTCCAGATACTAATTAAAAAGGAAAAAAACCAATTTTTTATAGTAAAAATTACATCAGCAATTGCTGTCAAATCAAAATTTATAAGAGCCAAAAATTGAGATGTACCTGATACCCTGCCTTCCGATAAATTTCAAGTGCCCTGATGGCATCATGGCGTTGCATCTCAAAGAACTATTACAGAAGCACTACTAGTATTTAGTATGCATATTCATAATGAACTAGCGCATGATAGGAGAGCAGTACCCTACCTTGTCCACCAAATTTAGAGTGAGTTCATTAATTGCACTGTATATCTTAATACCTTCACCAGCTACCTGAACAAAGAGTCGTATTAGAGATCTGTTAAAGTATATAACTAAACGTAACCAGCAAAACATTGTGCATCTATTTGTACTTACAATTGAAAGTGCATATCTAATCATGCTATTATATACAGCTGAACCCTCTGGCTGCAAAGGAAGGAAGTAAATGCTTACAAAAATAAAAGAAAGGTATAATAGATGTGCTAAATTGGACCTACAGAAATGCATAATGTATTTGAGAGAAAAAGAAATAGAGAGAGCGACGAGATGCAGAAGAGCAAAAGCAACCGCAAGCCACCTTACCTGGCAACCAAGCAGACGAAAAAGCAGCTGTTGCAAAGCAGGTAATTGCTCAAGCAAATCAGCAGTGTTAAGTTCCGAAGTTCTCTGTTAATGAAGCATCAATTCACGATAAGTAGAGCTCAAAACTGCACCAGTACTTATTGACATATTGTGAATTCCCATTTGACAGACTATCCAAGCGATGAGGATTTTACATTACACCATATGCAAAGATAAATGCATGCCATAGAAACCAAGTGTTTAAGCCCAAATTACAACAAAAATATAGTAGCTTTCTTTAACATCACACTATGATTTTTGGAGTCTCCATTGTCATTGAAAAATTTGCCACAGGTCTCCTATAACAGAATCCAATCAGATTCAGCCTCCATTCTGTAGCAATAAATATCATATATCCAGTCATTATCATGCTGAAGGGAAAAACGTCAAAATTTCCTTTTTCTGGGAAGAAGTAGCACCAAAAAAGAAGAAAATAAAAATGAAAGTAGATGCCTGCACAAACAAGAATGCAAGCAAAAACAATTCCATGAGAAAAGAAACTTGAATGCAAAATTCAATCACTTACAGAGTGTTCTGTCCCGACATCATACTTCAATATGCCATAGCACTCTAGCCACTCCTCTAGATACAAAGCATATCTTCGAACCCAAGCAGAATAATCCCATGCTTCATATAGACAGAAACACATATACATCAGGAGCACTTTATTTTTCCTCCCATATACAGGACATTGCTATTTGTAATCAGCTAATAAGTATACAATGGATCCGGCTCTGCACAATTAGATCATCTTCTCGCTCAAAAAGCAACTGACAGAGAAGTGGTGCAATGGACGGAAAAATGATGGTATTATCAGCTTTTGAATGAGAGGAAATTAATTGTTGGGCACAAGGTCCCTTTTTATACATATTAAGCTTTACAGAGTACAAGATATAATACCATTTGGACTTGAGTCATCCCTGAAATGGGATACATTCAGCATACAACCTCTGCTCCTGGTATAATTGATGAGTTCTTCACCAAATGAGGGATCAATTTCTCTCAAAGAACAATGGAAGACAATCAAAGTTTTCAAGGCAACCTGATTGAAATCAAGAAAGTAAGCTAGAAGCAACATGAAAGAGCTTCAAAGTAAACAAATAGTGTTATGAGAAGTCAAGCTACTATACTGTTGTCTATAGCCAGCTCCATAACATGCTTTTAATCAGCTCGATATCAAAATATATCTAAATAGAACAATTTAAATTTGCCTGAATATGTATGAAGGTTTGCATCTTAAACAGGTTCCTTATGGCCCTGCCGTTGCTTCCTTGTTTTCAGACAAGCCAGCAACAATAACTTTACATGTATGAGGTTCATGTATAACACCAAAGTAGATTCATGTTTTCCAAAATAGGTAGCCCCCATTTGCCAATTATTTATATACGTAAAGTCAAGATATCGAGACTACCATGGTCTTCAAATATATAAATGTTTTGGATGTGTCCAACAGCGAAGCTTATGACTGAGGTCAATACCAAAGTAATTGCTTAAAGAATATCATACAAATTTATTTATCACGTCATAACTAGAACCAAATTTTAAAAAGACAATCATGTATGTGCGGCAACAAAACCACCCATCAACATAAAACAAACAACTTTGAACATGTTCAGACTTATCTTTGCAAATGACTTTGAACATTCGAATAAGTGAATGGTCATACATGCCATTTGAGATATATAGCTTGTAATTCACTGTCATGAAGATAATATCATGTCTAAATTGATAACCAAACTAGCTGTGGTCAGCCACATGTATCTTTTTCGCCAGTCCACTCGGTTTAGGGACATACTTATTGAAAATGTTGAGATATCGAATCCTTCTTAACTACTTCATCCCATGTGAT
>JAOXJJ010000001.1:18278676-18289347 GCA_025769935.1 Phoenix roebelenii | reverse complement strand
TGGATGCAGAACAATGGGCAGAGCAATACATGCCACATTCACAACTAGCTGAGCAACCACAGAGATCCAGGGGAGTCAATGATCATCGGAGGCTTTATATTCGGGACATCCACCATCCACCGCGAGATATGACAGAGAGATACTAAGAAGAGGTCACCATACTACTAGTCCAGCTATGGAGGTGGGGACAACAACGATGATAGGCCGAGTCAAGCCACCCGGTAGAGCCAGACAGGCAAAGATATCTAGTAAAAAAAGCAGTTTCTTAAAGCAGCAAGTAAAGAAAAGAAAAGAGTGCTGCAGATTCCTTGAAAAAAAGTGAATAGGAGCCGATTCACTCAAATTCTAACACTAGTGATCCCTTAGATAGCCTACTGCCTAGATCATCTTGCAATACGACCGATGATAATAATGACAGTTCGAGCGATGATGAATTTGGTGAGCTAGGAGATAGTAGTGGACATTGCAAGTGTGCATACAACTTATAGCCCTATGGTTTTAATCGATTGACCGACGGGTCACAATTTACTTATGCCATATAGGATACAAACCACAACACACAACCTAGAGGTTCGAAATACATCACTGCTATAGATGATATAGCACGTGGAGTAAAGTCCCTAGATATATCTAGATCTGAATTGTATATCGAATCCTATTTCATGCAACTAAAATATAACCCATATGGCTATCTTACGTCTGAGACATTATATTCGAGCAGCTAATGCCCTCCACAGTCTCAACTAGATTATGGGTAAAAATTATTACCTCAATGTTCCCTTAGATGGAATGACCGGTACAGTATCGGACATCGGATCAATGTCACGCTGGCTATTCAGGAGGCTCAGATTATTGGATGCAGGGGTGAGCACAGTATCTTAGTTGGAGTCAAATCCCATGTCCTGACTATGAACAAGATCTTAATATCTACAAGCAATATAAACACTCCATAAGGAGCTAGATATCAGTACGTATTTTGTAGCTCAAATCAATTTGATATATATATATATATATTCAAGTCCAAAAATATGCATTAAGTATGTTAATTATATTATAATTGCATTTATTAATTGATCATACGGTCTATCAAGATTCGAGACCAATACAATATAAAATAACATCAAAATAGCATTGAAATCATAATTCAAATAACCACAAAAATAAAAATAATCCCACAAAACAAAAATTAAAAACAAAAAATAAAGAAAATGGGTATATCGATACCAAAATCGGCATACTTGAGTGTTTCGAGCATCGGTATGGTATGAACGGGTACCATACCCTACTAGTCATCAATCGGTACGGCACCCGGTACCGGTTCACTGGACCTTGCTCAATAAGGATTCCATCAAGAACAACCACTTTTCCTATTTTCATCTATTTCAAATACTCCGATTCTACATGTATACTTAATATTTCTTTCATTAATGAAACTAGTAAGGCATCCTAAATCGTCTACATGACTTTCATTAAATAGCTTATCAAAAAAACTTCTCCATCTTTCTTGGATCTTGTCCTCCTTAACCAAAACTTTTTAGTCTTCATCTTTGATGTATTAAACCTGAGTCAAAGCTCTAGTTTTCCTTTCTCTTAATCTTGCAATTTTGTATGCATCTTTCTACCCATCCTTAGTTTCCAATATGTGATATAACCATTCATACACATTAAGTCTAGCCTCTCATACTGCCTTTTTAAATTTCTTCTTAGCCACCTTATAACTTTCTTACGCTTCTCTATACCTATACTTAGGTAGTCTTCAGTCTTAACCATCAACTGAACCTTCTCATTCTACCACCAAGTTTCCTTACCCGATGGCTCTTTTTCCTTTGAAGTCTAATGCAAAGCATGATCCAATTTGTCTACCTATGCAGATGACTCCAATCATCAAAGAGAAAGAATCGGTATTCTTCTTTTAAGGAGATGAACCACAGATTACTACTAAAAAGGCGAGTGTAGTTGCCCTGGCCATTACATTTTCCAATTTATGGCAGTCTGAATGTCACAATGCTAACTTTTGTAGTTTCAAACTGCTGAAAATACTTTTATCATTGATAACTCCTTAATTTTCCAATGAGAATTTATTAGCAAAAGAGGGAGAAAATTCGCTTGTACCCATCATGCATGCTGCCTTGCAATTTAATTTGATTTCCAGAACACACATTCATGCTTTCCTCTGTTGCTATAATTCACTTATTAAACTCATCAATAAAATACACACCTCTTAGCAACTCTTCTGGTCAGTATATGGGCTTTAACCATGTTAAAAGGTTCATATGAACCATAATCCATCTCAAGTCATGAAAAATGAAGATCATAGCAAATTTTAGATGCGACATATAAAAGTTGCAGATGCCAAGGAGCTAAAAATTACATGGGAATTCATTTGGTATTCTGACACTGAATTCTTTTTAACAGCATGCATACAAAATTATTCAGCAAGATTACAAAACAAAACATACTGCCCAATTGGATGTTTTGGTGAGCCGTTTAGCTAGAGAATGGATGCAATATGCAACATCAGCACGAGGTCTCGAAGCCGATACAGCATCGAAAATAGCTGTAAAAAAAAATGTGATACTCATCGTAAGCAGATTTAAGATAGTCTCAGAAGATATCAAACTTAAACGAAGAAGAAGGAGAAGTTGTTTTTCAACTGTTGAAATATTCACAATCAGAATAATTAGTTATACAAAAAAAAAACAGCATCAAGATAAATATTTTCCAACTGTTGAAATATTCACTACTCAGAATAACTAGTTATACAAAAAAAAAAAAAAAACTCTTGTAAGCAATATTGTGCAAAGAATGGGGGTGAAAAGAATTAGGACTAACTGCGCATATGTTTCTCCTTTGGCAACTGTTCCACATGGTTAGTGGCCTTGACAATTGCAATATCCAATTCCTGGTGAAAAGTGTATAAAATAGGTTATTGACTGATTAAAGACCATAATCTAGAAAAATACACATTGATAAACACTGACAAAATATGCAGAACTAACAACCTTGTAATCACTGTTTACTTTTGCCAATCCAACTGTTGTGGAGTCCTTCAATGCTCCGAGGGCTTTTCTTATGCTCTGCTGAGTACTACCAATTCCAGCCATTAAGCTACTCTAAGAGCGTCGGGAAAGTATATATTTTCCCTAAACACCGATCAAATTATTTAGTCACCAACCTGCAAAGAACATGTATTCCATCCAAACAAAATGGACTCGACCATCCTACCAAGTAAGATGTGTATATTATGTATAGCGGAGGTTTGTCCATATGTTTGATTCTTGTAAGTAATGATTTCTCAGTAATGGTTATATTTTAAAATGTATCGGATTAAAGTTGGCAACTAAATGTAAAATCGCATATGACAAAACATTTTAGTAGGTAGTAGTTGTACAATGGGATAAAGTTTAGTTTGCACTAAAATATAGTTGCATAGCATATAAAGAACATGCTGCTAAGTTGTCTCACACTTATTCAAGAAACTGTTCCTTACTAGTGATAATTGGAACTTTATATAATAAAAGCTCCAATTGGCAAGCATATATAGCATATACAGATCATATTCAGCTATTTGGGGTCAGCTTTATAAAGCCTACATGCCACTGTTTCCAGCTCAAGTCATCTGAATGAGTGATCAAAAAGAATATGAAGAAAGAAGGTGGGAATTGCAAATACCTAGAAACAATATGCTCCCAGATATTTCAGCTAAAATATTAAACTTTTGAAACATTGAGACACAACTTCAAAAGTGAAATAGAAACCAATGTACATCAGATTGATAATGTGGGAACAAACAGGATTCCATGTTACAATTTTTCAGTGAAGAGGGTGGACAAAGCTCTCTCAGATTCAAAATCATGTATTAACAGAAAAAAGATAGTGGATATAATTTCAAACCAAAAAAGTCACGAGAGCAAAAAACAAGCTCCAGTCAAGTCCATCACAAAATAATGAGAAAATCCTTGAGCCCTAAAAAAGATAGTTTGAACATGGAATCTATCATAAAAGATACAAACGAGGAGAGAAAGTCGAGATACAAATTAAAATTTCACTATTCTCAATCTTAGCCGTTTTCAAACATAAATAACCAAATCCTAATGTAATGTAAATTCCTCAAACTCAATAGACAATCAAGGTATGATTATGCTGGATGTTTTCTCATTTGTATCATAGTTGTAAACTTTCTCATCCAAGGTTCACAATCTCGCTACTGGACCTGTACCGATATCTTGCTATTATAATATCAGTGGAGCCGGTATCGGTACGGTACAATACACCTGGTATTGGGCAATGTGCATCGGTATGACAAACCTTGTACACCTAAGAACACCGACTCTAACTTACACACTAAAAGATAAATCATCACTAGACTTTGTTCCAACTTCTAGGAACAAATAACAGCAAAACTAGCTATACTATAAAATAGGGTGGCCTAGTATACAAGACTCCCACCACTGTGGGGTCTGGAATGGGTCAGATGTATCCTGCATGAGGACAGGTTGTTTTTGTGTTTCGAACCCATAACACCCAACAAAACTAGCTGCACTATATAGATAAAAAATATATGAACCTGAAATTAATCTCAAAACAAGTTTTTGCATTCATGAAATAGACAAATCTATATAGATCAATGCCTCCAAAAAGGTACCTGCATTGTTTTGATTAAATAGTGAATACTAACTCATATAAACTACTATTACTACTACTATAGAAAAATGGTAGCAAGAAAAGCGTCTAGTTGTATTTAAATCTAAAGATAGCCCCTGGATCAATTTTTTTTATTTGCAGTGCATTTTAGTTAAATATTTATACGACATTTGATGTACGAAAGTAAAAGAACATCAAGAAGTTATTCTCAACATTTTTGACATGAATTCTCCAGCAAAAAAGCCAAATATCTTTTCTACAAGAATTTCTATTTTTTGAATCATGGGTTCATAATATATAAGACTCATCTGGTCTTAACAATTTTCATTTCATTCTTGATCCACTCAACTATAAGTAAAAAACATGAGGATTTGGGACAGATTAACCCCAAGAAAACAAAAATGCTACAAAAGCATTCGATCAATTCTCTTAAACAACATACTCAAAAATACTTTCATCAAAAAGCAAAACCAATGCCTGACCAAATAAAAATTCTGCAATGCATGAATAAAAGAAAACAACTTGCCGCACCATCACTTCAAGAAAACAACAACTTTTGTCAGCTAATAAGGAGCAGACCATCCGCATTAACAATCACGAATAAAAGGGCAACTCAAAAAAGTTCATAACCATCGAAAGGTTCTTCACGAATCGAAATACCAAGAAATCTCAAGATAACAAGAAGATAGCAAACAAAGAATTCTACTAGTACAACCAAGAAATCATCAGAAGTTCCCAAACGAAGCATGCGAGATAGCTGAAACCAATCAAATTCAGATAAAACGTAGGTCTCCGAATCATTTGCATTTCGTACAAGAAACCAGAGGGTTAGGGTTTTACGCACCTCGAGAAAGAAAAAGAGCGGGACGTAGGAAACGGTCCTCCGCCGGGAGTTCGCTTTGGGGAATGGCGAGGTGAAAATCGAACGGAATGGGAGAGAAAGAAGCAGCGAAGGCCGGAAAGAATTCGTGGAGGGCGCCGAGGAGAAGATTCGTAAGGATTGGGGAATGGCGGTGGACAGAGAGCTCAGACGAATAATATCCCCACGTATCCCAGCTGGACGTCGATTAAAGCTCAACTCGCAACGGTCATGCCTCCCGACTGCGTATGCCTCAGCTGACCTATTCTTATGCGCGCGCTCGATCGTCGCCTGCGAGAAAATGGACGGTAGATCCGGAACGTCCGTATGCGGACCGTTGGATGTGATAACGTGGGGCACCTGGAGGGTGGGTGCTATCTTGGGGATACCTGTGTAGGGATTTTATGCCAGATGATTGTTCTGGGCATACTTATGGCTGAATGTAGTCAGATGCCGGTGCACAAAAAAAAAATGAAAATGTATTTGCTGTTTTTTTTTAACATTCTATCCTTAACCTAATTAGGATTTTTGTGTAGGGATTTTATGCCAGATGATTGTTCTGGGCATACTTATGGCTGAATGTAGTGAGATGCCGGTGCACAAAAAAAAAAAATGAAAATGTATTTGCTGTTTTTTTTTTAACATTCTATCCTTAACCTAATTAGGATTTTGTGTTCAATTCTTGTACACAATTAGACGAGTTTGTAGAACATATCCATCCGTGTTCTACACACTTGCATGCCACTTAGAAGAGGCATCATGATCAAGGATCAAAAGAGAATAATCGTAAAATTGGCAATTAAATCAAGAGAGAGGTCCCAAATTTTCTAATTTTTATTTTCTGAGAATACATGTGCATCACGATATATCATGATTTATGAATGGTAGGATGAAACCTAATCTATCCTAATATTTGTGTAAATTTTTAAAGATGCACGTCTCGAACACAAAACCTCTGGTTGCTAGAAAACGTGTAACTATTAAAATAAATATAGGTATTTTAGTTTTCCTTATTGAAATTTATAACGTTGTCGACAACTAGTAGGGCACTTAAGCTCAAAAGAAATTTAATTATACAACTTGCCATCTCTTTTTTCTTGTATGCCATCAAACCTTCTAACATGATGAGTTTTAAAGCTCTCAAATTAGTTCATAACTCATTTAACCTCAGTAATGGATGCTACGAGGTTTAAACACTGAGAAAGCCTTTCATAGCTAGGGCATCCCATGATGAAAAAGGATTAGTGCCATTTAGGATGTGCATGATGGATCTCTCATGTAAAGCACCAATTTTTTTATAGCACACGGCTCTGAAATTTTTCCTTAGTATTGGGTTTGGCCGCTAAGTACTTTCCATTTAACAGTGAAAATTAAAGCTCTGCATGCTATGGGAATCAAGTTCTAACTCTGGAGAGGATGCATTATGCCGAATCCCCAGCTGTAATCCTTTCATAGAGATTTTGTCTCGGCATCCAAATCATCTCTATCAAGAATTGAGTATGCAAACTATATCTATCTCCAGAGCAAATGCCACCAATTCTAGCTTCAAGAGATTCTATATTAAAAAATGATTAAAAAGTGAAAGCTGAACATATTTTTCTAGGAAGGAGGAAAACAAACAAAAATAATAATAATAATTAGAAGGAAGTGTTTCATACTTAGTAGGGATACAAATGAGTTGAGCCGGACCAGATCATGAGTGACTCCGACCCAATCCAATTCCTTGTTCGGGATCTAATATTGGACCTAGACCCAATCCGATAGAAGATTGGATCAGATCGGTTCTACGGCTACAATTTTTAACCCAATGGGTCTTTCGGATCAGGTCGAGTCTATCTATAATCCAGTCCCAACCCAAAAAAATTGAGTCTAGAATAGGGCTGATTTAGGTCTGGATTTCTGCTCTCTCTTCAAACTACTCCCTATTCTCTAAACTAACAGTAGAACCTCAAGATGACTTGCCATCCTTTAAACTTTTCCAATTCTTCTAACTTGACCTCAACTCCTATATAATTAATTCATGTTTGAAGCAGAAATCATGTTTCTATAGAAATAAGCGTATATAAAAAATACTGTATGGACTTTGTTCACATAAATCAGCAATTTCTCTTTGCATCCACAATGGCCTATCCCCCTCAGGACAGCAAAATAAGTCCACTGGGCGCTGGTTTTCCAGGCAACCAAGAGGAGAAACATGGCAAGCATGCGTCTCTGCAATCCTCCAACAAATTAACCAGAAAAAAATATGTTATAATAACATCTAGAACCAGGTATGGATGACGATCTCATCCCTATTTTGTTCTCCAAAATGAGATGGACTTGACGAAAGAAAAAATCAGGAAAAAGAGTTTACACATAGTGAGGACTGTGAATGGGCAATCTAGATGTGCCATTAACACCTACAGGGCCTCCAAAGTTTGCAGAAACTAATTGTCTGAGGCCATAGGACGCATAGGACTAATGTTTTTTTTTTTTTTGTATATATAAAAAACGAACGCCCCGACAATGGCGCCCGCCTTCCCTGCGGCCGAGGAGATCCTGTGGCACATTGATCGCAGCCTCGCCAGCCGGCACGATAAAGATGGTGCTATTGGGCTGAAAAGGTTGTATTCAAACTTATAGTATATAAAATTAATCAAGGTGGCAGGAAAACAAAAAATAGAGTAAAGCTTAATTACAGAAATGGATCGTGGGTGCAAATAGTTTTTCGGTTCGAATCAGGTCATAAGGTTGGAAATTCAAAATTATCCAAATTTTAAATAAATCAAGTCGAGTCAAAATTCAAGAAACTCAAACTCAGCCTTGAAAATAGAATGTATCCAATTTTAAAACCCGATCCGGCCTCATGGGTTCTTTAAAATAGGTCAAATTGGGTTCTTTAAAGTAGATCAAAATTATATCAAATAAACTTTGACACCTAACAGTTTATGACGGGCTTGAAAGGAATTCATTCACTTAACAAACGTTGGTTTTTGGAAGGGTTAAAGGCACAGGGTGATCCAAGCTTGAAGAATGGAAGCTTTTCCAACAATTTGAACGTGACCAAATAGAAAAAATACTTATGGCAATAAATGTTTTCTTTATTCATAGAAATGATGTGCGGTATTAACCACCTCCCAGCTCTGAAAGAAATAGATTTTTCAGGGTGTACAGATTAGGCCTCTGCTGACCTGAAGCCCATGGTGCATTATTGATTTAAAATTCTCTTGAACTGACTGGGGTGGCCTCATCTTATAAGAACATTATAAATAATTAAGTTAGAGCAAGTTGTCATGCTTGCAAGGCTTCGCCCTTCTCATCTACATTCTGAGAGGCCTTGTCCTGCAAGTTGGCCTCATGCTGTTCCAAATACTCCTTGCTGTTCATCTCTGTTAATCTACAAGACAACAGTAGCAATGAATAATTTGGAGCCCATTTTAAGAAAAAGGGTAAATACCATTACAATTTTTTCTTATATGGAAAAACAAAAATGCATTGTAAAACCTGAGAGAATATTAAAGGGAATGGAACAAAAATGGACAACCCCTTCAACATTTGCTACTAGCTTCATAACTATTAGATTTTTTAAATTTTGTTAGTCAAATGCAGAATGTCCGAGCTGATCACCAAATCTTTGTATCCAAAATTTGGATTATTTTTCTTTTCTTTACCAGCTCTGCATAGTCAGATATATAATAAGATGGTTGAGCCATACCTACTAATTGTGCGGTCCTTAGCAAATCCAAGTTCATTGTCCACGCAAAGATCAATGTCATCCCTTTTCTGCGACCTAGAAGAAGTTCTTGGAGATATCTTTTGGGCATCAGCCACAGTCGCAATTCTTTCAAATAATTCAACTGGAGATGCCTCGGCTGTACATAACAATCTAGCCCTGTTCTCATACATCACCTGTGAAAAAGCACAAGAATATCATATTAAAGTTGTTTCCCCAGCAAAATATTGCATGCAAAAGGCCTGTATTAATGATGAACAGCTGAAAACAAGCATTTACTGTCTAGATGAATATCACACTTTTATTGAACTTGGTTCCAATCTAATTGCACAAGACAAGAACGGTAAGGATTTTCAACAGCAACTGACGCCATCATATTGGTGAATATTTTAAGAATATTATGAAATGGGTGAAATAATACAATACAGTCAACACTGCCTGGTCCACATGACATCCACATAAACCAAATAAAATATCAATCCAAAATGCAGAATATGCAGGTTAAATTTCCAGTTTGTAGTATGTCAAATATCAATCCCACATCCTCATGGTTGCAAGTAGTTTTGGCATTTAAGTTCAGTGAAGTGCGTCACGGTTTCTCAGTTGTCTGGTTGAAGGATCTAGTGGTTGAAACGTGGGAAAAAGATGGAATTGACAACAGACTCTGCCCGAATACAGGATCAAGGAAATGATGGAGCTAAAAATGAAGAGCCTGATGCAGAAAGGCATCATTGAGGAGAGGATGAAGCTCAAGACAAAGCGATGGAAACCATAATTCCGATCTAGTAGGTTAAGTATTAGGACATGAACGTATCTTCTTGTGTCCTTCTAACCCACACAACTAGAGCTGTTAATGAGCCGAGCTGCTCGGGCTCGGCTCGGTAAAAGCCCGGCTCGGGCTCGGCTTGTTAGTCAAACGAGCCCGAGCCCAAGCCCAATATGAGGCTCGTTTACATCCGAGCCCGAGCCCGAGCTCGAGCCCGAGCAGCTCACGAGCCCAAACAAGCTTGGGCCTTTCGTTATTTGCTGAATGCTGATCGACTCCCAGTCTCCCACGGCCCACGGACCCACCCGGCCAGCCCCCTCCTGAGTCGTGACTCCCAAGTCCCGACTCCCAAATCCCAAATTCCCAATCGAATTCCACAGTCATCGACTAATTAGGATTTCCCCAGCCCCCACCGACCCAGATGCTCATTCCCTAGTCTCCCTCTCGGCCTCTCCCACTCCCAGCCCTCCCCCGATTTCCGAATCTGGATCCGGCGTCCGGCAATCCCCTTCCGGCCTTTCCCGACTTGCTACGGCTGCCCTAATTCCTTCTCCAGCTCTGCCGGTCTGCCCGACTGCCCCCATTGCCTTCGAACTTCGAAGGCTTGAAGGCTGAAGCCCCAACCCCGCCACGCTCCGCCTCCCTTCGCCCGCACGCCACGCCGCCATCCGTGAAGCCCGACTCCACAGA
>JAOXJJ010000001.1:18254904-18278576 GCA_025769935.1 Phoenix roebelenii | reverse complement strand
AACGCCTACTAAACTCATCCCTCCCTCCAAACCCCTCTCACCCTCCAAACCCCTCCGCCTCTGACCCTCCCTCTCCTCCGAACCCCTCCGCCTCTTCCATCATCTGGACCTCGACGAGACGACGACTCGACCCCTCGACTTGCTCCTCCCGGATCTTTCCCGACTCCGACTTACTGAGTTGCTGCGGCGCTGACCCCCGACCGGCCGACCCCGACTTGCTGGTGAGTTTCCTCTTCTTTCCTCACCGTCCATCATCTCTTTACTCGGTTGCTCCTCAGTTCTCAGTCCTCAGTCCTCAACTCCTCTACCATCCATCATCTGTTTGACTCTTTCTGTTATTACTTCTTTATGAAAATTTGTTGATTTTCAGCTTCTATATGATGTATATGGCTATATTTTGATTTCTTAATATTCTTATCTTTTTCTGCAGAGACAGATGTTGTAATTTATGCGAAACACATCTTTGATATCTTATTCATATGAAGAATTCCAAATTTTCAAGATCTTGGTAGAAGGCCTGATTTAATTTTGATTTGTATTTATGTGATTTGCCATTTTGAAACATGTAAATTAGTTCCCTTTTTTTTCAAGGAAACAAGAAACAGACCACCGAGCTCGTACCGAGTTCGAGCCCGAGCCCGATTACGAGCCTGAGCCCGAGCCCGAGCTCGGGCTCGTTCTAGAGCTCGTAATTGAAACGAGCTTTACGAGCTTAAGCCCGAGCTTTTGCTTTGCCAAGCAAGCCCGAGCTCGAGCTCAATACAGAGCTCGTTACCGAGCCCGAGCTACTGTGAAACGAGCCTAGCCGAGCTCTCCCAGGCTTGGGCTCGGCTCGGCTCGGCTCGTTAATAGCCCTACACACAACTTCGATTTTTATCACATATGAAGATTTTAAGACACCAAAATTAATTATCCTCCCTAATAATCTCCATCTAGGCAAAAATGCTTCTTCCACCTTAGAGTACATGCCTAGATGATTTCCAAACAAATTAATGAGATTCATCACATCTTCCAAACATGCTCAACTTCCATATTGTAAATATCACCATATACTTGCGTCAGCATGCAACATGCCTAATATTTAGTAGATGACCTTTTAGCATTGTGTGAAGCACAAGATACACTTTTTGAACCAATAAATCGTTCACATTCATTGTTTGGTGCCTGAGATTTCCCTAGCCATAAAACCTCTGCATCCAAGATGCCGTTAGTCTTCACCACCAATAAAGATGACAGACTCTCCTATGTTTCGTTATAACAAAGCATCCTAATTCTGGCTTTCATACTAATATGATGTGGATTTTATGCCTTCGACTCAAAATTTCACATTTCCCAAAAGAAATGCAAATAATTGAACATGTACAAGGAAAAGAGAAAAGCAAATAGCAACATTCAAAGGCATCTCTCTTTATGCACTCGACCAAGGATTCAAGTCCAAGCATTTACCCACTAAAAAAAAAAAATCAGCAAAAGAAATTTAATGAAAAATCATAAGTGGAATCAAATGCCAGTATTTACCCACTCCTTTTGAAGAAAATTACCTTCAGATTTTATTTGATTAGAATAATATATACCTGAGTAACCATGATAACTGGCTTAAGAAATTATTTCACATTATAGAAATCAATCAAACATAAGTAATCCTGTCATGCCTAACAATGAATTGTTTTCTGAAAAAGAAGATTATAAGCATCCAATGTTTTTGAGGGAAGAGAAATGATTGAATCAAATAAGAAACCAATCATCTCAGAAAGTCTCCAATCCCAAAAAAAATATTTAAGCATTTCTTGCCAGAAAAGAAACAAAGATATCTTGAAAGGATTATTTTAGGGGAAAAATCCTAGTATTTTTTTTTTATTTAGACTTTCATCAAAAAGAATTTGACACATATATTAGTCGATTATGGCTTTAAAATCATTATAAGACATTGAAACTATTTTAACTAGCAGGGAATTTATTGAATGAGCATGAAACTAAAACCAATGAACTATTTCAGAAATATGTAACAGACAATGTTGCACATAGGGTGTCATAAGCACAATGCAAGAATTCATCCATCAGGCAGAACAATAGAGCAGTTCTAGAGATTAAAATATTATGAGTTCAACAGGGCAGCAATTGATCCATTGGGGGATTTAAATACCACAAATTCGATGGATAAGTCAAACCATCAAGCCTTAACTCCTGGGGATGGTTCATCTACTTGTACATACAAAAAAAAATGTTGATAATTGAGATAAAGATGGAGAGAGAGAGAGACTTTAGAAGATCGTATAGATTCAACATGTAAAATACTAGCTTTATAATGCACAATCATCAAACTTCAAAGGAATATGAAGACGCACATCAACTAAGGTGACAAACCGATAAGCTGCAGTCCGGTTATGGAGCGCGAACTTTGGCACTCCTTCCAATGCCAGTGTATGAAATTTTTCTGCATAGTGATGATGCTATTCATTAGAACAAACGGCAGCTCATGTTAACTTAAAGAAACAGAACACCAAATATGGCTTCAGAGAAATATGATTTCTTTTAATTTATGTGCAAAATGGATTGAGACAACTCACTAAACAATCCAAAATAATCAGCTGCCCCCAAAGGTCTGTCACAAAGATCTTCAAAAGGAAAATATGCACATCCATTAGCTCCCAGTGGGACCTGAAAAGAAAAGCTCAAATTTTTTGCCTTTGTCCTGCATATGCAATAGGGAGACCTAAATTATTATGAACTTAAAGGAAAAGACCTGCAGTTGTCTTCCCATAACAACTTCCACAACTTGTGGGCCAGGTATTTCCTGCCCAATTAACTCATAGAACTTCTGTTTAAGAAGTTCAGAGGACACCTTTCCAACAAAATAAAAGCCCTCCCCAGCCTGCATCGAGATAAGAAAATTTGTTAGGCAAAGGCATAAATGTAAGCATTGAAATGAACTGCAAGCACGCTACAGATATAAGAGGGAAAAGATGTAAATTTACCGAACCCAATTTTCTATAATCTGTTGAAGAGCCAATTTCATGCACTACACACCTTTCCTGCATTAGCAGTTACCCAGATTCATCAGCAGACCTTTCAAACCAATGGCAGACAAAATAATAAAAAAGGATAAATTAGATCCAAATATTGCACCTTCAAGGTTTCAATGAAGGGCAAAAATAGATCCCTCTGTAAACCACCTTCATAAAGCTGATCTGGAGCACGATTTGAAGTAGAAACAAGAACCTAAAAATACAACGTGCCCCACACAGAAAATAGAAAAGAGCAAGAAGACAAGGTCAACATAAATTTTAAGCATTAAATTGAAAAATATACAGTGAAGAGATAGAAAACTGCCAATTTTGAAAATAAAAAGGCCAGCTACATACAACGCCTTTGGCGAACAAATGTCGAAAAAGACGATTCAGTATCAAAGCATCAGCAACATCAGTCACCTATAATTACATGTTCCCAATCATTAGAGGAAGAAAGCAACATTACAAAGACCCAAAATCATACAATGTACACAGAAATAAGGACCTACCCCTGTATTTCTTACGTACCATGAATTCATCAAGACATAATAGAATTGACTCATCTGATATCTCTCCTGCAACAACTTCAAGTGGATCTGCTACCCCTTTATGCATCTGCAAAATACATTATTAGGGGCCAGGAATGTAGAAGTACATTAGGGAAAACTAATAAGCAGTGAAAAATATTCAACTAAATAATATCTGGAGGAAAAAATGCACATTCACAGCCATAATCAATGATCACTAAAGGGTATCTTAAAGCTGAAGATACCTGTAGGCGACTATGTACACTTAGCATAAAATCATGAAAATGGATTCTTTTCCTCCTCCAGTTACATGGCCTGCCCCAAGGAGAATTTTAAACAAAACGATCTAAGAAGCAAAAAGGAACAAAAAATAGTGATTAAAAAAAAAAAAGAAATTAGTGCTATGGTATCTTGCAATTTACATGGCACTTAGATACATTGGTGCCAGCTTTCCTATCATAAAAGACAAGAGAGAAAATAACGATACTTAAAGGACTTGATTAAATGCATATATGTTTGGAATCTTACAGAATGTACTTCATAACATAAATTTCAGAAGTTAAATCGAAGCTGCATATTTCACAACCATAAATCTGGAGGTTTCTTACAAGCTCTCTGCCAACATTATAGCATCTACTCTTTCAATCATGGGTAACTATCCCATGGATATGTTGAAGCATGCACAGGAATGGCAAGAAGGACAAGAAATGCAGGACCCCAAGTAAACAATCACTAAATTGAGCTCACTCTTATTCACCCTAAAAACTAATAAAGGAAAGATCTGGTTACCAAACAAATGAAATTAAAAACAAAAAACCCTGATGGATGTGATTTCTCTTGGTTCATGAAATTCAGGACTTTATATGCTCTTTGCAATCAAATTATCCTTAACCTCATAGCAAACATGTATTTGGAAACAGCACTTACGCAAGAACTCTGTATTTTATCATGTCTTCAAGTTAAAATATAAACTTGCCATTACAATTCAATACAAAAAAAAAAAGATTTCAAATCAAGAAATCAATGCAATGATGAATAATAAGTCTACGCACTCTAAATAAATATTCCAAGCATGCGCTAGAAAACCACCAACTAGTTTATGATGCAATTGAACTAAGATAAAATCTTTAAGATCACCAACTACTTTACGATGCTTACATGGCCCAGAAAGAAAAAGAGAACATCAATAAATTCATTATCTACTGTGATCTTAGTAATGTTCCAAAGTATTTTTTTTTTCTTCCTAAAAGTCTCTCTAAAGCTTCGTTGATTCAGAACACTACGACATGAATGTAAAATGGGTACCTCGAAATACCTAATATGCATCTCCATTTAAACTTACAATTGATCATAAAACAAATCCATAAGCATCGTCTTTCCAGTGCCTACTCCTCCATAAAGGTAAAGGCCTTTGACTGGTGAATATGAAGACTGGGGAATGAGACGTGACCATAACCACCTCCTCCTGAAAAACAATGACATAGAACAATAACTACAAATCTTGGATGATGGATAGAAAGAGAAAAAAATCAATAGTTCATGCAATAAATACATCTGCAAAATTGGGATGTACTCTAGAAATACCAATAAGCTTTCTTGCATGCATAAATTACCTCCCGTTTTTCTCAGATGCTTTGTATCTATCCAACTGACAGCTATCTTCATGCTCAATCAGCTGTTCATAAAGTCTTTGCAGCATTCTAAGGGTGCCTACCTGAAATCATAATTTAGGAAATCAAAATGGAGGATGACCTGGAGCATTAATAACCAAAAACACACTAAGAAGCATCAGTTAATCTTAATATTTAACACCTGGCAACTGTCGCCATCAACTAGCTCGCCCGATGTCGTTCTCCTTTCATACTCCACCAGAGGACCAGCTCCTCCAACATCTGTAGCAGATAACACCGACAGCAACAACAATGACAATGTCAAAACAGATGGATCCCACTAGTGAGCCAAAATCAAAAATAGGATGCAATAATCAGAGCGTGCAATTCCCACTAGTCCAAGGATCAAGTACATAAATGAAGCTAAAAAACTCAAACTGCTTAAAATTATTACACACAGTGCACCAGGAAAGGTTGTGCTCGTCATCCGAATTCCCAAAAGTAAATGCTCTTTAACATGATAAATTTACAATAAAGAGAGAGGGTGCTAGAAGAAAACCTCCAGTTGCTTCATTTGCTACAGTGGTCGACAGAGCCCTCAAAAGGACCAAAGACTGGTTCAAATATCTACCGATTTCTTTATCGCAAGAAGGTTTGATCAAAGAACAAGCAGCTGGATTACACAAAATCGGAACCTTCTCATTTGCTCCCAAACCATTCAACGAAAGCACTCCTCCACGAAGCTGAGATAAATACCGAACTTGTCGAAGAGATCGCGCTAATGCTCTCATCTTCACCAACAGCAAATGTATCAATCAGAAGCTAACCTACCTAAAACACCCAACAAAAGGGGAAAAAAGTAAGAAAATTACCAATCAAGCACCTAAAACACCCAACTAGAAAGAAAAAATTTCACCTTTTTGGACAAAGGCCAGGATGCGATCAGATAAAAGCATACAAAGACCGATGCGAGCATTGAATAAAAACATCAAAACAAAGAAGTTATTATAGAAAAGATGCAGATAATTTCGGAATTAAATCATAAAACATTTTTTACCCGCAAAAAAACAAATCCAAGAAATTCAGAACTTTTACATAAAATTCAAGTCAAGGAAGGAAAAAAGACAGCCGTTTACAATCACCGGTTCCAACATAACCTCGATCCCGCCCATCGATCCAAAACTCAGAATTTCCCACAAAATATTCGAAAATTAACAGACTCCGACACAGCTCCAAAAACAAAAAAGAAAGCAAAAAAAAAAAGTCAGGCTGCTCTCGATCATTAAAATTGAACAAAATAAAAGCAACAAAAAGGAAGAATATGCGCACCGGAATCAAGAGAAACTCGAGTCAACCAATCTCCAGCGGCTCGAAAAAGACTCCACAATTAACCCCAAACGGAATCGAAGGATCCTCCGACCCCCTCCACCGATTCGAGACACCAGCAACACCCCAATCCTAACCCTAAATTCTAGCCAAGGATTTCAGAACACCAATGGAGTTCTCCGACTCCAGCGGAGGCGACCGGCTTTTTATCCGCAGGACGCCATTAATTGGCTTCCTCCTTTTTTTTTAGCTTCCAACTCTCCGTCTCCGACTTTAAAAACCGGAACAGGGTGTCCTTTTATTAGCAGAACGGAGTGGGGGCCACGTCGCACTGCACCTGGCGCTGGATGGGCCCCACAGTTAGACGTCGCGAGGTTGTGGGGAAGCCGCCTACGGCTCCCTGCGTTTACGGAGGGCGAGGTGAACGCGATGCCGCACAGAGACCATCATACGGTTGGAATTGAGTTTTCTTTTTTTTCTTTTATGGGGTCCCACACTTTTGGGATTTGCACGCGCCAATTGGCGCGGCTTTCGAGCGATGCGTGACGCATACGTGCCTTAGTGGTGCGGCCGGTTTCCTTGCGTGTGGGAATTCGGTTGCCGGGTTTTATTACGTGGCGAGATTTGATTCGTTGAAATTCTGGTCTGATAGTTTGCGCGGAGACGGGATCGGGTCTGGCTCGGAGTACGGTCAGCAAAGAGGGCTTTATAGGCCATCACGCATCACCGTCCATACTGCTAAATCTGTGGTGGTGCATAGATGGCGACTGCATTCGGGCCCTGTTTGGTTCACTGAAATTTAATTTTTGATCAAATTATTTTTTTATAAAAATAATTTTTAAAAATATAATATCAAAAAAATAGTTTTAGTATACTTGGATATATTTCAAAGAGGCTTGTATTTAAACAAGCACCTATCTTACTGGAAAAAATTATATGAAATATTTATTATATCCATTAAAAAAGACATCTTGATGGTTTAAAAATATTTTTTTAAAAAATTTAATTTTTAATGATGAAAAAATAGTTTTTTTCATATTTTTATGATTTTTTTCATAAAATTTTATTTTTATATTTTTTGAAAACTCAAATTAAATAAAAAATATTTTTTTATTGACTATATTTTGTTTTTTTTTTTAATTTTTCTACGAACCAAACGGCTCTCCGGTAGGAGTTGATGAGAATAGCAAGTAGAGGTGATTTGAACTCTACCTTGGACGGCTTGTTTTGTGTGTGGCTGATATGCTTATGGGTTGTTCCTTTAAAAAAAATTGTTCGTGACTTGTGACTCATGCTATCTTTTTTCTGTTAAACTATTCAATCATTTTATTTATTCCAGTGACCAAACTTCTCACTTTCAATATTTTAGAGTGGGTTCCGGATACTGCTCTCCAGATGGCCAGGATGATGATTAAGAAATTCTTGCTCACTGGAAAAATCTGTTCCAAATTCATTGAACAGGAAGTTCTCTATGAATTTGCATGACTAATTTCCCCTTCTATTATAAAATAAAAACTAATAATTAAATAATTTTCATTCAAAAAATCCTGAGATTCATATATGTTAATTTAATCGATCAAATAATTTATTGCAACTCTCTTTGTCTTGAATTATAATTCAATATTTGTGTTGAAATTTGGATGTGCATATGTAATTTCTAGCATGTTGAGCCCAGCTTTACTCCATAGCTACAGTTTTGCACATAATATCTCTAACAATTTGTGTCTTAAAGCACCTTGATATGATTTAAATGTTTGACACTTTCAAACATAAAAAAGAAACAAATAGCCCACATTTCAATATAAACATGTAAGCATAGCATATGAATGTCAAAGTGAATAGTTAATATATCTACAGTGTATGGTTAAAAAAAAAAAACTTTATCATGCCCCAATTCATGGACACATATGAAAAGTTGGTAATTATTACAGTTTGTCATGACCACCAATTCCAACCTTGAGCAATGAGTGGACAAGAGAGCACATGTCAATATTATGGATTGGCTTTTGAAATTTATGCCTTGGTCAAGCTCTTTTGACTGCTCCAATCTAAGATTGCCATCCAGAAAAGAAGGAAATGGATAAGTTCAAGAATTTAAAGAGTGGTCACCATCAGAAAAAGATAACAATTGATCATGCTATCTAAAGCAAACCAGAGCAGCATTGGATGGACACCAACATTTAGATACACTGCCCTCCTTAGGTAATATTAGCCTACAATTAAGGTTGGAAATAGGTCGGGTTGACCTATAACCCGATCCGATCCAACCCGACCCATTTTGGAAGATCCGTGGGGCCAGATCCTAAAATTGGACCTGTTCCATTTTTTAGGCCGGGTTTAGGTTTACTAAATTAAAATCCGACCCGATCTGATCTAACCCATTTAAAATTTAGATAATTTTGGATTTTCAATCCTACAATCCAACTCGAAACTATAAAATTATTTGGGCTCGCAGGTTGCAGCCCGTGAAGGTGCAAACACAAGTTCTGAAGTCATAGATAAGTTGATCCGAACCGGATCCGAAAGAATCTGAATTTTTTAGGTTGGGTCCGAATTATACACGGACCCAACCCGACCCGAATGACCCGTTGGGTCAAAAATTGTAGCGGTGGACCCGACACGATCTGATCCGATCCATTTGCACCGCAACCTACAATGCCCATTACAATGTCCTCACCAAATTATGGTATAGGAGAAGACCATTCTCTCTAAACCTTATTCATCAATATTGGCATTATGGTTGACCAGATACCAATATATAGGGTTTCATGCTTGCAAAAACTCAATTGATCAGGATTAGACAAATCAGGGAACACTCATCGAAGTTGTTCGGAGCAAGAGAACAGTAAGGGCAGCACATGAATCGTCTTCTTTGTGTATAAGGTCAGAGCTTGCTAGTCCACCTTATACACTTGACTCATAAGTCAAAAGCAACCTTTTATATTATTTGTTATCACAAATACTCAAATTACTATACCTTAAAAACTGATTAAGATTAATATATTATTACTTTCTTGCACATGTTAGATACTATTATATAAATTTATGAACGACGAACAAATATGAAAGATTTTATTAACAAAACAAAATATAGGGGACCATCTCTTCCCTCCCATGAAAAAGTCCAATGCGCTCGGCTCCTTCCCAATTTGAAGATTCAAGAACCTTCTTTAAAACCATCATAGATCTAGCTGCCCTAACATCTACTTTCTAGAATGGGTGTGCCTTGCTAAGAAAAACAAATTAATATTCAAGATCTATCCAGCGAATAATCGATGTGGGATTAAACATACGCATGTACGGTCCTTACATACTTCCACTGTTCAAGTCCTGACGTTCTCGTTAGGCTAAGAGTTTAAATCCATTCAAATTTAATCACAAACATCACAATCGGCCCATGGTCGGCTTTAATGGATCCGTGCTGCAGTGTCCCATAGTCCGCATAGGTTATAGGCTGGATTCGCTCTGATACCATTTATAATAATTCAAAACCTCATCCAAAATGGCTAGTCAGAAGATATTATTTAGATTTTTTGATCATGTATAAGTATCCAAAATCTATCCAGCGAATTACCAATATATGGCTAAACACACGTCCGTACAGATCCTTACATACTTAAAAAAAAATTATTTTTTTTAAAAAAAAATGTTTCATATGTGCAACGGGTCCAAAATCGGTCTTCTCAACTATACCATTCCTCGGTATTCCACTATGACGCTCATCAACCAATCTAAATTTAAAATATATAATCGTGCCAATCACGTGTGTAATTTGAATCCAAATTATAATTTATGTAAATAAGTTAATATTTCTTCCTGCGATGAAACAAATCCGGTCTTCACCCTGGTATGCATCGTGGATCTGCCCAAGAAGTGGGCCCCGCCTTTGTCGCGATTAAAATGATCAAAAAAACAAAAATGCTGTCCACTGTATGACAGTATACCATAGGATACGGAGACGAGGTGACACCTAACGTGCACCTGCGTTGCACGTGCTGCAGAACCACGAGTTTCGTCGGAGTTTTTGTCCATGAAGCATGAGCTTTGATTCCATGGGACCCACTGGGGCATTATCAGTTAAGATTTTCAGAAGGACTTAGAAATTTGACTCTTTTATATGACTCTCGAGGAGTGTGCGTCTTCTCTGGATGTTCTAGTCTAGGGTGAAGGCGGCAGATTGTCTGGCAGTCCGAGTCATAATCGAAAGTTCAGAATTTAGGTAAATGCGTTTCACCATGGTCATTTTTTATGGTTAAAACGGAATGTACGTCCACCTAAGCTGGATTTAGTGGCAGTAGTTTGGTGGTACTACTTTATCGCGTTGTTTGGAGAACGAAACACGAGAAAGACCCACTGATTGGAGTCTACTTTTTTTTTTCTTTCTAATCTTTGTTCTTTTATGAATTCGACATGTATGTTTAGCTTTGATTGGCTTATGATTTCACTTGATTAAGAGAACAAATATGTGGGTGGCTTGGCATTTACTCTCTTATTATAAGTTCAAGCCCGTGACTTGCAGCATGTAACATATAAAATGTAATAACATTATAATATACAAACCATATTGCAGTAAGATATTACAGGGAATATGATATAATATGTAGCTTGAGTACAACTAAGAAAGGCAACTAGGAAATATAACGGGGAAATGACTAATTTAAAGTTGAAGTAGAATAATTGATCCACAAGGATCATCCAATCTGCTATTAACCATTCTGATCATTATGGATGGATCTCGATAAAGTTTGAAAACCAAATCTACTATATTTGAAGCTGAATAATGCGTCAAACTTACGAAGATTTTAACTTATTTACATAATATTTGATTTAGAAGTATTTTTTTGAATCAAGTAACTTTATAAAACATAATACTAATCTCCAAAGATTCGCCGCACTTAGCGATTAGAGATAAATTCTATCGTTTATGTCTTAAAACTAGTTGTCAAAAAAAAAAAAGTTTTTTAGGAAAATAGTTAACTAGACATATATCTCGATCTAGAAAGAATTAAATGAAGTGCCTCAAAACAAAATCAAGTAGAAGTCAAAACCTACTTTTTGTATAATTTTAAATTTTATAATTATTTTTATTAGTCATGTCTTTCTTGCAAAAATTGTAATTTCTATTAACTAGAAGAAGAAGAATTCGACCTGAACGGACCTCGTTAGTATAAATAGAGAACTTTTGTAACTTATTTTTTTTAATATCATTAAAAAAATTAAGAGGTGATACATACTACTTTTGCTAATTTTCTTATTAGAAATAAGATATTTCGAGTTGAGTAGCTTAAAAAAAATTATTATTTTTTTAGTCGGATCATAAACAAAGATTACTAGCTCTCAACTTGATTCTATAAGATCATTTGGGCAAGACAATTCATCCAGTGAAAGAATTAGTATGCCTAGTCATGGAGTGTAACCATTTTGCGGTTAAAATATTGTTGAATACAACTGAATTAAAACCAGCCTAATTTAGGATAGAATATATATTTCTTTTGCAAGTACTGTAGTTTGAAAAAATAATGAAAAATGTATAAGCATGTGCTGAACTGAAAAAAGATTAGAGTTTTGCTACAATAGAATGTATTTGATGCAGGTATTCTGTAAATGTATATGGACGTATCTCTTATTGTTATATATTAAATCAATGACCATCAAGTGAAATATACGATGCCAAGCATGAATTATTACTTCATAGTGTCTGTAATTAGATGATGAATATAACAAACAATTTTTTAAAGTAAAAACATCTTGAAGTAGTTCTCGTGCAGAAAAAAAAGTTAGTTCTGCATGTCATAATTTCTTAATTCATTAAACGTAAATTTGAGTATGTAACTTTTATCTTCCCATATAAAGCTAGTAGTGTTGTTTATGCCAATCGACACTTATTGATTATATTAAAGGCAAGTTGAAGGCCTATTCACAAACTGCATCAAGTGACTAGAAATCATTGGAGAAGAATGGTGGAATCTGCACTATCTACTTTCCTCTTGCCATGTTGAGGTGCTTTGGCATGTATTAATCAAATGGACTCAGTGTTGAAAATTTCCAAGAGGATGCTTGAAGCGATAATCTTAATTTTATGGCAATATAATACTAATCTTAATTCTATTTTATTAATCTTGATTTGTTGCTAATATTTGGTGCGACAATCATAGTGCCTGACCATAGCTGATCAACGATGTAATTCTTCTCCTTCTACTTCGTCTTACTCTTCTTTTTTTTGGGTACGATGAGATGCGGTTCTTCACATAGTAATTCAGGTTCGCGACATTGCAGCGCCTTGTGTTTTTGAGTTTACACCGAGCATATGATATCTAACACAGCTACAATGCTTTTCTGCATCTTAGGTCAGGAGAAAAGATATTATGCAACAGTGTAACATGCCATTATATGCACTTTAATATATGGTTGTCCATGTTACATGTGTGGTAACCAAGAGTTATATTTTGTGATTTTATTTTACATATTGTTTTATTGATATTATTTCTTTATCTTTTTTTTGGCCTTGTCTTCTCTTTTCATTTTGTGGTTAAGATTTTTTTGGGGGTAGATTTTACATTTTATTTTCCAAGATCTTAAAATTGTGACCCCTGGTTAAATTGAACAGCCGAAGAAACACTAAAGCTTAGTCCGAAATAGAACTTGAGGTCCAAAGCCCTGTCTCCACAGGCCTGAATTGGCTTCCCACGTAGGCCCATCTTGGAACAACACTTCCCAAGACATCTATTAGAAGCTGTGGCATCTATTATATGTGTATTGTGTCTGTATAAAATGAATGCATAAATGGATTAAACATTTAACCTAGTTCACATTAATGAAGCTGTGGACTTTATTAATGCACCAACATCTATTATAAGGATCCCAAGACAATAGGTTATATCCTTTCTCTAAAACTGCTAACCCGTAAATCATGGTATAGAATTTGGACGCAAATTTTTGATGCATTTAACAATAAACCTTACCAGTTAGATGAACTAGAACTTCAACTTTAGAAATATAACTAAATTTAATTAGACTTGGGTCGATTTAGAAAATGAAAAAAAACATATATTTATTTAATAAAGCCTTTTATATTCCCAGCCAGGGTTGTTCTACTTCAGTACTCCATGTGGAAGTCCCTGCCATTGTAATTCACTAGTGTTAATGTACAGCAGGATTAAATTGAATAACAAAAAAAAAAAAAGTAAGAAGGTCAAGATAAGCAAAAGCTACAGTTGTATGATGCGTTAGATGATGCACAAAATATCAATAAGTTTGTTTGAGTATCTAGATACAAAAGTTATTTCTTGTTGCAAAAATGGAACTAATTAATATATTTTTTGGTGCATAAACAATTTTAAGAAATGATATTAAAGGTTAAAAAAAGAAAATAAATACATCGCAGTTAGCTCCTAGACACCTAATAACAACGATGACGATGATAATAACATCTATGACATTACATGCTCAACTCTGGGGATGGAGACTCCAATTTTATTATGATATCATGTTCATTGTAATTCAATCAAAAATATTTCTAAGTAATGGAATCTAAATGATTGCAGCACGAAAGAGGTCTCCCACGTTTTCTCTAAGAAAAATGGAAAAAAAACAAAGGATAAAACTTTACTGGGCCTTATTTTTAGATCCAATCTCATATTGCTCAGGGGAAATCAGGCCCATTTCACTTCGCAAGGGAGACCAACAGGGGCCTTGCTGAAGCACCTCCATGCACAAATAGAGAGAACGTATGGTGCTGGAAGAAAAAGTCATTTCAAAGTTTTAGCAGAATTTGACATGACCAATAATTTGCAGGCTAAAACCAGCCCAAGGTGTTGGCTGAGAGGGGGAGAGATGGAGCTTGGAGGTGATTGGCCAAGCTGCCACCCCCTCCCCCTCCGAGCCACGCTGCCGTCCTTGGTGAAATCCGAGAGGAGAAGTTTTGGATAGAGAGAGAGGGGAAAGGGGTAGAGGAAGAGAGCGAGAGATTTCCAGTGGTTATCAACAACCGGTCGCCACTTAGGAGAGAGAAACAGGTAGAGCAATAGAAAGAGAGGGTGTGGGCGGCGTCGACGGTGTCGATGATGGTGGTTGCCAGTGGTGAAGGAGGACGTACATGGGAGGGGAGAACAAATAGATATAATAAAATTTTGAGAAAATAAATAGTCAAAAATATCTTACAAATTCTTTGAAATAAATCTACTCAACATATGGAACCTATACGGACGTATGTTTAATCCCATATTGCTTATTCGTTGGATAGATCTTAAGTACTTATATAGGATCAAGAAACCCATTTAATATCTTATGACTAGCCATTTTGGATGAGGTTCTAAATTGTGACAAATGGTATCAGAACGGTTGTGCTAGTCATTTTGGACGAGGTTTTGAGTTGTAAAATTGTAGAACCATCTACAGCTTTTAACTCACTAAGTATGCGAAGACAGAAAAGGGATAGAGGATGGAGCGAGGGGATTTATTTTAACGATTATATGCCGCAAAAAATGCTCGCATATATCCTCTCCTTCAACAAAGCGAATACATACTCCTTGATGGCTTGCCATCTCAGTTATATATCCGATTCACATGACAGACGAGCAACAAAACTCTGCTCCCATTTGTATTTGGCTGCTCCCAGAGCTCTTCTTTAATCCCCTCTCCCTCATTGCCCTCCTGATCTCCTCTGCCTTAAACCAGTCACCAGCCTCAGCGTATATCGTTGACAATAACGTGAAGTTTGCTGCATTCTCTGGTTCGGTATTGATCAGCCAAAAGGCCAACTTCTCTGCCACCTCAAATCTGCCATGGCCCCTGCAAGCTGATACCAATGAACTCAAAACTTTGGGGCTTGGCTTCATGCGCATATTTCTCATGACGTCGCAGGCATATTCAAGCTTTCCAGATTTCCCCAAAAGATCAATATAGCAAGCATAATGCTCTGGACTCAAAAGAATGTCGCAACTTCTGCCCAAGTTATCAAACAGTTTCTTTGCCTCGTCTACGAGACCCGAGTGGCTACATGCTGATAAAACTGAAAGAATCGTGATGCCATCAGGTTCGACTCCGATCTCCGACATCTCGTTAAAAAGCCTCAAGGCATCATCGCCACGACCATGCAGACCATAGCCTGCAATCATACTAGTATATGAGATGGAATCCCTCACAGGCATCTCAGAAAAGATTCGGATGGAAGAATCCAGGCATCCACTTTTAGCATACATGTCTACGAGATAATTCCCAACGAAAGCATCTGAAATAAGGCCAGATTTTAGAATGTAGCCATGTATTCCTTGCCCGTGACCCATGGATGAGAGGCCGATGCAGGCGGCAATCACTCCCAGCATTGCGACTGGGTTTGGTTTGATGCCATCTTTCCTCATCTCATGCAGAAGTTTCAACGTTCCAACGTAGTCGCTATTCTTAGAAGAGTTTTTCAAGATCGAGCTCCATATGACAACATCTCTTTCCTCGGCTCTCTCAAAAACAAAAGAAGCCAGATTTGATGCTCCCTTGCATCTACTGTACATGTCTATCAAGGCTCCAACTATTTGAGGTTCCAATTCAAACGCATGTCGATAAACATAGCCGTGGATCTCTTTCCCATGCTTCAAAGCACGCAATGCACCGCAAGCCGGTAAGATGGTAACTAGTGTTGCCCTGTTTGGTTTAATTCCTTCGGCTCCCATCTCTCGAAACATCTCGAGCGACACATCATGAATTCCATTTGTTATGCAGCCTGTGATCATTGCTGTCCAAGAAACAACATTTCTCTCGGGCATCAGACTAAACACCTTTATAGCTGCATGCAAATCTTGGCATCTCGAGTACATGTCGACCAAGGCGGTAGGCAAGAGAACACATGACTCAGATGCTCCATTCTGAATTGAATGAGCATGAATGGCTCTTCCAAGGCCCATATTCCGTGCACGACCGCAGACCGAAAGGACGGCAGCAAGCAGCTCGGGCTTGAGCATGCATCCCACCGAGTGCATCTCCCGGACCATTTCCATGGATTCGGAGGCATACCCATTTCTGATATAGCAATTCATCATCGAATTCCAAGTGACGGTGTCTCTCAGCGGCGCTGTATCAAACAGTAGGCGCGCGGACTCAATCATGGAGTGCTTTGCGTACATGGAAAGGAGGGAGTTCATGGTTACGGTGTCCGAGATGAGGCCGGTCTTGAGGATGGTGCAATGGAGCTGAAGGGCGAAGCCGAGGGATTGTGGGGAAGAGCAAGCTTTGAGAAGGGATGGGAGGAAGGATGGGCTTCCATGGATTCCGGAGGAATGGAGTTTTTTGTAGAGAAAAAGCGCTTCTTGGATTGCTCCACCGGAAACTGCTTCAACGATCTTTTTGCTCAAAGCCGTGGCAAGGCAGCTCGTGGGTCGGTTCATTGAATCATTGGTGTCTCCCAGCGGCAGCGGAGGTTGAAGGCTTGGAAAGTGGTTGGTACTCTTGCCATAATTATATATATTTCAAAACTTTGTAACATCCGTTGTAGTCTAGCTGGTTAGGATACTCGGCTCTCACCCGAGAGACCCGGGTTCGAGTCCCGGCAACGGAACTTTTTATTTTTAGAAATATATTTCTTTTTTCAAATATAATTTAACTACTTTCTTTTTGTGACAATTGTTTTTTTTTCAAAAATCTTTTAACTACTTTCTTTTTGCCTTGATCTGATCTATTGTTTTAGGAGTATGCTATGGGGTACCAGCTTGCGAAAAATTACAAGGCAAAGAATCATTCACTGTATCTTGAAAATTGTTTCTGAATCGCTAGGAAAGCTCTAACGAAGCTTATCGATCTAGAAAAGTTCTGAATAAATTTTGTTCTCAAGTGGCTCATTAGCATAGGGGATGTCAAGGCAACACAATTCACGGGACTTTTTATTTTTAGAAATATATATCTTTTTTCAAATATAATTTAACTACTTTCTTTTTGTGAAAATTGTTTTTTTTCCAAAAATCTTTTAACTACTTTCTTTTTGCCTTGATCTGATCTATTGTTTTAGGAGTATGCTATGGGGTACCAGCCTGCGAAAAATTACAAGGCAAAGAATCATTCACTGTATCTTGAAAATTGTTTCTGAATCGCTAGGAAAGCTCTAACGAGGCTTATCGATCTAGAAAAGTTCAGAATAGATTTTGTTCTCAAGTGGCTCATTAGCATAGGGGATGTCAAGGCAACACAATTCCCATGTTTAATACTTTTGGTTTTGTTGTAAAGCTGTTTAGTTGGTTTTACGAGTACAAAGAAGTCCATACGAGATAAGTAGAGGCTTGGCTTGTAGCTAAAAGTTATTAAGCTTGAGCTTGGAAGTTGTGTCTATGCTTGGCTCGGCTTAGTTTAAGACCAGTGTAGTATTAAGCCAAGCCAAGTCCCTATTCAATTTCTTGGAGTCCATGGTGTTTAAGCTTGCACGATTTCTTTGTCAAGCCCATCAAAACCAGACTATTACGTACCCTACCCTGAGCTATACCAGCACAACTTGGTTCCCATGCATCCTCTCTTAATTTACAGAACCAACAATAATGTAACCGCACTTGGGAGAAGTCTAGGTGAATTCTCTATAGGCAACTCGATCAGAAAGCCTCAATTGATGAATAAAAAGAAATGTGTCTGCGAGAAAGCCTAAGTTGGAAACTACCCATCTAAAAATGCCATCTAGTAATAACTTATCATCGAATAATGTGTTATTATTTACCAAACCAAAAAGAAAATAATGTGCCATCCTATTTCTGTATAACATGCCTTGAACGTAGGGAAAATAAAAAGATTATAAACAGGACACCCTATTTTCTTGTAAGAAAAAAAAGAAAAAGAAGAAAACTTGTCATGCTAAAGAAGTATATTAGAAAGTTGCGGCACATCATTCTGATAGGTTGAGAGAATCAAGCGAATGTTTATTATTCTCTTTGCCAACTTTTTTTTTTTTTTTTCTGATTTCGTTGGCTACACTCTCGTGCATATAGTATAAGAAGCCGGTGCACCCAAAATAAAAAAAAAAAAAAAAGAAGAAGGAACTTTCAATTATATATTAATTCCAACAACATATTGTACTTTGTTGTGGCTCAACTTGTTCACACAACTTATTGGTCAACCTGGTGTTCAAAGAGAGGGGCCACATCTAAAAGGCAGTCGCAGTGGTGAGTGGAGCTATTGCAGTTTCCTACTGTCGAAGAATCCACTTGAAGTTGGCACTGCTCGCCACATTCCCTGGGTTCCCCACGGCCATTGCATGGTATCTCTGCAACCGTACCGCATGCTGGTTTTCCATCTGCCACAGCTGCAGGACACATAATTTATCAACGATATAATTAATCAAATCCGCTTCTACCATAATAATAATAATAATAATAATAAAAGAAATCTACTGTAAGGCATATAAATGAGATTTTTTTTCTTGTTTGAATGAAATGGATTGGGATGGTCCCTCACCAGATATTATTAATAAACAAGAAAGAAGAAAGAATACAAGAGAGAGAGAAAGAAAGAAAGACTACAGCTGGGACCTTAAGGGCTAATACATGTTGTCTATGAGCCAACTTATTCTGAGGTGCGTATGGAGCATCCGAACCATGAAAGAAGTCTAGAATGGAGGAAATTAAAGATCGCAGTAGAAGGGTTGGCTTTGTTAAATTCTCTCTGATTCCTTTCCTTCCACAAGTGCCATCAAATAGCAATTACTAGTTGATCCCAAGCTTTCTGGTGGGGGGGGTGGGGTGCAAGTCTAGATCATCTCCACTAATGTCCAGAGAGATAGAACTCAGGAAGCTGTACGACGAAGCTGAAGCCTGTGACTCGAGATTTATAAAATGATATCCGGTTCTAAGAGCAAGATTTCATGCATCAACTTTTGGAAACACTCCGAGCTATACGCTAACTCTATCCAGGCCACGGTTATGAGGTGTAGTAGCTAGGGTTTGGTGCATTGAGATGTGGATGTTCATAAATACTCAGAGGTTTATCTAGTGGATTTGAGTATTTTCTATAGAGAGAAGTAAATATTTCTAAGTATTCAAAATTTGTTCACAATTATGGGTGAGGATAGGATTGCATTTATAAGACTGCTCGGGTAGACAGTGATTTAATGGAATCCCTCATTCGTTGAGGTGAAACCATGCACCGACAGTCGGTTGTGCTATCATAGTAAACAATCTGCAATTCATCTTACAAAGCATTGTTAGGGATAAAGGTGGAAAGCATGTGCATAAACTTGTATGCGGTCTCTTGACTTAAAAAATATGGCACCTTGTTGTACTCTCAAGGTCAGCAAATTTGCAGCCAAACTAGTATATGGACCATGATTTCATGAACTTTGTCTTTGATAGAAAGCACAGTGGTGTATTGGATTTAGATATGAGTGAAGAACAGACCATCCAACATGGAAACATCATATTAGCATAGTATGCATTTTTGAAAAGAGATGCGGTCAGATATATTAGATGTAGTCTGCTAGTAACTAAAAGATTTTAAAAATAATTACTTTATAGATTATAATAGTTAATAACTAATTATTGTCAAAGAAAATTCACAAGAGTAGTTTTCATAAAAGGATACCTAAAATGATCCAGGGTTCTAATGGACCATATGACTAAGAGTCTGGTAGTGCTATAGTGAATGGTCGTATAGGGACATTAATGATGGGGGATTATATGGTAGGATATAGCTTGTGCAGGAACATAAAAATCAATTGGTTTCATCTTGCTCACGAGGAGGTTCATTAATATGATATAGATTCTATATTCCCATGTTAGACCATATAGCTAATGTGCAACTAAGAGAACCTATAGGTGTAGGTCTGTAGTGAGCATGAACCTGAGTTAACACATCATAATAACACATTTAGCATGTGTCACCTATTTTCAAGTCAATTGGAATAATATTCTAGTTGATTGTTCTCTAATAGATTGGATCAAGAAAGATCCATATTTGATTGAAGAAGAGATAAGACTTAAGAAATATTCTGGATATAAGGATTGGACTAGATTAGATCAAGTAACATTGGACCTGGGTCAAGCCTAGTCCACTTGAATGGGATCCAAATGAAGTGACCAACTTGGAAAGGTGGCTGCTGCCTTGCTAGATAAGACGCCACTAAAAGAGGTGCACCTATAAATGAAGAAGGTGGCCCTAGGGCTAGTGTAGCTTCCTTCTAGAGGCACAAGACATGCACCCTCTAAAAAGAGGATACCACTAGGGCCCATGCCTAGTCTCTTGCTCCCAAGTTAGATCCCATCCTTTTCTTATTTCTTGAGAGCTAGTTAGGAGTCAGGTGCGACTAGTATATAAACACTAGCACCTCTCCCCCTTTATATATAAGGGAGGCATTTTAGGGGTTCTAGCATCCTAGGCAATTCGTAGAAATTAAGATATATAAAGAGAGGATAGGCATAGATCTAGGGTTTATTCCTTCTCTAAGAGTCATAATGGGAGAAAGAGAGAGCTTGTAAGACAAGCTTATCTTGCAAAGCATCCCTTTGGTTTGCAATTGCTGGAGAATCAGAGATACAATCTAGTTGCACAGAGCATCCCTTTCGAATGAGATATCTATTGTAGGTGTGGGCTATCATTGGTATCCCAAAGTGGCCATGACATTAGGTTGGGGAAGAAGATACAATTTATGGTTTCTAGACCATTACACCATTGACATATTGGGCGACAAATAGTTTATTTTTTAGTGGCAAGGTGGTAGGAAGTTTCTTTCTTAGGTTACTTTCAAAACAAAGAACTTTCTAGCACACTTGATCTTTCAAACCGAACCAAAATACCCATATATATTTGCATTGGACATCATACTTCTATGAACTCTCGAACCTTGACATAAGTGGTAGAATTAATGCCCTAGCATAATAGTTTTTCTCCTGCTATTGTTGCTCAAGATATGCTAAGTATAAGGATGTAGATATATGAAGGAAATCAGTGCACTAGAAAAATCTAATAAGTCTTGGGGTTATATTTGTTGAAGAGCGGACGTCAACAGGGTTGTTGTATGGTGAACCAGATCAATTCTTACTCTCCTCTGGTGAACTAGATCATTTATGACACCTAGTTGAAAGCTTGCTGCTACTCGTATTTGCAATTATCTAGTTTAAGTTCTAATTGAACTTCGAATTACTTGTCTTTAAGTCACAAGCTTCCTCCTGACTTCGTAAGGATAATAGATGGAATTCACATGTTGAAAAAATATCTATAATTGGTGAATACAAGTGCAAAGTTGGTCGATAAGCTTTTTGTTTTAGCATCACAAGTCCTGCAGGTCATTTGTGACATGTATTTATTATATCCTGAATTGTGTGCTATTAAAACAAAGCCTCATGACTTACATGATATGGGTGATGAGCTGTTGATCGAGACAAACATGGGCATTTGCACAATAGTGATGCGTTGGAGGACAAAAGCATACAAGCTTCAGAAGAAGAAGTAAATTGGATAGGAATGATATTGACGGTATATATGACTGTCGTTTTAGAAAATGGTCATAGATGATCCTATATTGGATGAGGATACATAGTGCTTTTATTTTAGTTTGTAAGCTATAAGAAGATATAGCTTTTGGATGATTTGTGTGAAGTTATACTAAAGTTAATGTTAATTTGATATGCCAGTAGTTTTCGTTAAATTGATGATGGTCAGCTCAAATATTTTTTGGGCACAGCGGCGAGGAAAGGAGACCTCTTGCCACTTGAGTATGATTACAAGTGGAAGGTGCCAACTGAAGTGAAGAACAACATATAGAAAGTTGTTCTTTGTAGACTATTTTAAGTTGACTTCTATTATATATACCAATGTTTGGTTTGTGCTCATCCTGTTGAACCTTGCAAGTAAGTAAAGAAAATTTTGTACATTTGATATTGAATTATAACTGGATTATGCTACAGGATTGTCTCCTTCTTGACTTAATCCACTTACCACATCATTGTAGCATCTACTATACAAGTATGCCATTTTCTTTGGCTTTGATTGATTCCTTTCTTTGGTTTTAGACAAAAGTTGGCTTGGGACCAGAGAGAAAGGGTTGGGTTCTATCAAAAGTTGGATGTGCATTTAAGAAATGCAAGCATAAATTATATTGCACTCATTTCTATGCAGAGCAAATAGAAGCACGAATAAGGGCAAATCAGGATCCCATATGCCTTAACGACCAGTCACAGGAGCTTGCGGATAACTGGATTTATCGAAAAAAAACTGGATTTATCAAAAGTGGTAGGTACGACTTGGGTCAACCATATAAATCTTGATCAACAGGACTGCATTTTTTCCCCAATTGGTAACTTATGTCTTCACGATAAAACTCCATAAAAGTTGTAACAACCAAGGTTCTCATATAAAAAAGCTAGCCGGAAATTATTATTTAAATTTTTTTAATCTTGTATAAGTATCAAGGATCAATTTAGTGCATAACCAATATAAGAGCAAACATTTACCTGTATGTATCCTTATACGCTCCTCCCATTAAAAAGCCTTGGCATTCTTGGCAGGTTAAGAGTCTAAATCTATTCAAATTGAATCATAATCACAAATACGATGATTAACTTATGATCAATCCAAATAGGTATATGTTGTAGTGCTTCCCACTCCACGTAAAAAAAAACTAGCCAGAAGGTATCATTGGATTCCTTGGTTCAATATAAGTATGCAAGATTAATTCACTGATTGACGTGGGACTAAATACATGTCTGCATGGGACCTCACATAAGAAAATTAAAAAAAGATAAAGATGTCATATACTTTTGGCACAATATCTCTTACGCAGAGAGTAGAAATAGAGGTGTTTTTTTTTCTTTTTATATTTTTCATAATACTAATTTTGTCAGAACCCTATATAAAAGTTTACTTTTTCTATTTTAATTGTGATAAAATTACAGTTTACATAGATTGGAAAATGCCCAAATAGGGTGGAGTAGTTTTTAGACTGTAGTGCAAAAATGGTGAGTCGGTGTCTCCCGAGGCAGCCGTGAGTATAATAATTTCTTCCTCCCCACTCTACATGTTTTCAAATACTAAATAAACAACCAAATTATTATTTCAAGTTTACTTTATACTTTAACAATTTATATGGCAAAGATTGAGATACTACGAGCCACACAAGATGGAAGGAGCGAGTTCTATTAGGCTGAAGGTGGAGATGCTTCTTAGGAGGGGGGTATGCTTTCTTAAGGATGCTTGAGAAATTTGACCATATATATATATATATATATATATATATATATATATGC
>JAOXJJ010000001.1:18234130-18254804 GCA_025769935.1 Phoenix roebelenii | reverse complement strand
TGGACCAACTCCAAAGATGTTCCCGAACAAAGATATTAAGAAGATGCAGGAGAAGGAGCAATCCCATTAGGGTGAAGTCTCGGAAATTGCAATCTAAGTTTTAAGCATAAGCTCTAAGATAGACAGGTTGAAGGAGCTGGTCTCCAAATTTTTTGGCACTATAAACATGTATCGTTCGATGAGTATGTGATTTGGAATGCAAAGGCATCCTTTTCATCCATTTTATATGTTAGCTTTGTCCAAGTTTTTACTATTATAACCTATATTCATTTTTGAGGATTACATAACCTATTTTTTTAATTGACTTTTTTTAATATGCTAGGTTCCTGATGCAAATAGTCATCATAACCCCTGTTTTATAGATCATCAGTTACCCTTTCTTGCAATAAAATTCTAAAGTAACATTTAGAATTGCTGCCAAACATGAAAAATTTAAAAGGTTACGTTTTTTATGAGGTCCTTATAAATATTGCATAAAGTTAAATAATGATGTTTATGACAAACATTGTTGAAGTGCCTATAACATATTCCAATGTTTGAAGGTAATATTTGGGTTTCTTGATCCTGTATAAGTACCTAAGATTTACCCAGCGAAAAACCGATGTAGGACTAAAAACCGCACGGGTCCTCACATACTCCCCCGTTCAAACCCTGATGTCCTCGTCAGGCTAAGGGTTCAAATCTAATCACAAATACCATGATTGGTCAGCCCCAATGGATCCGTGCGGCAGTGTCTCCTAGTCTACATAAGTTATAGGCCGGATCCACTCTGATACCATTTGTAACAACTTAGGACCTCACTCAAAATGGCTAGCCGGAAGGTATTATTTGGGTTTCTTGATCCTGTATAAGTACCCAAAATCTACCCGGCGAATAACCGATGTGGAACTAAACACACACCCGCACAGGTCCTCACACTTTTGATAAGCGTCGACGAGATATCACTTAAAATCTATTGTGCTATTTTTTAAATTTATTTTTGACGTTTCTAAAATGCCACATTTGAACTCTTTGTTGTAATGTAATTTAAAACCTTTTTGAACCAAACTTTTATCATTTGAGATGTTGTTTGGCATCATTTTTATTTTTTCCATTCTGAAAAACAAACAATAAAAGTTATATTTATATTTTTTTAATTTTTAAAATATAAATATATTTGGTATAGTTAATTATTTTATAAAAATAAAAATTTCGATGGCGGTGAAGATGATAGTAATGCGGCAGAGGTAGTGGAGGTGGCGCTGGTGTTGGTGGTAGGTTTGGTAGTGGTGGATATGGTGATAATGGTGTGGTGGAGGTGGTGGCGGAGGCATCGATGTTGTGGCAAATGTAGGTTGGCAACTATGGTGTGGTGATGGTAATATCAGCAATAGCAACAATTATGGCGATGTTGGTGATGGAAGGGGTATTCATGATGGTGGTAAAAATATATTTTTTTATTTTTGAAAATTCTAAAAGTAAAGATTTCTTATTTTTATTTTTTTAGAAATACTAAAAGTAATTTTTACAAAATAGAAAATAAGAACAATAATACTAAATAAGTTTTTTATCTTGGTTACTGTAACTCTATTTTTAAATGTAGGAGATAATACCAAACAAGTTCTAAATTTTGTAAAGCTCAACTTGAGATCAATTTAGAGACTGGGGGCGAATTTCAAACTCGTATTTGCTTACTTATATATAAGTCTACTTAATGAAACTTAAGTTTTTTGATCAAAATAATATTTTTTTATTACATGAAATATTTTTTTGTTGTTGTTGCTGCGGCTGCTATTATTATTATTATTATTATTATTATTATTATTATTATTATTATTATTATTATTATTAGACAATATAAATCAAGGCTTGTGGGCATTATCGTTATTCTATATCATGCCAATGGCATTTCTCATGACCGCTCACTGTTCTGTTCATCCTTGCTTGCGAGCTCTGCTTCTTCTTTCCTCCTTTTTCTTTCCCTCCTCGACTTAAAAAGGCGCCAACTTTAATCCTCTCCCCCTTCCCCGCTCTCTTCTTCGCGAGCCAAAGCCGAACCCTAACCCTAGATGAGAAGGAGGAGCGATCGGAGATGGGGAACCGGATGTGCCGCAGCCGTCGAAGGCCGGTGGAGGAGCGGCTCACGCGGCCGCAGCGGCTGGTCCGGCAGCCCTCCGACGTGGACTACAAGAAGCTCCGCAAGCTCATTCTCTCCCAGAAGCTTGCTCCCTGCTTCGACGCCCTAGATGATCCTGACCTCGGCGACCTCGAGGAGTGCCCCATCTGCTTCTTTGTAAGTTTCCACCTAGAAAAAAACGGGATTTTTCTTCAAATTTTACTCAATTTTGTCTAATTTTCTCAATTATGAATAGAAATTTTCTTGTTTTCCTCCATAGTACTTTCCAAGTTTAAATCGGTCCAGGTGTTGCTCGAAAGGAATTTGCACTGGTGGGTTCATTTAATTTTGTTTAAAAATATGCATTATATGTTTTTGTTTGTCTTTCTTTTTTCCACTTTGATAAGAATTTTGAAGTTTTTCTGTAATTTGCAGAGTGTTTTTTGCAGATGAAGCCGTCTGATATCACCCGTCCAGTGCAGTATCCTTAATTTTTTTTCCTAATATTTGTTTTGTTCTTTCTGATTGCTTTACATTATACTATCCTTCTTGACTTACTGCTGTTTATTTGAATTTTTAGATTTTTCAAGCAGAAATAGAATTGTTAAAGGAATCGATATTTAGTTCTATTCTGTTGTTTGGGGTGGTGATTACAATGTACTTACACTTCTGCAGCTAATTTCTTTTTGAAGGATGTGATGAAACTGATGATAATTTTGTATTCTTTTTGATTCCAGTAGTGGTGTCGCTGCTAATGTAGAAGTTGATATGTGGGCTACTGTTTCATTGGTTGTCAATTATGTTTCTTTTCTTTCATTTTTGCATAAATGATTTCTGTTCTTTTGTCTGTTTTATCGTACCACTGCATATTGGAAGAGTGCATATTTCTGAGAAATTATCATTATAACATATTTTCTGATGGAAGTCATCTGGTTGGAAACCATTGCAAGATGGATACTCTGGTCGAGAGCAACTGATAATAGATAAGTAGATATAAGCAATGAAGCCCAAGTTGCAGATGGAGTTTTGCAAGTTCTGTCCAGGCTGTCAAAAAAAAGAAGAAGAAAGAAAGAAAGAAAAAGAAAAAAACAAAGACAATGTATCCAGCTGGCGAGCTCTCTTTGGCAGTTTGTGACAATGCCTGTAATATATATTGAGGCAGTTGTGGTAGTTGAAAGCAGACTTATATGATATGACAAAGCTTGCTGGTTGAAATCAAGTTTAAACTAAAAACTACATAACTGTACTGAAATAGCCAAATTGAGCATACTAGTTTTGGTCAGTGACATTGTGATTGGAGTATCAATATACCAACAGGTTTTATTTTATCCATTTTCAGTTGGCTTTGTAGATCATGTTATGTTAATTTTGAGATTCACATCTGGTTATCAACCTTGTGTTGAGCTTTTAAATTAGTATTAGTTCCTGACTAAGGCATCTCTTGACAAGAGAGGGTCCTGTTGTGAACTTGAAAGGACTCTGGTAGGTAGGATAACTCCCCTTCTTGATTGGAGCATCTGCTTATCCCACTTTTTTTTTCTTTTTTATGCTCTCAGACCTGTGTTAAAACCTTTTAGTCAATGATGTTTTAGAGGGCAACAATGGTGCCTCTTTAGGAAATGGTAATCTCAATACACAAAGTACTGGTTTTCAGAATTATATATATGCTTTATTGATAATGTATTGAACTTACATATGGTTTAAGTACTTGACTGTCAAAGCTGCCCATTCTGCAAAACTCCCTATTATGGAGTTGAGTATCGTGGTGCCAGAACCATGGAAGAGAAAGCCCTTGAACAAGCCGTATGGTTCTTAACTATGCTTGGTTCTTTGATCATTTGGAGTTGACATGTATAATTCATTTTCTTGGTGTAGCAGATGAGTTGTTTCTTGCTACAGCCCTGTGACTCTTTTTGTGGTCATGCAGGAAGAGCAGAAGATCATTGAGGCAAAAATAAGGATGCAGTGTGAATCTCAAAATGCGGTTCAAGTCATGCCTGCGGATCAAACATGTTCACTCTTGGAAGTGGGGGGACCATCTAGTGGTGATTATTCTCCTGTCTGGGTTGATTATGACATGGTTGTTTCATGTTTTCTTGTAATTTTATATTTTTCTGGATGTAGGACCAGATTATGGTAGAGTTACATCAGATCTAGGATGCAGCTCCTTAATGCATGAAAGTTTTGATGTGGATGGTTCCTCCGCTCCAAATACTTGCAGCAGGTTTAAAGAATCTACATAGTATTTATTTATTTTCTGCGACTTTCACTATTGACATCTCCAAAAAAAAGGTGCATGGAGACAGCTGTCCCTTAACATTATGGACAACATATCTTGAAACTCTGTCAGGTTGAAAAATCAATTGGGATTGCATACTGTTTAAGTTATGCTGTTGTTAACTAAAATCATGCAAGATAAGAAACTGATTCAGAATGTGTTCTGTTACTTCGAACTTTTCTGTGGAACGTAGTAACATGTGAATTTGCATGCCAGAAATTTGAGCACGCCTGATTTATCATCTCTGGGTCTTAATGTCATAGCCCCAAAGCCTTTTGGGGCTTATGCTTTGGATATAAGTGTCACATATTTCATTTTGCAAATTCATTTTTTAGACAATTAAAATATGACCAAGTACATAATTATTTTTTGAGATGTCACACTCGTCAATATTATGCTTCTAGAAATTAATTTCAGGATCCTCGAGCTTTAAATGCTGGATTGTTTCTTCTGTATTTCTCTTTGGTGTTCATTTGCTTCAAGCATGGTGTAATTGTACATACTTATGTGTGTATGCGTATATAGCGTTAGGTTCAAGTTACACCTAGTGCAACTTTTATATAGTTCATGTGTAACTTTATAGAGTTACACCTTTTTTGGAGTAAGATGATGGGGCTTGACATCAGTATTTTGAGCCATTGGATGTGATTTACTGCTAAATTGTTTTCACACAAAATTATATGATTTAGAAACCTCAAGCCTATGCATCAAGTGGTAAAAAATTGGACAATTTATAACATGAAATAATTGACCACTTGATGCATGGGCTAGGGGTTTTCAAATCACATGATTTTTAGCGTGTAAGCAATTTAGGGATAGTAAATCATATATAATAGTTTAGATTGTTGACATGGGGACCCCATTGTTTAATTCAAAGTTACACTTGATGCAACTTGATCTCGGCCCATATATATACATATGCATATATATGTATGACTGTGTGCACGTATTGGTGACTTATAGGTCTTCTTATAGAGCTATTTTTCTGTAATAGTGAATTTACTCTGCTTAATGTCTCTCACCTTGGTCCTTGCAATTACCAATGCTGCTCTTCATGATCAAGTGGTATAAACGTCCATTCCTGCCTTTTTTCATATGCAGATACCATATAAGTTTTATCTTGGGTTGATACTTCTCATGCTGTCAAGGGATGTTCTTATATGTTACTAAGGCAATTGGGTCCATGAAACAAAGAATTTATCAATGACAACTACTTTGATCTTGTTTCAGCATCGACTTCTGTCATAATCTCTGAGGTTTTATCTGGAGTATTCCATGAAAGATCTTATTCTCTTTTTATAGCTTTTCCTAATCCCCATTTCTGTTTAATTGTTACTTCATTTTGTGGGCTGTAAAATAAACATTAACCAGATTAGTAAGGCTACAGAAATTAAATAGCCAATCTCGAAATTATTGAGTCTTCAGTTTGCATGAGTATCTAAAGTAGTCATAAGTCATTAGAATTTAGGATTTACAAAATCAAATTAGAATACACAGAAAGGTGATAAAAAACCAAGACGAGACTCTAGACATCTCCTGGTTAAACATAATGCTCAATATTCATCTCTCTTGAATTTGAAGTATCTATCCGCCAGTCTATTTCAAGAAAAGGAGTATCTATCTGCTAACAAGTGGCATGTCCATTCCCACACGACAGGGTGTGTACACTGCAGAATTTGTTGATGCTCAAATCGAGAATATTGTCAAAATGTTAAAGCTCTCGTTATGTGCAGCAGCAGGAACTTTGTTATGTCACTGAGAAACAAGGAATCAAGAGAGATTGTTAGTACCATATATAATTGCAGTATATGGGAAGTCCTGGTGACAAATGGAGGCATTCTTTGTGTCCAAAAAGAAAGGTGTCAATTCTTTAGATCCACATTATTCATCTGTTTGCATGATTGTCATGATTTTTTTGCTAGTATTGTATTTAGAGAATGACATGCAGGCTATGTTAGGTATGGCTTGTACAGCACCAGGATTCTTGTCCTAATAAATGCCATCATCACCTTGATAATTATTAGGATTCTACTGATTGTACTATCTACGTTTGTTTATATTCTATGGTCATTTACTAATTTAATAGCAGTGACTTTATGTTTTATGATTCTGCAAGTGTGTACCTTGCAGTTCTGTGTTTCTGTCAGTCTTCTAAGGGAGGAACACCAAACAATCATTTCTTGGTCTATTGAAGCATGTTATATTTGCCATTAAAAGTTGTCGAATAATGAAAATGAAAAGAAATTTCAAGCTGGATGAGACATTCAGCAGTTCTGTGCTATTCTTTCTATCCTAAATTTTTACTTAAATTGAATGAAGTAGATATTTAAATGTTTCAAAGCTTGTAATTTTTACTCAGAGCATGTGGTCCAGGCATGAAGAATTGGATATGGATCTTGAGGAAATCATGGTGATCGAAGCTATATGGCAATCTCTTCAGGTGAACCGCGTGCTTCCTTTATCTCTATCTTAAGCCCTTTGTTTTGTTGAAATCTCACATATCATACGACCCATAATTGTATGCTTGCGTCAGAGACAGACAAATTTTGTTACATCTAGAATTTGTTTTTCATGCTACTCTTGGACAGGATTCCAGATTTCATCCAAGTGGGACCAATCAAACTTCGGGATCAAATGCTATAGTTGGACTCGATGGTGGAACACAAGAGGCAGATGCTAGAACAAATTGTTTATTGTCTTCCGATCAAGTAGAGTTCTCTTACTCAGATTCCTTGGCTGAGGGAGTCACAGTTGACATTAGCCAACGAGGGTATTCTACAGAAACATATTTGTGAATCAGAAGATTGCGAAAGAAATCAGAACAATTCAGACCCGTCAGAGTTTTTGGCTAATTCTTTTGATTCGGGTGAAGGCAATGTAGCAGCGGCCATTGATGCTTGCTGGGTCTAAAGGTCAAGCAGTATAATTCCACATCCGGTGCATATCATGGGAACATACTTCATCTAGATGACATGGCAGGGTTGTGTTCTCAGATTTCAGGTCCAACCATATTAGAACAGACATATTTTAGCAACGTTGTCGAATGCTTAGTATTGCTGCGTCTTCTTCTTTCTCCTGTCTTGAATTATATATTCAGATTTGTCTTCTCTCATCGCCACCGAGCTGAATGTTTGCTCGGTGAGAATTGATTAGCCCTAGATGATGTAAATGGATCAGGTGTGCTTTATTCATATTTAATCACTACATAAACTTAATGAGAAGAAGTCAGTGATTTCTGTAAAGGTCTGTCAAAATTCATCTTATTGTGACAAGATGCAATTTCCACCCAAGAAGACAAGGATTGAGCAATTTCTTTGTATTTCTGTCGATGTTCGCTTGGTTTTACATTAGTCAAAGAAGAAAGGCTCAGAGATTAAATCTAGAACTTTTGTTGGAAGAAGATTAAAGAGTCTCTCCAGAATTTTAACAATGGAATGAGGGGAAACAGTCGATACAAGTAATACAACAACAGAGACCTGCCATCAAATTGCAAAAGTTTAACAATTTGTCTTGTAAAGGTGCCGGATATCTTGTATGATATTAATGTCCAAGAACTTGCCATTAAATTGGAAGCTTTTTGTACCCATGGGCACTCAGCCTCTAACCGATACATGATTCTAGTGCACTGTGAAGCTGAAAGCATACTATCCCATAGCCATAGCCAACTGTCAAAGAACTAACGCATAAATTAGACCTATAACGCAGGAGTAAGGGTGCAAATGGGCCGGCTTGATTTAGGTCATAATATAGGTCAGAAAATGGGTTGGATATTGATATATTTATATTTCTATCCATTTCTCTATACTTATTAAATCTTAAGGAGAAAGAAAAGTCAACCTCTTTCCAAAATTCATGGCGATTTTAAAAATATAGAAAATTTATCTGCAATATCTAAAAAAAATTAAAACTAAATTATCTACATATGTTAAAGTTATCTAAAATATGTTAAATATATCCAAATATGTTATATATGTGAACGAACCAACTCTGGTGTAATTGAATCATCATGCAAAAAAGAAAATGAAAAAGAAAAATTATAGAATAAAAAATATTATTTTAGAAAAAAATATTTTCCTCCATGCAATGAAATATGAGAAGGAAAAAATAAATTTCCTTTTTGAATTACCTTCCATTTAGGAAAGTATTCTTAAGATATTATTAGAAAGTAATCTTAGGAAAATTTAAATTATTACCACACGGGAAAAAACATGGAAAGGAAAAAATTATAGAATATAGTATAGAAAAATTAACTTCCTTTAAGGAAAAAAATATTTTAGGTATCCATTTAGAGTCCATCATATATACCATATCATAAATTTCAAATTAACTGTACTCTTCTTAACATATTCTTTCCTATTAAAAAATATATTTCTTTTAGGAAAGTATTAATTTCTTAGGTACAATAGGAAAGTATTATTAACATGCAGAAAAAACATGTGAATGTAAAAATTAACTTCCTTTTCGAAAAATCATGCTAAATCCTACATAAATTTAACATGGAAAAAAATCTGAAAAAACATGCCAAAAAAAACCATTAAAAAATCATTAAAAAATCATTAAAAAATCATTAAAAAATCTGTTACATTCCATAAAAAATGCAAGAAAACTAGGAAAAATCCTCACCTCTGTAAACATCACGTTTCAGAAAAAAATATGGGAATAAAAATAATAGAATGTACTATAGAAAAATTAACTTCCTTTTAGGAAAAAAATATTTTAGAAAGCCATTTAGAGTCCATCAAAAATTGAATGTATCAGACTCTTCTTAACATATTATTTCCTATCGCAAATTATTTTCTTTTTAGGAAAATATTATTAACATAATATTTTCTTACTAAAAATTATTTTCTTCGATGCATAAAATATATGGGAATGAAAAAATTAACTTCCTTTCAGGAAATTCATGCAGAACCCATTAAAAACATATAGAAAAAACATTTTATATTCCATTAAAAACAATCTGCTACATTCCATTGAAAAAACATAAGTGAAAAAATTCCAAAAATTATCGACCCTAATTCTTCCTACATTTGATATGCGAGTGGATGTCATGGCGATTGAACCAAGTGGGAGGTCAAAAGAAAAATCCTCACCTCTATTTCTTCATGTATCTAATGTTCCAGTAAGTGTCATGGCGATCGAACAAATTAGGAGGGTCAGTATTATATTATTTTACATAAATAATGAGGGTTTTATAACATCAATGGCCTAAGCTTAATAGCTTTTCTATTTTTTCTTTCAATTACTCATTGGTTCTTGTCGTGGTCCGAATTTGGCTTGAGGGTGACCACGCCGGGGAGCTGAGGGAGCCGCCGGAATGTTGAGGAAGAAGGTGAGCTATCTTTCATACGACGGTGTACCTGCACAAAGCCTCACCAGTGATTCCGGTGTGGGTCCTCCGACGCTCAAGTTAGGGTGGAGCTTAGTTAGCCCGGAAAGTCTCCGTAGTGTTACTTGATCGGGTTATATATAGTTCTTGGAGAGGTGTCCAGGTAGCGAAGGTATGACCTATCATCATCATCGGAGGAGATAGGTTGTAGACAGATGGCGCGCAGCTAGAGTTTACTGGAGGTGCACGGCGTAGGCCGTTCCTGTAAACGGTAAGACGTCGCTAGGTGTGATGGGGTATAGCTGGAGTAGCATGACATTGTCCTTGACTGTCGTTGGCCAACAAGCAAAGTATGGATCGGTGATGTTGTAATGTACGATCATGTAGGCGGGCGTGGGCACGCATGTGGATGTGGTCGTAGGCAAAACCGAGCTCAATGAGGGGTCATATTATGCGTTCGGTGAGGTTATTTTGGCGGGTGCTGAGGTCGGCCTAGCTTCTCCGATTCCGAGGTTTTGTTTGGTAGGGCGCCCCGAGCTTAAGGGTCGAGGTGCATTGTCGAATATTAAGGGCGCCCCGAGCTCGGGTCAAGGCGTAGCAACGAATATAAAAGGCGCCCCGAGCTTGGTCGGGATGCATTGGCGAATATGAAGGCGCCTCAAGCTTGGTTGGGGCGTGTCGGCGAATATGAGGGCGCCCCAAACTTGGTCAAGGCGTGTTGGTAAATATGAGGGCTCCTCGAGCTTAGTCGGGGCGCGTCAGCGAATAATCCTATGGTCGAAGGAGCTCTTTGGCTCGTAATTGACTCGGTAGGGCATTCCGATCTCGGGCTCGGGATGTCATTACAGGTGTTAGAAGAGGTTTTGGCCGGTCGTAGTAGCGGAGAGATCCGATCGAGGTCAACTGAGCCTTCATGGAGTTTGACATCGAGCCGGTTCTGAGCAGAGTTGTGGTTCTGCCCAATCGGTGTTGTGGTGATCCCTTGGTCTGAGCAGGACAATCCATTTTGCGCCCCATTAGTTCTTATAATGGAACTAGTTGAAGTATTATATATAAAAATTGAAAGCATTGAAGCCCGAAACTTGATTGTTGTAGTTAGGAGTGGGGCAAAGATCTATGGAATAAAAATTCTGTATTTAAATTCTCCAACACAATTTGCGACATCAATGATATGTATGAAATAAATAAAACTAATAGTTTATTAAAAATCCACCAACATCATTAAAGTAAGAAATTTACAATTTGCTAAATATTTAGAAAAAGTTAACAGCCATTTTCTTTTTCGATTCTAGGAATCTCATATATATTAAAATATATGATCATATGGGAGAACTTGCTTTAACTATTTGTGATATAAATGCTGAAATCTTCATGAGAAAACCTATTTGCAAACTATATAATATCGACTTAAGAGATAGTATAACCATGATATCTTCTAATTAAGTTGTTTCATGCCTATATGATAGGAGGGTGGACCAATAAATTTTAAAAAAATAGTTAAGAGAAAACTGTTGGAATGTTATATTTTCGTTTGAACATTCTCAACAAACAACTCCTCATCCTCAAGGTCTAATTGTGCTATATTTTCATTATAACTATACTATTTCTCTACTTGATCATTTAAAATATATAAACACTACTAGTTTTTTCCCAATTGTTTTGAAATAATTGCAAGATGTGCTTGATTCAAACTCTAACCAAACGAAAACAACAGCTCAAGTTCAGAAAAGGAATCATAATTTTCTGGATCAAATAAAAAAGGATCAGATATCTTGACATAAGCAAATATTTATTTATTATACTACAAACATTCAGTTGTTCTATTAAAACAATTTGTCTTTTCCATGAGTATTAATCTTTGAAGTGAGATATTAAAGCCTAAATGATCAGTAATTATTTAATATATTCACTTATAATAAAATTTTAATTATATTTTTTAAGAATTTATTTATTCTTCTATAACATAAATTTATTTAAATTTTCATTAATTCCTTGTGCATCGTGTTGGTATTATTCTTGTTTGTTGTGAATGGATATGGATATAAATTGAATATTAAACATATCTATATTTGTCTTAAGTAGATATAGATGCAAGTCAGATATAAGTTGAATATTATTTAATATACATTAAATTTTTAGTAGAACTTAATGATGAAAATTAACATTAATGTATAATCATAAAGGATAGTAACATAATTCACTATGCAAATTATATGCAATTATATAAGATAACTAAAGATTTAAGGTATAGTTATTAATTTTGCATGAAAACTTTTGGTCAAGAGTCCAAGTTACTGATTCAACTGAATTGTATTAAAATATAAAATTTAGATTATTTATAACAAAATATAATATAAAAATATTAATTTTTGTATCAAATATTATCATTATTTTTTTTATAGCAAAAATAATAAATAATCATGAATTATCTATTTTTTAGATAGCTTATAAGAAAAATTATATACAAATATAGGAGTCCATTGAAGTTACTAATATTTTCAAAATATTTTTAGCAATAAATTTCTGAAAATATGTATAATTAAATTTTTATTTTTATTGAAAAATATTTATTTTTATAAAAATAATGATTAAAATATGAAATATCATAATATATATGAATTCATGAAATGGCTTTTTTAATGACCTTAATGCTCTTCAATAGGTTAAAAAAACTAGTGCTTTATAAATTAGCAACAACATATTGTGATTCGATGTTTGGGTTATTGTATTTTAACCGAGTTGTCTTCGGATTAATAGTTTACTTTAAAGAACTTTATTCCTTATAGGCTGGGCTTCCAATTACCAAATATCTGGATGGAGATATTTTGAAGTCTGAATCATGTGGATCCATTAAAAGTTATAAATAAATATCTAAATTTGGATCTGGATCTGATTAGATACTATAATTTCTATCCGAATTTGCTCCAAATTGGATACAAAATAGATTTGGTCGGATTTTATCTTACTTGTTCTCAGGCCTAGGTTATAAGCTAAACTATAACCGACTGAATTCCAATCACTTCTCGACTTTTAGAATATTAACCAAACTGATTAATGTTGGACTGACCCACACAACCCAATTAATTAAGATCAAGTTGGTTGGTTATCCAAATTATTAAAAAAATAGCAACTAAAGTATTTGATTTATTAACAAAGTATATTACATGCAAATAAATGGCAACAAATTTCATATCCAAGGTGTTGCAGATTTATCTTATACATACCAAAACGTGAAGAGAGAACTAGCAAAATTATTTAGTAAAGAAAGGAGAAAAGAGAGAGATTATCGTCCAAATATTTAACTAACATGTATAACAACAATATCTCAAGAGGAATGACAATTTAGGAGTCTGAAATATCAAGTTGACATTTTGAGCATATTTGAATACTAGTAATCAAATATCTTGAATAATTGATGGTACCCATATTTCAAGTCAAGGATGCAATTTTCAAAACATTCGTTCCACCAAATTGTAGTATCTTTCTTTATATAAACTTAATTAGTTCTAGAGACTATCCTCAACAACTTTAACTAAATTTACATTCGTACAACTCATATGTTTTGACATTTAGAAATGCTTTTGAGGAAGAAAAGATAAAAAAAGATGCTCAAAAACTTATGCACATTCTCAGGGAAAGCAAGCGGCATATCCGCCTTGATTGAGATCATTGAAAACTTCAGCATGTACGATGCGTGACCAAATGATCTTCCCAAATCAAGCCTGATATATTTGGCTCCGTAGAAGTGTATATAATGATATAGATATCAAAATTCAAAAAGAAAATACCCAACAAATCAATCTATACCTATTATTTCAGTAATTCAGATTGTTGCCACTCCCGTCCGAGGCACCGCATTGAGAGGCACGATGGCGCTGGAGAGCTTGGCTGTCGGTTGCTCCGATCATGATTGGAGAGAGCATGCGGCATACGACTGTTACCCTGTCTTCATTGGGTGGCTGCACCGTGACCTGAAATAGCACAAACGAAGTTCTCTGGCCAAAGCATATCTGGTAGAGGACTCTCCAATGCCTAAGTTAGAATGATGCTTAGAAAATAGAAGAAGATTCTCTCAATCTATTAGGGCATCTTGAGCACTTACATCCTGGGGTCCCCTCTTTTTGTTGATTATAAGGGTGGAGGAGCTTACCTACCATCGAAGAATTAGGACACGTAGGCCAACCAGAAATAACTAGTCTGGATATGACTTGGACATCAGGTGTGAATGTCTCGTATGTGAATAACGTTCTACTTGTCATATTGGTAGGAGCCTCCGACTAGGATACGGCCAACCCGGGGGAGCTCATGATATACGAATTCGACCGCGCGGCACCGGGCCCGCCAGGTATCGTGGTGAACTCTGATCGGTTGGTCCTTCTGATAAATTATGGCTCACCTGGATGCGTATCACAAATTATATTCAATCTAAAGGCCTTTGCATTTTCCTAGTTTGCAAGGGGAGCGTGTTCCTAGGAATGGAGATATTAACACTTAACCCGTTGAAGAAACCGCATCTCTACATGCAAACACTGCTTGCGGTTTCCTTATCCTGCAGTGGTTGCCTTTAAAATGCTGCAGGGTCACAATATACAACGGTTTCAGTACGCACCAGCGCCCGGTTCTTGACTTCATCTTAAGCAACATATGGGATTTGTTTGGTTCGTGATTTTTTTTTTCCACTAAAATATTTTTTTATAAAAAATTGGTATCTGGATATATAATATCTGAAATAATAATTTTTGTATATTTAGTTGATCATAAAAAAATGATACAATTTGATTGAGAATCTACTTTTTTTTTTTTTTGAAAAATAATGTAATGTATTTATTAAACTTTTAGTAAAGAAAAAGATGTTATTTCGAAAAAAAATAATCCAATTCTTAGTCGGTAGAAATTAAATTTTTTTTATATCCTACAAAGATTTTTTTCATAAATTATAAGAAATTTATTTATATAAAATACTAATTTTTGTTTTTTAAATCTCCGATCAAACATAAATCTTTTTTTCTTTCTTTCTTGGTTGACCATATTTTTCTTGACGTTTTATCAAATCAAGACCCGATGCTCGATAAATACACGAAATGAGAGAATGAAGTGAGAAAAAAAAATCCTTGTCCCATCACATAGATCATGTTTTATAAATGATATCAATCCACTACTTTAGACACATCACAACTTCAATTTACTATTTGCAATTCTTAAAATTAGATTTAACTTTTGATTTGATCAGTTTATTTAAATATACTAAAATTTTATTAAAATAAATTCAAACAAAATTTCAAACAATACGAAGAAACAAAGAGAAAGTAATGTTCATCATCTTGGTACCGTAATATCAGTATGTTCGATATAAATCCAATTCAACATACCAAATGTCGATTTGTTCTTCTACTGATATGGTCGGTGTTGATACTAAATGTTGCCTACCGTCAAGGCATAGCTTTAGGATACCCCTAAAATGGAAATATCTAAATCAAAATATTGCTCTTTTTTTATTCTGTGGAGCCCACTGGGCCAGGCCCACCATCTGGCCAAGTGGTCCTCCCAGTTCAGAAGGGCAGTTCCCTTTCCATCCGACTGCTATAAATACTCCTCCATCTCCGCTCTCCTGCCCCTTGGCTCCTCCCTCTCCCTCCCTCCCTCCCTCCCTCCCAACGGTCCTCCAATCCTTCCCTCACCCACCGGAGGCCAGAAAGAAATAAAAGAGATAGAAAAAAGAGGATGGTGCGGGTGAGCAACAATCTGATCGGGATCTTGAACATCTTGACGCTGCTCCTCTCCATCCCTATCCTGGGCGCCGGAATCTGGCTGAGCCACCGCGACCACACCGACTGCGAGAAGTTCCTGGAGCGGCCCGTCATCGTCCTCGGCGTCTTCCTTCTCCTCGTGTCCCTCGCGGGGCTCTTCGGCGCCTGCGGCCGCGTCTCCTGCCTCCTCTGGCTCTACCTCCTCGTCATGTTCCTCCTCATCGTCCTCCTCTTCTGCTTCACCGTCTTCGCTTTCGTCGTCACCAACCGCGGCGCAGGCGATATCGTCTCCGGCCGGGGATACAAGGAGTACCGCCTTGGGGACTACTCCCACTGGCTCCAGAAGCGGGTCGAGAACGAGGGGAACTGGCGCAAGATCCGGAGCTGCTTGCAGGATGGCAACGTCTGCAAGAGTTTGCAGGAGAAGAACCAGACGCTTGATGAGTTCATCAACAACAACCTCTCGCCGACCCAGGTATAGTCTTCTTCGATCTTCTGAAGGAAAGGTTAAAAATTGGATCTTTTTCTTTTCCTGTGGGTACTGTTACTTTATTGATTATTTTTTGATGGTTTTGGTCCTTTTGGAGCATGGATTCATCGACCAAAATCTCTTTTTTTCGTCAAGATGGTGAAACAAGAATCTTTACTTTCTCTCCTCTTTTCTCCGATTCTCTTTATATTTTCGGAAGATGGATTCATCTGCGCTAACCTATCAATATTCGAGGTGGTATTGATCCATGGTCTTACAAAAATACTTTTTTCATTTTGGATCTTGCTTTCTTTTTCTTTCTTTTTTTTAACACTTTTTTTTGTTCCCTGGCCAAACTGACGTGCCAAAGTGATGGTATTGGTTCATGGATCCTCTGTTTCTTGGTGTAGTCTTATGACATGCAAAATCTTTCTGATGGTTTGGTGAGTTGCTTTATATTTGCCTTCCTTGTCTCATCTCTACAAATGGTTTTCTGTGTGTATTTTTGTTTTCTTTTTAGGTTTCTGTTTGGTCATCCGGAGATGTCGCCTTTTTTTCCCTTGTGTGTATTGTTTCTATAGAAATCATTCTTTTCCTTGGGAACCGCTTTCCGGCCGTGTGTTTTTGGTAGTTCTATGGGTACCTTTTGTTTTTTGGTGGTTTTTGTTAAAGGTCCTCGCTTGTTACTTGTGTGTTTCCTGTTGAATTTGCTTTTTTTTTTCTTTGGTAATCCTTCTAATGAATTTTCTAGGCATTCTTATGTTGTTGTGAATTTCTTTCTTTGTTTTTTTTTTGGGTTCATTGATCAATATTGGTTTTATAGGTTAGTAGATCTTGGGGAACTTAACTATGTGTCTTGTTTTCCTTTTGTTCCAAATTATTGATTTTACTGCCAAATGTTCGGCAGTTTGAGATCTAGAATTCTAGATGATCATGATATTTAAGTTTGAATTTTTTGCAGGATGTCCACACTGATTATGTAGACCTTAAATTAAGTCTTATACATGTCATAAATTGAGTCCAGATAAAATGGGTATATTTTATTGTAATATTCTCTGGTGTTTTGAGTTTTTCAAAAACAACATGGCTTAACGTGATTCATAAAATTGGGTAACCTCAAGTCTAGATTGATTACCCCTTATTCTTAACTTTTAGTGTTTCTGAGGCCTTACTTCATTAAGAGTTCTGTTAATGGTCATATTCTTTTTAATCATGCTGTTCAATCTAACTGTTGAAGTTTATTTATTTATCAATTCATTTATACAAAAACCAAGTTGCAAACTTTGACTGACATCGAGGATGTTCTTGAGAAATGTTTCGAGTCCTAGAGATTTGGTTGTTGCTGTTATTACAACACCTCCCATGTGGGGCTTTTTAGCAAGTTCAGAAAGTTTTCAAAATTTAGAGCTTTGTTCGCGGCTGAAATGTTGGGACATGTCAATTTTGATTTTTGCGACTACAAAGTTTTTTATACTATATTGCTTTGGAAATACGTACGGTCTGTGCGATCCTCCTAATGGTTTCTAACGACTGATGCAAATTACTCAAGTAGACCTGTTAAATAATGGATTTTAAATTGCATCCATTCATTAAGAAAACTGTGTAGTTTTTTTGTTTGCTGCTATTAGAGACAACTAGTATCTGTACCTGAAAGCTGTTGATAATTTTTTCATACCTGTTGGTGGCTTAATCTAATCAAAATGGCATTCAACTTTCATGTGCTAGGGCCCTCCTCAATTCCAATCCTGTTATTTCCTTTAAATGTGAGCTTATCGGTCTTTCTTTAATGTCCCAAAACTGACTTCCATTCTGAGGTTCTATTCTTTCGTGTTTGGATACAGTAAGATGACCATAAAATATCTTTAGAATATCAGATTATTGGTGGACCAGTTTCAGGTGAAGTAGAAAACAAAACGTTGGACTTAGTACGGATGCATGTGATGCTTTTTGTAGGATTATTTTAGATGGGGGGTTGAATTTGATGGCAAGAGACTTCAGCATACACCTTTTTAATAAGAGTTACATCCTTACCATAGGCCATATTGAGTTAGAAAGGTATTGAAGGAGGACATCTTACAAAATGAGGATGCATTTACTGGTTCCTAGTTAAGTGGTCACGAGCTCAGCATTGGCATTATGATGCTGGTGATTATTGTCATGTGTCCATGGATGTGGTTTCTCCATATGTTTAAATTATGATCCGATATTAAATAATGCAACTGACCGAAATCTCAATTCTTGTCTACTTTGTTAAACTTTAGATATTTCTGCCTGTTTTGTTTATACAGTCTGGATGCTGCAAGCCTCCCACTGAATGCAACTTCGCCTACGGGAGCGGAACAGTTTGGGATAAACCTGCTGATTTTACCTCTTCTAATAATTCAGACTGCAATACATGGCAAAACTATCCATCTGTCCTCTGCTATAACTGCCAATCTTGCAAGGCAGGGGTCCTCGCCAACATCAAGAATGACTGGAAGAAGGTTGCGATCGCAAACATCGTCTTCCTCATCTTCCTTATTGTTGTCTACTCTGTTGGATGCTGTGCCTTCAGGAACAACAGGCATGACAATGCTTACCCAAGATGGAAAGGAGGATATCCCTAGAGGGTGATGGTTTCTCCTATTAATGCTTCTCTTTATTCTCATTTGCCTGAGTACCTATTTAATGATTTTTCCCATGCAAAGTCTATGCTGCTTGGTTGTTTTAGCAATTCAATTATTGATAGGAAGCAGAGGCCAGGGCAATGTGGAATTTGTTTGATTGGGTGGATAAGGTGGACGACTTGAACCATTAATTTTCTTTCTTGCAATGGAAGGCCAGCATATTGGTAGGTTCGTAGATCATTGGAAATTTCAAGCCTTTTGACATTAAAACATTTGTTTATAGTTGTTTTGGTGCATAACCGGTGAGTAGTAGGCGAGGTGGTTGCATTTCAGGGTTAGACAGTGTGTTTTGGTTGGATTAGGCTTGAGAGTTTGAATTTTTATATGCAGAATAGCTCTTCTGGAAGCTGGTGTTTGGGGTATATGCCTGAGATCCACAGCTCCAGTCCTATACTTTGAAAGAGCATCAATCATAGCTAAAATTAATTAGTTGGCAGGCACCTTGTAGAACACAACTTTAAAGATGCCAATTATGATGCCAATGGAAATTGGAACATGGAAGGAACAGAAAGAGAGCTTGTTTTGAAGGTGCATCTAAGTTTTAATGCATCTGAATTATGCCAATTATCCTAAACTTTATTGTTATCTTCAGCAAAACTTGGATATCTTGAAGGCAGACAGGCACATGTAAAGCTACTTGTAACTATCATCCATTGAAGTTGATAAGGGATTGTTCATGTGAAACCAAAAGATTAAAAAACTTAGAGAATATACATTTTGGATTAGTTAGTCAGTCACATACATTAATATGATACCAAAAATCTAGAACATTGTATTAAACTCTGAAGTCAGAAGGGAAGTTTGAACCTGGAAAATTTAACAGGCTGGGCTGCATTAAGGGTGTTGAAAATTGTCAACTAGTCCCCTATTCGATGATGCAGACCAAAAGCCAGAATGAGAAGGATGGGAAGTCATCATGAGTTGGAGACTTGGTCGAGGTGTGCAAAGTTTTCACAAAGAGTTAACCAAACAGAGCAACATCATCAATTGAGTTGGTGTTTTACCATGTTCTCATAATCATGCTAGGTGGAAATCATCTTGGAAATCATACCAAGATGTTCTAATTTCTAATATTCTAGTAGGGCTTATCAAGTGACAGGCCTCTGCAGTGCACTAGAGAGTGAGATATTCCATGCGAAGGACTTTTAACTATGTAATAACAAAAATTCAGGCATGACATATCCAGAGGATAAAATATTATTTTGATTGAAGTTAATGAGGGACTAATGCCTAACAAAAGGCACACTGAAATTAAAAATCTTATGATTCTTGGTGTCTCATCTAATTTTTCTCATTGTGATTGGATTCTTTCCGGGGACATTCTTGTGGATCTGTCTAATTACTTGTTTCCTCACAAATCTTTAGCTTTGCCCCATAACATGGCCTACAAGCCTCTTCAGCTGGAAAATTAACAGTATATCAATAAAAGCAAGAAAGAAAGGCAATCACACTTACAAATGCATGAAAAAAATTATTCAGTAATCAATTCTCATTGGAGTAAAACAAGTCACAGTTTGTACTTTGATTGATCATGATTATATCTTGAATCATCTATATTCAATTTATAGTATGTACAAAGAAGAGGGAGAAAAATTATACAAGGATCTATGTCGCATGTTTTGCTAAGTTTTCACATATGAAACATATGCAAAATTAACTCTCGCTGCTCTGAAAATAATAAACAACTTTTTAAGCTTTTCCTCCTACCATTCCTCATGACTAATTAACAAACAAAAGCTATAAAAATGTAATGCTAGAGATTTTGCACAATCATTTTCCTTTGTAAAAAATTCATCTTATCAAATGCTGACTAAATTTCTTACTAGTAGTACCTTGCTTTATCTAAGGCCAATGAAGAAGGCCCTGTTTGGGGGAGCTGTGGGCAATAGAGCTGTTGGAAGTAGAGATGTTGGAAGTAGAGCTGTCTGAAGTAGAGCTGTTATAAAAAGCAATTTGCTGTTTGGTAACTACATTTGTAAAGTGCTGTGGCACTTTAACATATGTTTGGTAAATAAACTGAGAAAGTACTTTTGTATAACAAAATTACCATAAAGGACATTGCATAGTATTATACAACAGAACATAATAAA
>JAOXJJ010000001.1:18221671-18233607 GCA_025769935.1 Phoenix roebelenii | reverse complement strand
CATAATATAACATAATATTAAATTATTTAAAATAACATATTAATGTATTATGATGCAATGTAATATAATATTATATTATCTTATATGCAAATATAATATTATATGTAATATAATATATGAAAAACTACTCTTCTAATTGTATGCCTGAGCATCGTTTTCTTCAAAAACTAAGAAACTAAGAATCTACTCTCTCTCTCTCTACAAAAACTAAAGAAGTGGGCCTTCTCCACTGCCTCAACGCTGGGACAAGTAGTTGGCAGAGAACTGAAGAGACCTATGTGCAGCTCATAAAGAAAACATCTTGGATATCAAGCAATTTTGAAGTTTTCCATGAATTAATATGACGGGGCCTATACCATTTTGTTCTGTTTTTCTTTGAGAAGAAATCATGGGCCTATCCTTGATCTGGCCTCATGAAATTAATCAACTTAATTTGATGATCTGATTAACCAACGTACTAGGCTTTGAGTCCCATACAAACTCTTATCGCAGGTTGCTTGATTACTGACCAAATTTTCTTTGTACTGGACCAATGTATAGCTCTACTTCTTGTATGCCATGTAATCGGGGACATAACCATTAATCTAAGAACATTGCCTAATCTCAATCCAATTTTGTCAATAAAAAACTTGGTGTCAAGTGGGGATCTTGTAGCTACTTACATGCAAGTCTGACGCATGAGATTGGATTTGGACTAGGTTGGTGAATCCTGATTAGGAGTTTGTGTCTTTTCATCGCCTGTAATTTTTTTGAAGTATATACGGCGAACATGAGCAAGATATTAGATGAAAGAAGACAACCTAGTAATCATTTGTATTAGTAAGCAGTAGCAGCTCTTTCAACAGCAGCGAAGCATCATATGAAGCTTGCTAGTTATGTTTCTTGGTCCTGTTAGAGCCATGAAGATCCAAAAACATAAAGTTTCAGGAAACAGATCCTGTTAGAAGTCACATGGATAAAAGGGGACAGATTCTAGATAAAAATTAATTAGAAATAAGAACGTTAAATACTCACTTGCCACAGCCCCACTGAGTTCGCAAGTGCTACATGAAAGTCGTGTTAGAAAAGTTTTTTCTTTTGAAAAAGTTCAAATTTTTAATCCCTTTATTTGATAACCCCACATTGGATATTTTAATGCAAATAGACTCGTATTTAGGGGCTGTTTGGAACTTTATAGTTGAAGTTAGCGGGAACTCAAGTTGCTTTGCAACTTAAGTTGCATTGCAACTCATGTTGTATTAGTTGATTGGCGAGGAAGCTTGCTTCTTGTAGTTGATTAATAAGGAGGTTCATTTTTTGTGTTTGGATGAGTCTGGGAAAAAGAAAGGCATCTCTGATAGACATTTCGTCAAACATCTTATGAGCAAATGCTAAGTTGGAGCACAGAAGGTGGTGGGGGTGAAGGTATATACCATAACGACGGCAAAGAAGGAGGAGAGGGGTGGAGGGGGTGGGAAGTGAAGGAAGAAGAGATGGAGTAGAGGAGGAGGGTAGCACGGTAAAGTTCGAGATGAAGGAGGTGGTATAGGTTTTCTGGTGATGATGAGGGCTAGTAGTAGCATCCAGGTTGGTCGCGGGAAGGGACTTAGGAGCAGGGTTGGGGAGGAGAAAGGAAAAGGAGGAGGAGACTTAGGAGCTGGGTAGGGTAGGAGAAAGGAAAAGGAGGAGGAGAAGACAGAGGTTTGCTATAGTGTATGGTGAAGTTCGAGATGGAGGATGTGGTTGTGGGCATCCAATAGGTAGTAGGGGCTGGTAATGGCATGGAGGGCCGTGAGAAGGAGGGACTCTGGAGCAGGGTAGGGGAGGAGAGAGGAAGGAAAGGAGGAGAAAGAGGAAGGATTTTCTTTTAAAAAAAATTAAAATATCTACTTGAGTGGCTGTAAGCCTGTAACTCATACTATGGCTATTTTGACCGCACATCAATTTACAAAAAAAATAGTATTAAGTTGCAGCCTAGAGAGCAACTCAATATTCCGTGCAATTTGAGTTGCAGGCATCCAAATAAACAAATTGACCTATATTTACAATTTGAGCTGCATGTGGCTGGCTGCACTTATAGAACTCTTCACCCCTGTTATTGAAGTCCAAGAATTCCAAGCCTATTTGGGATTTGTGGGTTTTGGGCTGGCGACCACATGCACATGGTTGCCCGGCTTGGCTTGAGTTCTGTATTAAAGTTTTATGTCCAGTGTCTCAAACATAATTGAGAAGTGCAAGTAGCTTGCTATTCTTCCCGAGAGCTTTCTTTCTTCTCTCTTGAATTTTTCTTCTTCTTTTTCTCAGCATTTTTCTTTCTTCTCTCTCGAATTTCATTTATCTAGTTTTCTCCATTCTTCTTTTTCTTGAGCAATTGAAGGAGCCCTTTGGGTTAGTCCTTCGTGATAGAAGGCCTTGGGTTAAGTCAGGTTTATTGTACTTTGGAGATGATTTTACTTGACACATGCACGAGAGGGCAAAATTTGTTCTTAGAGGAGTATTTTTACGTATCTCATTCGAAGCACGCCTCTCTAATTCTTCTTGAATTTCTTGTATTATTTAGTTTTAAAATTATTTGTTTGTATCATGTTATCTTTGAAAAAATAATTGCATATAGTAACAATTTTGTTTCATAATTATTAGAAGATATAAACATTCTAAGAACAAATTTCATATATAGTTGCTAGTATTTGTATATAGTTTCCGGATTGTAATTGATTATTGAATGTTTGTATTGAAATTTGTTATCTTGTAGTTTGGTTAAATATTTTTCTGCAAGAAAAAAATTGTTGAAATTTTTATTTTTCTAGCTTTCTTCTACATACAGATGTGGAAAAAGAAAGAAAAAAAGATTCAATTTTGAAAGTTGTTTTGAATCTTTTCAAGTTAATTATCAGAATCAAATCCGCTAAAACTTGCAAACTTGCTCCTTTGACATTTGTGCAAGAAGCTTTAATTCAGTTTTCCAAATAAAATATTTGCCACCAAGGTGGTAGCCTGGTGGTAAGGGGATTTGGACTCCATCCGAGTTGTCCAGATTCGAAACGCGCGGGCGTCGATTAAATCAGGGGACCGCATGCCCCACGCCCGAACGACTCTGTGTGGATATGCTTTCCTTCCATCAGTATTAAGGTGACGCTGGGGTGATTTACTCACAAGTGAATGGCCCAGTGGGGTTTCCCATGAATTGAAGAGGGCACGCGGAAACTTGCGACCCGCATCGAATATTCCTTGGTAGAAGGGGGCCCAGTGACGGCTGCTACGCGGGTGGGATTCTGCCCCTCCCCCCCCCCCTCCCCTCCTATTTTTCACCAAATAAAAAAAAAAAAAATCTTTACAATCTGCTGCTCTAAATTCATGCATAATTCATTAAAATAGGTTTCAAAACTATATCCTTATTCCTGTTGCTTGAAAATAGTGAAGAAAATTTAAAATAGTTCTTCAAATTAAAACAAATTATTTCGACTGCTTTGAACGCTGTGCAAAAGTCTGAATTTATTATATTGGGTATAAAATTCTTTCATTTACTCTAACCTACACTAAAACATTAATAGTATATTTAAATTATATTTGATACTCTATTTATAAACCCACCACTACACTTTATTTTGTTTTAATTACTCTATTTCAAAATTGCGAAACCTACACATTAAATGCATATCCGAGCAATTTTTTGCTATCCTCCATTAATTAAAATATTTTATCTTATTTAATATAATGTCGGAATTTTATCTTATTTAATATAATGTCGGATGCTCTACTCATTGATGTTATCGTTTAATTATTTTCTCTTATTACATTTAAATTTTAAAATTTCAAAATTTAATGCACTATTATTTGAAATTGTATTAAATAACTGAATAAATTAGGACTAAATATCATGACCCAAATTTAGCGCATGTTTCGTCGCGCATTATATTCGGAGCATGACATGGCTGTGCTATCGAAGGCTACAACCCAAAATAACATGAAACCCACAATAGCAAATCATAGAAAAATAGTATTTGTCCAACTTTCATCAAAGAGAAGGGAGGACAAAGCATCTAAAATCTAACATCAATGCCAAGCCCATCATTAGCTATATACTACTAAAACTCTTCTACAAATTGCCAAGCTTGCTAGTGCGAACTCCAAGCATGGACCAACCTTCGTTTCTACTGATCTTATTTGTGTGGAGAAAAATGAAAATAGAGGTGTATAAGCGATACAACTCCATAAGTAAACCTTTACTACCTTACTGGATTAAGGATAAGTTTTTCATTTCAATGCATCATTTAAGAAAAATAACAATTATTCAAAAATAAGCATTTCATGATATAGTATAATAAATCAATTCATAAGCAAATCATGCATGCATAAATTATTCATATTCTATAAACATAGCTTCAAGTTTATTTTGCAAATAAATACATAAATATTCTTATCATAGTTCAAAACCTTGCTCACAAATATTCACGCTATCACTGCTATAACTCATGACAAGGTCGTCTTCATAATCGACAAGATTTTATAGTACATATTCATTATCAACTTTAACCTGTTGGCAGATGGCCGTTTTCGTTGGATGTTAGCTCTAGAGTATCGATTGGCCTTCATTTTTAGAGATGGTTATAGAGCTTTTAGAAAACTTATATCTTTTCCTTAAAACATACACATAAATAAGTGAAAAATACTAATTGGCATGATCGGATTTATAGTAGAGCTATTTTCATTAAAATATTTATGAAACTCTTTTTTCATAATAGAGCATGATTTTCATAACACATATGCTGATCCATAATTCTAAGAAAAACATGATATTTTCACAAGCAGATTTTATGTACAAAAGACATGATCATAAAGAGTGCATGATCTATTTACGGTTCGAAAACTAGTAAGGAGTATAAAATTTACTTATCTCTTTTGCCTTAAGCCATCAAACTTCACTAGGCAATTCTGTTAACACTATTAACAATATTAAAAGCAAGATTAATTTTCATTCGAAATAAGAAAGGAGACAGTTGGTCGGGTGGCAGTATTCGGTGGTTCCGGGTAGTTCAGACCCGAGTGACTCGATCAACAAATCATAGGGAATGGTCTCGATCAGGGCTAAGGTTAACTAATATGGTTCATCAATGAAGCTTTAAAGAACATTCAACAGGACCAAGGTATCGGTCCACTAGGCAACCCGGGCACTAGAGTGGAACCAGACCCTTTACAAGGATTAACTCGGGTTCGTAAATTAGGTCGACTAGACCGAAATTAGGTTCCCGGGACATTCTAGAGAGAGAAAGTGGAGAGAGAAAATGGAGAAGTGAAAATGGAGAAGAGAGAGGAACAAGAGAGGAGAGAAGATAGAGAGGGAAAGTGGAGAGAGGAGAGACAAGGTAGAGAGAGAAAGTAGAGAGGAGAGAGAAATGAGAGAAGAGAGAGGAAACGAGGAGATAGTTCTCTTTCTCTCTCTCCTCCTATTCTCTTCTTCTTCTTCTTCTTCTTCTTTCTTCTCCCTTAGCAACGGCAAGGAACAAAGGGGTGGCTGAGGGCGGTGACTGCAACAGTCCGGCCAGGTGGCGATGGCAGTGGTGACATCCGGCGGCGGTGGCCGGTCGGCAAGGAAATCAAAGAAAAAAGCCCGAAAATAGGAGAATCAGACTTCCGGCCATTAGCTGCTCACTGACGGCCACAACTCTGTCGTGGAGGAGAGCAGGGAGGCCGTGGCCTCTACCAGAGGTCCGACGCCTAGAGGCGGTAGCGCCGGTGGCCAGAAAGAGGAAGAGAAGCTCGGCCAAAATAGAGGATAAAACAAGGTCCTCTTGCCGATCGATTTTCGATCGATTTCTCGGCCGGCGACCATGGGTCTCGGTCGTGGGAAGAAGAGGACGACACAAGAAGGGAGTCCAGAGCATTACCTCGGCTTTGGTGGCGTCCGATGACTCCGATCTCCGGCGGGCACAAATTTTAGTAGCCGTGAGCTCAATCGGAAGAAAGAAAAGAGAAGAAACAAGGAAGAAAGGACGGGAGGGAGAGAACGGAAGGCAGATGGAGGAGGAGGAAGGAAGCAGGAGGAGGTGGCTGTGGGAGCTTGATGGAGTTGAGGGTTTTTATAGCCCCCCTCCGGAGTGAACTAGGCAGCCGAACGGCCGTAACGGCCTGGGCCAAGCTCCGGTCAGGCCAGTCAAACCGGCCGGGCCTTGACCGGGCCATCACACTAAATCCTGCGAATGCTTTACATATTGGTACTATCGATTAATTATTTGCTCTCATTACATTTATATTTTGAATTTCAAAATTTAGTGCACTATTATTTGAAGCCATGTTAAATAGTTAAACATACAAGGACTAAATCTTGTGAACCTCGGTCGTGCAAAGCCCAAATCAACATACATTTCATATAATAGCTTCTTTCGATGACTATAATTCAATCAAATCAGAAAAATTCAAATACTTATTGTTCAAGGGATGGCAATGCCAAGTAAGATACTTACCAACTATTCTTGGGTTGATCTCAACCACTAAACTACTTGCTCCAACACCCTCATTTTTACTTAGTTCAGAGTGTTTCAGAGATGCGTGTGCCCGTTTATCAATATACGTACATGCAATACCTCGGATAGCATAGCACGGAAAAGGAGTTTGTTTTTCACTCTTTAATCAAATGTGACAGTGAACTGCGAGGCCCAACCATCTTTATTAATGCATCCATATATCTTATATTTTTGAGGGACACAGCCATCTATCTCCTGCATATGTTTTTGTTCTTCCTTTGATTCCAAGTTTCCATCTATACCATTCCCACCAACCTATAAATACATGCATGGAAAGGCCCTCACGTACATGACAAAAGGATAGCACCCTAGTGCGATCTGCATGCTTGGAATTTCCCATTGTAGATGAGTTTCCCTACGTGAAAACTATGCTTTTGTTATACATATATAACAATAAGAAAAAAGAAGCAGAGCAAGTGGTTTCTTTCTTCTTCTTCTTCTTCTTCTTCATTTTATTTCTATATCTTTTTTTTGAGCAAATGAAGCTGAGAAAGATGGATGTGCTCAAACAGGTGTTAGCCCATGCTTCATTGCAGCTCTCCACACAACATCGATCTGATCCACATCGATGGCGCCGACCTCGTGATGGCTCCAACCTTCCAAGCAATGGACCACACCTCCAGCATGACAGGCATGCACCACACCTCGCTCCATGGTGTGCTGTTCCATTGACCCATAAAGGCAAACAGGGAGATAAGATCCATCAGTACTCAGAAACGAGCTAAAAACTGGACTAAATTTGAGAGCTGATCAAACATATGATGAAGCTTGGTATTTTACCTCACACGTTCCCAGCCCTTGGACCTGGGGAAGCCTCATGGCCGCCAGCTTCCCGTAGGTGCAGTCTTTTCTGAAGCCAATGATTGGAGGGACGACAAATTGGTGGAAGTGTGTGCCTGACGGCGCACAACGCTGCTCCCTTGCCAACAGCCACTTGCCCACTATCCATGTCTGGATTGTAGCTAAAGTTAGTTCAGTTATTATTTAACAAAGTCATATAACCATAACTATAAGGCCTTAACTATTTCTCTTTGCTTGTGCGAATTCTTTGAAAAGGAGGATGGGGGACTGAATTCTTGGATGATAAAGAGGACTGATGCTATTAGACTACACACATCTTAAGTAAGTAATCAATCTTATATCATTCGTTGACTCATAATGCCTTGGTCTATAGTTATTCTCTGCTTATACCTTGCAGTTTTGCGCTGCTTGGCACTCGGTGACTTGCACAAGATAGTGTTGGCACTCTGGAGAGGCTTCCTTTTGAATTTTCAGAAATCTTTCAGGCGACAGAGTCAGCATCTATGGAGAAAATTCAATTTACTCTCAGGCCAGAAGCATAATTGTAATAATCAAAATTGTGTAACAGAGGGGGTAAATTAATGATCATAAGGTATTTATCGCACAGGCTTACCAAGACTCGAATTTTTTTCCTGCAAAGGTACAGTGCAATTGCTCGTCCAAGCTTAGATGTAGCCCCCGTCAAGAAAACTTCGGTCACATCCTTTGGAATTTTATTAAGGATCACAGCTGCTGTCAAGGTGTTTCCATGGACAACTCTCACTTTTAGATTTGGGTGTTTGCTTACGAATAGTGTTCCTCCACCGTTGAGTGCTTCATTCTAACAAGAAGAAAAAGAGATGTTTCAGTGTTTTTCAATTTGAATAAAGTAATGGTTTTTCAGATCCTGATCATTTATGTCTAGCTATCTTCATTAAAAAGCGCAGTGAAACAAGACTCGGGTTGGAAAAACTCCTAGCAGCACTAAGTATCCTAGATACTAATTTGGAAATATTTTACATATCGGAAAACAGCATATTCAAGACTTCAACATCCTTGAAAATGCCCAAAATAATTTCTGGACAAGGATTTAAACGCAAAGGAAAGTGATCATTTTATCTCAAGAAATTGCATGAAAGAAAATCAGAACGTGGAAAAATTATTGCAAGAAAAATGATTAGAGTGCTGCCTGTTGCCTGCGCCTTTTTTTTATTTATTTATAAGATCATATGTAAGGTTTGAATATTTCTTTCTTTTCCATCTTTTCTTATTTCTGGTGATGAGATGATAAAGGTGAGCGAAACATGGCATGAAAATCAGCAGACATATATAAAAGTCATAAGCACTCTTGGGAACATATCTTGCTAACAAAATTTCTTATTTGCTAAGGGTATTTTTTCTCTCTCTAGACAAATAGGGTCGATAGGAATGAAGGATGGTCTAGGTTTAGTATTCGCACTAGTAAGCTTGGCATTCTATATAGCAGAGCAGAACTTTAGTTTTTCAATTGATTATGAATTTGTAATTAGTAATTTTCTGAATAGTAAAGATTATGGGTTTGGAATTTAAGTTTGGATTTAGACGTTTTGAATTAATATTAGTTTTTATTTAATAAATATGAAATTGATTTTCTATTTATTTTATTATATTTGAGATGGATTTGAAAGCTGAATGTAATGTTGGCTTCGTATTATCATGGGTTGTACCCTTCGGTAGTATGGTTATGTCATGCTCCGGATCTGGGGCATGGCAGATCTTGCTAAAGATTACTTCCATTACCTCTAACATATTTTCAAGCCAATAGCCTATACTTAGGCCAAATTGGAAAAGAAATTTTGCAAATTTTAGACTTTCAAATCGAAATTGAACTTATTACTCAATGCAAAAAAGCTGACTTTGAAATAAATCACATCGATTTTCCATTTAGATTTTCATGTCAATAACAACCGCCATCGGAAATGGGCTCCCCCTATTAATATCGCGATATATGAAGCCTAGCCCCATAGTGACCTAATAAGTAAGTAGGTCATATCCAGTCCAAATCATAGACTATAAATTAAATCAACAAGCTAACCTAATTCTGTGTCATGTTGTTGTTTCTTTTAGAAAAGCATGCAGTTGTTTCTGTTGAGTTAATGTTCTAACATAAGCAGCAAGCCCTCTTCATGAAATGGTAGGTCTAGTGTTCTAACAAAAAAAGTCTTCAGCACTTCATTTCCCTGTGATCATCCTAATTAGCTACCGCTAAGGAACTAAGCACCAAACCTCTCCATGATAAATGTAATTACTGAAAATGTGTTTGGTGATAAAAACAAACCAAAAGCAACTTAACCCAAGTCTAAAACCTTAAAAGATATTCAGTGCCTACTGTGTTCTTCAATACCAAGGGAATTCTGCAGAGCAGACTAACCTTATTCAATGCTGCAAGGCTGAGGACCTTGACTCCCATCTTGTCTGCCCTCAAGATTGCTAGCTCGATCTGGGCATTGATGCCATTTTTAGCAGGTGGCAAGAAATACTGCAAAAGAACAAATGAGAACTAACCAATTAATACTTCACAGGCAATTATACCATGCGAGTAATCAAAGAAAAAAGAAGAACAAATGAACCAACAACCACCTGAAACCCAAATCTTGGGACTATCCATGTTTGGTGAAGTCGGCCCCTCAGGTTGTAGAAGGTGACCAAGAAGGTCTTAGACCAAGCCCACATTAAGAGCATTATTAAAAAAAAAAACAGGCCACAGTGGCAACATGAAAAGCTTGGTGACAAGTGGTTCTGAGCTAGCTGATCGAGATATAAAGGGTGCATGCATGGAAGATTTCACATCAATGACATGGGCGAGGAAGACAAAGTCAGGGACCTGCTTACTTTTTCCTGCATTAGAACAAATCAGAGTAGATCAGTTTGCATGAATCCATAGCAATCGAACTAACATGAACTTTACCTTCTTTCAGGAATGCATATCTAGAAAGTTTCTCTAACCTTGACATGAACCAACAAGCTATGTTGTAGCTATTCTGAGAGAACGCTATCTATTGGAATAGTTACATTATGAAGGTTCATATCCTTTCAAGAAAAAATAAACACCAATTTTCATCATCATATTATATGGCAGCCTAATTCCTTTAATACAGAACAAAATACTTTAATCTTTCGAGTTGCTACTTTTCAAGAAAAATAGCATGAAACAACAAGAATTTAAGACTTTAGGCACTATCCATTTTTTGTCATGTGATTCCAGAAATAGCTGTTATTACCCCTTATGCTTCTAACATAAATGCATTCCCTTCATTTTCCAGCTTCTCATCATTCATCCAAAATGCCAGAACTTATCGAACCTATATGACCTACTTCCTTACTGAAGTTCAGTTGGAATGAAAGGATACACTTGTGACTTGTCTTTTTACAACAAGGAAGAGTGTCCAAATATATAAAGCCAGTAGAGCAATCCAAGTACACACTGGGATCTGTAACTTGGACACCTGCAATTAATTTGCGCTGTCTATTTTTGGTAAGAGCCAGTTGAACAAGGAAAAGGGCCATGGCCCCGATTGCAGAAATTAATGGTCTATAACAAGTTGTCTCAGGGAACCCATGATAGCAGATGGATTAATCAGTGAGATTGATGTATCAGCTACCAATGAAGAAAGACCCAACTGCCTAATCCAATGGCATTCGTACCCTTAAAATTGAACAACTGGCCGGTTAAAAAACTTGCTAATCCATAAAAATGTCAAACCCATACGAACAATGGTATTCAAGAATTATGTCATAATTTCTCAGTTAATCAGCTAGATGTCTCTGTACTTTGTTGTTAATGAGAGTAACCTGTTACTCCAATGTTGGGTGGTCTCTCCTTCCCCTCCCAGGGAAAATTCAAAAGTTGGCAATTTGGAATCTAAAGTCTAGTCTATGATCTATGTTTGTGTGTATATATATATATATATATATATTATAATTATAAATAATTATATCTTATATATAATTATATATTATATGTAATTATATTATATATATCATAATTTACCATAAATAATGATTTATATGGTTGAAAAATACATGCCAAACCCACCGGCACAAAGTAAACATACTCACTCACCTGAGCTTATCTCCTTCTGCAACTCCCATGACTTGCTATTGAGTGTTCTTCCAAACACATCAAAAATAGGCATGAAAAGGCAGAAATTGGAGGTCTTTTCTATGTGATGTAAGCTGTGGTATCTGCAAGCAAACAAATACACCACTTAGTGTTGTTTGAAAAATACAAAAATCAATACGCAATAAGCTCTGAGCCTCGAGTATGAAATTTTGGATGATTAAAAGATGTCCTTCTACTTTATTTTTAGATAACCGTCGGCCTCTTCAGCAGAAAAGTAAGTTTCCTTTGATGTTAAATTTTGAATTCAATGACGTAAGGAGGTCCTCTGAAGCTGAAATGAGTTGATGGCTTCTCTTATCTTTGCATAAAAGTGATGACATAAGTAGGCAAGATGCCAAATAAAATAACTTGTGTGACCTGCGGTCCTCATGTGAAATTCCTCAACGCCTTTAAAGGTGAAAAAGGCCTTAAGAAAACTGTAGAGGCCCACGTTTGAGTTGGGCCGGCCTCTGAGCAAGGGCGGCCCAACACGTGAAAACGGGGGAGGGAGTCTC
>JAOXJJ010000001.1:18192341-18208132 GCA_025769935.1 Phoenix roebelenii | reverse complement strand
CCTATACATCCAAGGTGCACCAAAGCCCATAAAACAAAATGATCACACATCATATTGGGCTTAACCATAGTACCATTTTGAGCCATATGTCAACCCATTTTATAAAACAAAAATACGCAATTAGTGTAAGTCATATTTTGAAAGCAAAACTAGCAACCAGATTAATAACCCTGCAGGTTATCCTGCAAAATATCCAAGTGTTAAATTTCCCATGCCTAAAAATGGCATCACATGTTGTACATGATTCTCTTTCTTTTGTCTTCCTGTGATGACAGGTTCCCTAATGATAACAAAAGCAAAAGCTGAGCATCAAACGTGGGATGTCTGCATGTTTTGTTAACTCCATCCGATTTAGGTGATTCCTTAGTATGAAGGTCCCCTTTCACATGCACCATTGTAATTTATATGTGGTGTTGCCCATACTTGTTTCCATGCTTCTGTCCCACTCATAGATTTGAATCACCTTCAGGCATTGTTTCTGATCACCTGGTCTGTTGCCTAAACTGCTAATATATCCACCTGATGGCATTTCTCAGCATGAGCACAATGGACTTGTCTCCTTCGAATGCCTCACCGTTGCCAGTTTTCTGCAGTTTATCTCAGTTACTGTTATGATGAATGCCAGATGTTTGGCATGCTGTTTGATGACTTGTTTTATGAGTGAATTCAGTCATAAAACTGTGCTGTAGAGACAGGGCTGAAGTTACTGATGCTTGTGGGTGGTGAAGTAAATCTTGCAGTGCCTCCTCGTGGATTCATATTGCTGATGTATGTGGGTGGGAAACGAGAGATCAATTGTTGCTGTGCTTTCTCTTGTTTTCTATTTGTTTGTGAAGCCAAATTTGCAGACATTCGAGTACCATCTCTTTTTTTTTTTTTTTTGGTTTCTTCGAGTTGGCTCACTCTATCTTATTTGCATGCGCTGGCCCATCTCCACAGATCTATGGACATGATGGACCGCATTGATCATATGCCATTGGTTATTGTAGGGTGCCTGTATGGCCGCTTTAGAATGTTTTGAATCATCTTCAGGGGGTTGGCATCATGAATCAGAGCCCAGCCTAACATAGCTTTAGCAATGTCTAACAGTTGGTCCCTCTAAGCCTGGCCTACATCATTACAGCATATGATAGAAGGTGGAAGAGTTCTTGGTGGGAGGAGAAGCTCACTTTATTGTTTATACCAATTAATCTTGTACAACTGGACCCTCAAGAGATTGTATTGAATTTGGAAGGAGTCAAGAAAAAGAACAGGAAAACAAGGTCTGATACAGGAACCACATTCCTCTGTTAAGTCGCTGAAGGATATATGCCTTAAAAGTAGATGTCTGCACCGCACAAATTTCTTTCATGGGCAGAGTTGTGTTGACAGGGCATGCAGAGTTTATATTCCTACAGTGGTGTCAGGTGTGTAGTTTTATGGGCACTTTATTCTCCTTTAAAAAAAGCTACAAGACAGTTGTATGATCATACTAAACATGAAGTGGAAGGTAATTTTCAAACCATTACTGTCCAACCTTGTTCCAATATGTTGGTGGTCAACTTTATGGATATATACTTATCTACAAAGCATTCTTCTTTAGAGCTAACTTTGAGCACCAACAATCACAAATGTTGAATTGAGATAATTAACTAATCATTTTGGCTTGTTCATGGGTGATTTTGGAATCTTAGTTTTTAGGTTTTTGGCTGCTTTGATCTATTAGACAATAGGTTTGCTATTGGCCATGAATAATTGGTCCATTGACCCCATTACCTTTTGTCAAGCCTTAAAAGCCAATTTGATAGTCAATGATTAACTAATCCCTTAAAACTTGATAATATGTTATCCATCCTTATTTTTAGAGTCATATTACTTGGACAGGTTCAGGGTGCGTAACCTCTATCAATATGCATACTATCAAAGACCTCTGAGACTAAAAGACCCTACACCAGAAAAGTTGTATAACTTCTAACACTACCTATGATGCCGCAACCTTAATGACAAATCTTAAAAATTCAAACCTAATAAATTAGCACTATTCTCTTGAACATGGTAATAGCCTGAAGCAAGTTGCTGAAATGTTACATTTTTCACTTCATTTGTATACCAGAATTGACAATTGATCAGCGATAAAAGATTGGAACTTCAAATTTCAGAAGTATAAGGCATAACTTTTTATATCCAAACTAACTAAAACTCATTTTTCACAATATCCTAAAATTTGATTTTGTCAATAATCGGTAAGTCCTGAACATATCCAAAAGAAGTACTTGAAATACCATTACAATGAATTGGTTTAACAAATTGGATACTTTCGATCATGTTCAACATGTAATAGTTCTGGTCATGTTTATGTGGTTGAAACTACTCAGATAATTCATAAAACTCTCATAACATTCTCTGTAGATGATATACCCTTGCCACTGGGAATTGTGATATCTCATTGACAAACATATGTGGACGAGAAGGTAAACTACCGGGAATCAGTTCCTCATGGTTCCTAGTGATTTCTCATGTGCAAACTACTGGGAATCAGTTCCTCATGGTTCCTTGGGATTTCTCATGTGTTTCCATTGTATAATTTAACCCTTTCCTCTTGAGCCACAATTTGTTTCATGTCAAAGCTTAAGTCATAGCTAGGCTGTGCATGGATGTCTGAGGTGGACCTTGCTGTTGTTCTTTGCACAAAAATCCATTTGGAAACCATGTATATATATATATATATTATTTTCTTAATGAAATCTTGGTGGGCTTCCTCCATCTGTTCTCAAAAAGTAAAAAGAAAAAACTTCATTTGGAAAGTTATTCCTGTGTTTAGATATTTTAGATATCTTAATTTAAGTTCATACTATAATCTAATTTTATCTCTATACCTATTAAACGGAAAGCAGAGAGAAAACTCGACCCATCTCTAAAATTTAGAAAATTAGAAAGAAATTCATAGAAAAAATTGACATTTTTGAAAGTTATGTTAAAAGAAAAAGGAATTTTGCATGTGTTTACATACAAAAAATTTCACATGCACGCCCGCACAAAGGAAATTCAATTGGAAATTCAATTTACATAAAAGGAGAGAGAAAATTCAATCGAAAATTAAATTGTTCCCATATACACACACACAAAAAAAAAAAATGTTGCACACCACATATGCACAGAAGAAATTCAATTTATATTTACATTTTCATTATCTCGCTGCGCGTCACGTGTCGGTATCATTCTTGTATTTATTAGCTAATAATGCCATTAGCAAGGAAATGTGATCCGAAGCTCTGGAACCCCTAACATCCTTCTTTCACAATACAATCTTACAATCATTAACAAACCCAAGCTCATGCTTTTGTGCGGTTTGGTCTTTATACAGAAACCAACATAAATACTTCACCCTCTCCAATAGCGATAACGGGCTAAGGTACATAAAATTTCCTTCCATGCTACACTCTTTGCAACCTTTGTTGGGCCAGAGTTGTCTGAAGGTATTTTCTCTTCTGGTTTTTGGAGTCCAAAAGGCAGCCATCTCAGAAATCCTCATTTGTCAGCATATGAATCCTCTCTTGCCTGAAACGTGCATACGTTATGAGATCTGCGGGCAGAAAAAAGAGAATGGAAGGGTGCAGAAGGATTGAATGAATGCATATAAATATACCAAACTGCAAAAATAAGTAATTTAATAACTTACCCTTGGATAATTTAGCCTAAGCAATGAGAAAGGATTACAGATTTTAAAGGGAGGTAATGCTTGAACTTACCCGACTTTTGAGGCTTCAAAGGCTTTTGAAAGGCGCTGCATGAGATCAACCTGAACTCGGAGAGAGATGGCATAGTCTAAGGTCTCATCCAGCAAATAAGATCCATCCAAGGACTCGCCGCCTGGTACGAGCCTTTTGAGCACCCGAGTCCTCTTCTTCACCAAAACCCTAGCAAGAACACTTGTTGCAAGGCCATGTGGTGCACGTAGACCCTTCCTCCTCCTCGAACACGCTCTAAAGCTCCTCTTCAAGATCTTCTTACTTCTCGGGATCTTCCATGTGTGATGGCATGGCCTGGTCAGCCTCTCGTAATCTTTTCGGAGGATGCTCCTCAGAAGGACCTTGTTCTTCTCCTGTTTCGAAAGGTCTGCGATGATGGCACGACTCCAATTTGCGCTGCCTCTAGCGCAGGCCATGGCGACATCGGCCGAGAGCTTGATGGCGCTCTTTCTCTCTTGGACGGTCATGCTCTTGGATGAGAAACCAGCTAGCTGGAGCCCCAGGAGCATGCGCTTGAGGAAGGCCTTCTTGAATGTGTTTGAGGCTTGCATGGTAGTGATTGGGAAAGCAAGGTAGCTAGAGAGGCAAAGGCTTGGTATCTATGCTTAAAGGCAATGCATGCGGCTTTTCTTACATCATGACTCCACTCTCACATTCTACTGGGTTGTAGTTGTACCAGGGTGGTGAGGCTCGAAGAGGAGCGAGCAAGAGATGGCTGTGTGATTTAGATGGGAACTTCTTTATATTATACTAATATTGTGGTCTATAATGGAGGGACAGTGACTGCAATTTGCTTAAGAGGTATAGGGTTTGAGGTCATTTGAAAGTTTTGTTTGTCTTTAGTTGTGCACTGTTGTAGGAAGCGTGCTTTGATAGGGCTACCAGAGGGTCAGATACGAACAAAATATGAAAGAGGAAGAAGAAAAAAATATGAGAGGGGAACTTTGAGACGAGTCACGGGGGGTATAAGTGGAAGGGCGATTAATTTTGGGGTCATTGGAAGTGGGGTGAGCCAGTGGGCCCTTGTGGAAAGAGACACGCCACATGCATTCACATGGCGCCCAAAGGCCCACTCCCACAAGCAACACCAAGTAGGGCATTATTTCAAGTGAAAAACCCTAACTTTTTTTCATAAATATATGAACATAGGAACAAGTTATGAGCAACCTATATAGCAGTACTAGATGTTAAATTGCCACCAACTGAGCATGGGTTTGCGCATGCCAATTGCCTATACATGTTAAAATTTCAGGGAAACAAATCTAATTGCTTTTTCCTAGTTCTTAGGAGACACAACTCAACCTTTGTAACCTTTTTCACTTGGAACAAGCATGATTTTTAGGAGTTTGCTTAATCTCATATTGAAGAAGCAGGGACGGGAGTTCTTATAAATTTGAGGATAGTTGTACATATGAGTTTAGATAATTCTTTTGAAGAACATCTTTCTATAAAATTTTATCAACGTATGGGTAATATCTTTAGAAGATAATTATTTGCTCAAAAACTCCAGAGTCACATGCCATTAAGTTCTTTTTATTGGGTACTTTCCTAAGACGAATGCCCATTATTCTTGTTGATCCCGTTTCAATACGTATTGTTAATTCCAACGAGAAAAATGCCAAGATTGACTATTATTGGGGAGATTTGTGGGCTCATTCTCAACAATGAATGAATCTAATGTGTTGTGAAATGGTGAATGGAGAAAAGATTGTTTAAAACTTTTGATTGATTATATATCATTGCACATGTACACCTATTTACCACAAAGTTAGAGTTTGTGTATGTAAAATATTTAAAATTTGATAGATAGAACATGAGTATATTACAACTAAAAACAACCTATGCTTCCTTTCTATCTTAATACCTTTTCTTCCCCATGTGAAGTGATGTAGCTTTCAGGCCAAGTGGTTCATATCTAACTCTTTTGGTTTTTGGTAATATTTTCCTCTACTTCTTTTTCTTCCCTCATTATTGATGTGGTGCAAAAGGTGGATTGGCAGGATCCGGAAAACATGGTGATGAATGTGGGGGCAAATTCTTTTTCTACTACTCACAATCGGCTTTGAGGTAAAAAAAAAAAAAAAAAAAGAGGATGTGTGTGAGAGAGAGAGCTAACTCACATGGTATCCACGTCGGGGCTTCTAATCTTTAGGGCTCTACGTGCCCCCACCAAGCTCTCCTTTTGTCGTGGTGTCAAGTACCTTTTGTCCTCTGAAAAAAAAAAAATCTAAGCAGCCCATACCCGGCTTTTCCCTCGGGCCATGCATTGGATTCCCATGTGCGGCTGCTTCTTTATATTTTTGAAGAATGATGACCAATTTATCATGCACGGGAACTTCAAGAACTATGTATTATCAAAAAAAAATAATTTAATAGAACGAGATAGATTTATTTATATATTTTATATTTTCTTACCCTTCTTCTCATATATGAGCTGAACTTTTCTTTAATGAGTGAACCCAATATGTGAAATTTTTATTAGCACGTTGAAATCACCACTTATCATAAAAGCTTAAGCTGATAGAATGAAGTAGATTTACTTATATATTTTATATTTTCTTACCTACACCTTCTTTTAGTTAAATCTTAGATATGTATTACTACCAGCCATTTGATATGTTTCAGGTTTGTCGTAACGCAGACACTAATTTTCTACTTCAGACATGCTTGTTGTGCTGGACAAATTTTGAGATGTAAAAATAGCATCTCATATTGAGCAGTGCAATAGAAGTTTATCAAGAAGTCCCTTTCAAATTTTTATTTAAGATGAGAAAGGAGGCACCTGACTTTTATTGATGAATATTCACAAATTTTTAAACCCATTATTAGTATGGTACATAAAAAAACTTCAATCCTTCATCAATGTAAACCAATAAATCTCAAAATTTTCATACTTGTCCAGTGATAAATACGAAATGAAAACAAAAGAAATAGAAATCTCTACTTGGGATTAGATCTTACTACATGTCCCCTCTTTCATAGAACATGAAGATATGAACTTATCAATTCATCCATGCAGCTTCCGTCCTGATTGGGCGGTGTCCTGACCAATTGAACTACAATTCCAGTAAGTAAGAAAATATCTCGAGATTTATTAGATATGAACATATAGATCTATTTTTTAAAATCATTTTTATTTCCTTGAATATATATTTTTAATTAATTGATTGATTGATGAAATAAAATAGATTCAAATCTTAGACCTGAAACAAACTTGAATTAGGGCCACAACGACCTTCTGGCTAACTAGACAAATTCACGGAGGAAAAAATTTTGAAGCCATTCATCTACTTTGTATTTTTTCAAAACTTCTGTAGGTGAGAGGAAAGATCTCTCTAGTTTCCACCCATGCCCATGATGCCAGCCCCTTGATTCGCCTGCCACGAGTTACGGGAAAGCAAGCGGGGTGGTCTACGCCCTTTCCTAAACCTACGAGAGTACATATATTAATTTATGCGTGAATTAAGGAACACGCACTTAGGTACATGTACTATTACTGTACTCTAGGTTTGGGAGGTGCCCTAAATCACATGTTCCTATTGGGGCACCCGGATAACGCGGACACATGGTAAGACATGGGTGGGCTTCCACTGTCCCAGCAAAGGCTTGCAACCCTTCGGGCTTGAATCATTAAGGGTTGGGGGGGAGGGGGACCCCAAAATTTTATATGCCCTAAAATGGGGCACTTTTGGAAATACCTGTCAACTTAAAAATAGGTGTTCCTTTGATTATTAATTTGGCGTTACGTTGAATTACATTAACTTTTCAAACATATATATATATATATATATATATAAACACTGGTGTGGAAGAGGAGGCTTTCCTCTATGTAGTGGCTTCAAAGGGCAAAGTGCACGGATGGAACAGAGCTTTATTTTCACCAGAGTGGTCCAAATTCAAAATGTGCGGCCATTGATTAAATGAGGAGACCGTATGTCCCACGTTTAGATGCTGCTGGTGGGAACGCTTCTGGTCCACTGGTACTGAGGTGGCGCTGGGGTGATGTAATCACACGTGGGATAACCCACAAGTTGGAAAGGATACACGGGTGGAAGGACATTTTCCAGTGGAAGGAGGGCCTAGTGGGGCTACTACGCGGGTGGGTTCCCCCTCCCTCCCCCTCTTATTTTTCACAAAAAAAAAGGGGGGGGGGGGGGTTAATTTGATTACTTTATCTGTGGTTTTTGCCCTTAAAACATGGGAAAACTTGTCAGCTTCTTTCATGCCCAAGCAACCCATGAGGCATGAAGTATAGGAGCTCTGTCTTGCATGTTTGTTTTTATGGTGTTGTGCCAAATAGTATTTGAGATGCTTCTCCATATCAACATGTTTTAGGTGAATGCACTTTTCCATAAATAATCATAGTATATCTTGCATAATATTACCAATCAATCTTCTTTCTTTTTCTTTTTCTTTGTTCTTCGCATGGGCCTACCATGAATTTCCTTATAAAATTCTCATCACAGGCTGTCTTTGTTGATTTTATATTAACTTAAGGTTTATTGGTATCAACCTAGTTGGAAGAATTAACAAGACTGGGTTACTTAGTAGCCAGCTCCTTGAGAGCAATGAGATCTGCTTGCAAGCATTTGGCACAACAGATTTCATCTAGTTTGAACTATGCTTCCATCATTTTATTTGCATTTTCGGAAATGAGGTGGAGTGGCAGGCTTCAATGACGTGGGAAATGCTTTCTGAATTTTTCAGAAAGTTTCCTCATGAAATTTTCTGAAAAAGAAGTGGAAGGAAAACAAGACGAAGATAATTGTAGATAATTGGCTATGTAGGTTGTGGGATGTCAATGTTTAACTAAATAACGAAAGAGATGGACTATACACTTTAAATTAGTTTTATTGTAACAGCGCTAATGATTCCAAAATCAATAATAAGTCATATAAATTGAAAATTTAAATCATTGAATATGATCTACACTGCAAAAAATATTTATAAATTAAAATTTATATATTTTGACCGTCTTTAACCTATCATGGTGGTACAAAATGAATTGTATAAAATGCATTAGTACAATAAAATACACGATAGGACATATAAATTGAAAATTCATTTTAAGAATTATAATCTGTACATCTTAAAATATGGGTAGATTTAAATTTATTATATTTTAACAATTAAATTGTAGTAAAACAGTCCCATTCGGACCAAGATATGAGCATAGCTCGGACGACTTTGATGTCATCTAGAGACGGGCCGAGCAAGCTGGTTGAGGCTTTGGTTGCTAGACTCCTTCGTTGGGTGGCCTGCAAGAAGTTTACTTGTTAGAGATTTTTGGTGCGGGACCCTTTGATGCCTAAATCAAAACAACGAAGCAACAGTACAAAAGAAAGAAATTTCAGCAGATTGCGTACCTATGAGAAGAGTAGCATATTGCGTACCTCAAGTCTTCCGAGTTATTTTCTTTATATAGGAGAGCCGACCTTGTCATTATCTGGACCGATGTGACGTGCAATAACGCTAGGCAGCGGTTGGTGGTATGGCCACAATACGGGGGTTAGTCAGCGTAAACAAAGTGCAATGCAGGTCTGATGCAGAACGTAGGACTATCATGGTCACGAAATATTAGGATTGTTGGTTGTTGGGACTATCAGCCCTTGTTTTTCTTTTTGCTCGAGTAAGTCGAGCTCGATGTACCTTCTTTTTATTTAGCCTCTGCTAAGGTCATTGTAAAACGATACAACTTTAATGAAAGCGGGAGTTTACCAAAACCTGACTTCAATCTTGATTTGCATCCTGACATTATTTACCATTTGTTTGAGTGTAGGTGTCATCGCGCCCTGCCTTGACCTTTTGCTGTGGTTTTTTTTGCTCAATTTCTTTCGAGGTTAATATATGTACTAGAAGATAATGAAAGCAAAGAAATTTTTCCAAGTATCCAACTTTGGTTTTTTGCTCATCTCTGTTCATTTCTTCAATCAAGTTTGGATCGTCTCACTGAGCCCCTCTCCTTGTGGAGCTTTGAGCATGTCTTGGGCTCCTTGGCTAATCTTCCCGAAGTCCGACTCCTGAGGGATTTCGAGTGGGCTCGGCGTTTTATTTAAGCTGTTCCCAACCTAAAAGGGTCAGGTGGCATGCCAAGCCTTTTGGTGCAATGGCTAATCTTCTCATCTCGAGAATATGCTTCCTGAGGCATCCCTGAGGTTGGCTACCCAGAGAAAATCCGAGTGGGTTTGGTTTTCTCATATCGGGAATATGCTCCTCGAGGTATTCCTAGGTTGGCTACCTAGGAGAAATCCGAGTGGACTCAGTCTTCTCATTTCAGGAGTATGCTCCCCAAGCATTCTTGGGGTTGGTTCCTAAAGAAAATTCAAGTGGGCTCAGCATAGTCAGCAAAACCGTCCCCAGCAGATGAAATCACCACCCCCCCCAAATTACTTCAAATGAGAAGATATCCATCCAGGGAGGTGATGGAACTAGAAGTGAAATGGTAGCATAAGATGGAAGCTAGATTGGGCCTACTCATTATTAACTTTTTAATACAAGGGAAAAACAAATACTCTGTTTTCTGAATGCAGAAACATAATAGGTATTCATTTATTGCACTCATGTTACAAACAAATGGTAAAAACAATAATAGTAGATTTTATAATGCTGGGTAGAGGACTTTCATTCCCATTTAGTTCGAATCATGTTAGCATGCTTAAAATTACAGGTTAGAGCCAAGCTTCCATCCATTCTTTTCAGAACAAATCTTTCTACCACCAAGTAGTGATCCCACTTCTTCCACCCATTCTCTCCGTAAACTTCTACCTCTCAACACTCTCCACCTTCTCATCACCACCAACCTAGACTCCTCTTTGTTTCTCCCTTCTCATCCTTTTCAATATTGCTAGACTTGAGCCAAATAACTTGTCCCAGAGGCGACAGACCTAAGCCACATCACCCCATTAAGCACCTCTGTGTTATCTTGGACTACGTCACCATTCAGCGATGCCTCTCTCTTGTAACACCAACACATAGCACCAGAACATTTTTCTTCTTACCAATGCTTATGGCGACTATAGTTCTCTTCCCAAAATTGTTTAAAAGTAATTTTGTAGAACATGAACTTTTCCATTTGGTCTTTTGACTCTATCTGGGATTATTGTTGGTAGTAGAGCTCTTGTTAATAGAGTTTTTAAAATAAAGCTTTTGCTAGTAGAGATTTTAACAAAAAGTAGTTTACTATTCAATAACTATATTTCTAAAAAGCATAATTAATATGGGACTAAATATACACATGCATGGATCCTCACATACTCTCTTGCTTAACCTAATTATAAGTACCACAAACCTAATTACAAACTTCACAATTAATCCATGGTCAACTCAAATGGGCCCATGCTGGAGTATCCTCTAACGCACCTGCGTTATAAGCGTTGGCTCTAGTATCATTTGTGATGATCCAAAACTTTATCCAAAAAAAGCTAACTAAAAGTTATTATTTAGATACCATGACTGTGTATAAGTGTCCAAGATCTTCTAATACATAGCTGATTTGAGACCAAGCACACACTAGCAGAGGTCCTCAGATGATTTGTTTGGAACCTAATTGGATGTGGCCCATCCTAACAAATCACTAACCTTTGATTTTTTTTTTTTTGGAGTTCTACATTTAAGATAAAGATCTCTGATAAGAATGACGTTAATATTTTGAATATGGTTGTTATGATAAGGAATGTATTCTCTTTCTTATGTTATCATAACTCAATAGGAGATTACACTCATCTTGATACTCTATAACTAATTTTGATGGATGAGGCATATTATAAAATGATATACAGCGGACTTGGTCCCTAACTTATCCTAGAGTACTTATAGGGATCTTCCCATCAAGATTGCTTGTGACCAAAGGTTGGAAAGCCAAGGTGCTACTCATGAATGCAAGAAGCACATTTAGTTCTTCTTCTAGTGTTGTAGCAAGATTATTGTGAGAATCCGTGCGGGCGTGTGTTTAGTCTCACATCGGTTACTCGACGAGAAAATTTTGAGTACTTATACATGACTAAAATATCCAAAGATACCTTTCGGCTAGCCTTTTTGGGTGAGGTCTTGAATTGTGATAAATAGTATTAGAGCGAACTCGGCCCATAGCGTATGTGGACTAGAGGGCACCTCATAGCTTATGTGGACTAGAGGACACTGTAACATGGGTTCATGAAGGCTGACCACGGGCCGATCGTGGTGCTTATGATTAGATTTGAATGGATTTGAACTCTTAGCCTGACAAAAATGTGAGGGCTTGAATGAGGGAGTATGTGAGAATCCATATGAGCATATATTTAGTTCCACATTGGTTATGCACAGTAGAAATCTTGGATACTTATACAAAACTAAAATATCCAAATAATACCTCCTAGCTAGCTTTTTTGGGTAAGGTCCTGAATTGTTACAGTTATGACATCAAGAAATAATATCTTGATCTTTCTATGAGTCATTTTATTGTCCCTTAATTTTTAGAACTCTTATATACATATATGGCCACTCTCTCCCTTAAATACAACGGGAGGTGATGCTTTCTCAGAGCCTTGCGGGAAGTTCCCAAGTCCAGCATTCTCGTGATCGGAGATGAAGAGCCGAGGCCGATTTGTGGATTATAAGGCAAATAAAAGTCTAAAAGGTTACATTAATTTAGAATAAAAATCAGCTGTCAATTTCTTCAAAAAGAAAAAGTAAAAGAATCAGAAGTTTTCTGCTATTTAACAACTTCTTTTCTTTATAACAACTAGGACCGGGTAGCCTGAACTTTATTATTATTCTTCTTCTTGTTATTTTTCCCAAGAACAGAATAGAAACGTTGATTAATAGTTCGATGAGATCATGAATTGTTGTAAAGGCATGACTTGAAGCTAGATCTCTTGCATCAATACTAAAACGCTTTACCAATTCAATCCATTGACACAGTTGTTTGCCATTCAACAGTTAGAATTTATGACAAGTTAATCATAAATTTACCCTTATCCTTTTTTAATTTCAAATATGTACAAGATAAGACACAAGTGCATATATACAAAATAAGCTTAATTGTGTATAAATAGGCAAATTGTGTACGTAGGAATGAATATGTGCTAAACAAGGCACAAGTACATACATAGGAAGGGCTGAGGCAAATGAAACCTGGCCAAAAATTAATCACTAATTTACAATCAAACCAAGGGGTAAAAAATAATTTTTCCATCTTACATTTGGAAAATCCAAATTACAATATTAAACTAGACAAACAATGATCATTATTTTTCTTATAATAGGCAATAACAATATTGGCAGGGTTCAAGTATATGAGATGTTAGACTCCATTGAGAGCTTGCTCCCATGAGGTCGAGGTTTCGACTTCGGCTAGAGTTAGCTTCCAAAGGTGGGAAATAGTCCCTTGTAGTCTAAAAAAAACAAAAAATACACTAGTTTGCGATCCAATAGGTTGATTGTATGGCATAGACGTCAAAATAGAAACTTTATGTGAATCACACCAACACGCAATTGTATCACATAAAACAGAGCTGATCTGGCATCCGGATCAATATATAATGTGTTAGAGATTTTAAAACTTTGACACAATTAAACATGATCATGTCCCAAACTTCGGCAATGCATGTATTTCAGTTCCAAACCTCCAATTCTAATAAAATGATACCAATACTCATATACACTCATTCTAGAAACAAATGGTAATGAATAACTAAGATAAAATATATATAAAGGTGATGGACAGCTCTCATTCCCATTTGGTTCGAATTTTGTTGGTGTGCTTGAAATCATAGGCTAAAGCTACGGTACCATCCATTCTTTTCAGAACAAATCTTTCCACCAACACATAGCAACCAAACTTCTTCCATCCATTCTCTCCTCCACACAACTCTGACCTTTCCACTCTTTCCACATTCTCTTGACCGCCAATCCACCCACCTCTTTCTTCCTCCCACCGCATCCTCTCCCATATTGCTAGACTCAAACCCAAACCCTTGTCTCCGGAGTTGACAGGCTTCAACCACATGATTCCATCGACCACCTCTCTTCTGTCTTGGACTACTTCACGACCGTTCAACAATGCCGTGTGCCTTCTAACTCCAACACTTAGTTCCACTGCGTTTCCTTCCTTGCCATTATTCTCACAGCTATAGATCTCCTCCCAGAATTGCTGGAGAGTCATGTTATAGAACATGGATCCTTTCATTTGGTCTTTTAATCGGTCGCCTTCCTTTATGAACATAAAAGGGCAGTACCAGTTCCCCACAACAATGGCAGGAGATCGTTGTGAAGAAATCTGGAAGTCTAGATCCGGCAACTTATTCCTAAGAGACACATCAAGGCCTCGAGCTTCGGGTAAGCGGTAATTAGTTGATTCCGAAGTGTAGGCCTTCCAACCTTTCCTTCTAAGATATTGTGGGGGAATTCCATCAGAAGCTACTGCCTTGGCGTGGAACTTATTTCTCTGGCAGATGATCTCCACTTGTTGATGAATATTTCTGTGATCTAAAGGACTTGATGCGACATCATTAGCAAATGAGCAAAAACAACATGTGGTCATATCCTCCTCTCTCGAACATGTTGCAGCTTTCCTGCAAATTTCCATCAAAACATACAAGATTATTATATTCTCTTGTGTTATTGTTTCCTCAGCAACAATAAGAATAATTATAATATGGATAGATCTCCCTCCATTTCTCTTCAAATCGATCGATAGATAGATAGATAGATAGATAAAATAAAAACCTCCAGGATAATGAATGCAATAGGTTGGATAGCTATGTTTCTCTCTAACTCTGAAGGAAGCTATTGATAATAAAACTGGACAAAAAGAAAGGCGAGAAGCAGCGCATACGATCTGCATGTGAATAGAGCTTTAGGTTGAAGATTTACCCTTTGTTTCTTCCATCTTCTCTGATGACATAGTACCTATTTGATGATAATGGCTGGCCAGTGACTGGAATGAAGAAGACATCATCTCTGTAGGTGTGGGTCGTACTATGACTCTGGCCACCTCCACCATGGTGTTGGGTGGTGGTATATCGAACTTTAATCTTGGTATTTTGAGGGAATGGGAGGCTATAAATCCTCGAATCTTTGCATAGTCCCCAGCAGCATACTGGTTCGCTCTCAGCCTCCTCATCTTTGATCACGAGAATACCCGAACTGGGACCTTCTGGTGGGTGATCAAAGACAGCATTGGGGTTGTTATAGTAATGGGAGAGAGGCCTGGTCACATACATTGTTCTAAGATAATGTTTATGTGGTGTAAGGTGTGTCTGCTGGCCTTTTATCCTTGGTGCCTATATATATAGGATGATGGAGTTGTGCAACATCCATACGGCTCTAGGGGAGGAAGTTTCCTCATGGGAAAGAGACTTGCACGGACAGTTTGACATGGCTTTTATGCAGACGTTAATGACTCGTTTGGTTTCTGAGAAGCATTTTTCTTCATAGAAATATAATTTCTAGAAGAAGATTCCTAAAAAAAAAATATCTGAAAATGTACTTTTGGCATGTTTGGTTTAATATGGGAAAGTGAGATTTTTAGGGCTCGTTTGGTTCGCGGGAAGCATTTTCCCTCCTTGGAATATGATTCCTGTGAAACAAATTTCTAGGAAGAGGATACCTAGGAAAGTACTTTTGGCATGTTTGGTTGACCATGGAAAAGTGACAAATTTCCAAAGTACTTATGTTTGTTTGGCCATTCACTTTCTTGGGAAAATTATATATAATTCCTATTATGCCCTTAATAAAAATTAGGTATTTAATGCCTCTTCTTTAATGCTGAAGGATCTTTTTGGAAAAAATAAAAATAAAGTGAGTCCTACCTCATAGGAAAGTAACTTTCCCATGTTTCTCATGGGAAAGACTTTTCCATGAAATGTGGGAATTATATTCCCATTGGAATACAACTTTCCTATCTCTCTTCTTTGAAAACTTCAACCAAACAAGAGGCATCTCATTACTTTTTCGTTGACCACAATTTTTTTTCTTTTTTTTTCCTGCGAACCAAATGAGCCCTAAGAGAAGGGGTCTATGTGGGAAGAGAAATCTTCTACATCAAAAAAAAAAAAAAAAAAAAAAAAAAAAAAAAAAGAGAAA
>JAOXJJ010000001.1:18163860-18187286 GCA_025769935.1 Phoenix roebelenii | reverse complement strand
ACTTTATGGTAGGCAGTAGGGGGCTTCTTCTTCTTGCTCCCTAACTTCTTGCCTAGCTGATACATGCATTTACAATATATTTAGTATTGTATCAAGAGCCATAATCTACGTGCTAAATCATAAATATAGGAAATTTTAATTGATTCAACTCCTCCATTTTCTAAATCCTTTCATTTTTCTCTTTTTTCTATCAATTAATCTTCCCCTTATATGTATTATGATGCAAGAGTATCCCCCACACACCTTGGACCAATGCTATAGGGTCAAGGTGTACGAAATGATCAAATCCCTTCTAATCCAAAATTTTACTAAATCTTGGGTCGACCCTAACTTTGAGAGTTGACCCTCGCTTGGGTCGACCCCAGCTTACCCTGAGTCGACCCCAAGCACCGAGCCAAAAATCTCCATTCTCTGAAATTTTCTGAGAGAGTTGACCCTACTAGACTTGGGTCAACCCCACCAGCCCTGAGTCGACTCCGGCTTACTTTGAGTCGACCCAACACCATTTTTTCATCTTTCTTCATTCGGATGAACAGTAACTAGGACTGACAGCGGGTTACTTCATCCCGATTTTGATCTACTTTCCAAGCTTAAAATTTTATGAAATTTTCACCTAACATTCTACACTCATAGGGGTTTCCAGAATGGTAAGATACATCATCATCGGAGGCCGATTGACCCCCTAAATAATTCACCAAAGTTCGGACATCGACACAGTTTTCCAGCAGTGCCGGAAAAACTTGTCGAAATCCGATTCTTCCTCTTTTAACCACCTCTACAACCCTTATCCAACCCCTCCAGACCACATCCACCTTTTGTATAGCCTAATTTTATTAGAATACTAGGTAGGGATGGGGATTTACCTTTTCTCTTCGGAAAATCGAGGTCTTTGCGTAGAGGAAAAAAAGATCTACGCTTTTTCCTTCAGCTGGCAGCGCAACCGGGGCTCCCTTCTTCTTCTTTTCCTTCTCTCTGTGTTTCTCCACCGTCTGAGACTCCTCCCTCCTTCTCTGTTTCATTCCACCGACAGCACCCAACCCACCAATTAAGTCACATCAAACAAAACTAAATCTTCATTTTGCCCTTGCCACTTCAATGTATCTACAATTATGCCATTATCTTTTGATTCCTTCCATTTTTACCCTTTATATCAATTTCTAAAGACTATTCTATCCTTCTTTATATATATAAAAAAAAATGGGGTTATTACAACGGAACAGGGGAAGGCTGCAAAGGGGATTCGGATGGCGCTCGACCGGGAGAGCTCGCCAGTCACCAGACAAAGGAGGAGGAGGAAGGAAGGGGAGGAGAGGAGTGGAGTGGAAGAGGCTCGGAGGTGACCCAAGGGGGAAGGAAGGATGAGGGTTTTATAGCCCCCATCATAACGGCTCTCTGCCACGAAGATCACGGCGGTCGAGCGAAATCCGCAATCAATCCGCAGCCAATTCGTGGCCGCGGATTTCGCTCGACCATCGCAATCTTTCCGGCGGAGAGCCGTTACGATGGGGGTGCTGTGGGATGCCCATGGCGCCTTCGCCCTGATTGCACCCGAAGGAGCCGGAGAGGATCGCAATCGCGATCCTCTGCTCTAGCTCCTTCCAAAAACGAGCATGGGGATGAGTCGGCTGGGGCTGCCGACTTAAGCCCCGTATCTCACATTCTCTCCCTCTTAAGAAAATTTCATCCTTAAAATTTAACATACTTTAGTTTGCACAAAGGTCTAGTGTCAACTACTGTGGCAATATACACCATACTCCCCTTTCTGAGTAGCCTATTAATTTGCATAGCCATGGCAACTCAAGGAGAAGTATAAGCACCACTACCTATGAAGCTGAATTTAGTATCTCTAGGGATTTGGAAGTTTATCCATTTTTTTTTAATGGCAGTTAATGGTAGCAAAGTATGACGCCGACCGGTTCATACTAAAAATTATATTGAAGTCATGCATATCTATAACTATCAAATCAGCAGTCAAGTCTCTATTTACTATTTGAATCGGACAAGTATTTCAGATCTGTTTAACAATCATCCCACTCCCAGCAGGGGTACTAATATGCAAATCATACTCTAACGGCACACAAGGCAGGTCATGTTTTTGCGCAAATATAGATGACACAAAGAAATGTGTAGCACCAGAATCAAACAATATATAAGCATAAACAGAAGCAACTAGTAAGGTACCTGACGCCACAGTGTTGGATGCCTAAGCATCTTGTTGAGTTAGTGCGTAAATACGACCATGTGTGTGCGGTCTCCCTCCTGTCTGCTGCTTAGGAAAAGAAGGCTGAGCCGACTGAATCGGAGTAGGAGAACCTTGCACTTGCTAGGTCCTTGTAGCTTGAAGCCTCTGAACTGATCGTAGGTCCTGTTGAGGACACTTAGCTACCTTATGACCCTACTGGCCGCATCTGAAGCAGGTGCCGGATAATCGTCTATATTGTTCAATCTCATACATACCACCACATGCATCACACTTAGGCTTGTCTTACTGATGCTGAGTAGTCTTCTCATAGAATCCCTGCTCTCCTGATTGCCAGGGTTGGTTATGAGATCTTGCAGTCCTGCTGGAATTCTGTCTACTATGAGTATCATCATCCCTGCTCCTCTTCTTTTGTATTCTATCTTTTGTATCTTGTGCTTCGTTCCAGACAATTTCTAGATTCTTGGCCCTATCTACCAGATTATCATAGTTTGTTGAGTGTACTATGACCAAACCTTGATTTAAGTAAAGCTTCAATCCTTCTTCAAATCTCCTCATTCTGGACTCTGCATCCATAACGAGGATGGGAGCAAACCGAGATATCCTGTCAAACTCTGCCTCATACTCATCCACAGTCATAGCTTCTTGATTCATATTGAGAAATTCTCTTTCTAGCTCCCTCAGGCGACTAGAGGGGAAATACTTGGAGTAGAAGGCTGTACGAAATCTTTGCCAAGTAACTACCTCATGCTCGTGTGCCACTGTGCGCTCCACTGACTTCCACCAATGATGAGTTTGTTCCTGAAGCATATAGATGGCAAATCTGACATTCTCTTCATCAGTGCATTCAATTGCCCTGAAGGCTTTCTCCATTTCATCTATCCAAGCTTCGGCCTCTTGAGGACTAGTGGTGCCTTTAAAAGCCGAAGGAGCCATTTTCTTGAATTCCGCTACACTCCTTTGCTAAGGAGGAACAACATCCTGTTGAAATGGTTGCTGAGGTTGTTGCCTCTGTTGGCGTACTAGCCCTACGACCTCCTCAATCAGTTCGAGCACCCGAGTTTGATTCCTAGCGATAGTTTCTAGAGTCTTTGTTGATTGACCCTAGGGCCCTGAGCTTTGCAATGCCTCGGCCACTTGGTTAGTAGGGACTCTACCCCGAGAGCCCCCAGCCATTTGATTCAGACTACGGATACGGCAAGGCAACATTCTAATTCAGTGAAAATATACAAATGTTATAAAATTATCCAAACAAAATAATACAAAATAGTTAGCAAAAACAATGAACATTATGCCCTTGTCTAGTTCCTATCCATCTCTAAACCTTTCCGACGAATCCTAAGAATCCTAAAACTGAGGCTCAAATATGAATGTTTCAATTACGATCCCCAGTGATCTTAACCTAAGCTCCGATACTACCAAATCTGTTATGCCTTGAGCTCGGAGCGCGGTAGACGCCGCACGCTCGCATGGCGGGCCGCACATGCATACAAGGCAACAGATCATATCAAAGCAATCACATATATTTAAAGATGACATAATTATTTAAGTTATTCAAAGAAGTCTTACAAAGATTCAAAATAGAAAATGATAATATAATTCAAATGTCCAAGCTAATCTAACTAAAATGCCAATAACTGAAGGAATCATCGAAAAATCTAACGCACTCTCCAATCCCATGCGACCAAGCCTCTGGATCTGAAAAATAGAGAAAATAAGATAATGAGCTACACTAGCCTAGTAAGCAACAAAATATCCTAAAATGGGATCAAAGCATATCAGATCATATACAAAATAATGACTGGGAATAAATCACAAATAACATCGTTTTGCTCTTTTCAAAACTTATATCATTTTTACCAAAAACTCTGCTATCATCATCCTAACATAATAGACTACGGCCACGTAACCCAGTGGCATGGATTGCACAAAGTGCCAAAAATCACTATTGTTAGTCACCGGTGACAACGGTGTCCAAAAACTACTATTCTAATCACCAGTGACGCAGTGTCAAAATCGGTTCCTTACAGATTACAAGTCAACAGGTCCAACGTATAATCCCTATTGGCGGGGCCAGAACAGAACAGAACTGGTCATAGCCATACTAAGAATGCATATATACAAAAATAGATTTCATAAACTATCCTGTCATATTTTATGGATTTCAGAGTAAATAAAATGATTTTCAAATAAAATTTAGCATGCCTGACCCATTTTACTGAATACAAAATATATGTCAAAACTTAATCAGTTTATCAAATAATTTGAAAATCATACTTGAAGTATTAAGTTACTTACCTCTTCTCGCTTAACTCCTACTTCAGGTAGGGAAATCAGGTTCACCTATTTAAATTTAATTAATTTCTTTGTTAATTTCGGAGCTAAGCAAAACTAAAAATAATACTATTGAACACGATCCAACAGGGCCCAAAGTTGGCCCATAATGGGCATGGCCCGATAGGGCTTACATCAGATACGGCCCAATGGGCCCGTGTAGACCCGGCCCAATAGGGCTCCCAAAGTTGGCCTCTAAATAGATTATTTATGCAATAAAATTTATTGTAGGGACTAATACTTAACTATAGGGTATTGCTTTATAATAAAATTTGAGTAAAGGGACCAACCAAATATATTTGAGGACATTTATATAATAAATCTTTCTTATAGGAATCAAACATAAATTGCAGAAGGCTCTTTTGTGAACTCATATATTGTCATGGGCTTAACTGCAAAATTTCATTTATTGGCCAAACGAGTTTGGGTTTCGAGTTCAGTTTCGGATTTCGGATTTCAGATTTCGAATTTCGGATTCCGGATTTCGGATTTTCGGGTTTAAACTAGGCCCAAGTTGGGCCCATAGTGAACTGGGCCCAAACTTGGCCCCGTTCGGCCCGCGATGGGACTTCTCCCTCACCGAACTCCCCATGGATAGGGGAGATGGAGGAACATGAGAGGAAGGGGAAGAGGGAAGGGAGATCTGGCGGGGTGGACGGCCAGCCGATCGCAATGGCGGCCGGCGGCTGCTGCGGTGGCTGGGGTCGAGAAGCAACCGAGAAGATCTCGGTTTATGGGGCAAAAACAGAAAATCTAAAGGCTTGTTTGGCAAGAGAACGAAGATAAGGAGGAGGGAGACTCACCGACGGTGGCGAAGATGAGGTATCTCAGACGGGGATGGCTCAGTCCGGTAGCTAGCGGCGCTCGGAACCGAGGGGATGGATCACGGAACAGGGGAAGGCCGCGAAGGGGATTCGGATGGCGCTCGGCCGGGAGAGCTCATCGGTCACCAGACAAAGGAGGAGAAGGAAGGGGAGGAGAGGAGAGAAGAGGAAGAGGCTCGGAGGTGACCCTAGGGGGAAGGAAGGATGAGAGTTTTATAGCCCCCATCATAACGGCTCTCCGCTGCGAAGATCGTGGTGGTCGAACGAAATCCGCGGCCGTGGATTGACTAGAGGGGGGTGCCGCGGGATGCCTACGGCGCCTTCGCCCTGATTGCACCCGAAGGAGCCCGAGAGGATCGCAATCGCGATCCTCTGCTCTAGCTCCTTCCAAAAACAAGCATGGGGCTGAGTCGGCTGGGGCTGCCGACTTTAGCCCCGTGTCTCACAGGCATCATCTTGAAGAATTCAGTGGCAAAAGAGTTGAGTTCATTACTCACCAGTGGACAAGAGAGGTGCCTTCTCTTGGATGCCCGATATCAGAAAGAACAACAAACAGAGATAAACAAGTGGTTCAACGACTTCACCATGTTCGTTTAGAAATTCACCATTACTTTAAATTGGTTAAACTTTAGAGTGAGTGTTCGACATCATCTCGAAGGATTCAGTAGCAATGGAATTGAGTTCATTACGGCTGATTAAAAATTTTAAAACTTTTAGAATCTTGATATAAATGGCCTAAATTTGGAAGCGTGTTTTTATTATTTTTTTAATGTTTTACGGGAGAGTGCAACCATTGGGCTATTGCCCTTTTGTTCCACGGTGCGGTATTTTCCATTCCTCATAAAGACACTGCTTCATCATGTACCAATAATAATAAAAAAAGGATACTGCTTCATCGTGAACTATGTGCTGATGCAGACAGCATGTCATTCACTCAGTCATTTTATTTACTATCAGATAAAGTCATGAGAACACCACTCACAGCCCAAGCATTTACTGGCATTACACACGTTGCAGATAAAATAACACACCAGCAGCATTAGAACACAAGGAAAAGTCTCGTTTTTTTATGATGAAAAACTCAAGGAATAGTTGTTATGGTACAAGTCCATGAACCACATGAAATTGATCTAGTTTAGAAGGATGGCAAAGAAACCTCTACTCCCATTTGGTCCGAACCTTAGTGGCATGCCTAAATTCGAAAGATAACGCCAAGCTCCCATCCATCCTCCAGAAAGCAAACCTCTCCACCAACACATAACAAGCAAACTTCCCCCACGCACTCTTCCCTTCATACTCCTCCTTCCCCACAATCCTCTCCACCTCTTCATCACCAATCCATCCTCTCCTGTTCTCCTCCCATCTAATCCTCTCCCATATTGCCAAGCTCAGCCCCACCCCCTTTCCGTTGGAGTCGAGAGGCCTTAACCATATCATCTCATCCCTGTGGGGCTTATTGTCCTGCACTACTTCTTTACCATCCAAGAAAAACATCTCACTTGCTATGAGAGCGTTTACTTCCACGATCTTCTCTTTGCCATCTTGATTCTCGCACGCATATACTTCTTCCCAGAATTGCTCAAGAGTCACCTCATAGAACATGGAACGTTTCATTTGTTTTCCCAACCCCCTCTCTTCCTTCACGAAGATAAATGGACAGTACCACCTCCCAATTACAACCTTCGGAGTCTCTTGAGTAGATATTGGAAAGATCAAACTGGGGAAACGTGCATGAAGGGCTACGTCGAGTCCCAATGCCTCATCCAACTTATACTTCTTAGGCTTTGAAGTGTAAACCTTCCAATACTTCCTTCCTAGTAACCATGGGGGGATCCCATCCGGAGCAACAGACTTGGCGTGAAATCTACCATTCTTGCACTCAATCTCCACTTGTTGGTAAATGTCTCTGTGGTCGAAAGCTCTTGGTTTCGCATCATTTGTGCCATCGCATGAACAACAAATGCTCATTTCCTCTTTAGAACACGTATAAGCTTTCCTACAAATTCCATTTGAAGCATGAAACAACTAATCCTCGTCCAAATAAAACTTCATTAAAAAAAAAAAAAAAAAAAAAAATTGGAGATGGATGAGGGATGTTACCCTTTGTTTCTTCCTCCGGCGATGATAACATAATATCGGTTGGAAGAGAGTGGTTGGTTGATGACTGGGATGAAGACGACAACAGCGCTTTTAGGCTTCAGTTTCTCTCCTTCTTGTGGAGAGCGTTTGATTGTGAGGATCCTGTCCTGGGGGAATGGAAGATCTCGGAGTTGACTTTCTTCACGTTGCACCCAGCAGCTTGGAGCTCCAGCCTCGGGTTCTTGGTCTTCAAGCACGAGATAACCAGAGTTGGGACCGTGGACAGATGGTTGTTGGAAGGCATTTCCAGGAGAATGCTTCAAGACAGATAGTGACCTTGTTGTATACATCTCTCGCCTTCTTTCGTAGAGTAGTTCAGGTTTAGGAAAGATGGAGTAAGGCTTATATAGCTAGAAATACGCGTACTTATAGACGTTTTGGCCTTTGACTCAAACCAAAGTTCACGAACTTTCCCTCCTTGGCTTGGTTAGACTACTCAACTCGTTTGCGCGTCTTGCAGTTCTAGAACCAAGAGACCTGTTCAAATTACAGTGCTAATCTGGTTATGCCCCCACCTTCCGAGGGGCTTGACTTCTAAAACTGCGTTTAGAAACCATGCAAGTTAATTGGCTTCGGTGTTCGACGAAATTCTCTAAGATGACGCGTGTAAGCTTCAACTTTTAAGGTTTCTCTAGCTGATGTTTGAAACTAGCCACAGGTTTGAATAAAATATCCAGTTATTCCTCAACGTTGACTCCGTTAATCTTATAATTAAGCCCAATAATTTATATTGTTTATTCACTTTGACAGTATCAATGGAAGAACCAGTGCACTCCTAAGGAGTAATAGAAGAATGAAACAAGTCAAACACTTGAGGAAACAGATCCCAAGGTTTAATCTGGATATTTCTTCACAAGCAAGAGTGCAATCGTTGGGCTACCATACATACTCTCTAGTTTACCCCATCGTATGCCCCGACCCCCTTTTTTGAGCCACTAGGGATTAAATGGAAAATAAAGTCCTTAATAAACCATCTACCCTGATCACAAAACCTCATTTGGTGCTCATTTATACGAATGGATGACATTAAAAAATTAATTAGTAAACATTAGTGTATATATAGAGAAGACCAGAGTGGTTAGTACGTTTATACTCTCTTTAAAGTACTTCTAAGGAACACACGAGAATATACCATCAAACGCTTATGAGTTATGAGAGGAACTCCTAAAACTGAAACTAGGGAGGAGACAGGCCTCCTCGAGAACTTTGGGACATGAAAGCAGGATACTGGAGATGAGGAAAGAGCTGGCAAAGAGATCAAGTGAGGTGGAGTTTGAATGCTGGAATTTTATAAACTTTTAGAGAACTTAAGTAAAATTTTTATATTGGATGAGACTAGTAAATTTCTTAATTGTTAATTATGTTGCACTACTCCCATCATGCCGCATGCCGAGACTAGCCCAAACTTGATGTAAAGAAATTTGTGAATGACACCCTACTGAAAATAAATGTTGCAGATATGTCTTTTGTGTTGAGTTTGAATTTTGAAAGTTTAAACTTGGACACAAGGATAATTTACTAGAAGCATCATGTTGAAAAGAAATACTACATACAAATTTACTGAGTTTGAACTAGTCCCCGCCAGGGAGTGCCGGAATTAGTAGTTCAATCCTAATGTAATCATTTCTGCACATAACTGCCTGACAGAAAATATTACAGCATCTCCTCTGCCACATTGAGTTTGAGCTAGTTCCAGAAGTCAAATAAACTATGAGAAATAGCTCAGAAAGTCAATGTAACTAGCAATTGCATAAAGCCATACAACCAATTAATATCACACTTTAGAGCCTGCTCGGAAAATCCAGCAAGATTGGGCTCGACTTCGTGCTATTTTCATGGAACGAGAAGCCTATTTGGATATAGCCCGTATTAATCCAACACCTTTACAGCCCGGGTCCTGTGGGATTAGAATGGAATGACCTCCATAGGTCTTTGTCTCTTTTTGGGAACCAACAGACCTACAGGCTGGAGTATATGCGAGGAATTAGATGGGCTCTTAGAAGACTGTGGGCTAGGTGGGTGCAGATTAAAATATTTATAGAACTAATGACTAGAGAGCAAGTAGAGAGACAGGCCTCTTTTTAATATGTGGTTGTTAAAAAATATCTTTAAGCTATGCCAAGTTGTTCTATCTGGTTTCTTTGCTAATCTTTTCAATTGCTTACTAGATCAGGCGAAAGCTTTTTTTTTTTTTTTTTGGAGGTGATGGGGGAAGTCTTTCTTGCTTTAAAAGTCACAGAAATACCTTTTTTATTAAAGCAATACCAAATGCTTTAAGTTCTGAATTTGGCTAAGACCGCCCTGCCAAAGCCCTAATTCTACATTTTTATCTCAAATGGAATTTTTCATAGAATAATTATATAAATACATGATCAAAAGCTTCCGATTAAAAACTATTGAGACAGAGTGTCCAGTCCTGGTCTTCAGTGAATAACAATGAGAACCAAGCTAAGGATTGCCACAAAGCTGACCTAAGACTAGGGCGGCCCATAAACGAAGTCAAGAACATACAAAATTTAAACCATTAAAACAAATAAATAAAAGATTAGAAAGATGATCAAAGAGCATTCATCAAATGGGTCTCTTCGATTACCTACAACTCAACATCAGCAATCCAGAACCAAATAAAAACCAATTGTTGTAGTTTCCAGAATAGAGCACTGATGTACAAAGGATACGGATACCCCGAAAACCTAAGCAGCAGAACCAGAACACCTCCACTACTATGAGTTCATCAGCAAGAACCATGGACAATGGCGAAACTCTGAAGTGGCTCGTCACTTTCAGGTCATATTTGGAGACTTGGGCTTTGGCTCCAACAAGCTGGTATTCTCAGGGATTAGCTCCTACTGGATTTTGGGTAATACACTGGAACATTTTCCATGATCACCTATGTTGGAGTTTGCCAAAGTTCCTCACGGCTAGCAGAATTTACCTTTGAATGATGTGTCTTTCTGTTGTCCATTCCAATGTTTCCTACCAGCTTCAGCACCTACTGTGAGAATAGCCTAAATGGGCTGAAGCAGGCAGGCCCAACCGACTTCAGCGCAGGGCCATGGAGAAGGAGCTTCCGCTCCTTCTTCCTCGGAGCAGAACCGCCGTGGAATGGTGGCCACTCCGCGGCGGTTAAACTCTCCGACCCACCGGGGAGTTAGAGCGGCCGCCGGCCGTTCCGTGGCGTCGATGCCACGATCCTCGCGGGCAGAGCAACCGCCCGCGAGCTTAACCGCCACGGAGAAGGTCTATAAAATCCTCCCATCCCTCTGAGAACACCACCCGAGATCCTCCTCCTCCTCCTCCTCCTTCGGTGGCCACCGCACCATTTCGATTGAGTTCCGCCACCCCCGGATCTCCCTCGGATTTTCCTTTGGGTTTGCCTTGCTTCCCCTGTTCCGAGATCTACCTCCATGTCGGGAGCTCTGTCGCCGGACCGAGCCGCTCCTCGGCTGAGATCCCTCCTCTCCGCCGCCTCCGACACTCACCGGTGAGTTCTCCCTCTCCTTGTCCCTCTGTTCTTCCATTCTAAACCGGATCGAGCTTCCCTTCCCTGTTCTGAATCCAAACCGAGGATGTCCTCGGTTTTCCTCTTCACGGCTGAGCCACCGAGGCACTGTGCCGCAGGCCGCAGCCACCTGGCCGCTGGCCGCGCCTCCACCAGCCACTGGCCGGACCACCGCCACGCTATAGGCCTCCGTTTCCTCTCCTCTCCTCTCCTCTCCTTCCACCTTTCTATTTCCTTTCCCTTTCCTGTTTTTCAGTTCACGGGATGAAGAATTTTGTCATGGGCCGTGTCATCTATTTGGGCCAAGCTCATCCATTGGGTCGTGTCATCTACTTGGGTCGTGCTAATTCATTGTGGGCTGTGATTGGGTCATGTTCATCCATTTAGGCCCAATTCAGTCATGGGCCCTATTAGGGTCGTACCCATTATGGGCCAAAATCTGGTTCAACCATTTGGGCCCTATTGGGCTGTACCCATTGTGGGCCTAAATTTGGCCCAAAGCAACCATGTTGGGCCCTATTGGGGCCATACTCATTGTGGGCCCAACTTAGGACCAGTTCAGCCATTTTGGGCCTTGTTGGGCCGTACCCAATGTGGGCCGAGTTCGGACCCTATTCATCTTGTTGGGTCCTATTCATTCATTGTGAGCCGAGTCTGTTCATTAAAAAGCAGATACATTTATCGATCCAGGTCGACTCAGGCCAAATATCTCTTTTCCAATTTTGGTCAAATCGGACTGAATAGGCCAAGCCTCTGATTGGACTAAACTAAGTGGATAAAGCCGAAAAGTTCAATTTTATATTGTGTATCTCTTTCTCTCTCTAAGCAAGCTCACGTTCTGACTAGATCTAGACCTTTCCTTTGATGGTTGATCCGAACCATTCAGACCAAGCCCAAGACCAGGGTCAGACCAAATTCAGACCCGAGCTAAGATTCTCTCTCTTCCTTTTTCTCCCTTTAGACAAGCTTGCGATCGTAGTGCAAGCCTTGTCCTTCTTATAACTCAGATCCAAGTTGGTCCAGTTTGGAGATCCTGAACCATCCCAGTACCCGGACGGTAGACCTACCAATACTTCAGCTCTAGCTAAATGTGGAAAACGAGGTGGTGTTCACTTGGCGGCCTAGAAGACGGTTTGTCAGCTGACTGGTAGGGGAGGATTGGGAGTTCACTAGCTGATTGAGCGTACGGAGATACTTACGATGAGGATAGCAACTAGATTCCTTTTGGAGCCAAAAAGTCTTTGGGGTACTTTGCTGCGGGCAAGTATGGAGATCCGGCCTCCCCATCTATCTTCCGTATGAGGCATGGATGTTCCTTTATATGGTGGGAGATATGTGCCCGCGCGCCGGTGGTGATGCCGGCAATTAGATGGGAGATTGGGAATGGTCGAGCAATCAGTATACCGGAGGATAGATGGCTGTCGAAGGCTCCATTGCAGGATTGGCCCACATTGATCGACCATGATTGGCTGGCTGGATGTAGAGTACGGGACTTGTTTGTTCAGGAAGGGCGGAGGTGGGACGAGGCCGTAATCAGGCAAATCTTTGGGGAGCAACTTGCTAAGCAGATTCTGGCCCTGGTGATCCATGATGGGGAGATAGGGGACAGGAGAGTATGGGGCATGACCAGAAGATCGGTAGTGCGCACTCGAGACATGTTTAAGGTAGTTGTTAGGCCTCGGGCACGGCAAATCGATGGAGGATGGATATGAAGGATGCACATTCATCTCCGTATTGCTCTATTCCTTTGGAAAGTGGTATGGTGATGCATGCTGACCAGAGGCGTGCTAGTGAGTCGAGGGATAAGGAAAACATTAACAAATCCATCTTTGAGCCTCCATGCCAAAATCTAAATTAAGCCCGAGTTCCTATTAGATGGTCATAGGCTCGCTTTAGTTTAATAAATTCATGTATAGGACCTGCCCATTGTCAAACGTGCCCAGGTCCAAAAGGATTTAACAGACAATAATAGATGCCCGGTTTCAATTTGGAGTAGCCCAAAGACTGAATCCAAAAAAATGACTTGAGGCACATTCAAATTGTATTTTTAAAGCCCATCTCCAGGGAATCAATTTTGTTGGTCAATAGCAAATTTTGAATTATAAACACAAACTACCGAGCGAAGCAATAGAACCAAGTAATATTGATCAAACCACTATCTGTATACCATTACACTTTCAAGCACCAATAACACAAGCAGCAAGCCAGATCATTTTTACATGCAACTGAAACACCAAATACCAAATGAAAGACCGTATTGCACTGGATTTTGGACCACCGGTTCATGTTATTAAACAATACCTAGCATAGAAAACAAAGAAGAAATAGTTCTAATAGTAAGAACCAGGAATGCTCAGGTAGTAGGCCTGGATTGTAAGGGATCATAAAAGACTCACTCCCACTTGGTACTAATTTTGTTGGTGTGTCTGAAATCAAAGATTAAGGGCAAGCTCCCATCCATCCTCTTCAAAGCAAATCTCTCCACCAACACATAACAACTAAACTTCCTCCACCCATTCACCCCTCCATATTCCTCCACCCTCTCTACCTTCTCTTCACCAGCAACCCATCCTCCCCTATTCTGCTCCCATCTCATCCTCTCCCATATCGCCGAACTCAACCCTATCCCTTCTTCCATGGAGTCAAGAGGCTTAAACCACAGCACTCCATCAACACCCCGTTCAACATCTTGCTTGGCTTCCCTACCATTCAACAAAACCATTTCCGCCCGAACACTAGAATTCACTTCCACAACCTTCCTTTCGCCGTACGAATTCTCGCATGTGTATACCTCTTCCCAGTATTGCTCTAGACTCATCTCGTAGAACATAGAAAGCTTCATTTGTTCTTGGAAGCTCCCGTTTTCCTTCACAAACACAAAAGGAATGTACCATTTCCCGACAGCTATCTTCGGAGAATTCATGGCAGATATTGGGAAGTGCAATTCGGGCGGGCGTGCATGCATGGATTTGTTCCTTCCAGAAGCCTCGCTTAAGCTATAATTATTAGGCTTCGAAGCATATACCTTCCAATACTTGCTTCTCAGCAACCAGGGAGGGTACCCATCAGAAGCTACGGACTTGGCAGTGAAGGAACCTTTCTTGCCCACGATCTCCATTTGTTGGTAGATGTTCCTATGATCAAAAGGCTTCGGTTTCACATCCTTTACACAGCGGCAGAAGCAGCATGTTGTCTTGTCCTCCTCTTTTGAGCATGTTAACGCCTTCCTGCAAAATTTCATTGCATCATTGTGTTTAGAAACTGGAATTCATGTCAAGAAGAAGTTTGGAATAAAAGTTGAGAAATATAAATGATGGTACCCCTTATGCTTTCCTTTAACAACGATGACGTAGTAGCGATTTGATGAGAGTGGTTGATCCATAACCGGGACGAAGATTACTACTTCTGTGTGAGTGCTTGTGGTCTCTCCATTTGATTGTGTGTATTCGATGGTGAGGATCCTGTTCTGGGGGAACGGGAGATCCCGGACCCGTGTATCTTTGCACAAGCCCCAACAGCATGTTGGCTCAGCTATTTCCGGCCCTTCATCCTGGAGAACAAGATAGCCTGAGTTCGGACCTTCGGGTGGCGGTTGGAGGCCGGCATCGGGGGAGTTCTTGAAGACCGAAAGTAGCCTTGTGGCATACATTTTTTCTCTTCGCCTTTGGCCTCTGCTTACAGCCTTGCAGGTTATCCAAAAGTTTATCCCTAAATATAGCCACTCGAGTCTTTTTTTTTTTCTTTTTTTCTCTCCGGCTCCCTCTTAAATTGATGTTACTTGGAAGCTTCAACTTCGTGAGTTTTGAAGGAAGCTTCCACAGGTTTGAAAGTTGTATTCTTTTCAATTCATATATAGAGGTCAGGATGCCTAGGTGGCTATCACGTTGCCGTTCGCCGAGGTTTCCTAAGGTTATATGTAATTATTTTATATGTAAAGCATTTTAATTCTTTGACCAAAAAATTATCCAAATCCTTGAGGGGAAAAAGAGTATACCTCCATGCCATATAATAAAACCAGCTATATCATTGGGAAAATCCGCATGACTTACATAGGAAATACCGTATAAATCCAGATGGAATAATCCAGATGGTAATTTTTTTTTTATTCCCATTTGGTTCTTACTTTATTGATACGACTGCAACCAGAAGTCAATGCAACGCTCCCATCATCCTCTTTTTTTGTTTGAGGGAACCACCCACTGTTTTTTCTATTAACTTAATTGGTTAACAACTGTCTATCTTTTTTATCATAAGACCATTCTTGGTTTTGACAAACCGTGGGAATATATCAAAAAGATTAGAGGATCACGTTATCTCCTTCAGATGAGCATGAATGATGCCTTTTTTTTCTGCATTATTTGTTTCTCTCTGAGTGAGAAGAAGTGTAACAATCCAGGACTATGGGCTAAGCTTGCCCTGATACCATTTGTAACAACTTAGGATTCACCCAAAATGGCTAACCGAAAAACACACACCTGTCTGGGTCCTCACAAGAAGCTCAGCTACTTTACTACATCTTTGACTTTGGTCTCACAAAAGGAGATAATGATGGAAGAATTCAGCAGCGTAATGATCCCAGGATCCTTTTATGCTGCATGAGCTTGTTGAATGGGCACTCTTAGAGTCTCTTTATTTCTTCTCCTTGCTGTGCTTTCTATTTTGAGCTATATTTATGAGACTTCTGCAGGCTCATTGGGTTTCTATCTTCTACTTTATCATGTAAATTCTTTCCTTGGTCACCCTAGATTGCATATTAAACCTTTGCTTCTTCATTAGTAAAAATTTCAGGTGACTAGTACGGATGGCTGCCCATTTGTCTCCTTTCCCCTCGTAAAAAGAAAGAAATGAAAGTCTTCCACACCCATTAGCTGCTCAGCATAGATACTTTGATTGGCTATGAAAATTTCCTAATCACTTTGACCTATATATGCCATGACTTGGAGAGGAATCCAATTCTCGTGTTGTTTTGCACTGCATATGGACGACCTAGATTTGGAGAATGGCCCCGATCTCTAATGCTTCAACTATATCTATACTTTGTTTGGAGGATTTTCTACATATTATTAGAGAGAGATCAGGTAGAGATAGCCAGCAATTAGAGGCAATTTTAATATCTTATATAGCTTCTACCCAGGCATGGGAATACATTAATGTTACTACCCAGGCCTTGATGGCTGGAAAAACTGTGGCTCTTTGTTTGTAGGTTCTGCACCTCCTTAGAGGATTTATTTCACTTAGGAGTCACCACTCTATAGTTTACTCAAGATTAATTTTGATGGTAGTGTTCTGAATGGAGGTGATTGGGATGAAGCTAGTTATATTGTCAGGAACACAAGTGGAGCTTTGGTTGCAGCAGATGGAGTTAGATTGGTTGATACTACAGTCTCTATGGTAGAACTTCATGCAGTATGCGAAGGTTTGTTATATGCTACAAAAATTCTGAAAGCAACACATTATCCTTGAAAGAGATTCTTTGATAGTTGTTGGATACAATTGCAACAGTTAAATAAAGCTGACCTGAGCCCAGCCAATAAACGAAGTCAAGGATGAACAAAATTTAAATCATTCAAAACAACTGAAAGAAAGATGAGAAAGATGATCCAAGAACAATCATCAGATGGGTCTCTTAGATTACCTACAAATCAACATCAGCCCTGCAGAACCAAATAAAAACCCACTGTTGCGGTTTCCAAAACAGAGCACTAATGCACAAAGGATAGGGATACCCCAAAAAACTAAGAAGCAGAACCAGAACACCTCCAATGTTATGAGTGCATCAGCCAGAACCATGGCCAATGGTGAAAAGCTGAAGTGGTTCGTCACTTGCAGGTCATATTCGGAGACTTGGGCTTGAGCTCTAACAAGCTGGTATTCTCAGGGATTAGTTCCTGGTGGATTTTGGATAATGCACTGTCATTTTGCATGATCACCTATTTTGGAGTTTGCCAAAGTTCGTCGCGGCCTGCAGAACTTACCTTTGAATGATGCATGTTTCTGTCCGTTGCAGTGTTTCCTACCAGCTTCAGCACCTACACCTGCCACAACAACAAAAGTGAGTTTTCCCGACTCTTACCCGCCAACACAAGAAAGAAGCATCAGCAATTTGGGCACCGCGCCAAAATTTACCAACACTTTTTAATAGTATCGGGAGAAATTCAGATTAGACGACGCTTATAAACGTCGTCACAATCTGACGATGCTTAAAAGCATCGTCGGAAGCCCTCCCAACATATTTTACCCAAGATGACGCTTTAGAAAGCGTCGTTAGAAGCCATAGTGAACGAGCTAATGCAATGCTTTTAAAAGCGTCATCGGAGGCCTAATTATCTTCGGCCTAATCCTCCCCAAAGACGACGCTTTAAAGCGATGTTGGGGGCTTAATAGACGAAAATAGCAATAAAGCCAACACCCTCCCTTTTTCCTTCCTGATTCCAACCCCTCCTCTCTCTCTCTCTCGCACGCGCGAAGAACAAACCCTAACCCTCACCCGGCCACCATCATCCCAGCGCCCTCTCCCCCTTCATGCCATCCCTCCCTCAATGGGGACAACCCTGCGCCATCGAGAAGGGCGCTCTAGGGCACTCCGACCCATCATCTCCCCATTGGCCTCAATCCACGATCTCTCTTCGAGAAGGAGGCAAGGGGTTAAAATGACAGAAGAATTCAAGCATCAGAGTTCCCCGCCATCGCTACGTCTCTCTCCTGCTCTCTTCATTCATCGTTCGCCTCCAACCCCTAGGGTTCAACTCGAGGTGGTCCACTTGATCGCAGGCCTCAGCCTCATATCTCCGGTAAGATTTTTTTTCTGTTTGGTTTTCGGTGTTTGTTAGATCTATTTAGTGTTCAATTGAAAGAGGAGAGGGAATTTAAAAAAAAAGATGAGATGGGATTTTTTAGCCTAAATTGTTACCTGATCGCATGGATCTGGCAAGTGATTTCGATTCCATAGGGTTCCATCCAGAATGACTCGAGAATGTGGGATTTTTTCTTTCTTGGATTAGTGTAGAGAAGGTTGGTCGTCTGGGTTTTTCTTCTCGCCCTTTTCGCTGGCAGCTGGGTTTTCAAGGATTCAAAAAGGAGGAAGATGAAGACCAAGATGAAGATGAAGATGAAGGCCCAATAATGATTTCTACTGTAATTTGTAATTTGTAATATGTAATTTTTATTTATGCTTTCTATTCCTATTGTAATAGATTTTCTATTGTAATTCGTAAAAAAAATCAATAAATTAAGCATTTGTTGTTATTTCTGTGTTGTTGTTCTTGTACTATTAGAAGAAGCAGAATCATGTTGTTGTAATTAGAAGAACCAGTAATGGAGAACATATTTCTTGTTAATCTCTCTCTACAGACCCCACCCCCCCCAAAAAAAAAAAAATAATTAGGTTTATTTAATTTTTTTTTAAAAAAATAATTCTAACGATGCTTTAAAATGTCGTTAGAATTATTATTGCTAACACTTTAAAGTGTCAGCAAAGCTTTCCATTTTTGCCGATGCTTTCCAAAAGCTTGGGCACTTTAGTTCTCCACTTTAACATAAGCGACGCTTTGGAGACATTTTTAAAAGTATCGGAAAGAAAATTACCGATACTTATTAGCGTCAGTAAAGACCATATAAAGGGTTGCCAATGCCTCTTTTTGTTGTAGTGTGCCGACCTAATAAAAACAACATAGAATAGATGAAGCGCACTAGTAATATATTTTGAAAGATGGCAAAGCAAGAAGAAACATGATCTCTTTGAGAAGAGAGCGATTTAGCTACAAAGAGGGTGAAATAAGTACATAATAAAATGTTACAGGAAGAGGCTTAGACCAGAAAAGAGTTGGAGAAGAGTAGAAACTCAGAAAAAAGAGTTCCAATGACAGTATAAAAGTGCCAATTTCCAACTCACTCAACTCTAAAATTGTCACACCCCAAAACCAGCACCCGAATCCGGCACGTGACATGACCGCATGAGCCCTAGAGCAGTGACCAAAAGTTCATGCAAGACCTAAGATGAACAAAATCCAATAATTCCATAATTAATTAATTAATTCAAATAGATAAATCCAAAATGTCCAGATAATCAAATTGGTTCAATTACAAGAACTTCAATGTTCATCGGTATCAAAATATCTAACTAACTGATGACTCTGACACTCGAACTCTACGCCCATCCCGTTCAAGTTTATGCATCCCGTGACTCTGAAAAAGGAAAAGAAGAATGGGTGGTAAGCTTTACAGCCCAGTAAGAATCTCCACATATTCGCACCAACAGAATAATAATATAAGTTTGAAAACCATAAGAAATTATTGCACGCATCATGAAATCACAAACCGACTATCAATAGTACTCGAATAATCAGTATAAATATGCACATCAGATACCAATATAAATCTAGCCACTCAAGAGTGTTATATCATACGATATCTCATAATCTTTATTAGTGTTTTCCATGCTTTCTATTCCGTTCCTTATTAACTTGATCATGATCAATTATCTTTCGGTCTTTGGGCCAAATATCGATCACATTTCCAGCCCATGAGAGCAAACCAATAGTGTCACACTTAGAGCTTGTGACGGGGTAAACCGATAGTGTTACACTTAGAGCCTGTGACGGGCAAACCAACAGTGTCACACTTAGAGCTTGTGACGGGCAAACCAATAGTATCACACTTAGAGCCTATGATGGAGTAAACCAATGATAATGAGACGGACCAAAGTCCATGTTCATTTAATCAGTTCATAACCACACATCAATCCATTTTTATTTCCAGCTTTAGACTAACCATGGTCATATTTTCCGCCTGTGACGGGGCGAACCAGTGTAACAAAGTTAGTCTAGAGCACCACATCCATAAATCCGATTATGCCAGTATAGGTTATGCGCATACATGTATCCATCATAATACCAATTATAAGCAAATACGATTAGAATACAAATTAATATAAAACTATTTTTGCTTCTTACTTATCTGGATTATAGCATATCATACATATATAGGTACAAAAATTTTATATCATGCAGGTCGGCGTATAAGGATTCTTATCTCTTTGCTGACAACCCAGACAAACCAATCACTTGCCCACACCACGATCTATAAATAGGGGTATGCAAAACTTTGCCTAATGTCTTCTTGCCAAAAAAATTGTTCTCCTACAAAACCAAGTCAATATCAAAAATTATTTGAGATATCTGATAATTCAGAAGCCTCTAAAGGGTCCACCAGTATCTAGCATCCTAGGACTATCCAGCAGTCCTCAAACCATGGTCTTCCTGGATCAATCTAGAGAGAGAAAATCCAGTAGGAAGAGAGAGACTAGGGAGAGGAGAGAGAAAAAAATAAGGAACAAGGAAAGATAAGACCAAATAAAACTCCTTTTCTCTCTCTCTTCTTCCTTCTTTCCGATGGGAAGGGGGGAGGGTGCTCGGCAGGAGGCTGTCCATGGCCGGCGACACCCTATGGTCGGCAGCCCATGGCGGTGCCAACCATGTGCCACGCCCGGCAACCAATAGTGTAATTTTTTCTAAGTGTATCAACTAATCTAGAAGAGGAGAATATTGTTGATTCTATAGATAATTTGGAGGAAGCTATGTAATTGTCACTAGTGGTCCCTTCTTTCATTCGGCCGGCCGCTGTTGGGCCAAGAAAGAGTGAGTTTTTCTATGGCTAGCTCTATGCAACAAACTTAATTCATACCGGAGAGGTATCGGCCAGGAAAGCATGATCTGTAAGTCGGGTGCATTCTTTGTGGATCCAGAAATGAAACTGTCACTCACCTCTTCACCAAGTGTCCCTTCACCCGTAGCATTTGGATTGCCATTAAACTGCGGCTGAATATCAGGGGCTGGCCTCGAAATTTTTTTGATCTTTGGACCGGGTGGCGACGCAAAAAACTCAATCCAGCATTCAGAAAAGTGGGTGACCAAACTGATTGCAGCTATTTGCTGGGGGGTGTGGCGAGAACGGAGTGCTAGGATATTTCCCAGAAAAAACTACTCTGTATACTCTATTCTCTTTTTTTTTTTTTTTTCTTTTTTTTTTGGTACATTGGCAGCTCACACATAATGGATACAAGTGCAGCCTAAAGAGTCAGATAATAGAAAAAAATGCAAAGAAGACAAAACAGAGATGTGGTTTTTCTAAATAAAGTCTCCGGAGTGATGAGCTGCATAGGATATCTCCCAATCCGCCGTGTTGTTGGCCTCTCTGAAGACATGCGTAGCCCGAAAGGCAGCGCATTCACCTAAGAGTAGGCAAATGTCGAGAAGCAATCGCATCCCCCAGATAGGATGCCCGGGACTGTGGATTCCCTCAATCCCCATAGCAGAATCCCCCTCAAAGATAATGTGGCCAAGATCCTATCCTTCAGAAATCTCTTCAGAGTATGTTTCATCTTTGCAGTGCCACTCTCCCGGATGCCCATGACATGGCCTGGAATTGCCTGAAGACGCTTCTCCACCCATCCACTTGTAGTTAGCCTTCAATGGATTTTTGGATGAAATGTTATCAAAGAGACTGTACTGTGATGGTGGTAGCTGAATTGAACCGAACGGCACGGCATGCAGAACGGGAACGGAGGCACGTACCCTACATCCTGAATCCCTGATAAGTGTTTACCACCACCCGGCGGCTTCAGTTCCCACTTTATCTTCGGTTCTTTTATTATCTTGCCAGGAGCTCTGTTCTGCGTCTCCAGAAGACTTGAATTTTGTTTGCTGTTCTCTTTTTTTGTTTCATGTCAAAAGGCGAGTTACCGTTGTACTTAATCTCAGCTATTTCTGGAGCTTAGTTTACTCTGTACATTCCTTTCTTCTGTCTCTTCGTAAATCTGGGGGGGGGTTTGCCTCCCATTATCATTCAAAAAAGAGAGGAAGTTTCCTCAGGTTTGAATAAAGTCCACCATTTTTTTTTTGTGAAAAAAATGTTTATAGAGGTCAGGATATCTAAATGGCTATCATATGAGTTTGAGAGGACACCTGGGTATGTAAAGTGCTACTTGCGTCTCTCTTTGATGACCTTTTGTCCAGGGGCTTAAAGCCAAACTGTTCAGTTATCTCTCGGTCCCTCAATTAGAAAATTAAGCTTAGAGGCCCACCATTGACTAGGCTGCAAACTGGGAGAGTAGACACTTCTGGGCATTCTTTCCTATCTCAAATCATTTGAGATTTGCCGATGTACCCACCTGGAAGCTTACTCAGAATGATGTCTTCTCAATTAATTCCTATTACAAGGTCGTCAACAATGGCCGCATCATTTGCCTATATTATAAATTCATATGGAAGGCAGCTACCCTAGAAAACGTCGAGATATTTCTTTGGCTTTCCTTGCTTTACAAACTCCACCTCAGAGAAGTGCTGGCTAAGAAAAGTTAGAAGGTCAAGATTGTGCACCCACCTGGAAGCTTACTCAGAATGATGTCTTTTCCCATTACAAGTTCGTCAACGATGGCGGCTAAGAAAAGTTAGAAAAGTGAAGATTGTGCACCCACCTGGAATAGTTACTCAGAATGATGTCTTTTCCCATTACAAGTTCGTCAACAATGGCGACCTCATTTACCCTAGAAAAGGTCAAGATATTTCTTACTTTGCTTAACAAACTCCATACCAGAGAAGTGCTAGCTAAGAAAAGTTAGCAAGTCAAGATTGTGTTCCATGTAGCTCAAAGGAGTTTGTTTCTCGTTTTACCAAATGCTCCTTGGCCCATAGTTTGTGGAACTCCATCAGAATTCGATTAAAACTTACAGGATGGCCTTCAAACATGCATGATCTTTGGACCGGTTGGAGGCAACGAAAAATTTAGCCTTCATTGAGGAAAGCAGGAGACCAACTTTAGTATATCTCTGTGTTGGAAAATCTGGAAAAATAAAATGCAAAAATCTTCACCAAAAAGACCTCTCTTTACACAACTCTTCAAAAAGCATTGCATACTTTCCACAGTTGGCAGCACTTGTCTTCTAGGAAGAAACTAGATTGTTATCAGAGGTTATGGAATGGCCTTGTGACCTTGGCACATAACCCCGTAGGCTGAACTTTGTTGGTGGCTTCTTGTACCCTGTTTCCTTCTTTCCTTTGTACATAACCACCTTCTATGCATAACTTCTTCTATTAATAAATAGGGGGAAGCTTCATTCTTCCTCTACTTTCTTTTCACAAAAAAAAAAGGCTATCATATTGCCGTTCCACAAAGTTTCCTTAGGTTATGTGTTAATTATTTTAATAAATCTGGTTATACGAGCTTGTTTGAACTCGTTTTCTCAAAGTAGAATTTGATGACAAAGTCTGCACACCGTATTATGTATTAATTAATTCTTTAATTTTGATTATGATTGAGTATGCTACCATGGCAAGGATAAGAGGATTTTTCTTCTATTGTCAAATATTATCCAATTCCGAGAGAGGGGGGGGGGGGGGAGAAGGGGCTTCCATGCCATATAATAAAACCA
>JAOXJJ010000001.1:18116365-18159890 GCA_025769935.1 Phoenix roebelenii | reverse complement strand
CTTTTCATAAATTGGGAGGCATTGCCAAGTAGAAAAGAATAGTAATACATGTCAAGTAGAAAAGATAGATCCCTTCATCTCACGATTCTAATCATGGCAGCATAAGACTTTCATATTCTTCTTCAGATGGTTTTCTATAAATAACCATTGCCTATAATATCCCACCACATAATACAACCTCCAACAATCATAAGGGTAAAGATCTAATCAGAAAGGGTTTTGGTTTGTTTCTTCTTTATCACATTATACATACATCTAGAAAACATCACCAACAGTAAAGAAACTAGATTTAAAACTAGCATCTAACCCACGGGACGCGTAAATAAGATTTTGTTTTATTTGTTTTCACATTGTTACTGAAAAATAATATAGCAGTCTAATAAATTATATTTAAAATATTATGTAGATTTTTCAAAACCATTATGGCGCCATTACAACATTGTAACAACCATTACTTGAACCCGTGGAGTAAATTACATAAGTGTAGGCTAGAGTATTCATTATAATAAATTTCAAGAACACAGATGTGTAGACTAGATTGAGTTTGAGTTAAAACTAAATTATAAACATATAATTGTTATATACGATATTAAATATATTTTCAAAATAAATTAAATACATTCATTTACATATTTTCTTCTCTCATATATAAGTATTCTATTGTATTAAATAAATTATGATTGGTTGATAATGTTTATTTCAATTGTTACATAAATTCTTTTCTAATTGTAATAATGTTTATATAACAAATTAAAAACCATCATTCCATAACCTGCAATTATTTGTTTACATTTTCAATATCAGCTCTCTTGTCCCATTGATTTAGTTAATACACAGCAGTTACCTTATTAATGATAATGTGGAATATGAGAAGGATTTAAATCTCATCACTTATTAGCGTCTAGCAAGCAGTTAAAAAACATTATTCCATATCCTGTAATTAATACATGACTTTAACTAATACGTTGATTTAATCAATACATGGCTTTCACCTTATTAAGGATAATAAAAATGAGAGAAGGATTTAATTAATACATTGATTTGAGTAATCCATGGTTTATATACCTTATGTGGCGAGTGGATAGCTCTGTGCAAGCAAAGCCTCCATTTGGTGTATATATATAAAAGAACTTGGCTCAAAGTTGGGAAGTATGCTATTAAGCCAATCAGGATTATATTTGCCCCTCATCATCAAAGTATAAAAAATTAATAAAGATCAAATTAACATGGTTTTGTTTCTTGCATCTTCATATTTTAAATTATATATGATTTACTACATAACTGCTCTAAGGAGACCTAATAATGTAATAGCAACGAAAACCTAGAGACAATGGCTTGTACGTCATCATTTCTTAACTGCAATGAAAAATTTGACTGAAACATCATGTTATACTTCAACATTAAAAGCAGCAGCATACCTCAACATGATTACCATTAGCTTAAAGCCTGGTAGCCCATCACGTTTTGTAAACCATCATCTCGTGGTCCATCCCTTCCCACTAAAGAAGGCATCCATGGAAACAATTTACCAAGACCCTTGCTTAGTGTACTGGGTGTCAATCGTCTGTCATTAATTCCATACTTAGCTCGTTCAATTGCCTCCATTACATCTTCTCGGGTCACAGTCTCACCACCTGCACATCAAGAAAGCTAAAGATTTGTCATCTACAAAGTTTGTGAATATTTTAATATATCAAAAAAATAATGAGATGGCAGTAAAAGCAAGAAAGATGAAGAAGCTTATGCACAATCACCATGTCACAACAAAACTATTACATGAATGATCACACACAATGTACGCACTATATATGTCAGCCAAAGATTACAAAATCCAGGTCACCCATGGACAGGCTTAGAGAAGTTTCTGTTTACTATTTAGCATGCAGCTCCACTCAAGTAACAAAGTTATAGCACTATTATTTTCAGCTATATGATTCATTTTTTGAATCTCCATATCCTTGCATGTTTCCATATCCATGAAATGGCATAGTTTTCCTATCCATATAAATTTATAACACTTTTACCGATGGGTTTCCCTCTCAACTCCCATAAATATCCCCTCACATTTCCACCTTTCTCATATTACACAGAGATGGCATTAGCCGAGGTAGGTGATAGCTATTAATATAGAGCAGGAGGATAACCAGATCAGCACATCCATTACCAAAGTTGCCTCTTACAATCAGGAGCAGTCCCACTTCCATGTGATCATACCCCTCAACTCATTCTAACATCATAAAATATGATGTTGAATTTTGGGTACAGTCAGCCAAGAAGAAGAAAACCGAAGAAACCAGTTTTTCTTTTTTTAAGAACAAAAACTAACAAGGAACAGTTAGAAATAAACAAAAGGTACAAGGAGAGGAATACAGCATGACTTCATCTTAATGTACAAGAGAAAATATATTTAACAACAACAAAAAGGCCTCAAGTAAGACCATCTAATCCTTCAAATGATCCAATTCAAGTTTGTGCTCGAAGTGTCAGAAGAAAAAGACTTCTAGAGGCACAATATAAGAAATATTTTAAGACCATAACCATCTTATATTAGCACTTCCAAGACATATTAAAGTCAGCCTAACTCTTATTTGCAGGCCTGTCCCGCACTGGTTGTGCAGTCTTTAAATTTCTTTTGGTCATAATAATATGTAGTTTCTAACTAATACAGATTGTGGTTTATCACGTCAAATGCTTCAATTAAATGAATCTTGTTCACAAATGACCCATTTAGTCCTATGCCCATGCTCCTAGTTAGTGTGGCTATATGTGATCTCTTGGACTTGGATATGAACCTTACATTCAGCTTTGATAGCCTTTCTAACAATCGGGTATAATAATGTCAATCTACTCAGGACCCAGATTCAATCCAAATCCAATCTGATCATCCACATCTTGTAGGTAACTTCCTGTTCAGTGACCCCACTAGGATAATTCAAATCAGTTTGATCCAGTAATATATTAGGGTTCAGACGAGGCTCAACCCACCAAACTTCCCCAACCTCAAGTCACTCTTCCTTTCTCTCTTCCCAAAACTTCTCCCTCTCCCCCACTTGACCCCCCTTAACCCTAAAAATTCCCACCACCATGTCCAACAACTAGGAACCAACAATGGATGAAGCTCTTCCTATGAACCAAACATTAAAAAAAAATACAAAATATATAAACACAAATAAAGAATTTGTTAGATTCATCAATTTGGGTTCATGATACACATAATGTGCAGTTTATAACCATTATGAACAAGGAAAGACAGCCCAAATTTCATCAATATCTCATTCTTGGTGTTCCCCTGTGATTTTTTTCTCCTCATCTTTCATAAAAATATTTTGTTGCACCTGCATCATCTACCAAGCAAAGACCAAAACGCAGGCAAATAAAACCACACGAAGATAAAGGTATAACAACATACCAATATTAGAAAGAATGAAAGCAAATTACAGTTTTTCCCTCAACTTCTAGCAATGTATCCACAAGATGGTATCAAAAAAAAATGATCTGGAAAAATAATCATATGATAACTCAAACGGTAATCATATACTCAATGATGACTTAAAAAGAGCACACGACCTCACCTCTTCGAGCAGCTAGCAGAGCAGCCTCATTTACAATGTTGGCTAGATCAGCACCAACAAAGCCTGGGGTGAGAGATGCAATAAGGTTGCAAATAATCTGGGATTCCTCCTCCAGAGGTATTCCCCTTAGATGGACAGAAAGAATCTTTTTCCGCCCATCCAAATCTGGTTCTCCAACAAGAACTTTCCTTGAGAACCGACCAGGTCGGCAGAGAGCTGGATCTAATGCTTCCGGCCTATTTGTTGCTGCAATGACAATCACTTTGGTGTCTGACTCAAAACCATCCATTTCTGTCAGCAACTGGAAAGATACATAAACCAAGTCATGTTTACAGAATTGAATTGTCAAAGAAATAAAAGAATAGGTTTGGAAATTTAAAAGGGATGCCTGGTTCAATGTTTGATCTCGCTCATCATTAAAACTTTTACCACGCTTCCCTCCCACTGCATCCAGCTCATCAATAAATACTATAGATGGTGCACATTTTTTTGCCACATTAAAAAGGTCTCTTATGCGTGCTGCTCCTCTTCCAACAAACAATTCTACAAACTCGCTAGCAGAAACTGAAAAGAATGGAACTCCTGCTTCTCCAGCTACTGCACGGGCTAGTAATGTTTTTCCAGTTCCTGGAGGACCCACAAGCAGCACACCTCTAGGTAGTTTTGCTCCAAGCTTGTCATAGTTTATTGATCCTTGTAAGCAACAAACAACCTATGAAACAATGTTATTTAATCAGAAGATGACAAGGAATGTAAAAAATAGGTTAAAATAGGTTTTTACTATAAAAGAAGCATAGTTAACGTTTCTTCCATCTCCTATCTGAAGAATCAAATAAGCTTATCTACAAACAGTAATCACCTAGATTAAAAATTATCGAACTTGTACTGCAATTAATTATCAAGATTACACTATATTCCTATAGAGAGATCCATACAAGTATCATACCCACCTAAAACAGAGACATTTAATAGAAAAACTCTTAGATTACATGGTACTTGAAAGGTTAATTGGTTGTTTGTTGGAGTTCCACTAGGAAACGGGATGGGAATTATGCTGAAGGTGGTAAACACAGCATTGAAAAGAAGCTTTCCCAGGTTTGTAGAAAAATATTCTCAAGGTGATTAACGCTATATAAAGAAGAAAAATTGTAACTCTCAAGGAGGATGCTTTTTACCAATTGTCTATTCCTTCTAAGCATGGGAAAAGACACCATCCATCATTCTAATGTTCTATCATAGAACATGAGGCCTCACAAAACCTATTCAACCTGTCATGAAGCCCAATCATTTCCATCGTGGGGCAACCCCTTAAAGCTAACTTCATTGCAGAAGAGTCATATATGACTAACAATTTCATAAATTTTGATCTCAAAAATGTGGGAAAATAACAGATTTAAACATGTTAGAAACATAAATAGGAGTTAAGAGGATTGACCAGTTAGGACCCAAGATTAGGGACGGACAGGGTTTGGAATTGGACCTAGGGCTCAACATCATGTGCCAGATCCTGACATATGCTCAAGATTTGGTGCTAGACCCAGAGTAAGAATCAATTTAAACTTATAAAAAATATTTACAAGCAAGGCCATGACTAACCCAACCATGGTCCACAATCTTGGTATCGATTACAGTATCAGTACCTTATCGGTTCAGTACGGTACGGTGTGGTACATCTCTGTGCCGAAATCACTCTCTAACTATTTTTCTCAATTTTCATCTTGGTATATTTCGGTACGAACCGGTACGTACCTCGATACGCTTTGGTATAAGGCAGTATGCCTCAATACAAGCAGTACGAAGCTTGTACTAACTTGAATGTGTGTTTCGCACCGGTTTTATTCCGGTATAGTACAGTATGCCTCGTACCAAGCGGTACAGCAAACCTTGGACCTAGCACACATGGGTCTAGGCCCAACCTAGCCCATTCATTGCACCTTGCTTGCCAACCTAGCTTCATCTTTCGAATGGTAAAGCTCCTTGACTTAGCATATTAGAGTTAAAATTTATGATCTATGAAGACCGGCACTAAATCAAGAAATGGCACGTTATGGTTCATGGTTAAAGTCAATGATAAATTTCAGTTAGAAGATGGTGTTGACCTTCAAACATTATCAAAGAATAAAGCACTACATAGTGCTAAGGAAATGGTTTTGGAAGCTTGCAAACAAGGTGAAGAGCTACTAAAAGAGATTATTGCTACTTGAATGGAGTCAAACCTTGTCCAGCTTGAAAAGAGTGAGTTAAGGTGCAGTACAATGTCATGGTATCTACAGTTGTCATTCCGTAAAAACACACATACGGCTACAAGTTATGATATGCCTATACTTCCTCTTGTATGTTGGCTATCTGTAGCTATGTTTGTGTGAGAAAAAACTAGCTTTGAATACCAAGACATTTCCTGAATCTGAGCCATACTAAACAAATATTTTATTTGTCGATGAGAATGCCGTATAATGTGAACAGCACTATCTCATGAAGTTCAATGCTAAAATTAGCATAAATAGCCTGATATAATATCAAACAGAAAGTTGCAAAAGGAAAAGAAACTTGCAAGAGATTGGATGATTTGAAGGAAAACATAAGGAACAACATTTGCTCAGATAATACATAGGACTTTGGGTTGATTTGGCTAAATGATTTATGTGATCTTTCGCAACCATTATCAGCCAGTGTCACATCGTATTGCATCATTCTACCACATTATAATATAGCATAGTTCATAAAGATCTATAAAAATAAATTTAGTCCAATTCTGGTATATACTGGAAATACTGTATCAGTATGTTATGGCATAATGTATATTGTGCCCTGGAGTGCACCAATAGAGTCATGTTTAATTCCATATATAGGTGTTAAATAACTTTCAATATCAGAGTGTTGACCTCTAACAGTAAGTTTAAATAAAATTTACCTTTGATAGGGATGTCGATGATCCAAGCCAAAAGTCTTTTCTAGCTTAAGCCTTATCTGAATCTGAATTTAGTATTGACTTTTCCAAAATTAGGATTACAGAAATGCAAGCTTATGAACTGCAAAGGAGAAAGAAAGATGTAATAGTGTCCAACGAGCAGGCATCACCTCTGGGCACTGGGAGCTAGAAGTTATGCAACCGAGACTGACTATGATAGTGATCTCTGAACATGTGCAAAATAAGTTTAGAGGTGAATGTTTGGTAATATAACTTAAAGTCTTGTTTCTTTTTCTTTTTCCTTTTTTTGTGTTTTGGGGGGTTGTGTAATTGTTGGCCGAACAAAGAATAATAAAGCAGTAGGATATCTTTTAGCCATCCAATGTGTTAACTAGAGCCTGATCTTCAAAGTAGCCTAAACAAAATATAGATTGCATGAGTTTCCCACCTTTCTCATCAAGAAAAGAAAAGGAAAGAAAAAGAAAAGAACCAACTGAATTTCACAAGCAGATGGCATAACATGGTATCAGCTGCTTAACAATCAGCTAGAAGTATTTGTGAGACGTGCAGATTTCAAATACAGGAAAGTCCAAGATAGCTCAAGTCATAATGAGATTGGTAGAAAAAATTACATTGTCTTGGTGGTAGTTCAGCTAGTTCAAGCTTAAGCTGCAACATAAAATTTGTTGACTGTAAAGCATAATGCAGAATTGGATACCATATACATCCATGCTTTTTCCAATCAACATATGTGGGTGGTCTCCACTACTTAACAGTCAACAGATACATGCACGAGTGGGGTGTATTTAATTATTACGCAATCAAAGAATTTTGTGGTTTAGCTATGGCATTATTTTATATCCAGGATGGAGCACGGGAAAGGTGTGGAATAAGCGTATAACAATTCTTAGCTAGTTCTTTATACAATGCATGCTAGCATCTATCAAACAGAAAGGCCAAACTCGAGCTCTATGTACAATCAGTCCTTTATCAGTTTAACTTCCTAATTTCAGATCTTAAATTTAGAAGTTAATTAAGACAATATGTTCAGCCAAGAGGAGAAAAAACTAAAACTTACCTCCATAAGCTCGTCCTTAGCTGCATCAACGCCCTCCACGTCATCAAAACTAACCCTCTGGTTACTAGGGCGACGCTTCTTTGCAGGGCTATTGGCGGCTGAAAGCTGCCGATAAAGCAGCCACATTAAAGGAGTCAATGGTATCCATAGGGAAATCACTGTGATCAAAATGTTCCTCAGCGATGAAAGTACAGACTGAGGAGCAGAGCTATACATAGTTCCTTTATCTCTCATCAAACCAAGAAGATAGTTCTCATCGTGGTCAATTTTTCTCGTAGAGTACTGCCACTTTGGAGTAGAACTAGCTCTCCTCCCACCAGCAGTCACTGTGCTCTCCGGCGATGTCAATGCACTCCTGTATGCAACATCAGTAGACAATGATGCCTCCGCTACCGACTTTGAACTCTCATAGCTATCACTACGCATGTTAAAGTAAATTCTGCGAGAACCCTCCTCAAAAAGAACAGTCGACACACGCCCGCTCTGAAGATTTAATATCAAATCAGAATATGGAACAACCTTTGAGGCAGGCACCGCCGTGTACTTCAAGAATAAGAAACACACAGCTAGCACAAAAGAAACCGTTGTCGACAAAGTAACCCTCTTTGAATTCCTGTGCAACAAGGTCTTGGCATCCTCTATCAACTCCCTAATCGGAATTCTCTTCAACCTATATGAAAGCAACCGCAGTCTCGGGCGCAATCTCAGAGAAAACCACCTTCTTGAATTCTGCTTCCCTTTCATTCCCAAATAGGTACAGCTCTCTTTGCTATTTCCATCAACCTTCGCAACAACTGGCTTAGCAAACTGCATCCCAGTTCGAGACTTCTTACGAAAACCCAGTAAAGAATCCAATTGAGAACTAAAACAAGAAAGAGAATAGGAAGAAGAAAGATCCTTATGCTTCATCCCTAGAGGCAAGAGCTTGCCTACTCGCACTCTAAATCTGGAACCATTACCATACAAAAGCATTGGCTGATCTTTTAAAAAACAACTATGAGGACGCATAGCTCCATTGATAGCAATCAACGAGATAGGAGCCATAAATATCCCTTGAGAACCAAATGAATAACCTAATCTGAATCACAAGAACCCTTATGAACGAAATCCTCTTGTTTCTTATCACCTCTCAAACGTTGGTGAAGAAATCTTGGGAGAAGGATGTCTACGTACCTTTGTTTCGGATGGAGACTCAGGAACAGGGCTTCCCTCCTTCGACTCCGCTCCTGGGATTAAGGAGGGAGCAACGAGAGAGGCTCGTTTTTTTTCTTACATCTCCGAGGCTTATCCAATGCGAGTTATATCGTTTTCACGGACGGAAAACCTAATATTTGTCTCGGAGGAGATATTTGGAAAGCTGAGTGGGCCTAATAGAGCAAGGAATACTGAGATAATGGACTTGTTGGGCCTTCTTAACCTTAGCCCACTTAGATTTAGGCCGGGCCAGATACAAATGACATCAAAAATATGTCAACCCAAATCCAACCAGTTTACTAATAGAGTTTATTTTGGAATTTTTTATGTAAATATCCTCTTAAAATTTATATTTATTTCTGTACAAAAATAGTATTTTATGAAGGTACAGAAATAAATATAAATTTTAAGAAGATATTCACGCAAATTTAAATTTTTAGAAAAATATTTATGCAAAAGAAAAAATTATTTTATTACACAGGTAACCATTCCTGATCTATAATAGATTGAATCAAGTTAAATAGATTAAATAGGTTAAGCATTGCTACAACTACTTGAATTGGATCCCAAAAAAGTAGATATGGCATGTGTGGTTAATCGTGATCCAATTTACAATCAGCTCGATGCTAGCTTGTGTGGAAATGTCATTCAGTTGCATGGTTAATCATGACCCACTTGTCCATAGTTTTCATGTCCATTATTCGCATGCGTTGTTTTCTTGACCTCATGATTTTAGTATTTTTATTCTTATTAAAATAAATAAATTAGACAACTCTAGTGTAACGACATCAAACAAAATCAGCAAACTTCAAGACAATATCTCCAAAGCAATTGACAATCTGCTGCCCCATTTACCTTTCGATAAACATGGGCGACCTGCAGGAGTCGATGTCTCTGCTCTTAAGTGATCCTCCATATGTAGAGAGCATTTGATGAGTACTAATGGACATGTACCCAATTCAGTTTTGGTGCTTGTTATGAAGTTGCTGTTAGGACCCTTTTGGTTGGTCCACTGTTTAATGCATCTAGTTGTAGCTAACGGGTGCTATATAGCTAGCGGGTGGTTGCCGTGCCTTGTTCCCACAACTAAATAAAACAATTTTTGTTCTCGAAAAAATAAAATACTTTATGAGCAAAGATAAATAAAATACTTTATGAGCAAAGATCATTTAAACATGATATGAAGTACATCGACCTATTTCTTTAGGACAAGCCCTATGCTTGTATGTATTCTCTTTTATTCGCACGGGTCTTTAAAGCTCTTCTTAGGAGTAGGCGGTGTATTTAAATTGTGCATAGGCAAACTAAGTTACCAAGTATTTAGCTGTCCTTGTGAATAATCATGTTGCATACCCAAAAGCGTGATAAATATGAGAGGAGGAAAAAAAAAGGCAAAAAAAAAAAAAAATGATCTTCCAGAGCACTGTTCTTCCAGAGATAAATCCCATCAAAGATGGTATGCTTTAGATACCAGAGCAATCGCATAGCAGCAGCCCAGCGGATAGTAGTAGGCCGATGCATGAACTAGGAGAGGTGATTAACAGCAAAGACAATATCTGGCCGGGTGAGACCGAGATGCTGAAGACCACCAACGATTTTGCGATATGTCGTACTGTCAGCATGAGGGGAACCATCACGAAGAACGAGAGAGTTGCTGGTGGAAAGCGAAGTCTGAACTGTCTTTGCTCCATCCATGTTGGCCCGAGCTAGAAGATCACGCACATATTTGTGCTATAAAAGAAAAAGGCCTTGAGTGGTAGGAATGAACTCAATGCCCAAGAACTAGTGAAGATTGCCCAAGTCTTTGATGGAGAACCGGGCATTCAACTGAGAGATGACGTCGGAAACAATGGAAGAATTACTGCCGGTGATAATAATATCATCAATGTATACCAGGCAGTAACATGTAAAGCTATTTGAAAGATGAATAAATAGAGATGAAAACTATAACTGAGAAGAGCTTCCCAGAGAGACCGATACCAGGAACGGGGTGCGTGCTTGAGGCCATAGATACTCTTCTTTAACTTGCAGACGAAATATGGTTTAGAGGGATCCTCAAACCTAGGAGATTGTTTCCTGAACACGGATTCAGCAAGATCGCCATGAAGAAAAGCATTGTTCACGTCCAATTGTCGAAGGCACCAACCTTTCATAACAGCAAGCGAGAGAATAAGGCGAATGGTGACAGATTTGACAATAGGGCTGACTGATGAAATCTTTTGGCAACTAGGCGAGCTTTGAACCAATTGATGGAGCCATTTGAATTTCGTTTCACCCGAAACGCCCATTTGTTTCCCACAATATTCTGCCCAGCACTAGGAGGAACAAGATCTCGGATTTCATGCTTGAGAAGAGCTGTGATTTCTTCAGACATTGCAGCACGCCAGCGAGAATCCTTGAGAACCTGGCTGACATAGGTTGGTTCGATGGGTGTCGGAAGCAGATATTTGGTGGCAACAAACAACCGCTTTGGACGGTCGATCTTGTTCATGGAGCGAGTGATCATGGGATGATGACGGGCTGGGGGAGGATCCGGAGGTTGTTCCTCAGGAGCAGGAGCAGCCTGATCAGTGGAGGAGGCGAGTGAAGATGGCATAGTGGAAGAAGACGATGTAGGAGACGCAGCCGAAGGTGACGAGGAAGCATCAATAGAAGAACATGCCGGCAATGGTGAGACCCCCAGTGGTACAGGAATCATAGGTGAGGTGGCAGTAGAAAGCATCCGGACAGGAGACAACTGAAGTGGATGGGTGAAGAGAGACTCTTTGCAGAGAAATACAGATTCATTAAATTGAACATGGTGGGAGACATAGAGGCATTTGGTGGGAAGATGAAGACATAGGTAAGCACTCTGGTTAGTGGAGCAGCCAACAAAGAGATACGTGAGGGATTTGGGTTGTAACTTGTGAGTGTTGTAAGGTCGAAGCCACGGATAGCAGAGGCAGCCAAAGGTTCAGAACTTCAGATAGTTAGGTGGCAGACCAAACAGAGCCTCCAGAGGAGACTTATATTTTAGTAATGGAGTAGGCATCCGGTTGATGAGATAAGTGGCAGTGGCGAAGGCATAGGACCAGAACTCTCATGGAAGAGAAGCATGAGTGAGAAGGATGAGGCTTGTTTCAACAACATGACGATGACGATGTTCAGAAACACCATTTTGTTGAGGAGTGTGAGGAGCCGATGTGTAATGGCTGATGCCATGCTCAGAGAGATAGGATCGTAAGGCAACGAACTCTCCACCATTGTCAGAGCAGAGGCTACGAAGTTTGGTGTTGAAATGAGTGGTAACCATACGGTGAAATTGGGGAAATAATGTTCGGACGTCAGACTTCTATTTGAGTGGGAAGAACCACACATATTTTGTAAAATGGTCAATGAAGATAATGTAATATCGGTGACTAGTGAAACTGACAATGGGAGACGAACCCCAAATGTCAGTGTAGAGAAGCTCAAAGGGAGCATTGCTTGTCATACCATGGGAGTGAAAAGGCAACTTGTGAGCTTTATTGATAGCACAAGCGTTCCAAAGTTTGGAACATGACATCGAAATGTTAACAGGAAGCGAGAAGGAACTAACAAGACGCGAAACGACTTTGGGAGAAGGATGACCAAGACGGCTGTGCCAGCCAGCCAAGGAGATCCTCTCATGAATGAACGCAGTTTTCAAATGAGACAGCTGACGCTCACACGAGTCCAGAAGGGGGTACACACCATTGTCACACGGTCCTTGCAGAAGAAGCTTCCCATCCTCCGATCCTTGACAAGAAAAAAAGAGGGATGAAATTCAATGAAAACATCATTTTGCTTGGTGAACTGATGAACCAAGATGAGGTTTTTTTGAAGATCAGGAACACAGAGAGTATCATTAAGATAAAACAGGCCAACAGGAAAGGGAAGAGTCAACGAACCAACGTGAGTCACAGACAAACCTGAACCATCACCAATAACTACTTCATCAGTGCCGTCGTATTAGGAATGTAGATGAAGATTAGAAAGCTTAGTGGTGATGTTGTGGGAAGCTGCTGAATCAATGAGCCAACGCTTGTCAGTCGGATGTGAGGAAGAAGCACAATTTGCAGTGGGCTCGGAAGAGTGCAGTTGGGGGCAATGCTTGGTAATGTGTCCAACACGATCACAGATCTGGCATTTAAGAGCATACCGCTGCTTGGAGTATCGGTGTTTTGAGTCACCTTTGTGATCTGGATTGATGCGAGAGGGGCAGAATGGTCGCCTGGAGGAGCGCAAATTGGAAAACTGCCTGCGTTGGGTGGAATGAGCAGTGGCCACCAGTGCCGGAGAGGATGCCACAAGCCGTTTCAAATAGGCTTCATGGCTGACAAGCATGTCATGAAGTTCCTCAAAGGATAGAGAGGACTCCCGAGCTCGAATGGGAGTAGCAATGTCTCAGAATTCAGGAGCAAGACCATTGAGAACGTAAAGAGTAATGTCATCATTAGACAAGGGAGAATCGATTAGAGCAAGTTCATCAGCAATGGTTTTGACCGATTGTAAGTAGACAGAAACACTGTGGTCACCACGCTAAAGAAGGGTAAGCTCCTCCTTAAGTTGCTTAACCTGCGTGCGGAAGCGGCTGGCATAGAGCTTGGTCAGCTTGCCCCAGGCGTCGTGGCAGGTTTTGGATGATGCGATAAAGGGTACCACAGCATCAGAAACAGAGGCCATGATAGCATTCAGGATGAGTTTATCCTGACAGAACCAGTGGTTGGAGGAAGAACTGGCTGAACCAGACAATGTGCCATCGACATAACCATAGAAGTTATACCCAAGAAGAAGCGACTCAAACTGGGCATGCCAGGAGGGAAAGTTGGTTGGGGTAAGTCGAGCAGAAATCTAGGTTGAGGCATTGATGGCGACAAGGGAATTTTCAGTGGAAGAAAAAGTAGACTGATGCACTGACGAGGAGGAGGAATCAGCCATGGCACAGACGTGAGTCAGAAAGGAAGAGAAACTCAGTGGAGAATGGAAGCTCTGATACCATATAGAAGTATGAACAACAATTTTGCTGAAAGGTTTTTCCACACCACTTCAAGGATTGCATGATATATATATACACGAATACAGCTAAGAACTAGTTACAGAGATTATCCTTTAGTCCCTTGAGTCAAGGGATCTTACAACAACTTGTAACAACTAAGTTGGTTACTGGAAGCATTGTAGACTGGCTCTACAGCAACTTTCAAGATTCAAATCCAAGGTAATTACTAGATAGGCAGACGAGTATGGCTAGTAAAATTATCTTTTGATGCAACACAAATCCTTCTATTAAGATCACTGATACGATGTCTCGCTTTTTAATTTCCATAGATGTATACAGACATCCATCTTTCTTGAATACTTTCCTTATGGTTCAACTGTCGCTCTTCAATGTAAGAAAATAATAGAAGTGCACCAACAAAAAGTGAAAAGAAATTTATCAAGTAAGAAAATAATAAAATGTGATATTTGACGACTTTCTACATTGCCCATTATTATTGAACAAACCAAACCCCAGTAATGACACCCCTTGGACGCATCGACATAAATTTTGACAGCTTATTTACGATATTATTAGTAAGAAAATGGAAATTTTCAGTCGAGTGTGCCATTCAATACCACTTGGTATAATTATAATATGATCGAGAACTAAAAGCTTCATGATGCTACATGGAGAGCTCTCCCTACTCTTCAAGCAGGTACTTGCTCAATTCTTATAAATTTCTTAAGAGAATAAATTCTCGTAAATTTAAGTTTTACATGTAAACAGAAAATCAAAGATAATAATATTAATCAAGACCTGATTTGCAAATACAATCCCTGATTCTGGGTTTCTGCTAATAAACTAGAAACATATGTAGGAATATATCTCTCAGTGGCAGTTTCCAACCATAAACAAATTTTAATGGACTAAAGAGTGTAAACACCAACATAAGGCATGTCTACAGAACCCAACCACATAGTTCCTTTCCTCTCTTCCACTTCACTTATGGAGGTCGCTGCCCTTCTCTCCAGCACCTCTAACACCTTTCCCTCTTGGCTCAACCTCAATGCCACTGGATGATGCTCTGATGGCTCCCCAGTCTTCCCAAAGTCTGAGGCTGTTTGGCCATTTAACTGAACCTTGTCCTGGTTGAGTGCCACCCAGAACTCTCCCCCCGGGTTCCTCTTAATGTTGTCAGGGTAACCAGGGAGTTCTGCAAAGACTTCAAAGGTTCCGTTCCTTGGCCCCTGAAGCCAGTACTTGAGAACCCTACAAGTGCCGGTCTCGGCGATGAGAAGGAAGGTGGTGTCATTACTTATCGCCAATCCATTGGGGAAGGCGAGGCCTCTGATGAGCACCGTCACCTTCTTGGTTTTGGGATCATAATTCATCAACCTTCCAGTGGCGTCTCCCATGATCACAGCCAATATGTAGTCCCTACAAGGACGAGAAAGCATCATCTCTTAAGAAATCATCACAAGGAAGTCATAAGCTATTCATGCATCTTTAGTGTGTGCACCTCATATCCTCGCTCAAGGACGATCGACTAGTGACCTACCAGCTTCAAAATCCAAAATTGCATGTAACAAAAGTTTACAATCACTATTTTTTACTCTAAGGTATTGTTAAATTAGGGTTTGTTCGAGTCAGACGCAACCATGATCACCTGGCTAGGCCTGACTCAATTGGTAGGTCTAAGATTTGGACCGAGACAGGATCGATCTAACTTAACAACCGTACGCCATGACTTAGATGTGAATTTCGGCTAGGTTTGAGTTGGGTTCAAGTCAGGCCAACTTCCAAGCTAGGTCCAAGCTTGCAAGTCATGCACGAACCTAGCGCATGATTGTGAATCATGTCTAGGCTTGGGAGCACAAGCATGGTCCTGCCATCCAGATCAAGCAATTAAGTTAGTTGGTTCCAAAATTAAGTCTGGTCATTATAGGATTTAGGAACAAGACCTACCAACTTGTACACCATATAGAAATGAGCTAACATAAGCATATGATACAATGATGATGCATAACCGGTGCCTTGGTGACTGAATACAACATTCTCACAAATTACCTATGAGAGATTGATCGGATGGCATTGGCTAGCTCTCAGTGAAACAACCAGCGAGTGGTACAGGATTTGATTCCGACCACTACTAATAAAGCACTAGTTCCATGTGCTTCGGCTTGGTTTGCTTGGGGTTTTAGAATGGCCATGAAAGGTATGGATACCTGGCAAGATTAGAGCCCCTCCCAATCTTAGGGCTACGATAGGTATGGATAACTGGCAAGATTAGAGCCCTTACCAACCTTAATTTTTTTCAAAAAAATAAGAAAAAGAGAAAAAGCTTCACATGGAAATCATATTCAAAGAAAAGCATAAGATTGATGTGTATTTTTTTTTTTTTTGTTGCTTCCCTTTCAGACAGACACTTAACAAACAAATTAGTCATTAATGGCATAAATTTTCGAAACAAGAAGCAGATAACTCTAAAAAAAATTAATGCATTGGTAGTATAGATTTTTCCATTAAAATTTATATGTTATGCAAGCATTTTACTATGATATGTTGAAAAAAAAATCACATTGGTGAAATGGTGCATGCGCAAGAAATGGGAAATGCTATATATATCCTTAAGTCGTTGAGTGTAATACGGGCAATAAAGCCTTTCATGAACCACCTATCTATTCATGGCGTATAAATATCTCATTTAGCATCCATTTGACGTGCACCAAGTTTCGGGTTGCATCTTTCATGCGCAAAAAAAAGAAATCGTTGGATCACATCCTGCACTGATCCAACACTGGATTCGCACAAAAGAAGGTGAATCTTTCTTGCATGCAAAAGATACATCTTTCATGCGCATGCAACACACCTGTAGCCGAAGTGGCTTGAGCATGGCCAATGCGGCATTAGATCTTTAAGGAGCCCTACGATATTAACAGGCTCCACAGTTCCAATTTCAAAACTATTGAATATATCATCCTCTTAGAAAGACCCATGCAGACCTAAGACACTACTACATGCTTCACTTGTCTCCTACGTACGTGCCTCTCTATGAGAATTACACACGTAGTTGGGGGGGGGGGAGCCTAGTGCTTTAATGGGAAGATGACCCTAAGTTTATGAGTCAATCTTCTGCCACTAGCTCCAACAGAGTAGGAAAATATAGGGGAAAGAAAAGGTTAGATTTAAATACTTTTAAATTTCATGCAAACGAGACTTTAGAACTACGCATTTACCAAAAAAAATTTAGATCTATGTTCACGTTTATCCAATAGAATCACCGCTCGAACCACAAGCCCCCCTCGAGTGCACATAACGGTGATATGTTGCAAAGGAAAACGGCTGAGTACGAATACCAACAATTTAATGGGAAATTGACAGCTGCTCTAAAATCGACCGTCACTTGATGTTCAACTCCCGTACCATTAGTATTTTGCAATTAACTCTTATATAATTAATTTATCTTCATACATATTTATTCTTATTATGTATATACTTAATTATAATATACATATTGACAAGTAGGATTATAGGTAGACGTAAAACAGTGTCAAAATCAAGGACCAAATATAAAATTTTTAATCAACATCAGCTAAACATAAAGGATGGTCTCCATGTTGGTTTTATAATTAAATATATTAAAATTTTAATATACTATTTCAAAAATATATAAAATTTTAAAATATTATTGTTGAGATTTTAGCATCAGGGTGCAAACAAAAATTTACTAGTGCACACATCAAAGAACATCGTATATACCTGATTTTTTATTTTACTATATTTTCACTAGGTTTGCCTTAAAAAGAAAACCTAAAAATCAACTAGGACGGGACTCCTACTCTTACTGGAGTCCGTCAATCCTACAATTTTAAATAAAATAAACAAAACAATAAAATTGCATCTGTGAAAAGATGCCATCAGTCCATCCTCTCTTCTTTTGTCAAGCTTCTTTCCATCGTTCTCTTTTTTATTAAGCCATCTCTCATGTCTTCTTTTCTCTCCAAATCTCTTTTTTTTCTCCAAATTTATTTTCTTTTTCATAATCAAAAAAGGTTATATATATATAGCATGTATCACAAATCTGATAAGTATGTATTACTAGGTCATATATTGTATTTTGGTGAATAAGATACTTTGAAAACTATAAATCAATTTATCTAAAAATATGTATTGTAATGTTGGATGACTATTTTACTAAAAATATATTATCTGATTGCGTACTACGTATTATATTTCAACTGATGGATTTTTTATGCTTTTAAATTATAAAACTGATGGATTTCGTTAGAAAGAGAAATTTCGCTATCGCGGATTTTTCTTAATTTCCACGTCGAAGCAAGTTTGACTTCTCTCTGTAAGTTCTGCCTCGAACCCGAAACAACCATACCGACAAACCGGTTAATGACTTTATTGCTCAGTAAAATATTTTAGATCGCACTCCATCTCTAGAATAACTCTACGTTACAATGCGAACTCCCCAAGGACCCTCCAAATTCCTTCATGCATTACCTCTACACTACCGTGAGGCCATGGGCGCCTAGCTTATCTCGCATGAATTAACTTTTTATTTTTCTTTTCCTTTTCACTTGAAAATAGAGCTAGCTAAACATCTCTTTAGCAAGAAAATTAAAGATGTATTAGGTTTTAGGGAAACAGAACCAGGCACCTCCTGCGGAATCTAGTGCTACTGTCTGTGAAATACACCACCCCGGTTTCCTGGTCGACATCCAAACCATTAGCGAAGTTAAATGGCTGCCCATCGGCGCCCGTCGCGAGCTGCGTCGCCGCCCCTCCGGTCGGCCCGACGACTAGGAGCCCAAAGTAGGCATCAGCAACATAAAGATCGCCTGTCGCCTTGTAAAACTGCAAACCCAATGGCCTTCCACATATGCTCTCCAACATACTATCGTTAGAGCCATGACAAACTCGGTCCCTGATAACAAAGGAAAAGATGGAGCTCAAGCTGGAAACATTCTTTTGTTAGTCTCTGAATGTCTTTCAAAGAAGCTAGCGAGCATTGTTACCTATACTTGGAATGAACGGCAAAGTCGGCCCAACCAAGGCCTTGGCCCTGCCATTTAACAATGCGACCATCAGAGACCCCAGTGTAGGGACCTCCGCCCAAGTGATCAAAGGCAAGGCTCTCGGGGCCGACCGCGGAGCTGAGTACGAGCCTCTCGAAGTTCAGAAGCTTGCCCATGGCTTTTTGTTGGAAGCCGGAAGTGAAGACAAGGAGAGCGAAGAGGGCGAGGACGGCCAGTGTGGTTGGATCGGTGCTCAAGAGCTTTGCTTCCATGGTGACTCGTAGAGGATGCCACTGAGGGGTGGACATATGTATATAGATCAGGTGCAGAAGAGAGCGTTGTTCTGAAGGGTGGTTGGCGAGACAGCGGTTGCCATTAATATGTTCGAATCCACTGTTGATTTCCATGGAACTACGGAGAAACGTGCGAATGGATCGATGTTCGGAGATGGTGGCAATTATGAACTAGCCATAAAGTTAGTCACCTAACCAGACATGCATGTTTGGTACGCCGGGGGTTTCAAGATTTCGACCGGCGGGGCTGGAGGAAAGGTTTAGATCCTTGACATTACGGCTATCCACCTGGGGACGTTGTTGTTGTGGTTTTGAGGATGGAGCGGGAGAAACAGCATGGGGGGCACTGCAGTCGGGTGAGATGAGGGACACCTCGCGTGGGATGTTTACAATAGTTGTCCATCACGCATTATGTTTGGTTGTTGAGAGAAATGGAAATAAATGACTCCCATAATCCAATTAGGGAGTTTCATTTTTATTCCAATTTTAGAGGGGAATAGAAATATCCTAATTTTCTGAAATTTAATCCCGGCTCCTCTTCCAATATTCAAATCTTATTTGGTCAAATTTACTTGAAAATTTGATTTTTTAAAAATACTCCTTTGTTTAAGTGATTTTCCAAACATACCTCTCCATTTAATCCAGATCCTATTTCGATTCAAATTCCGATCGAATGCATCGAAAGATATAGCTATTTCGATTCTCATTCCAATTCATTTCGATTCTGATTCTAATTTTGATTTCAATTACGAACCAAAGGCACTCTATAAAGAGTAGTGTTGGATCTTTGGTTGGTCTTGCTTCTTTTTGTGGATCTCGCTTTCGTTGGTTGAAGAATAGATTTGGCTAGAGCATTTATTGCCACTTGTTGTATCAATCTTTCTGCTTTGGCTGGGCAGTGACCAGTGGTACGGCCACTGCGTAGGTGCCCGTCCACTGCGTGGGTGCCCGTCCACGTAAGTGACAGAGTGCGCTAGTGGGGCATAGGATGTGATGCTGCCGCAACTGCAGATTGCAAGAGCTATCAGTTGTTGGGGTTGTTTGCCCTTCTCGATGGATGCCGATTGTTCTCTGAGGCTGGCGACTTCTCGATCAAAGCCGAAGTCGTTCACCGAGCCAAAATTGTTTGCCTCGATTTATGTCCAAGAATAGAAAGGTGCGTCAGACCTAAGGTCAAGGTGTCTAGTAATTTCTCTATTTCTTGCCCCCCACTTTCAAGGCCGAGCAATACTCTGGTTTGAGCGATGGAAGTTGAGTAGTTATCTCGATTAAGGACAAGACCTTCGTCTGGCCCTTCACTTTGATTATTGACTCTTATTCCCCGTTCCCTTGCGGTCAGCGAGATAGAGTGGCTAGCCGAGAGGTCTATGAAGCTTAGTTCGATGCTTGAGGGGACATGGAAAGCAGCCTTTGAGCAAGCCGAGCTGTGCGAGGCAAAAACCATGGTAGCCAAGGCGAAGGCCAAGTTAGCCAAGGATGAGTCTAGGTTAGCGGAAGCCAGCACTTCGACCGCGGACCCAGACGGGGTTGAACGAGGCCCAACTATCCGTGAACAGGATGGCCCTCAAAGCTGCAGATCAAAGAGCGACGGACCTTTCTGCGAAACTGTCCCAAGCTGAACAGAGGGCCCAAGAGGCTGAACAGCGGGCAGCTGAAGCCAAACAATGGGCTGACGAGGTCGGGCGGTAGGTCGAGGAGGCCGAGCGACGGGCCAATGGGACTAACTGATGGGTTGCCGAGGCCAGGGAGCATGCCCTTAAGAAGAGCATCGAAGCATGCCAAGCTCAAGCTCTGCGGCGTTTCTTGGGGATGGACTTCTCCATCCTCAATATCAATGATAGTGGCCCTGGTGAAGGCGGCGACTCTGATGGGACGAGGGCGAAGAATGAAGTCTTCTGCCTTGTTATTTTTGCTTGCTTTTCTTTTTGCTCGAGTGAGCTGAGCTTGATGTGCCTCTTTTTGTTTGGTTTCTATTGGGGTCAGTGTGAAAGGATACAACTTTAACGAAAGCGAGGAGTTTTCCAAGTACCTAACTTCGGCTTTGATTTTTGTTATGTTATTATTTGCTCTTTGTTTGAGTCTAGTCGTCATTGTAAGCTTCGACCTTTGGTTGTAGCTCTTTTTGCTCAATTTCTGCCAAGGTTAATATATGTACCAGAAAATAATGAAAGCAGAATTTTTTTTGGAGTACCCAACTTTGATTTTTTCTTATCGTTGAGCCTTCGACGCAGTGTGGGTTCTTCTGTTTGAGTCATTATAGACCTAAAAAGATTGCTTGACTCACCGAGCCTTCGGTTCGGCGGCCGGTTCTCCTACGTAGGTCATTATGGACCTAAAAAGGTCGCTTAACTCACCAAGCCTTTGGAGCGGAGGTTGGTTCTCCTACTCGGGTCTTTATGGACCTGAAGAGGTCACTTGACTCACCAAGTCTTCGGCACAGTAGCCAATTCTCTTTCTTGGATCATTGTGGACCTAAAGAGGTCGCATGACTTGTTGAACCTTCGGCGCGACAGCCGATACTGACCTGAAGAGGTCGCTTGACTTGTCGAGCCTTCGATATGGCAGCCGATCTTTCTATCTCGAAAATATGCTCCTCGAGGCATCTTTGGAGTTAGCTACTAGAGAAAATTCAAGTAGACTCGGTCTTTGGGAGGTTAGTGTCTCCGTTCGTCTTCGAAGTGTGCTCCTAAAGGCATCTCTAGGTTTGACTACCAGAGGAAATCCAAGTGAGCTCGGTCTTTCAGAGGTTAGTGCCTCCGTTCATCTCCAGATTATTCTCCCGAAGGCATCTCTGTGTTTTGCTACTAGAGAAAATCTAAGTAGGCTCGATCTTCTCATCTCAAGAGTATGTTTTCCGAGGCATCTTTAGGGTTGGCTATCAGAAGAAATCCGAGTGCGCTCGATCTTCTAATATCAAGAGTATGCTCTTTGAGGAATCTTTAGGGTTGGCTACTAGAAGAAATTCGAGTGGGCTCAGTCTTCGGAAAGTCGGCGCATCCTTTTCTCTCTGGATTGGGGTCTTAAAAGGATCTCGAGAGAGCTTGGTTTAGGGAGTCCCCAAGCATATGGTGTGCCGGTGACTAAGAATGGGGGTTGTGCTGGCCGGATTCTGGTTGGGTTGGCCACGCCATTGTCTGCTGTAAGCCTTAGACTGACGCGGTCAACGTCTGCACCTATAGAGTAAGCTGGTTGAACTACTCATTATCTACAGATGCGGCAAGCCACTCAAGTGGAGCAAGTTTGGGGCTCCGCAACAACCCTTGGGAGGTTAGAGCGCGGTGTTGCAAAGCACGCAATGCATCGCGATTCCTCATGACTTCATGCTAGTCGTCTCTCCCTTTGATTGAGATTGATGTAGCTAGGGTTGGGCCCTTCCTCTAGCGCCAATCTATTGTCGTCATATTTGGATTGAGGTAGAAGCGTAGTTTGGACAACCCTGAGGTTAACTGGAGACGGGCTAAGTAGGGTGGTTGAGGTGTTGGGCGTTGGATTCCTATGTTGGGTGGCTTGTAAGAAGTCCATTTGCCGAAAGATTTTCAATGGGGGATCATTTGATGCCTAAATCAAAATAATGAAGCAATAGTATGAAAGGAAGAGATTTCAGCGGAGTGAAAGCTCTGTGAGGAGGGTAGTGTATTGCATGTATATTGTGTATTTGAGGTCCCCTGGGTTGCTTTCCTTATATAGAAAGTCAGTTTGTCGTTAATATGATAACAGTTTTGATGCTCAAAATCATATGTTTTATACATAAAATGTAGCACCAGTTAAGTTTTACAAAATGTTAAGGGTGTGAGTAAGTAGATATTTGAATTGCACTTGTGAAAAAATAAAGAAAGATTCTTTATTCATTTATCAAGAAAAAGAACAAAATTGAAGTAATATGTAATCAACTATTATGTACCATTTACTATCATAATGCTTCTATAATAATATTATGAATAATTAGTTCAATATATAAATTAAATTTTATATAATATTAAAAAAATAATAAGGTGAACTAGATTTTATTGGATATAAAATGAGAAAATATGAACTAATCATAATGTTATAGCTTTAAAAGATAGATAATGTAGAAAATGACTGAATCCAATTTGAACCAAAATTATCTGTATTGGAACTTGAAATTAGTATTTCAGTTGTAAATTAGATTTTGATTTCTAGATACCTTGATATGAAACTATGCCATCTCAGATGTTCAAAACTTATTTAAGGATTAATTATTGATGCTTAAAATTGACATAAATAATTAAAGTCATTCAAAAGCAGTCTTACAAAATTCCAAAGTAACATTTGCTAACACAATTCAAATGTCCAAACTAATCTAACTAAAATGCTAATAACTGAAGAAATCATCAAAAAATCTAACGTACTCCCCAATCTCGTGCGATCAAGCCACTGGATCTAAAAAATAGAGAAAATAAAATAATGAGCTACACTAGCCCAGTAAGCAACAAAATACTCCAAAGTATGGTCCGAGCATATCAGATCAAAATACAGGATAATGTCTGGAATAAATCATAAATAACATCATTTTACTATTTTAAAAATTTATTATCATTTTTTCAAAAACTCTGATACCAGAATCTCAACATAATATGCTACGGCCACGTAACCCAGTGGCATAGGTTGCACAGAGTGCCGAAAACCACTATTGTTAGTCACCGGTGGCAACGGTGTCCAGAAACCACTATTCTAATCACCGGTGGCACGGTGTCGAAACCGGTTCCTCACAGATTACAAGTCGATAGGTCCAACATATAATCCCCATTGGTGGGGCCAGAACAGAACAGAACAGAACAGATCATAGCCATGCTGAGAATGCATATATATATATATAACAGATTTCATAAAGTACCCAGTCATAGTTTACGGATTTCAGAGCATATAACAAAATTTTCAAATGAAATTTAAACATGTCAGACCCATTTTACTAAATACAAATCATATTTCGAAATTTAATCCACTAATAGTTATTTTACTAAATAATTTGAAAAATGCATTTTGAAGCATTAAGTTACTTATTTTTTCTCACTTAATCCCTACTTCAGATAGGCGGATCAGGTTCAACTGTTTAAATTTAATTAATTTCTTGTTAATTTTAGAGCTAAGCAAAATTCAGAAATAATACTACTGGGCACGGCCCAACAAGGCCCAGAGTTGGACCATAATGATTATGGCCCGATAGGGCCCGTATCGGACACGGCCCAATGGGCCCGCATAGATCCGGCCCAATAGGGCCCCTAAGGTTGGCCTCTAATTGGTTCATTTATGAAATAAAAATTTATTTTAGGGACCAATATCTAATTACATAGCACCTTTTCGTCATAAAAATCGAGAAAAATGACCAAATAAATATAGTTGGGGACCTTTATGTAATAAATCTTTCTTATAGGGATCAAATACAAATTACAAAAGATCCTTTTGTGAAATAACATACTGCCAAGAGCTTTTCTGCAAAATTTTTCTTTACTAGCCAAATGGGCTCGGGTTCGGGTTCAGGTTTTAGAGTTGAATTGGGTTTCGGGTTCGAGTTCGGGTCTGAACTGGATTTCGGATTTCGGGTTTCGGATTCGGGTTTCAAATAGGCCCAAATTGGGCCCATATAGGATATGGCCCAACTAGGCCTAACCGAGCTAGACTGGGCTTAAGTTGGGTCTGTAATAGACAGGGCCCAACGGGCCCAGTTTGGCCTATGATGGGCCTCCTCCTTCCCCAAACCCCCCACGGACAGGGGAAGAAGGAGAGACGGAAAAGAAAGAGAGCCGGCGGGGTGGCCGGCTTGGGTGGCCGGTGGCCACCCCTCGGTCGACGGCCAACCGGCCGCCATGGCAGCTGGCGGCCGTTGCGGTGACCGATGGAGAGGAGAAGCAACCGGGATGATCTCGGTTTGTGGGGCCGAAATAGAGGGAAGAAAGCATGCTATTTGGCATGGAATAAAGGCAAAAGAGGCTTACTGGTGGTTGACAGAGGCAGCGGGAGGGAGATCTCGGCCACAGCTGCTCGATCCGGTGGTCAAGCGGTGGTGGCGGCGCTAGGAATTGAGGTGATGTGAATCTCCAAAATAAGGGAAGGCATATGGGTGATGGCGATTGATCAGACGGCACGCCGGCCACTTGAGAAGTTAGAGGAGAGGGAGGAGAAGAAGAAGGGAGAGGAAGAGGAGGAAACGGAGGGGAGGGAGGAGGGCAAGGAGGTGGTCTTAGGAGGAAGGAACAAAGGAGGTTTTGTAGCCCATCATAACGGCTCTCCGCCGCAAAAATTGAGGCGGTCGAGCGAAATCCGCGGCCACAGATTGGTGCTGCGGGATACCTGCGACCCATTCACCCCGATTGTCCCCAGAGGAGCTGAAGAGGATGGCAATCGCGATCCTCTGTTTTGACTCTTCCCAAAAAAGGAACGGAGCTGAAGTCGGCTGGGGCTGCTGACTTCAGCCCGTATCTCACATTCTCTCCCCCTTAGAAAAATTTCGTCCTTGAAATTTAACATACATTGGCTTGCAAAAGGGTCCGAATATTTTTCCTTCATCTCGTCCTTCAATTCCCATGTAGCCTAACGTTCTGAGTGATTGCTCCACTGGATCTTGACATAAAAAATTGTGCGCCTTCTTAATACTTGTTCCTTTCTATCAACCACACATACAGGCTGCTTAGGATATGTCAAATCTTCTTTAAGCCACAAGGGGGCCACTTCTATAGGGGGTCATAGAGATTGGTGTGGTACCAGGAATTAAATCAATTGCAGATTCAATTTCTCTGTCTGATGGCAATCCAAGAAGGTTTTCCGAAAAGACATCAGGGTATTCATTCACTACTCGGATATCTTCCAATCTTTGATCTGATTGTCTGATATCAACTATAGTGGCAATATATGTCATACTCCCCTTCCTGAGTAGCCGCTTAATTTGCATAGCAGAGACAGCTCGAGGGAAAGTATAAACACCACTACCTATGACGCTGAATTCAGTGTCTCTAGGGATCTAAAAGTTTATCCATTTTTTTATGGCAGTTAATGGTAGCAAAGTGTGACGCCAACCAGTCCATACCAAGAATTATATCGAAGTCATGCATATCTATAACTATCAAATCAGCAGTCAAGTTTCTATTTACTATCTAAATCGGACAAGTATTGCAGATCTGTTTAGTAATCATCCCACTCCCGACAGGGGTACTAATTTGCAAATTATAATCTAATGGCACACAAGACAGGTTATGTTTTCGCACAAATGTAGATGACACAAAGAAATGTATAGCACTAGAATCAAACAATATATGAGCATAAACAGAAGCAACTGACAAGGTACCTGATGCCACAGTGTTGGATACCTGAGTATCCTGCTGAGTCAGTGTGTAAATATGACCCGGTGAGAATTTCTTTTGTATTCTATCTTTTGTATCTTGTGTTTCCTTCTAGACAATTTCCAGATTCTTGGCCCTGTCTACCAGATCATCATAGTATGTTGAGTGTATCATGGCCAACCCCGACGTAAGTGAGGCTTCAATCCTTCTTCAAATCTCCTCATTCTGGACTCTGCATCCATAACGAGGGTGGGAGCAAACTGAGATAGCTTGTCAAACTCTGCCTCATATTCATCCACGGTCATAGTTCCTTGAGATAGATTTAGAAATTTCCTCTCTAGCTCCCTAAGGCGACTTGAAGGAAAATACATGGAGTAAAAGACGTGCGAAACCTCTGCCAGGTAACTGGCTCATGCTCATGTGCCAATGTGCGCTCCACAGACATCCACCAATGATGAACTTGGTCCTGAAGCATATATATGGCAAATCTAACCTTCTCTTCATCAATGCATTCCATTGCCCTAAAGGCTTTCTCCATTTCATCTATTTAAGCTTCAGCCTCTTGAGGACTAGTCGTGCCCTTAAAAGCCGAAGGAGCCATTCTTTTGAATTCTGCCATACTCCTTTGCTCAGGAGGAGCAACATCTTGCTGGACTAGTTGCTAAGGTTGTTGCCTTTGTTGATGTACTAACCCGACGACCTCCTCGATCAGTTTGAGCATCCGAGTTTGATTTCCGGCGACAGTTTCTGGAGTTGATTGACCCTGGGGCCCTGAGCTATGCGATGCCTCGCCTGTTTGGTTAGTAGGGGCTCTTTCCCGAGAGCCCCCAACCATCCGATTCAAGCTACGAACACGGCGATGCGGCATTCTGATTCAGTGAAAATATATAAATTTTATAAATTTATCCAAACAGAATAATACAAAATAGTTAACAAAACAAATGAGCATTATCCCTTTGTCTAGTTACTACCCCATCTCTCAACTTTTCCGACGAATCCTAGGAATCTTAACATTTAGGCTCAAATATGACTGTTTCTCTTATGATCCCTAGTGATCTTAAACCTGAACTTTGATACCACCAAATCTGTCACACCCCGAGCTCGAGGGGCGGCAGATGCTGCACGCCCGCACGGCGGGTTGCACAGGCGTGCAAGGCATCAGAACATATCGGAGCAAATACAGATGTTCAAAACTTATTTAAGGGTTAATCACATATGCTTAAAATTGACATAAATAATTAAAATCATTCAAAAGCAGTCTTACAAATTCCAAAATAACATTTGCTAATATAATTCAAATATCCAAACTAATCTAACTAAAATGCCAATATCTGAAGAAATCATCGAAAAATCTAACGCACTCCGCAATTCCGTGCGATCAAGCCTCTAGATCTGAAAAATAGAGAAATTAAAATAATAAGCTACACTAGCACAGTAAGCAACAAAATACCCCAAAGTGGGGTCAGAGCATATCAAATCAAAATATAGGATAATGTTTGGAATAAATCATAAATAATATCGTTTTACTATTTTTAAAATTTATTATTATTTTTTCAAAAACTCTGATACCAGAATCTCAACATAATAGGCTACGACCACGTAACCCAGTAGCATGGGTTGCACAGAGTGCCAGAAACCACTATTATTAGTCACCGGTGGCAACGATGTCCAGAAACCACTATTCTAATCGCCGATGGCACGGTGTCGAAATCGGTTTCTCATAGATTACAAGGGTCCAACGTATAATCCCCATTGGCAGGGCTAGAACAGAACAAAACAGATCCTAGCCATGCTGAGAATGCATATATATATATATATATAAACAGATTTCATAAATTACCTACTCATAGTTTACGGATTTCAGAGCATATAACAAAATTTTCATATGAAATTTAAACATGCCAGACCCATTTTACTAAATACAAATCATATTTCAAAATTTAATCCACTAATAGTTATTTTACTAAATAATTTGAAAAATACACTTTGAAGCATTAAGTTACTTACCTCTTCTCCATTAATCCCTACTTCAGATAGGCGGATCAAGTTTACCTGTTTAAATTTAATTAATTTCTTGTTAATTTTAGAGCTAAGCAAAATCCAGAAATAATACTACTGGGCACGGCCCAACAGGGCCCAGAGTTGGTCCATAATGAATATGGCCCGATAGGGCCCACATCGGACATGGCCCAATAGGCCCGCATAGACCCGGCCCAATAGGGCCCCCAAGGTTGGCCTCTAATTGGTTCATTTATGAAATAAAAATTTATTTCAAGGACCAATATCTAATTACATAGCACCATTCCGTAATAAAAATCGAGAAAAATGACCAAATAAATATAGTTGGAGACCTTTATGTAATAAATCTTTCTTATAGGGATCAAATGCAAATTATAGAATATCCTTTTGTGAAATAACATACTACCAAGGGCTTTTCTGTAAAATTTTTCTTTACTGGCCAAATGGGCTCGGGCTTGGGCTCGGGTTCGGGCTTGGGTTTCGGGTTTCGGGTTCAGTTTGGCCCGTGATGGGCCTCCTCCTTCCCCAAACCCCCCACGGACAGGGGAAGAAGGAGAGACGGAAAAGAAAGAGGGCCGGCGGGGTGGCCGGCTTGGGTGGCCTCCGGCCACCCCTCGGTCGACGGCCAGCCGGCCGCCATGGCGGCTGGCATCCGTTGCGGCGGCTGGCGTCCGTTGCGGTGGCTGACGGGAAAGAGAAGCAACCGAGATGATCTCGATTTGTGGAGCCGAAACAGAGGGAAGAAAGCATGCTATTTGGCATGGAATAAAGGCAAAAGAGGCTTACCGATGGTTGACGGAGGCGGCAGGAGGGAGATCTCGGCCACAGCTGCTCAATCCGATGGTCAAGCGGCAGTGGCGACGCTCGGAATCGAGGTGATGTGAATCTCCAAAACAGGGGAAGGCATATGGGTGATGGCAATTGATCGGGCGGCATGCCGGCCACTTGAGAAGCAAGAGGAGAGGGAGGAGAAGAAGAAGGGAGAGGAAGAGGAGGAGACGGAGGAGAGGGAGGAGGGCTCGGAGGTGGTCTTAGGAGGAAGGAACAAAGGGGGTTTTGTAGCCCATCGTAACGTTTCTTCGCTATGAAAATCGCGGCGATCGAGCGAAATCCGCGGCCGCGGATTGACTGAAGGGGGGTGCCGCGGGATACTCACGACCCCTTCACCCCGATTGTCCCCGGAGGAGCCGGAGAGGATCGCAATCGCGATCCTCTGTTTCGGCTCTTCCCAAAAGAGGAACGAGACTGAAGTCAGCTGGGGTTGCCAACTTTAGCCCGTATCTCACAGAAACAGTGGCTTAAATTTTATATTTCGGTATCCACCAATATCTTATCTTTTGCTTACTTTTTGAATTCCAACATGTAGATGATTTCAAGCATCAAGCAAATCCTCATTTATAAATGAAAATTTGTTGCAAGATTTAATCTTGTTTTAATTTGTTGCAATTCTATCCATGCGACAGTAATGGTTTCTTTCATACATGTTTTATTTATTATCTAGAATTCACAGAAATCTCATGCTTATTTTTTGCATTGTGTTATATATTAGTTTGTAGACGATCACTTCGAACTGTTTTTAAGTTGGCCGGACCACATGATTCTCATCAATTGTTTGATAGTGGAGTCAATCAAATTTTTGATGTAAATAGGTAGTCAGCTTGCAAAAGAATGTGATATGGATGACTGAACCATTTATCCTTACAAGCACAAACCTTAATTACTCTTTCAGATTCTGTATTCCCCACCAACACTTCCTCAGAGTGGTATCATTTACCAAAATGGTGGCAAACCGCCTCACTTTTAATTGTGAATGAAATGAGGCAAATAAAGCCTAACGAAAAAAGTAAAGAATTAGAAAAAAGACAGAGAGTGAGGGAGAGAGAAGAAAGAAAAGAGGTAGCAACAACATCTAGGCCCAAACACAATTTGAAACCAACCCACATAACATCTACCTTGTTCCAAAACTTGGATCTGCTTTTGCCCATTCCAAGCCCATATACATTCAAAGCCAAGCTCCATCTAGATTTCAAATTCAAAATTTAAACTTTCAAATTAAAAACTTGTATTTCAAAATTCAAAACTCCACACTTCACTCTAATTTGCCGGTCTTGCCATGTTGTGTGCATTGATAATTCTGGATGATCTTGTACATCTTGAAACTCTGACGGGAATCATGATTATAGGAGGAAAACCACTGCCTCTTATAGGATAGTTGTTACAGCCAAGTGGTATGCCAAAAAGCAGCTTCAAGTAATGAAGTCTAACTTGTTCCATCGCAGATTTTAAATAAGCAATTGTGTATGAGATATAAATATTCTATCTAGATTCTTAACTTGCAGATTTTACAATTGTTACAAACAAGAGGGTCTACCAATATGCAGTGATTAAGTCTAAATAGTTCCCTCATGAATTTTAATGAGCAATTGTATAGGAGATATAAATATTCCACCTAGATATTGTCTGGTTCTGGGGTCCGTACGCACGCGCATGCGCCGCTCAGACCTATCTCCGATTTTGTTTTCCACCCAAAATGCGTCTGCAGGATTTGGAGACACCCGCCTCATATGCTCAGGCTCTAAAATAAATCTAGCCGATGTGGGATCTTTCATTTATAACAACCCATGACCTCATCCAAAATAGCTAGCTGGAAGGTATTATTTGGGTTCCTTGATCCTGTATAAGTACCCTACCTAGTGAATAACCGATGTTGAACTAAACACACGTCTGTTCGGATCCTCACATACTCCTCCCGTTCAAGCCCTGACGTCTTCGTCAGGCTAAGGGTTCAAATCCATTCAAATATAATCACAAACATCATGATTGGCTCGTAGTCAGCCCTAATAGATCCGTGCTGCAGTGCCCCCTAGTCTATATAAGTTATGGGACAGATTCACTCTGATACCATTTGTAACAACCCAAGAATTCACCCAAAATGACTAGCCGAAAGTTATTATTTGGTTTTTTTGATTCTGTATAAGTACCCAAAATTTACCCAACAAATAATCGATGTGGGACTAAACACACGCTCGTACGAATCCTCACAGGAAGTTTGTTTTCAGTCCCACATTTGCTGTGCAATATTGCATGACATCTTTGGTTGTAATCTTACCAAGCATAGGGCCACATATTGTTTCCCATACTGAATGCCATGAGCTTTGTGGTAAGACCACAAAATAAAAGATAAAATCAAGTGCCTAGCGCATGAGATTAGTTTTGTCCTATGTTCGCAGGCTCAAGACGATATAAGATTTGAAAAGTAAAATGGTGGTAAGACCATAAAGTAAAAGACAGAATCATGTGTTTAGGGCATGAGATTATTTTTGTCCTATGATTGTAAGCTCAGGACGAGAAAAGATTTGAAAAGTAAAATGGTGTTATTATTGGTGGTATCCTTAGCTAACATCACATAGTAATCCCCGTATGTATGGAGTTTTGCTCCTTTTTGGCCTTTATATTCTTCTCTCTATATTAATCAATGCTAATGCACTTCATCAACTAGCTGATTTTATGTTTAATTAATCATATCTAAACATTTGACTCCAACAATATGTTCTGTGGAGAGCTGAGATATATATAATAATGTTGACGTTTAGAAGATGGTGAAGGTTAATCTTTTAAAGAGGGAGCATCCACATCCATAAACTTTGGCAGATGTTTGGTGGGTCTGACTCAGATACACATAATCCCTATCTCAGTGACCTTCTGATGCTTTGCTGGCACTGGTTAACATGAAAACATTCATGACTACGTGTCAATGTATTATTAGACGGAGCTTAAATTATGATTATAATAATCATTGTTGAGGATTGGCTTTAAAGAGTTCTGGCAGGGCAGCAGAATCGAACTCATGACCTCGTTTGGATGCCATTGAGATCTCCAAGCTAAGGCCTTCCATGATGGAATAAATAGTATGGAACGCAATGCATGCACGGATACGTGTGTGGTGCAGCTTAGTCCACAATTATAATAGTGGAAAAGACCAAAATGGACCTAATAGAATACCAGAGGATCCCATATGATGGACCAATTATAGGTTGTTTGATGTGATCATGGATTTGTTCTTAATTTTATGATGATAATAATTATAAAGAAACACACGTAGACATAAATATAAAGCAGAAACAAAACCATAAAGTAAACTTAGCAAATTTTGATGCAGAGGCACCGTAATTTCTATAAACGCTATCGATCAATGCCCTTGTGAAGTGATTTAATTTGCTTGCTTTTATTTGGTGTCATGCATAAGGAATGGTGATGCACATGTTATAAATTGGCAATGCAAACAAATCAACTATTAAATTGATGAATTTGGTGCATATTCAAAATAAACTAGAATGCATTTCGACCGATATTCTGAATTTGTGATATAAATAGTTTTTAACTTTTGTCGAAAACCTAAGTCTAAGACAAATTTGGCATACGGTATGGTCCCACATAACTTGAAATTTTATTTTATTTTGCTAAAATAGAGAGGAAAGATCCACAACTATATTTTTAAAAATAAAACATCATACGCATCATCATACTAGGTAAGTCCATGAGAGAATAGAAATCTTTATTGGACCCCATTACAGCAAGCTTATCAGCCAGTTGATTTGCTTCTTTGAACATGTGGCTTGTATGAAACAAGGATAGCGATTGCTGAAAACCATTCGTAGAAAAACAAGAGACATTACGGGTACACAAAACCAATTTGGCAATACATAACTCTTGAATTGTTTATTGAGATTTATGACAAGCTAAATGCATTCCAAGTTATAAATCCCCAGGGATATTTGATGATTCATTCCCTTGCAGCTCATCAGACCAATAACAAGAAAGTGTGATGCCGTAAGATTCCATAAGACTCAAGGACTCCTAGACTAGGAGCGGCACTTACGTGATTATAACAATCTTCAGTGTCGAAGTGCAAGGAGTCCATTCTATGCAGTACTATAAATTGCATAGGGTACCCCTCTCTTCAAATACGAGTCGAAGAAGAACCAAGTAGCCCTAGGCCTTGGAGTAATCGTCTCTTCTTCGTTCTTCTTCTTCCTCTCAGGATTCTTGGTTTCCACCGAGAGTTACTGCGCTTCTACGGGCTCTAGTTTTCTCTCTATTTGAGGCGATCTCTCGGCTTCGCTTTTTTCTTCTTTGAATTTCTTGATCTTTTGAAGAATTCTTGATTTATAGTTTACTGGAAGCTTTGGCGATTATGCCAACATCTCGTTCTTTTGTTCTTTAAGCTTAGATCTTTTTTGCTTGTCCTGCATGGAGAACTTTTACATTATCTGTCAATCTTTATAAATCTTGCATGGTAAATGTTTTGGCATAGATTGCTATGATAACTTATGATCCCGGTTTACCCCCTCTCATTAGTGTTTATTTTCTTTTTTAAAATTTTTACGGGTAATATGATGCATTTTTCTAGGGTTTGTTATGCAGTAATTTTGAGCATACTAAGTTTTCAGAGGAAAATCCTCTCAAAAAAGCAAAAGTGTCATGTGAGTGGAAAGACAGGTTGTTTGATACTTTTGTCTCTTCGATGCAAATTTTTCTTTCTTTCTCCGAGGACCCATTTTAGTCCCACATCAACTATTTGATGAACCAAGGAACCCAAGTAATGCCTTTGGGCTAGCTTTGTTGGATGAGGTCCTAAGATGTTACAAATGATATCAAAGCGGAATCAGCCCATAGCTTATGTAGATTAGGGATACTGCAACACGAGCTTATTTGAGGCTAACCATGGGCTGAATGTGGTGTGTTTGTGATTGGATTTAACTAGATTTGGATCCTTAACTTGGTGAGAATACTAGGGCTAAAATGGGATTGGTGTGTTTGTGATTGAATGTAATTGAATTTGAACCCTTAGCCTGACGAGGACATCGGAACTTAGATATCTTCTAACTGTTCATTGGAAGATCCTGGATAGTTATACAAGGTCAAGAATTGAAACAATACCTTCCGGCTAGCCTTTTTGAGTGAGGTCCTATATCGTTACACTTCTATGAAATCATTAACTGAAATAAAGAATCAAATGGTCATTTGTTGTATGAGTACGTTGTATGGGATAAATTTCTAAGGAGAACATGTTGATGATAACTTATTTTGCATGAGAGAGAAGAATGGCTGGTGATTTCGGCCCATATCAATGATTGCTCTTTCTTTTATCCCATTAGTATTTATATCTAATGGTATTTTTTACTGTAACTAGAAGTCACAATTAGCCATTACTGATTCATTGTAAAGATCTTCATTGCCATCACGTATGAAATATGACGCATCTCTTCCTTTTTCTTGATATTCTTTGGTCTCTTCTTGAGTATTATGAGCATGCCGTTGTATATAAAGAATTCATTACTATTGATCATTGAAAAGCCAACAGAGAGGAAAATATTTTGGCAAGTCTAAAAATACTTCCTGTTTCCTAGTTGATGTGACACCGAATTATATTGTAGCAGACTCTGATTTAGAGAAGTTATCGGAATGATTTATATTGTGGAAACTAATTTATATTTTGTAATGTATCATTTAATCACCCAAGTGCAGAAGAAACATTCCTATTGCGGTGCTGCTCTGTCTTGCTCTTTATCTTATGATTTTTCTTGTGTTTGCCAATAGAAATATATGGTTGGGTTTTAGTGAGTTACTTCTGTAAATTCATTGAAAGCCTCTCTAATTTAATTTTTGATTCCTTGCCCATAGTTTCTATCCTGAAATATTTTTTAATTTTTCACCTTTTTGGTTGATGACTTCTCCAGGCAAGACTGAATGTTTTAATGGAGGCAAAACATGGTGACAAATTGAGTAATAAATATTTACACTATGAAGCTCCTCTAGGCTACAGCATTGAAGATATTCGTCCCCACGGTGGCATCAAGAGGTTCAGATCTGCTGCATATTCCAACGTATGTTCAACTGTGTTCCTTTCTATTTCCTAAATGATATCCATTTTTAATGCTTATAGTTATGATATATTGTGCAAGAAACATTTTGCAGTGATAATTTGTCAATTTTTGTAATCAATTAATGCATGTAGATAGCTATTATGTGACTTCCTGTTGACTGATAAATATGTTTTCCACTCCAATTGAACTTCTTTAGGAAATACCAGATCATCTTCAAGTCCAGAGGTTACCTACTGCTAATACTATTCCTGTGGACTTTATAAGGTTTTCTCAGTACTTACCAAAAATTTTGCCTATGGATTACTAAAGTTTTAGTTAGAAATAATAAGTTGATTTTGATTTGAAACTCTGTTTGAAAGTTGTCTCAGATGTCACTCTCCTGGGGCTTATAAAATTTAGTAAATGAGGAGAAATATGGCAAAGTTGACACTAAGTTAGAGTTGATACCTTCTCATACTTTTGAAGAATTGGAATCTTTAACAGCTGAGTTTTCTGAGATGCAAATGCCCAGAAAACTGATGGAAAAAATAACTCTATAGCAGTGATCTGGCTGGACAACAAATCAACATGATACAAATAGATGATCACAAGAAACATACCACAAGCCAACCCAGCCTTGTCTCAGCTGGTTGGCACTCGTCTCCATTTCGGAGAGGTGCAGAGTTCAATTCCCTGGTTGTGGTGCCCCCACCATATTTCCCTAAGAGATTAAGAACTATATCCCACTTGTTGCTAATCTTCTCACTGCTATTCCAATGTCCTTGAAATTTGGATGCCTTTTCTCATAGAATTTTATTTTCCAGAAATTAGTTTTGGAAGTTAAATTTCCTTGACAGGAGAGTAATATCGAATTCTGTTGGACTTGGAGATACAAATTCTGGCTGACTGATATTTTGTATATTTATTTGGGCTAATCCACATGACTACAATCTGCTTCTCAACTCTAATGCTAGCTCCTTGGTGTTTTGTGTGCAGTGTGCTCGGAAGCCCTCCTGATGACCCTCCATGTGTAGTCTCCCTCGGTGCCCGATAACTTATATTTGCTCATAGTGTTCTTTTTCTCCCTTGGTCTTCCTTTAATTTCATTCTGCAGCTAGTTGTTTCCTTAGTGGATTGAGATGGCCTTGCCCATCTCTGCACCAGGATTTGAGGGCTGTGAAAAGCGACTTGAAATCTCATTCTTCGAGCCATCCATCTTTGCTGACCCTGGTGGAAATGGCCTTCAATCTCTCTCCAGAGCTCAAATTGATGGTATACTGAAACCGGCAGAATGCAGGATAGTGGCATCACTGTCAAACAAAATTGTTGACTCCTATGTTCTATCAGAGTCCAGTCTCTTCATATACTCTTACAAGATTATCATTAAGACCTGTGGCACCACAAAGCTGCTCTCGTCGGTCCCTCCCATTCTTGAGCTGGCCAAAGAGTTATCACTCTCAGTAAAATCTGTGAGATACACCCATGGGAGCTTCAAATTTCCACAAGCACAGCCATTCCCCTACCACAGCTTCTCAGAAGAAGTTGCCATCCTTGACAGCCATTTCGGGAGGCTTGGTCTGGGCTGCAAGGCGTATGTTATGAGTAGTGTGGTTAAGTCTCAGAAGTGGCATGTTTACTCTGCCTCAGCTAAATCAGCAGACCATCCACTCTACACTGTGGAAATGTGCATGACCGGATTGGACAAGAAGCTTGCTTCAGTCTTCTACAAGAGCCAGCACAACTCAGCATCCAAGATGACCATCGCTTCGGGTATTAGTAATATACTCCCTGGCTCTGAGATATGTGATTTTCAGTTTGATCCTTGCGGATACTCCATGAATGCCATCGAAGGACCTGCAATGTCTACGATTCACGTCACGCCGGAAGATGGTTTCAGCTATGCAAGCTTTGAAGCAATGGGTTATGACCCTGAAGCAGTCAACATGAGCCAACTGATTGCAAGAGTTTTGGCATGTTTCCAACCAAAGGAACTCTCTGTTGCGATTCATGCAGACGGTGAGGGATGTTTATTGGAATCTGGCTTTGATATAGCAGGTTATGTCAGCGGGGCCAAAAGCTATCAGGAGCTTGGAAATGGGGGTGGCTTGGTTTTCCAGAGTTTCAGGATCAGTGATTGTGGGTTGCCAAGATCTATTCTTAAGGGTTGCTGGGAAGGAGGAGAAGAGGAACTGGCAAATGCTTGAACTGCATTGCATGTATATGCTGACTTGCATATTGTCTTTGGTAGGGTTTCTTTTGAGAATTATCCTATGCAAGTTATCACTGCAACTCTTTATATCATGGAAATATAACTCTGGACAGTGTTTACCAGCATTTGAATTGGTGAATTGGAACTAGACTAGCAAGCTCATGTCTGAGTGGGAAATGATTTTTGTTGCTGCTATAGGTTCTTTCTTTTCATTGGTGATATGGTGGATTAGCATTGTGGCAAGATAAGTGTTCATGCTGTTGATCTTGTGTTTTACGGTATGGTGTTATCTTCTTCATTCACTCATATGGCAAAAAATTCAGCTAGTTAAGTTACTGCAGAATGGCACGGATAATGCACAATCACCATCAGCATTGTGTCTATATGGATTTATCTTTGTCTCTCTGTTCTATGATGGTTCCTTCTCTGTTCGGGAAAAGCACTCTAAGAAAACTGTATGATGATCAATAGCAGTTAACACATTATGGTGTGAAAGGGAATGAACATGAATTGGCATCAGATCATTTTCCAACATGGCACACCCTAAGAAGCACCTAAATCTCAAACCCACCCTACTTCCTCTCTGAATGCAACGTATGGACACAGGTTGATTTCTGATGTTCAAAAACCTCATCCAGTTGGTAACAACCATGCTGCAAGAGATTATTCCACTTTAGTTTGTAGTGAAATTAAGAACCAACTGGAATGATGGACCAATCAAATGGTTTGTGGCTGAAGTTACAATCCTGAAATTCTTTGCTGAATGTGATTTGGATTCTTGTGGGCAAGGCTGTAGTTTAGGTTTGTAATAAAATTATGAAAAGTTTGGTGCAGAACAAAGGTTTATATCATTTGCTTATGAAGGCCTGCACGCTGAGATCATTTAAACAGGTGACACAGACTCGTCCATGAATTGGCTCCTTGGCCAACAATTGGACATTTTGGCTGTTACCAGTTTTGTGTAAATCCCATGACATCTGCTATTCAGCAGTTCCATTCTCATCAGATATCTGAATTCAATGACAATCTAAACATCTAGTTCAGACTCTGCTGGGCTCCATGACCAAATAATCCCACTTTATGATCATTCCCACAATTTAATTGCCTTTACTTAGTTCTGAATAATTTGACACAAAATGTTCTAGCACATTGATGATCAGTTTAGCAGTAATATAAATGTTTTGGCTTACATGCCTAGCTCTTTTCTGACAACATAGTAAGAAATAATATGCAACATCTGTCGGTAATCTGGAATCTCTGGTCTGCTCAACCATCTCAAGTCTCTACAAAACACTGCAAACTTTCTCAATCCGAATCAGTCCTCTGATGGTGCTAAGTGAGTGCCACATTGCTCCACCCTGTCTGTAAATCTCTACAAAGAGATTGCCAGAAAAATAAAATTACCAGATGCAATCTGTTGGAGTTAGATTTATGTATTAGGGGAAGCTAAATAACCTCTAAGAAGGGGTCTTGGGTTTAAACTGAAAGTTCAAATAAAGAAAGACATCCAAGGTATATGTTCACAAAAACAGTGAGAAGAAAATCTGAGATGTTTAATTTTAAAGGATCTCGATGTAAAAGAAAATTTGTAGCATACCAGAATATGCAAAACTGATACTGAATATAGATGGAAAAAAAGCCATGCTGCCTGTTCTGAAATCTCTGGGATCGCAGCACATCACAGATTACAAAACCATATTGTGGCTTCATGAACACAAGCTAATTCATATCAAGTTGTTGATCAGGCCAAACTAAAGACAACAACCACTGATTAGCTCATTATACATGAAAACTTAACTTAATACATGCATATCAATTTGGTAAGGAGTCTAATCATGCCCAAAATGGGACTCTAAAATTGAAACAGCTTGTTAAATTTCCAGGAGAAAGAAAACAAATCATGCATGAGTAAATTGGATTCCATAGTATCTGAGTAAATTCACATCAGGGGTTTGATGCAATGCTGAATCCTGGTTCTCCCTGACCATATGAAGCTTGAGTTCTGAGTAACACTAAAACACTTCCGAGCTCTGAAGAAGCTCACCTAGCAGTTACTTGTGCACCTCTGCCACTTTCATATTCAGGTATCTGTTTGAAAACAGTCATAACATGAATCAATGTCACTTAGACTGCAAATAATGCTAGCATTTTTAAGCTTTTTCATTCCAATAGCAGAGAACTAGACATTTCCAACATGGACCTTGCGCAAAAATTAGTAATCAATGATGTGAATCCCTTTGCATGACCAAACTAATGTGTCATCACTTAGTCAGTACATAATATTAGAATTTTGTGCCACTGTATATGAGCTACGCATGAAGAGGTAGCTTTATTTAGACTATTTCAGATTAAGTCATTTATAAAAAACCAGCCTCCCATGTATTTAAGACTCTTTTTAAATATATATATATATATATATATATATGGGGTCAGAAATTAGTAGATTGTCAAAGTTAATTTGATGTAGAAATAAACTAACAATGGGATTGGCACTTAGTTCCGAGCATAAGATGATGATGATAACCAGAGTTCTTATAGCCCATGAATGCATCCACCTCTTTATGTAGAACCTTGTAAAAGGCTTAAGCTACCTCAGGATTGCTGCTTTGAGTAACATGAGCCTCAACAAGATCCATGGCATGGCAGTATCGGGCAACAAAAATTAGTATTACACTATTAGGTCAAACGAACATCCAGACCTTGGGTGGCAACCACTAACTTTCGGATATAGAACAAAGTCAATCCCTTCGGAGAGCTTCGCAGAAACAATATAAATACCTTGGGCTTTTGCCCGACCAATAACTGATAAAGCTGAAACGATTCATGAGGGCCATGGCGAGCCAGGAGCTGGTAATTCCGTGGATAAACCATCCATGCAAACCTCATAAAAAGTCCTGAATGCACGCTCATGGCTGCAAAACCGGGTTGACAATGACCGTAGGTCATTTTAAAGCTGAAAAAAAAAATCACAGTTTTCTAATTTGAGTTTCTTTTTAACCTGCAGTCATGTTGCCTTCACAAGGTAATCAAGATTACAGTTGCATCTGTTGGAATTAATTTGTGATCATATGGTTATTTAGGCTTTATTATTTTAGTCATGTAGTAGAGCGATTATTAATGTAGGCTTAATTTGGTTAATGGGCCATGCAAGATGCACGCAGGCATCTGAATTTCTGAATTACATGTTATTACACAACATCACAGAAAATTGCAGAACAAAGGGATTCATCAATGATTATCATCACATGCATTTCATGCATGAATTAAAACACAGATCTGAATATTTAATTGACTGTGTCATCATATGATCCGCTAATCATGTAAAACATGATTCTAATTGCTCGTAATCTCATCAACGCAGCAATAGAACCATAAAATCAACATGCAGAAAAATCAGTAAGCTGAAATATCAGCAAGCTTAATCCTTAAACATTCAGATCTAACATGCGTTTAATCTTAATCTTAATTTTAATCTACAAAACCATGGCTCTGATACCACTATTGGAAAACCATGTATGCTACAAAAATCACAGCGGAAGATGCATGCATGGTTGTTCATCTCATGAACAAATCAAAAATCGTTCGTGGATAGATTAAATTAAAATAAAAGAAAAGATCGTATCTTCATCTTGTGCGGGTAGATTTTCACCGCAATTTGATGACCGTGAAAAACTTGAAAGGTTCACTTGAAGCCGCACATGCGTCCGACCTCTACAGATATCCATACGAGGAATAGACTGATCCAAGCACCTAGATCTCACTGGGGTTCTATGATCACTTTTGATGGATAAAGTTCTTTCTCGAACAATCAACTCTTGATTGCTCTCAAGAGGAAGAAAAAGAAAAAGGGGAGAGAAAGAGGGCCGTCCCTTTCTTTTTCTTTTTCTTGCGGAAGAAGGATAGTAGGGGAGAGGGAGAGGCCGCCCCCTTAAACCCTAAGCGTGGAGCTCCTAAAATTTAAGAGCTCACGCATGCCAATTAAAGGAAAAATAAGGACGGGCGTGCGGCCCTCCTCTTTGCATGCATGAATCCTCCTCTAAGGAGGATTAGGTGGCTCAAGTATAACTCTTAATGTTTTTTTAGAACATGACTCAATTTTGGACTCTAAGACTCTTAATTCTTATCTAATAAGGAGTCCTATTGCAATTAAGATTCTTAATCTTTATCTAATAAGGATCTGGATCCTTCTCAAATTAAGATTTTCAGTCCTAATCTAATTAAGACTCTAGGAGTCCTACTCCAAGTAAGACTCTTAAACCTTATCTAATAAGGTCAAGCCCAATTCATTTAACACAATTGAATCAATCAAATTGCAATTCTTCCTTCTCTAGCTCACTAACTCTTAGTGGGTTAAACCAACTATCAATCAAATTGATAATCATGATCTATTGCGATTCCAAATCGCAATCCAACCATCAGATCGATCAAAATCTCTTATATGTGTGATCCCATAGGTTTTATTTTGTCTGCTAGTGAGATATATTATGATCCCTATTACAATATCATTGAAACTCTTTTCAATAGGTTGGAACAATTCCAACTCATCTCACCAGAGATCATTGACCATCAAGATAATCCCTGTGTGTCTCACTATCTACCAGTAACACCTAGCAGCATATAGTGGCAACCCAACAGAATGGAGCAGATGAACCTCTAGGTGCAATTACCGTATGATACAGTCCTTCTATCATGGATCCCGACAAGACGAAGGTCATGGATAACTCGTCAAACCCCATCGTCTGTCATATGTCAAGATTTATTCGACTTTAGTTCGATAGCAGAAAACTCTTTTTTCACTGTACATACTGCCCCGACCGAGGTCTTTCGAACTCAATCTCATAAATTACATAGGACCACTCTTTATCTACCAAGGTCGATGGATTCCATATAGGTGCTGTTGCTGGAATTTGGACCCGGGGGAGACCACTCGGCTAGGAAGGAGGAGCTCCGGTGCAAGTCAGTGGGCGGCGATCCGTCGGCGGGCGGCGTCCTCCGCTGGACCTGCAGGAAGCCGGTGGCCGGGGTTTCCGGCGCCGGCCCTCCGATGCCAAAGTCAGAGGGGAGGCCAAGATGATGTGTCAATAATACTGGAGTTCAAGAGAGCGAGAATTCGAGAGAAGCCTCCTCGTCCCCCCATAGGGGGTTTCCCCTTTATAGGTGGGTAATGGGTTTACTTGTGATGCGACAGGGCAGACGTACTGTCGTATGATTGGACATGCAGTTGAAATTAATGCTCGATCGTGTGAATCAATGCTGTTTCCGTAGGAGATCAGGCTAAAGCCTTCGAATTATTGCGGAGCCATGCTGCCATTCATGGCTAAACAAGTTTGCCATAAGGAGCCTGATATTCGTAGACAACAGGAGCCATACGCCTTAATTGTTGAGTAAGCTGGATGCCTGCAAGGGCCATATGTATTGATTGTTGAGTAAACTAAGTGTTTGGAGAAGCCATACGCTTTGATTGTTGCGTAAGCCAGATGCCTGCGAAGGCCATACGCATCGATCGTTGATGAAGGCAAGGCATAGTTTATTGATCTCGTTGCACGGAGATATGACAACAGCGCGTGGGTCGGAAGTTTTTGGATCGATAGGACTGCTTGGATGCTTCCAGATCGGAGGGGCAGTTCGGGCGCCTCCTGCTCGGAGGGTCTACTCGGTCGCTTCCTGCTCAGAGGGTCTGCTCGGTCGCCTCCTGCTCGGAGGGTCTGCTCGGTCGCCTCTATAAGCATGGCGACTTATATTTTTCCCCCCAACACTACCCCCCGACTTTCGAGCTCGAGCTGCTCGCATGCTCGAGCGCGGGAAGTAGTTCCTGTCGTATTAATATGGATTAGGGGGAATTTTGAATTATTGCGCGCTTCGAGATGCTTTTAATGGGAGTAGATGGGCGGCGTCTTCTTTTCTGAAATGTTTCATCATGAGTACCTTTCCACTTTTCGAAGCATCCTCGCGTCGTGGGTTCATGATGGGGCCACACGATCCAACGAGGCGCTTCCTTATTCGAGGCATCCTTCCGAATTGAATGCCGCGCCTTAACTCTTGGGGTCGACATGTGTCGTGATCTGGGCAGGGAGCAGTGCTCCACCCCG
>JAOXJJ010000001.1:18103111-18113448 GCA_025769935.1 Phoenix roebelenii | reverse complement strand
CCTCCCCCCCCCCAACACCAGTATCTCTCGCGATTGGAAGAGATGGACGTCAACGAGGAAGCCATGGCCGCTCACAAGCGAGCCTTCTTGGATTTCTTGGATCAGGACGTAGGTTTCCTTCTCGTTTTCTTGTTTGGATCTACCCTAAAGATGACTTCTTTCTGTAATTTTTATGCAAATTTCATAAAATATTCAGGTGGGTAAGGGGTTCTACATGAAAGCTATAAGGGACATGATCCAGAACAAGCGCCGCCGCCTCATTGTCGGCATCGACGACCTTCGCAACTTCAGCCTCGACTTCGCCCGAAGGTCAAAATCTTCCCTTCCCTACCCTATTAGATCTCTGTTTAAATCTTTCTCTAAAATTGCTTTGCTTGTTTCCTCCAGTCCTTTCAATCGATGCCATTTTACCGTAGTATATCTATGTTTGATTCCCTTTTGCACAAAAAATCTATTTTTTAAAATCTTTTTTGCACTCTGGTTCATTGGATCTTGTGGAAACCCTGCGATGGTACCAATTTAACGGGTAAATTGGAATTTTTTTTACGGTGTTTGATTTGTATTCAGGCTGATTCGCAACCCTGGGGAGTACATGCAGCCGATCTCTGATGCCCTGACGGAGGTCACTCGAAATGTGGATCCGAAGTACCTGAAGGAAGGGGAACGTGTGCTTGTTGGCTTCAGCGGGCCTTTTGGGTTCCACAAAGTCACTCCTAGGGATCTCATGTCCTCCTTCATTGGTTCCATGGTCTGCGTCGAAGGCATTGTCACGAAATGTACTTATTTCCAATCCAAATCCTTAACCGCTATCTGTAGTTCCATGCCTTTTCAAAATCAAATGCCTTGATAGTATGCAAAATGGATTGCTTTTATTAATTAAATTATTGGATTTTTGGATGGCCTCTAACCTATAATCAGATGACATTTACACCTGTTATGTGTTAAGTTATTTATTTGGTGTCTATTCTAAAAATTTTCTAATAGATGACAAATGATGATAACTGGGAATCTGGTGTCACCATGAGGTAGATGTTGCAGTCTTCAATGTAGGCTAAAGAGAATCCTTTTGGAGCAAATTCTGGATATCCTCAATCTGAAAAAGATGGTGACTCGTTTTCTCCCTCAAAGTGTATATTTGAGCTCTTAAAAACCTTGCATATCTGTATAATCCCAAAACTAGTTAATCTTATAGCATGAGAGATTGAAGGCATCAACTTTGTACGTTGTGATGCAATACAAAGCCAATGTTTTCATCATTATTTACGACTTGTTATTAACAAATCTGATTGCATGTTATCCATGATTGCATGTTATCCCTTACTATGCTTCTAGGCTTAGGAATATCCTAAAATTTTATTTAATCTGGGGTAGTACTATGAAATTCGTGTTCTATGAAGATCGAGGACCATTATATAACCACTGCTCTGATCACTATACCACATTATTGAGGCGGGATCTCATGGAAAAGAAGCTTCCATCTTTGCTCCTCTTTTGCTTAGCGAGATCTTAGCTGGTTTTTATTTATTTATGGACATTTTTCCTCAATATTTTTTGACAGTTCAATCTAGTTTTGAGAGTATGCAACTACGAATTCTTTATAAGTGCATAGAAATGAAGAGTAGAGTCATTGAAAAGAGCTTCACACATTTCAGAATTGATAGTGGGACCATCCCTATTTGCTGTATATGCTTTTGACACTTTGCTTTGGGGAGACAACATATAAAATCCATCAATGTAACTTACCCATTAAGTAATTTATGGCCTTAGATTTATAAACATCTTATGGTTAGTTTATTAGTTGCGATCATGAAGGTGCTTGAGTTCTTCAAAAGACAGATTTGCTTTTAGTAAAACCAAGGATGGATGCAATATCAAAATTTTCTGCTGCACCATATCCTACTTGCCTTACACTGGTTATGCCTTGTGTTTTATTCTTTTACTTGACAAGCTGTCTCTTACAAGTTAGGTGCGTTAATCATCAGATGACAAATGCCCATGCAGTTATATTATAACATCTTAAGTGTTTCATTTTATCATCATTATGTCTATGAAGCATTTGTCAACTATTTTGAAGATATAATCAAATTTTATATTACTCCTCAATTAGCCCAGTAGACTTACGTCACCTGGTTGACAACCCCATCTTGCTGGGAAAGTATCTAGGTTTGAACCCAAACGGTGGCATTCTTATTGTGTTCTCCGAAAAATAAAAACCACGGAGACTTACTCCATTTGCTGTGAGGCTGCCCTGGAATAAATTAATTCATGCTAGTTTAAAATCCAGATGAAGGATTCATTTTGAGACCATAGGGTCACAGCCAGTTATAAGCAACTCTATTTTCAAAAAAATAGGAAAAGGAGGCTTTCTTCATTTGCTGCGAGAATGCCTTAGAATAAATTAGTTCATGTATGTGCATGCTTGCATGTTGATGTATGCTCTTGGGTAGCCTGTGCCATTTATATTGACCAATTAAGCATTAGAAAAAGAAAGTTAATCACTAAATTCTTTGTATGGTAGCTTACAAGTTACATGTATGAAATTGTCTTCAGACTTGTTCTATTTTGTTGGGCTTGGTAACCTACTATTTGGTCACTCATAACAGAGTTCTTGTTGTAGGCTCATGTTTGCTTGATGTTTCATCTTAATACTATTTTAAGGGCATCTCTACACTTTTTTCATTCTTTTGAACGCTTAGATCATAGTCTTGTACGCAGCCCTAGAAAGACCAACATTATGATCATATATCTGACCACCTATTTGTTTTACTTTGAAGGCTCTCTTGTAAGGCCAAAGGTCGTTAAAAGCGTTCACTTTTGCCCTATAACAGGGCAGTTCACTACTCGTGAATATAGGGACATTACATCCACTGTGGGCTTGCCTACAGGTTCTGTATATCCAACAAGGGTAAATACTTATTATTTGGACCCGTGGAGTAATGATTTTTTTCTTCCAATAATTGTTGCCCTAATGTATTCTTTAAATTAACATTCTTGCTCAGGATGAAAATGGAAACTTGCTGGTCACTGAGTATGGACTGTGTGAATACAAGGACCATCAAACGCTATCAATGCAGGAGGTACCTGAAAATTCTGCTCCTGGTCAACTACCAAGAACTGTTGATGTCATCATAGAAGATGACCTAGTTGATTCTTGCAAGCCTGGTGATCGTGTTGCAATTGTTGGGGTATATAAGGCTCTGCCTGGTAAAAGCAAGGGTAGCTTGAACGGGGTATTTAGGTGGGCTAAATTATTATATATGCTTTGTCTCAGCTTGCCTTCTTATATTTTCCTACATATATATTAACAAAGCATATACTGTTATAGCTGAGTTCGTTCTCTCATGAAGAATATAATTTACTATTCATTATAGGACCATTCTTATAGCCAACAACATTTCTCTTCTCAACAAAGAGGCAAATGCTCCAATATATTCTCTAGAAGACCTAAAGAGAATGAAAGAAATAGCTAAGAGAAACGATACATTCGATTTACTTGGGAATTCACTTGCACCATCCATATATGGCCATCTGTGGATTAAAAAAGCGGTTATCTTGCTGATGCTTGGTGGGGTGGAAAAGAACCTAAAGAATGGAACCCATTTGAGAGGGTACGAATTTCTTTTAATTTATCATGATCTAGCTAACTACTTTCTTTGATTTCAATAGTTTGGTTCTTTGTCTATTATCATTCACTCATTCTCATATGCCCCAATGTTTAAGTCTAATTTCTTTCTTCTTCTTTACAGGGATATAAACATGATGATGGTTGGTGATCCATCGGTTGCCAAATCCCAACTTTTGAGAGCTGTCATGAATATTGCCCCATTGGCTATCTCAACCACTGGTCGGGGTTCCTCTGGTGTGGGGTTGACAGCTGCTGTTACTTCTGATCAGGAGACTGGTACATGTTGAAAAAGTGCAAGAAAATTTCTTTTCCGTGTGTTTCTAGAATTCTCACTAGGTTCATGTGCCAGGGGAACGAAGACTTGAAGCTGGTGCTATGGTTCTTGCTGATCGAGGTGTTGTTTGCATTGATGAGTTTGACAAGATGAATGATCAAGACCGTGTTTCCATACATGAAGTTATGGAGCAACAGACAGTAACAATTGCCAAGGCAGGAATCCATGCATCACTAAATGCTAGATGTAGTGTAGTAGCTGCTGCAAACCCTATATATGGGACTGTAAGTTCTTGTTCAGTTACATCTTCCAGAGCTATCTGATAGTTCAAACTTAGTATTTGCTTTCTTTTGTTCTTATTTTGAGAAAATTGTTTCTTATTTTTTTTATCTGATTCCAATTTGTTGTGGACGAACAACAGTATGATCGCTCATTGACTCCAACAAAGAATATTGGACTTCCAGATTCCTTACTTTCTCGTTTCGATTTGCTTTTCATCGTCCTTGATCAAATGGATCCTGAAATTGACCGTCAGATTTCAGAGCATGTCTCTCGCATCCACAGATATTGTGCAAATGATGGAGGTATAGCTGTACTTCAGATTATCTTGGATGTGTGTGTGTGTGTGCGTTATGTTCCACTACCACTACTTGTCCACCTTAAAGAGCTCAAATGTGGTACAGGCATGGGAACCCTTGATAAAACAAGATATACTGAAGAAGACGATGGTGATGTTAATGCATCTATCTTTGTCAAATATGATCGTGTGCTTCATGGGCAAGAAAGGAAAAGAGGGAAGAAATCAAAACATGAGAAACTCACAATCAAGTTTCTTAAGAAGTACATCCATTATGCTAAGAATAGGATTCAGCCAAAACTCACAGAAGAGGTAAAGTGCCCTCTTTGTGTTCTCTCTCTCTCTCTCTCTCTCTCTCTCTCTTTCTCTGAGAAAAAGGGTAACTCTTTATGTTCATGTTTTAAGTTCCATAAACTTGGCCTGCAATGCAATACAAGTAACATCTTTCATTTGGAAATATTCCAAGCAAACAAGTATTACCATTTCCCTCAGGTAAATGGTAGTCTGATGGAGGGGAACAGGGGATGTCAACTTTAAGTCAAATTGACTGTCACTGTAATTTTTTGTTGTGCATTCCTGTTGTGATGGCTGCCTCCTGTCTGTGCAGTTGGCAATTTGTTTTTTATTCAAATCTCATTTAAATATTTCCTATTGGAGTTCATCTTGCTGTTCACAATAATGAATATTTAGAATTTGTTTGATTTCTAATGTCCAGTGTTGCATTTTTTTGTTGTCTATGCTCAGGCATCTGACCATATTGCAACTTCATATGCGGAACTTAGGGATGCAAGTGCAAATTCAAAGGTTGGATATGCAAAAAATAGATGATGTGGTTAACTTTTGTTGTTGAATATAGTATTTATATGTTTTCCAAACTGTATCTCATATTATATTTTATTTACAGGCTGGGGGTGGTACACTACCAATCACTGCAAGAACCTTAGAGACCATAATTCGTCTTTCAACTGCTCATGCCAAACTGAAGTTGAGGAATGAGGTGTTTGTCTCAACCAGTTATTTTAATTAATCAAGTAGAATCTAATACTCTGAAATTATGTTATTTGAGTAGCTAATTTTTTAGTGCTTCTTTTGCTCCCCACTATTCGTTTCTTGTACAGTTAAATGACCTCAGCCATATTTTAGCAATGCACCTTTTTGGTTTTGAAGTAGTTATTATTACTTTTCACCTTTTCAAACAACTTATGGTAGAGGAATCAATTTACTCTCTTAATGTAGGTTTTGAAGAGTGATGTTGAAGCTGCTCTGCAAGTTCTTAATTTTGCTATATATCACAAAGAGTTGACTGACATGGAAGAACGTGAACAAAGAGAATTGGAGATGAAACAGAAAGCTGATCATGATGCTGTCAATAATGATGGCAATGTTGATGGTGGAAGGTGAGCTCATGGAACCAAACCATCATTCTTTTCTTTTCCAATACATGCTTTTAATTCATTTCTTAACATCCACTAGATTAGATGTCTGAAAACCTTGATCTTTGAGGTTCTGGTTAATCAACATGGTGACATGCCTTTCTTTTCACAAATAACACCAGTATGTTCCTTTATTCTGCAGCTCGCTAGAGTGACTTACAAAAAAGGACATGTTAATCTTGACTTTTCATCTAATCAGCTATACTAGTCAAGAGTGGTCAATGTAAACTAATGGAAAAATGAAACGACTAAATCCTTGTTTTATTATTGAATACTTCAATGATTAATAAACCTCTAGGTTTTTTTCTTAATAATTCTCATTGCTCATCCAGTATGTCTCTGTGATTTAAAATTCTGCTGCGTCGCAACTTGTCTTAGAAGATTTATAATAGCATGGAATCTCCCATCAACTTTGCAAGACAAAAATTTGTGTTTTTACAAGGAAAAGGCCCACCATAAAGAAAATATAACAGGAAATAGAGTCTTCAATTTTGGTCTATTCTAATCTAACCCTTAAGATGGCCTCATAGAAGGGGCCATGTTAAGATTTCTTATATTTTGGAGAACTGACATTCATAAATGTCTGTTAAGGACTCCATTACTGAAAGACTAAAAAGTTTCCTCTACTCTCTTCTGGCCGGTATTTTAGAAGTGAAACTCATTCCTTTTTTTTTCTCTGTTTGTAATCAGCACAAGAATGGACCCTATGGATGTAGATGTAGACCATGCTTCAGCAAGTGATGACATTTCTCCAGAAAGGTTCCCTATCCCACCTCTCGTTAGGATCTTTTCAAACATGTACCTTCTTATGAGCAAAATTAAGCCTTCGTTTTTATTACATGCAGGATAGAATCGTTTGAGTCCATCCTGGGTCAGCATGTGCTTGCAAATCACTTGGATCAAATCTCTATTGCTGAAGTTGAGGAGGTAGTTAACCGGGAAGCAGCTGCACCCTACACAAGACGCCAGATAACATCTATCTTGGAGGTATGTACTTCAACAGAGTGTTGTACTACTGGCTTGGGTATATCCTGCTTCAAATGCAATCATGTTCTCTTTTATGAAGAAATATCTTCTAGTCTTATTCGTTATAACGAATGTTTGTGGCTTGATTCCAAAGTAGCTTAGGTTGTTCCCCAGTTTCCTCATTAACTTTTTTCTTTCTTTTTCTTTTTTTTTGGCAGAGAATGCAAGATTCTAACAGAATAATGATAAGGGATGGAATAGTTCGAATTATCTGAGTAGCAACGAAATTCATCACTATCAGAAACGGAGTGAAGTGTGGTGCTTGACATAAGATTTAATTGGTTAATCCATATCTTAACTTGTCGATCTAATATATAATTGTTCTGTTTTCTCTCAGCAGTTCTTTAAGAAAATTGGATAAGCTTGGGTGTGCCAAGGTCCAAACCATTTGTTTGTAAGACTTTGTCATGGTTGTGTAAGTTATACTTGATCTTTAAGATGCACAGTATAATGGATAGGCGGGTAATGCAGCTCCTTCATTCCAATCGGGTACTTTCATTAGGGGTGTTTCATCTTCTAGCATTACTTATGCTCATTGCTCTTGGAATTCCAACTTCACCTGATTGCTGAGTGTTGAATGCATTAACTCAGTGTTTGCTTTAGTCTATGCAACCGCAGCCATGTCCTACCTATTCAAGAAATTTTCAAGCCTCTTGGGGTCTTCTTTATCTCAATCTTCCAATTCTGGTCTCTCACTAGCTGTTTACTCTGCTGGAGTTTATTCTTCCAAACAGGACTTTTTTAAGCTTCTGCCTCCCAATGCTGTGGCAGAAGGCCTTGACAGAATGTGGAAACTTGGCCCAAATTGGGTGCTAATCGGGTGAAGCAAGGGCTGACGCCACTTGAAATTGAACTGCCACCTCCACTGCCGTTTATTTTTGTGACTTAATTAAAAGATGATCATAAAAGCTATGAAAAAAAATATGAAAGAAAAGTAATAAGTCTGGATATGGGGAAATGCATGGTTTGAAAGTAATAAGATCTAGTTATCAATCATTACAAGGATGGATTGACTTCAAACCTAATGTCCTAGCATCGTTTGCCTTGAACCTTTATTCTTCTTGTGATCATCCGGTCTACCTTACCTGAGCTCCATTTGGCCTATTAGATGTCATATAACAACCTATTCAAATCATCCAAACTATCTAGTTTATTTATGTGGTATACACCTAGATCAGCTATACAAATTGTTAGGATGAGATGTAAACGATATATATGTAGCGGAAAAGGTGTATGGTATATTGACAATGAACAGCCAAGTTGAAGAACTTTATATATCTTTTCATATCCAATAGGACCAGCTTTCTGTCATCAAGACTGGCCCACCACTGCCCTGTGGACAAGATTTAAAAGGATGCTAATTAATCAGTTGAATGGAAATCTGTCCTCAATATATTGACAGCCTTCATATTAATTCACATATCCAAATGCATTATCACAACTTAAAGGGGGGAGGGGGCGGAGAGTTTGTTTTAGCGAATTCTCTATGGCCATCTGCTAAGGCTGACAAGATAAAATAAGGTATATAATCTATATTTTATAAATGTAACTCATTTCAGTATACAAGACAAAGGAAAGAGTTACTTTCGACCCACATGATATAGATGAATATGTAATAAAAACACATCACAAAAGAGGCAAATGAAGGCTTTTAGTGCCATATTCTCACTAGATTTTTTCCTTTATAAGTTAAATGACTCAAAATGTTTTTATTTTTTCTTCTTTATTTTTTATTGCCTTTTGATATGTCAGCTCCCAAATCCGCCCATTTGGATTGGCTATGTTACATGGCCACATAACCCTAGAACATGACCCTAGACTTACAGATTGAACTTCAACAACATTGAAAATTGTGAAACATAAATATCATTTCAATCCAATATAAAATAATTCCATCATTAACAAATAGTAGAAGTTGATCAACTATATGGTATGATTATTCATCTCATATGAGAGATACTGTTATGCCCCAAACCCAGAGCACGAAAGATGCTACATACCTGTATGGCAAATCATACAGGCATGCAAGGCTACAAATCATATCAAAGCAACGATCATTTCTGAAAATTTATTTAATCAACATCTTATTCAAATAATTCTTACATCTCCAATGTGACAAAAGTCAACAATTACTAATTACTAACATAAACCAAATAAAATATTCTAACTAGACTGACTAAAACTCCAATGACTGAAAGTATCTTCAAAAGATCTAGCGCACTCTCCAAGTCCCAAGCAATATACATGCGGTTATGAAAAACAGAGAAAACATAATAATGAGTTATACTAGTTCAGTAAGAAACATAATACTCCAAAGTAAGGTCAAATCATGCCAAATAATTTAGTTAAAAGCACAAGGCATTGGCTAGAAAATAAATCATTTCTCGAATAATGCATATTTTTTTTGAAACATACTATAGTTTTTAGAAGAAATGCCAAAAACAGAACTCAGCAATCAGAAATCGGGCTATGACAATGTAACCCAGTGGCATGTGTCGCACAAAGTGCCAAACACCACTATTATCACTGCTGGTACGGTGTCCAAATACCACTATTTTAATCACCGGTGGTGCGGTGTTGAAACCAGTTTCTCACATATTACTTACCTCTTGTCACCTCAAAAATCTCACTTCAGTTAGACGGATCAGGTGCAGCTATTTTAATATCATAAATTTCATCATCATGCCCCCAATTAAACACTGGCTTTCTTCCTCCGATGAAAACCTAATAAAGCTCTAATGACATCCTCTAACTTTAGGGTCTCCTTTCCTTATGTTAAAGTTGTAACCAAATTTTTGTACATAGGAAAAGCGGGTAAAAAATGCAAAAACATCAACGCTTTGTCTTCGTCTTCGAATTTCACATCAACATACTGCAGATCACTGATAATCTGGTTTAACATGTTGATATGTTAGATTAAATTATCATCCTCCGCCATCTTAAAATTGTACAATTTTTACTTAAGATAAAGCTTGTTCATCAACAACTTTGATATATACTGACTCTCCAATTTTGACCAAATTGCCGCCGGAGATTCTTGGTCTATGATATGATACATCACATCATCAGCCAGACAAAGTCATATATTTGAAACAGCCTTAGCATCCAATTTCTTCCACTCTGCATCACCCATGCCATCTGGTTTCTTTCCATATAGGGTTTTCACCATACTCTACAGTACTAATAGATCCTTCATTCTCATCTGCTATAGCCCAAAATTTCTAATTCCATCGAACTTAATCACATTGAACTTCGCAGAAGAAACCCCTATCATCTTATCTCATGCTCCTTGATCAAAAGTGGGCAATGCTGCATGGACGTGGGGAAACACTCATGTAGTTGTCCTCCTCCTCCACGAGATATGGACACCGCAGCGGCAGCGCAGATGCAGACGGACATAGG
>JAOXJJ010000001.1:18062835-18098667 GCA_025769935.1 Phoenix roebelenii | reverse complement strand
TAGTATAATATAAGATATACTCAAATGCTTTAAGCTCATCAAAATCAAATGAGGGCTTAATCAATTACTCCACAGAGAGGAGCTCGGTAGAATCTTCATCAGGAATGATGCATTCCACTAGAAAGTCCGCCAATACCTGCGCCTTGATAGATAGTCAAGGTCGATACTCTAGGTCAAATTCTTCAAGCTTCACTGCCTACTTCGCTAACCGATCTATATTTTTTGGCTTTTGCAAAATCTGCCTCACTAGCTGGTTGGTGAGGATCGTGATTGAATGGGCCTAAAGGTATAGTCGGAGCTTTTGGGCGGAGATGATGAGGGAGTAGACCGTCTTCTCCAACTTAAAATATCTGATTTCGGCATCTAGCAGAATTCGACTTGTATAGTAGATCGGTTTTTGATATTTTTCTTTTTTCCGCACTAGGACCAAACTCACAGCAGAGGAACAGATGACTAAGTATAAGTAAAGAATTTCTCTGACCTATGGTTTTTTGAGAAGAGGCGACGAACTGAGATACTCCTCCAGTTGGTCGAAGGGCTCTTGACACTCTTCGATTATTGGAAGTTCTTCGGATGATTTAGGGCCTTGAAGAATAGGAGGCAATGCTCCACCGATCTGGAGACAAATTTTGCAAGTGCAACGATCAGACCAGTCAGGCATTGGACTTCTTTGACGGTCATTGGTGCTTGCATCTCTTGTATTGCTTGGATTTTTTCTAGATTTGTCTTGATGCCTCGTTGCGTCACTATGAACTTAGGAATTTCTCCGGGGTGACTCCGAAGACGCACTTCGTTGGGGTGAGCTTCATCTAGTACTTTCTGAGGGTCGTAGAGGTTTTCTCCAGATCGGCTATGTATTGCTCCACTACTTGGCTTTTTACGAGCATATCATCGAGAGACATCTCTATATTTCGACCGATTTGCTCCTTGAAAATTTTGTTGAAAAGGTACTGGTACGTTGCCCCTGCATTTTCTAAGCCAAAGGTTATTACTTTATAGCAGTAGAGGCCCATATTGATAAGAAAGGCTATTTTCTCCTCGTCCTCGGTCGCCATTTGAATTTGGTTGTACCCAAAAAATTCATCCATGAAGGTTAGCAGATGGTGTCTCGAGGTCGCATCCACGAGCTGATCAATCTTCGAGAGTGGAAAGCTGTCTTTTGGGCATGCCTTATTTAGGTCGGTATAGTCGATGCAAACTTGCCACTTTTCATTAGCTTTTTTTATAGGAACAACATTAGCCAATCAATCAAGGTAGTGCATCTTGCGGACAAAGCCGGTCTCCAAGAGTTTGTTAACTTTTTGGTTTATGACTTGTTGTCTTTTTGTGGCGAAGTTTTTCTTCTTCTATCGCATAAGCCGATGAGTCAGGTCTATGTTGAGCTCATGAACTATTACCTCAGAACTTATATCCAGCATGTCATTGGCCGACCAGACAAAGATATCGGCATTGGCATAGAGAAAGTCAATCATCTTGGCCTGATTTACTTCATCTAGGCTTGAGCCGATCTGCATAGCTCGGTCGGGCTCACCTTTCCTTATCGGGACCTACACCAAATCTTTGTCCGATTCTCCCGCTACTTCTTGAACTCGTCTCTTATGTCCAACCCTTCAATTGAAAGAGTCTCCACCAACTTTTTCTCTTTGAGGGTGGCCATGCAGCATTGGCGAGCCATCATCTAGTCACCTTGGATTTCTCCGACTTCAATTTTTGTAGGAAACTGAACGAGTAGATGGTAAGTAGACACCAAAGCTCGAAAGGTATTGAGACCAAGTTGGCCCAAAATTGCATTGCAGGCTGAGGAGACCCGGGCTACTAGGAAGTCTAGGCTCAAAGTGTTGCTTTGAGATTCTTGTCCCACAATGACCGACATATAGATCATGCCTTCCATAGGGACAGGTCTCTCGAGAAGCTGACCAGGGGTGCACCAACCTTCCGAAGTTGTTCGATAGGCAGCTTCATTCGTTGGAAAGCATCGTAGAATAACATGTTGGCCGAACTTTTATTATCAACAAGAATTCTTTTTACATCATATTTTACAATTGTAAGAGAAATGACTACAGCATCATGAGGAGTTTGTACTCCTCCAAGGTCAGTGTCAGAGAAAGAAATGACATCCTCCATACATTGTCTCTTCGGAACAACCTCGGCCTCCTGAGGAGCTTGGCTGCCCGAGGTACTTGGAACCTCGGTAGGTCTACCTTGATGATGCCTGTGGTAGGACGATTGTCGATCGGCTTTGAGAGTGACAGATTAGAGGCTGAAGCAAGAACTCCTCGGTTATGCTGGGCTTGCATGTACCGATCCAGCTGCCCACCTCGGATAAGTGCCTCGATATCGTCCTTGAGCTAGATGCATTCCTCAATCGTGGACATGGTCTCGGTGGAAGTGGAGTACTTCTTTTTATCCCTCTTGGTCTTTAGGGCCTTCATTCGATGCGGAGGGTGCAAGTAACCTTGTCCCTCGATCTTTGAGGATCTAAGTCCTTGGGGTAGTGAGAAGAGTATCCCCTTCAAACTTTCGAGGAGGGCTCTTGGTCATCATGAGCCCCTTTCATGCTGAGATCCTTAGCTCCCCTTACTCCTCGCACCCCCTTTTGCCTCCTCGAAGAGATCTCCCACCAACAAACTCACGATGGGAGGCCATAACTTCCTCCACATTGGCATACTTTTCTACTCGTGCTAACATTTTGGTAAAACCGGTGGAAAAATGCTTAAGAAGAGGAAGCATGACGACCGTAAGCCACTCTTCATTGCCGACATTGCGACCAATTGGTCTAGGTCATAGACCTCTAGAGTTGTCGTATCAAAGCGGCTGACATAGTTCATAAGGGACTCTTTCTCTCTCTATTTGATGGTAAGCAGTGCATTTGAACTACGATATCTTCTTTAGCTGCTTGCTGCAAGACCTGAATTGCCACGGTCAATGCCTGTACCTATTGAATGAGTAGGTTAAACTGCTCGTTGTTCACTAGTGCAGTGGATTGTTTCGACAGAACATGTTCTTGGCTTTGCAGTGAGCCTTATGAGGCTAGAGCGTAGTGTTGCAAGGCATAAGATGCACCACGAGCTCCTCGCAACCTCATATTGGTGATTTCTTCCTTTACTTGATACTTTGTGTAGTTGGGGGCCCTTCCTCTAGCATTAATCTGTTGCCGCTAAATTTCGGACCGATATTGCTGTGCAGTTCGAATGACCTTGAGGTCGGTAGAATTCGAGGTGGCCGAGGTGTCGGGGGTTGATCTCGTCTGGGGATGGCCTGCAAAAAGTCCGCTTGTTAGAAAGTTTCTAGCGGGGGACTCTCCGATGCCTAAGTTAGGATAGAGAGGTAATAGTAAAAGAGAAAAATTTAGTAGAGTAGAGCTCTCTGAATGAGAACTATATAGCATCATATCTGCTTACCTTAGGCCCACCGGACTACCCCTTCATTTAGGGTGGTTTGTTTTGTCGTTACCTATGTTCATATGATGTGTGTCAGTGGTCAATTATACGTTTACACCGTGGGCCTCATTTCGTATGGGCGGCATACGACACTAACAGTGCGTTGAATGTAGAGCTGCCATAACTGCCAAATGCTAAAATTATTAGTCCTTGCTGGCACGTGTCAATTGGCTCCTCAGTTGATCGACTCCTCGGTTGGGGCCGAAGTTGGTCATCTCGATTTATATCCGAGATCAAGAAGTTCAGTTTGGTTTGAGGTCGAGATGTCCAATATTTTCTCTATCATTTATAAATAGCACTAAATAAGAATGGAGAGAACAATCCTACAGCAAGAAGTCCTTGGAGGTTGTAGCTTCTCTAATTTAATTGTTCGATCTTATGGCTTGTAGGGAGAAATGAGTTGTTCATGAATAACTTGCACTTAGCTCAATAACTGGACTGCTCATGCTTGTCTGATCAAGAATCAAGCCAAGCTCAAAATCTCATGTTAAGGCTTCGTTATATATGAACCAAATGAAAGATGTTTTAGGCCTTTTGCATTGATACCAAGTGGCAGAAGCGATATGAGATAGGGCAAGATAGCCATTTTTTCGATAAATCATGATGAAAACATAAATAACATGCATAATATAAGAGAAATATACATGCTAGAAGATATCGAGGTCGCGAAAGCACATGATCCTCTAAGAATTACTATCTTAGTTATTTTAGTTTGTACACTTATCTAGATTTTTGCCTAGCTTTGAATCTCCAGTACTGCAGGCCAAGGAGATGCTTTCCTGGACAAGCTTGTTTGAAAGCTTTCTCTGTTTCTCTTATACAAGAGTTTTGGAGAAGAAGAACCCTTGCTATGATATTTCTCTCATTTTCTTTTTTGTTGGCATGAGGATCTAAGAGGCTGGATTGGACGCCCCACCCAAAGGGGCCTCCCCTCTTTTTATAAAAGAGGGAATGCCTCTTTCTTGGAGTCCCTATAGGATGGCTAATGGTCGAGTTGGGATCCTATCTTGGATGCCCCTCTGCAGTTCTAGGTGGACTCTTAGCCCAAGAGGGAGAAGGAAAGAGCACCAGTGCCAGGGGCCGCCCCCCTTTATAATTAGCACATAACGTGGATCCCTAGGGTTGTTCTAGAAGGTAGGGGTGCTGGACCTCTATGGTCGCCCCCCATCTTCTAGATATGCCTCATATCTTGGATTCGATTCAAGCGGCTTCAAGGTTGACCCATTTTAGTCGCACCCTTATATTCGGACTGTTTCTCTAACCCAATCTTTTTTACAATTAAATTGAGATCTTACTTGATCTTATCTCGAAGAGAATATCAATAGGAATCTTATTCCAAATAACTTGGAGATAGATGGTACATGTTAGATGTATTACCAAGATAAGTCCACTCAGGTTCTCGTTCATCAAAGACCACCACCTTCAGTTTTGCTGCATCATACATCAGCTGCATTATTTAGTATGTGGATATGGAGCTCATACCACTTTATTAAACCTCTTGGTGAGTAGGACGAAATCAATTGATTTTTTTGTTTTAGTACAAGTCATGTCATATAATTTGGTCTCTACCATTTAAGTATCCCTACATGACCCTTGAACATGTCGCTGTCAAACATCTAGTCATATAGCTCATGGCCATTAGGCTTCTAAATCGTGTTAGACATCCTTTTATAAAAACTATTAGCACAATTTTTTTAAAAATATTTAATTATTAACTATAATATTTTTGTAAATAATTATTTTCAAAATATTTCAAGTTGTTTCTCAGCCAAGTCCAATATATCAGAATACGTATATGTTCTAATGTAGATACCATACCATTATGATGGTTTCTATATTGGATAGCGTGATCCTCATTTGAATCCAAATTCGGTAAGCTACCATGCTTCCTATTAAGGACAAAGTTTGGGGTGTCATGGTTAGTCGCAAATTTAGTGGAATTCAAATAAAATAAGGTATCCTATTCTTCGGGTTAAATCACTACTTGCAAGCTTGTGTACCTGGTTCATATCTCTATCCCTAACAGTACTTTGTGAGATGGACCATTAGTGTGACTACTTAACGTGATGGTATATTCAGATGTCAGTGTAAGGTTTGACCTCGGTGAACGAGGAACTCTATACCATTACTATCCATCTCAGCAGCCTTATAGGTGCAATGTCTAACCTCACCCATGGCTTTGAGTAAGTTTTGAGTACCTAGATTTATCCAATTCTCGCTGTGGATCCCGTCTAGTTGAATAAATTCCTGTAGTATCTATAGACTTATTTTCTGACTCTGTGACCAATATATGGTACATACTCTATACTATATATGATCGTATGGATATAAAATAGTTATAATTTCTCAATTACTCTTGATATTAAATATGCAAATGGTATTTAGGGCATATCTCACTTCCAACGTCAAGTTCGAATAAGATCGGTGTTAACCTAATAACAAGCTTGTTCAAATTAGAAAATAAGCCAATCTTGAACATTTATAGTTAGAGCTTGCTAAAACCCATTAAATTAATCAAGTGTAAACATCCTAAAGCTTGCTTGGTTCAGCCCAATCGACGTTGTATCTGGTTGCTGCCAAAAAGGTTTTACAACATTTTGAAAGGAATTTCAATAGTTTGTCTCTTAGCTTGGGATTTTCGCTGCTAAAGCACTCCAAGTTTCTGGTCTTTATATTTCTAGTAGATCCAATTCTCTCAGCTTTGAAGTATGCTGTGTTATTTTCCTTATTCTTGTATACTCATAAATAATCTTCAATTACATACTTTGCTGCATTGCTTTGTTTACTATGAATGGTTAACTTTGTATGAAGCCCCTGAAGCCCCGATGAAGAAAATTTTCTGGAACTCCATATGCAATCCATACATTCAGACCTATCGATACCCACAGGGTAAATGATAACTATTAGAATTAATCACCTTAACAAGCTTAATGAAACATGACTTGTGCAAGAATCCTCTTGTATAATGATAGGAAGATATCTTCCCTGAAAAACATACCCATTAGTTGGTATATTCTCTGAAATTACTAAAAAGAGGATTCAACAATGGTCTTTTTTTTCTCCAACATAAATTCATTTTTTGAACAAATTATAGCTCAATCTTAGGCATAGTTACAAAATTGTTTCTGCTTTTGGTAATTCGGATGTATTAGATTACTCATGAGTAGAAATATACATGAGTCCTAATTCGGCATGTCCTTAAGCTCTCCAAGCATAGCTGATTCCATCTTCCCAGAGCAATTAATTGAATGACGAGCTACATAAGTAGTGACCTAATCCATAGCAGCGTTAGCTTTCCAATACTGATACATTGCTTGGAATCCTTGAGGCTTAGTAGTCAATTTCCATATGCCTAATAACAATGGGTTGACATTAGCATAGGGGGAGGGTTACCTCGTGGGAAAAGATTTGAATTACCAAAGAAAAATTCAGACAAATTTTCAATAATCAATAAATCTTTTTCAAAAGTTAGTAACTAAAGAACATAAAGATTCTTGATATTTCCATTTTCTTATGTAAAACATGCACGGAAGATGCAAAAACAATGACTAGTATTCGAACACAGCCATCAATAACAACAACAAATAGCATCAGTATTCATAATCCATGCATGTTTGGTGGATAATTTGAGAATCATATGCGAGCAAGTCAGACTTCATAATCTCTCGAATGGCATGATTTGTTTGATTACCTTGGAATAATAGGAGAACAATTCTAGCATGAAAAAATAGTGAACAACACAAGATACACATGGCTCTCTCTTATCCTAGACATACAGGCAACTAAAACGCAAATGTTATTTAAGTTTATACAAGGAACTCAGATTTAGCAAGGACTTCTACTGTGCATTCCGGCTTCAGAAAGGTTGCTATAATATAATTTGTATGGACTGTATTCAATAAAATTTAAAAATAAATTACATAATCAGTCTATAATACGTCATCAGAATGCTCTATCAGAAATTTATATTTCAGTATTTTATTGTAATCAATTAAATAAACACGTAAAGTCCTCGAAAACTATAATTACCCCGGACAACGTACGTAGGGAAAAAGGCATAATAATGTCGAGAATGTACAGGAAATGCTCGAAGAGTGTGACCTCTGGGATGTGACGGAGAGCAGAAGAAAGCTGAAGACTCTGGTACCCGTTCCAAATTCCAACGACGTCCCACACTAATATAAAAATGATGAAGATGCCGCTGGATCCACCGCTCTAACGGTAGCCAACAAACCACCAATCCCCATGTAAAAAGGACCCCATCCCGAGAGGGACATCTCGCCTACCCAACGGGCCAAACTCGCTTTTATCGATATCTTGTCGTCATCTTTGGCTTTTCTTTTATGCTTACCTAGCTGTCCTTGGTGTTGGTAGCTAACGTTCGGCCGGAGCAACGGGTAAGAAGGTCCTACGAGTTAGGATGAACAAATTGTTAAGAATTTATGAATACGGGTGAGGATACTAAACACAAGATTAAGATCTCCGAGTTGAATTTATGAGTATTTATTTATGCTTCGTTTGGTTTTCGGGTAAAAATTAGAAAAAGTGTGGTCAACGAAAAAATAATAAGATGTCTCTTGTTTGGTTGAAGTTTTGAAATGAGAAAAATGAAAAATCTGTATTTTCATAGAAATTTGATTCTCATATTTTATGAAAAAAATCTTTCTCATGAGAAATATGGAAAAGTTTTTTCTTTAGAAACATGAAAAAGTTATTTTCTTATGAGCCGAAAATCATTCCATTTTTATTTGTTCCTAAAACAGCTCTTCAGCTAATTTTTATTAAGGGTATAATAGAAATTACACATAACTTTTCTAAAAAAGTGGATGATCAACCAAACATAAACACTGGAAATCTGTCATTTTTCCATTATCAACCAAATATGCCAAAAATACTTTTCCAAGCATCCTCTTTCTAGGAATCTACTTCTCAAGAATCATATTCTTAGGAGGAAAAATGCTTCCCTGAACTAAATGAGCCCTTATTTAAGAATACCATGCATTGCAAGGTAATCATTTGTTTGGGCAAGAAATACACTATTGGGATTTTTTTTTTCACTTAAAGCACTTCATTTTAGATAACAAAATTATTCCATTACTACCAACTACAGGAATAGATTTTCTCCAAAATACGCATGGTTCATTGTAGAAAGGTACAATGTTGGGCTATAGCACTTCTAGCTTCCCTCCTTTTGAAGTAGATTTATCAACTCCACCGTCATTAGAAAGAAGGTGAAGGCCCCACTACTACATTCATGGACTATTGATTTGATTGATCTCGCTTTCGATCTGAGGCAACAAAAAAAAAAGAGTTTTCTTTTAAAACATGCAGTAAACAGTTGTATGCAAACGAACAAGGCATTAGGATCTGTAGTCTGAATGTCTATTTGGTATACCTTCGAGGATCCATAGATATAATCTAGGGTCTCGACCTTGCAAGATACCTCAGCATTCCAACCTCACCTAATTTGTCTTTGTGGGTGCGAAGAACTTACTTGAATCTGTTGTTTCATATTTTAAGTGCTCCATGAATTATTCTATTTTATTATTTTGATATGGAAAACTAATAATAAGCCTCGAGAGAAAAAATAACCTAGACAATCTACTAGCCAATGAGAAGCCAAGAAAAATTTGAAGACCAAATAGCTTTGAGGTGCTTCCTCAAACTCAATCAACAAATTTATTTGCTCGATGAGAAATGTGAGATACTTTAAAAAGCTTAGTCACTTGGCTAATTTGCATATATGTAGATGTTTAAAAGGTAAGGATCTTGACATCTAGATTTATTTAAATGGGCCGAGAGACTGCAGAAAAAAAAAAAAAAAAGTGAAACTGCTCTTTGTTGCATTTGGTCTTATTCAAGAGACTACAAAAGTCTATATTTGCCATAACTTAGAATCTCACTCCAAAATGGCTAGCTGCAAGATGTTATTTGATTTTTTTGGCCCTGTATAAATATTCAAGATCTATCCAGTACATAGCTGATTTAGGATGGAACGCATATCCACATAGATTCTCATAATAGTCAAACACAACAATATAACTTTCCAGCACTAGTATAACTTTTGACACAACACCAACAAACAAAATCCACTACTTTGACTTTGAATAATAAAGCCAGCACAATTGATATGCATTTCACTTGCGGTCATCCATGCACTCTAGTCTTCTTATCCATGTCACATAATTAAAATCTCTTAGCAACAAATCTTCTCCATTGCTATAAATAAAATTAACAGTTTTCTGAGGGGAAAGAAAGCCAGCCCATTACTTTATTTTCCTTTTTTTGAGAAAATATTACGCAAGGCCTAATTGTTTTCAGTTAGAAAATGGAAGGAACACAAAAATAACCCAACCAATGGTAAAATAACTATGGAAGCACAGAATGGAAGAAACAGCAATACAAATTTAGAGAATACAAAAGGATTTAATAAGTAAAATGAATGTGGATAGATTGAGTATCTATATGAAAGAACAAGTTGATTAATGAGCTATCTTAGCTAGGGTATCACTAAATTAATTGTCATTAAATCCTTTTGTTAATCGATATGGACCATAATGCTAACGGTGATCTGCCAAATAGACTGTTAGGCCCTGCCTTACTTTCTCAAAAATAATAATAAAAAAAAAAGTAAAGATGATTGCCAAAATAAAAGAGTTCTAAATGATTCACCATTTAATAGCTTTGGGTCTGGGTTTCCTCATATTGTAGTAGTATAAATATCCTGTGAATATGTCTAAGTAATGGCTGTTATAATGGAGCAACAACTATCCATTATATGTATCATGTTCTAGGTAAAGATGGGCTCCCAAACCATTATGATGACGTATGTTACTTTATGAAAGTGCCTGTAGGCTGAGATTCCAAATTAGGTTGCTTAGTTGATACCAGTGGTCCTACCTACGCATCCATGGATGCATGTTGCGCAAGCTCCAGAGCATGGATGTGTCCATTGGTACTTGACATGCAATTGCTGATCAACCTCCTAAGCGGCATCAATTGATATCTTATGACAATTTAATAGCTTTTTGTTAGGGTTGACACCTGATCGGATATGGAACGGTACTGACATATTTATATTCATTTATTTTATTTGAGAAATACTTATACAGAAGCAAAAATTTATATTAATATTTGTTTTAAACAGATAAGGATACAAATTGGATACTAAAAATATAGATATAAATACGGATATAAATCGGATAATTAAATTTTATGATCATAGAATCAAACATATTACTAAGTCGATGATAATCAAGTTAATAGCATGTTAGTATGGTCTTTTTTTTTTTAAGTTCCTAAGTGGTATATAAAATTAAATAGAATTATAAATGAAATTGGATATTCGGATATGGATCGGATAGTGTTTATGGATATGGATATAGATATTAGTTGGATACTCAAATTTCTATCCATATCCACATAGATTTGGATACGAAAATAGATTCGAACGAATATTATCTGATTAATTTTCATCCCTACCTATTGTGCTTCTTTTCAATAGTTTGAATGTAAACATTACGTCTAATCAGCAAACTGACTTTCCTAAAGACACTTTGCTAAATACAAGAGAGAGAGAGAATTCCTAAAGACATAATATTCCACTTTAAAATGAGCACACAATCTCCCTCATAAAGAAACAAAAAAGAAAAGAAATGAGCATATAAGCACCTAAATTAGCCACTCCATTTTCTTTAATGGTAGGAGACCAAGCCTTATTTCTTTCCTTTTTCTTCTTTCTTTTGGGAGGAAAACCAGCTTTGATGCTTGAAAACAACAATTACCAGCAGGTCATTAGCCATCCGAGGACTTCAGGTTTTTTGAACAAGTGCAAATACACCAATTATCTCTTGCATGTCATAAGCATCCTACGGTCATGTTTAACCATTTGTGATCAGGGACCATCAATTGGCTGATCCAGATCGAAGATCCAGAAAAGCCAAGGCAGGGGCATGTGCCACCATCCTTGCAGCTCACTTTGGAAACCTTGGAGGACACTGGCTTAATCATAGCTGACCCACAAAAGAACGCCTCTCAGCACCGTATTAAAAAAAAAAGTACAACCACTTAGACTACAGTAACTTCACATGTTAACAATCGAATCAGATCGGACCAGACACGGATGAAGTTGGATGTTAAAAAAATAAAAAATCTATCAAACTTGAATGCAATCTATTAAATAGATAAACCTAACTCGGATTGAATCAAATTAAATGAATTAAAAGGTTAAGCATTGCCCCCTCTAAATTCTTAATCAGATATCCAAAAGCAAAGATGTAAAGCCAGAATGAGCTATGCACACCCCTATCCAGAGAGGCCTGATGGCTTTAAAGCCTGGAGACAAGTGCTCCTATCTCCTCTCCATGCCTATCTAGCTCTGCCAAGCTCATGAGGCACAAGACAAAAAGGCAGTGAAAGGTGGCTTCAAAATAAACGGCCACCTGCAGGACTCGGTTGCCTTGGATTCAGGACTCTCTCTATCTAGCTTCTTAGAACAGGGATCCTTCCATGGCCATGAACCAATTATAGAATAGAAGATTATTGCCAGCCCTCAACTAATCCCTCTCACCCTCCTCTACAAATCTCCCATCCCATTGTAGTAAAAAAGGCTTAGTAAAACAGAGAGGGCTACAAATCTCCCACCCCCACCACCCCTTCTCCCACCGCATTGTAGTAAAAAAAAGCTTGGAGAAAAAGTGGGAGAAGCAGTAGGGACAGAAAAGAGAAAGGAGACTTCTGACACAATCCTCCCCCCACCTTCCACTCATTGCTACATTCCTTCCATTAGCTGTTAAGAAACAGGGGAAGGTAGAGAGAGAGAGAGAGAGAGAGAGAGAGAGAGACAAGTGTAAGGGGATGCAGGGGAGTGGTAGGAGGAGAGCTCTAGCTAGAAATCGGGTGGCTGCGGGCTCTGTTTGGGAGACAAGGATGAGAATGGATGAAGTGAAGGGTGGCATCAAGGTGTTCAATGGCGAGGAGAGCCGCTGCGATGATGGGAATGCCGACGAGGATGGGCTTAGAGTGTACAGGAGGCTGAGGAGGAATCAGAGCGACAGTGTCTCGACGGAGAGGAGGAAGAGGAGGAACTGGAGGCCGCCTGAGCCAGCGGCGAGTGGCTCGATGGAGACAAGCCCAATTCCGCTGAGGAAAGCAAAATCGGATTTGTCGAATTCTCCGAGGCTTCGTAGCGAGAATTGTGGGGAAATTGGGGAGGAGAAGGTTGTTTCGGATGGTATGGGGAATGGTGGCGGGATTGGGGAGAAGCCAGTGCTACTTATAGGTGACGGGCGTGAGGATGGCGGTGGTGGTGAAGAAGAGGAGGCTGAGATAGAGGTAGAGGAGGAAAAGAAGAGCTTTGATGACAAGGAAATGGACATACCGGTCGAGAAACCAAAGAATGTGGAGGAGGAAGAGGAGGAGAAAATTAATCAGATCCCAGCTGAGAAACCGAAGATTGCCGAGGAGGAGAAGAGAGTCAACAAGATCCATGAGATGGCCGTGCCGACGAAAGTGGAAAAGAAGCTGATGCCGCCGGTGATACGTCGCCGGGCAATTCATCCAGATCCCATAAAACCACCTCCTGGTAAGCTGTTCTTTGCATTCTTTCTCCAAGAATTCAGCAGAACTTTTTCTCTCTCTAGTTACATTCCATTTCAGAATTAGATAGTTCCTAGCGAGTTTGATTTCTTGGAAATTTGGATTTTGTTGTTCAGCGGTTGCAGTAGAAGAAGAAATTTTTGTGAGCACATATGCGACCCAGAACAGAATGCAGAACATTGGTTAGACCTGACATTGTCGCAGATGTTTTCTTATAAATTTATATTTATCTCTCCGTCTCTTTAACCGCCGAGTAATCTATTGAATTGCTCAGTGAATTTGGTGATGTGGAGAGATGTCTCAAAGTCGGCTTTCGTGTTTGGTTTGGGAACATTCTTCCTCCTCTCCTCTTCCTATGCCAAGGATCTTAATTTCAGGTGAGTACTTTTTTTTTTTTTTGGTTAGAAAAAAGCAAAAACACTAATATCCTCTCAAAATTCGGTTTCTGCAGCCCGATTTCAGCAATTTCCTATCTGGCTCTCGTCTATCTCGCTTTAATTTTCTTTGTCAAGTCCATTCTCCGAAGGTAATTCCTTGAACTCTCCCACAGAACCAATCACCAAAATTGTAAACCCCCTTTTTCTCTTACAAATTTATGGAAATGTGACAGGGGAGCTACCGTAGAATACGATGGGAAGGATGAGAGGTACATGGTGGGAGAGGAGGAGGCCATTTGGCTTCTGAGGCTGCTCCTTCCTTACATAAACGAGCTCCTATTAAAGCTCAGGGCTCTTTTCTCTGGCGACCCTGCAACTACCATGAAGGTAAGATTTGGCTATGTTCTCTGCTTTTCTCCCCTGTTCCCAAAGCCTTGTACTGATAGAGAGACATGTGGCCCTGGCAGCTGGCAGTGTTACTATTTGTGATGGCCAGATGCGGAGGCTCCATCACTACATGGACGCTGGCCAAACTGGGTAAGTTCTGGGATGGAGTACAAAGCAATCACTAAATTCCAATTTACCATACAGTAAAAAGTGGCAGCCGAGTACTCTCTGATTGTTCTATTATCCCTGCTTGTTGTTGATGCAGTGTTCTTTGGAGTTTTCACCATCCCAAAGGTGTACTCTACCTATTCCATTCAGCTGGCAAAATACGGTAAATGGATGCTCTTGATTTAGTGGTAAAAAGACTAAAAGGTCGTTGGTATTGCTATAGTTAACAAGTAGCTTCATTTCTTTCTTTCTGTCTTTTTTATTTTTTTACTTTACCCTACTTTAATCACTTTAGACAAGGTCCCAAACGGCTCTTTTATCCTTTTTCACGTGCAATGAATCATGGTCAATGAGGAAGGCTTTAGCTGTATTGCTCATAGACCTAGATTTATAATTCCACACACGATACTAATTAATTTGGAGAACCACATATCGACCAAAGTTGTGTGCAATGCACCATACACAATAGTTCGACTAACATTTATATCTTGTAAGCAAGTGATCCTGATAGCAGACATGTTTGTGTGTCCTTCGTGGATCACACGTGGTGGTTGCAAGACATATTCCATGGTGGTCGCACCCCATGGTAGTTTAATCAAATTTACTTTTGCAAATGATTCTTGGTAACTAGGGCTGGTTAATAGAAGAAACAGATGAATCTAAATAAATGTCAGGTTGATTCATGACATAGAAATCTACATTCAAGCTAGATAATATAGCTTTAATATCCTCGAGAATTCTGTTCTCATGCACTATGCTACTTCTGTAGCTGATGTTTTTGATAGCATAAAACAGACTTTTGAAGACAAATAGGAATCATCCCTGATAGCTGATGTTAGGGAGGAATGTTCGACATAGCCAAACCGAAGAATCAAATTGAACATCTTTTTCCAGAAAAAGTGGCTCGCTTACAATGTTAAAGAAAATCTCCACCTAGTCTTGTCAATGATTGGCATCCAAACACCATTCCACTGAGCGATTTATATATGTATTCTTTTTCTTTTATGATGATTATAAGGAGATAGTTCCAAACCAAAAGAACAACCAAAAAAAGTTTTATCTTCGGAATCCCCCACGCTTTGTAGTATATTAATTCTCTCGTCCTTTTTAAGTTTAGGCATTGTTATATAATCTCTAGTTTACATATAGCCAGAACTCATCATTCTTTCTCTCTTTCCTGTTCTCCAATGTCAAATTCTAAGGCCTAACTTGCCAGTTTATCTGCATTTTTGCTTCGAATTGTTCTAGGCAAATTTTGGTTGGAGAGATTTAGAGATGGTTGGGAGACATGCACCCACAAGAAAGCGGTGGCCGCTGCCATCTTCACCCTCGTATGGAACATCTCCTCCACCGTCGCCCGCATTTGGGCTGGTAAACCTGTCCTCGAATCATATCATACGTTATTTCGATTCAAATATCCTTGCTATCTTGTATTCAAAGAACTTATGAACTGGTAACCCTCATAAGTTATTTCTTGGGCAGTGTTCATGCTGGTTGTGGCAGTTAAATTTTACCAACAACATGTAGCGGACGAGTGGAGTGGACAAGAGGAGGTGGTGGTGGAAGAAGTACATGAAGATTCCAAGCCAGGAAAGAGCCAGTGTCATGGACTAGTCCATCGACAGAGAGGTGGTTCAAGTCCTCGTGAGGTGAGGATAAAGAAAGGGATCTAAAGAGTAGGGGATGGAAGAGGAGATGATAGGTTTTTTGGCCATGGCCAATGGGAAGGAGGAGAGTGCAAAGGAGAAGAGAGGAGGGTGGGAGGTGTCAGCAATCTTTTGTTTTCTCAAGAAGGCATCTCCACCAGACTCACTTGTCAGCACTTGCGGTCCCTCTTAGGCGACTTTTATTATCTTTTTCATCGGCTCAGTCTAGTTTTTGTAAAGGTTCTAAAACAGCAGTTGTTCTGATGGTTATGTGGTGTGATGGCCAGATGTATTGCATTACCAATCTTGTCATTCTAGTAATGTAAAATAACTAACGTGTTTGGCCATCTCTCCACTTGCATATATTGAATAATTGTAAATGAGGGTCGTAAGGAAGCAGAGCATGTGGCCATCTCTCTGCTTGCACAAATTGAATAATTATGAATGAGGGTTGTAAGGAAGCAGAGCATGTTGCCTGTTGATTAGGTGATGCATTAGTGTAATTTCTAGAGGAAAGGGGGTACTTTGTCCTATTCTACAGATTGAGATCTTCATCTTTGTAGAAAAGATTGATTGAATCTAGTTCAATGATGCATCACACAATTACTACAACATGGAGGCAATGTCTGAGGGCGACGAAGTATATGTGCATTGCTGGAGAGAAATGAATTTCTCGGACTTTTGCTACGATAAAACCGGAGGAGAACAGCGGGATCGTAGATTGAATCTCCTCAATTACAGCCTTCTCAGTCACATACCGTGTATGTCATTCTAAAATCAATATCTGACCATTTTTAATTTTTTTAAAAATATCTCCTTAGAAACTTGTCTTTTAACAAATTTAGTTGTTTTCATATAATAATTTTATAAATTAGATTATAATTGATCTAAAAGAGGGTTCGGCATCTAACCAAGAAAGGAAAAGAAAGAGTACATGATAAAATAAAAATAGGTGAAAGGATTTCAAAGTTTCTTTTGCTCCAATATTTTCTTTTAGTGAACTTGTGTATAGTCCATTTGTTAGGTGGACGAATAAAAAATCACAAGTATTTCTTAAATAGATTTACACCATTTCTTAATCAATTTTCTATATTTATTGCTTAAATATTCTTGGCTATTGCTATTAGTTGTAATAATGAAACCTAGTAATCGTTACAAATTTCTATCACAAATTTTTCAACACGAACATAGCTATGACAAAGCAATAAATCATTTACATACTTCATTTTTGTTGTCATGTATCTTTCATATGTTTGAACTCTTTTTTATTTTCTATTTTATCTCTAAGCTATATTATCGAAACTATTGTTTAAATAAATAAAATAAATGTTAGCTTAAATGAATATAGTATTTCTAGGATAACTTGGAAAAAAAATTTAAGTTCGGTTTTCTCCAACATCTTATCTTTATAAATAGCATGTGCATGGTTTAAAAATAATTCTTGAAGGATATTTGAATACAATTATAAATATATAATTGCTGAAAAAGTGATGCTTTAAATTTTTTATGCATCGCTAGTTTACTATTAATTTATAACTTGTGATATCGATATATCATTCCGAATGTGTGATTATTTTATCATGAGAATTATGCTAGCAATTTTTATCATTTTTAAGTCAAAAAATTAACGATCATATTATATGAATGATTCTAGAGTTTTGGCTCTTCATATGTTTGATCGTATTATTTCTCCTATTTTCAGATGTGTGTGTGGGTGGGGGGCTGGTGCACATTCACACTTCAAAGTTTTATATGCCCAATTAGGACTAATATTCAAGAGGAGAAAATAATGAAAAATTGCATCTTACTTGCCAAAGAACTCTCTCTCTCGTCAATGATCTCCTTACATGATAGAAGAAAAATGTAAGTAAAGAAATATAAGTACACAAGTTAATTTTCAAAAACTAACTTCTTAAGAAGTACATAACCAAGGTATAAAAGACTCAAATTAATTAGCAAATGTTATTATATGAAGAGGAATAGCCAAGTGTCGGGAAAGACAAAAGATGAGACTCAAATAAACATAAAAGAAATGAAACTATGTGCAGTGTATATCCCGTTGTCTAGCTAGTTCGTTCATTGATAACTCTGTGGCATATAGGCCACATACAAAAGCATTCCGTAGACCGTTCCCAATTTTACTTTCAATCATGTACATATAATTTTTGATCAGCTTTCAGATTCTACATCTTTCTATCTTTTTTAATTTCTTGCAATTTTTATCTTGTTTTTCATCAATTGAAGGTAGGAGAAAATTTACAAGAACATCTGGGAACCCAAAAAGAATGTCTGACATTGTTAGACTTTATATTAGCACGAGTTCTCAAGTCATGCCATTTGTAATTTGTTTATTGGTGACGATTAGATGAATCCCATGCAGCCTCATGAGACATGCTATTCTATGAATTGCATGGGACTCATCCAATCATGGCCATCACATAAATCCTTGATGATTGTGATAGGAGAATTTAGGTCAAATTTTAGAAGAAGGGAACTCAAAAGTTTTAAGGCCAGGTTATTACCCTGGGAATGGAAAAAGTTACAATGTTTTTGTTTCAATTTTTTTTCCCTTATGTGTTCCATGTGTTGTTCTATCACTTTTAGCTAATATTAGGGATAAGGGCTTGGGCATGCCAAAATGGAAAAGGTTGCCTTGATAGATTGATTTTTTCATTATAATCAAAATCATCTAGCCTTTTCCTAACTATTAGGACTCAATTTTATGAATCTTTATTCGTGAAGTATTTCCATTTAAGACTACCTATGATTGATTAAATTAAATATTTGAAATTTCCATTATAAATGTTTCTAATATCATTATTTCCATGAACTAGGTGTTTTGCCACCATTATAATTTAAAAAGTAGCTAGCAAATGTTGTTTTGTCAATGAAGTGGTTCAATTTATGCTATTGAAATTACCAGTCTCATTATTTTCATGAAATGAGTCGTGGTTTCCAAAATTCTGCTTAAAAAAAGAAATTATTATATGAATACTGCTCTTTATAGAATATTGATTAAAGTTTTGTTATTGCTTTACCACTGTATATGTTTATGATTTTATTATTTCGATGTTTCATCTGAGAACCAGGATGAGAAAAATCCTAGTCCCAAGTTCCTGGTATCAAACCCAAAGACTTTACCAACTACTCTAATTAGTCCTCTCCATAGAAATATTGTGTTGAGAAGAGAAAAATTAAACATAGATTTAAGAAAGTTGCTTTCTTTTGGATGTCACCCAAAACCTCATGTCATCTTGTGCAGTTGTCATCCAAACAATATTCTTCCACTAAGAGTTTTTTTCCTTCAAATTTCCTTTCATGATGATGCTGCTGCTTCGAAAGAAATACTCCCAAGCAAAAAAAGGATAGGAGCTCCATTCCGATAGTTGTGCACATTTCTTTTCCTTTTCCCTTATTTAGGTGTTTTGTTTTAGAAAGGGCAAAGAGCGTTGGCGCATAGCTATGGCTAGTGAGGTAGTGCACTATTAAAAGAAGAAGAAGAAGAAGATACCACTCACAAGATATTGTTTTGTATTATTCAATTATTCTTTTTGACCACCCGATGTATAAGCTAGCAGTTTTTAAGTCAAATGACTTTAGTATGCAAGTAGTTTAAAGATAGTAGATTGCATCTAATGACTTAGATCATCGATACTAGACTTCTTATCATTAGGACTTGACCTTACAAACGACATCGAAGATCTACATAATTAATCATGATTTGTACCATTAAAAATACTTTGAAACCAAAAAAATAATATAGTTTTATAGTCAGTAATCTACGCACCAAGTGGGTGCAAAAATGAATGGTAAATATGATGTGAGACCTTATGTTGTCATGATCTAAGTATTGAAAACTATTAATGCTTAATCGTTATGTATTTTAACATGTATAGATCAAGACTAATAAGATGGATTCTAAATTTAAATACATTGTCATTTATTTTAGCACACTAGCACGATAGAAACTGTTCATTTTTTAATCCAAATAATATATAGGATAGAAACCATCAAAATCTGTGATATTTGATTAATTGTATAGATCATAATCAATAGTATCAATTTTGATTTAAATGCCTTAGTTCTGATTTTGGACTTGAGATGAGTAGACACCATGTCCACCATAAGTTATATATAAAAATTTAAGCCCTAAGAGAGAGTTAACATTTAGTGCTTTTCTATTCTATGTATACAATATACAATAATTTTTCGAAAATACATGCAACAATGCAATTGCCTAACTTTGGTATACGTACCATAAGGTAAATCAGATATCAAAATTTAGTTCTAAATGTTTCTTTTTTGGAATTTCTTAGTTGCAGGCAAATTGTGGTTGGCGAGGTTTGGCAATTCCGAGACTTGCCTTGCAATATCTTCTGAACATAAAAGTTCTTTTGGGCGATGTTCATGTAGGCTGCAGCAGCAGACTTTTACCAACATTGCATGGTGGATGTCTGGGGCGAGCACGAAAAAAAAAAAAATCCCAAGCCAAGATGAAGCCTGGTCCTTGGACCACTCCACCACCGGAAAGATGGGCCATGTCCAAGTAAAGGTGAAGATAAAGAATCCAAAGAGGAGAAGATGGATGGGGAAGTAGCAATGATGGCGGCCATGGGGCTCTAGATGTCTTATAAATCTTATAATCTTAGGAGAGAATCTATTCTCTCTGTTCTCTCCCAGCATCAGCTCGTTCCATGCCAGGCTAGCGACAATATAATATGCAATCCTCTCTGTAAACTGTACACAGTGGCTCAACGTTTCTTTTTTCCCCCTTTGCCTTTTGTACGTATGTCTGATAAAAAGTTAAAAAACGAACCTTCCTCGTCTGAGATGCTGTACCAACTACCAAAATGAAGTAACCTTTAGTAGTCAATGGTTTTAAACTACGCTCCCGACAACTTGTGCCCAACTCGGACTGAAGAGCAGGCACGTGCCCCTTCATATGCATGCATGATTAGGTGGGGATAAACATTGTTTTCCGGGCTGTTTTTGCGGGTTCTTCGTCGTTGCAACTATTGTCGTGTTGACTAGTTATGGTTGATTGGCGTCTCGGTAGGTGTTGTGGTTTTAACTTTGAAAAATGAAAAATAAAAAAGCATAATGCTATTTTTTTTAAAAAATTTATCAAGTCTAAAAAAAATTTATAGATCATTTAACTAAGAGTTTGTTTAGGAGTAGAGTCCTACATTTGTCGGAGAATGGGGCTTAAGCTCACTAGTTGATCATCAACGGTGGATATCCAACATTTATGATTGAAGATCTCATGAAGGAGGTTTCATGTGATAGAAACGAAACTGATTGAGTGATCGTGTCAGAGCAAATTTTTTGGAGTATATCTCCTTCCAATTCTATTATGAGTGCTCTAATCAATGACAAACATATATACTGAAAAGATTGAGTTATACTCTTAATGAGTTCAAGATAGAAAATCTATAGAATGATAGGTCACAAATACACTTGGAGGACTTACTTATGTGAGAATTATTATATTGGCCACGACTAGAGGTTTGGGCTAATCCTAATAAAATTCTCATAAAAAATCAAGGTACTAAGCGCATGACCTTTAAATGACGCTAACCGCATAGAAACCCAATTGATCTGCATTGTGTGTGTGATATGTAAAAATCTAATTCAAAGCACCTAGTACAAAATCTAATCCACAACGATTCCTTCAGATAGATATTATCAATACTAAATGAGGTTCAAATCCATGGGACACCTCACCCATTGCACAGTATAAGTCGTCTAGATTTTCTTATATATAAGTTTTCTAAATTTAAATATTTTGTGGAAGGTTGTTGGAGTTTTAACTTATAAAAAATAAAAAAAAAATAAATAAATATACCAAATTTATCTCCTAAATTTTAGATGGTTTAAAAATTTTAAAACTCTTATCATTTTTCTATGACACTTCTTTCAGAAGAGTTGTGACTTTTTTGAAAAGAACATTGGTTCCAATTTTCATAAGGATGCAATGTTTTGAAACATCGCATACCGCCGTATCGGTCACCCGACAGAATCTATAAATAGGCTCTGAGCCTAGTGGTTTAAAAAAACTCAATTCATATTACTACTATACTTCCTGAGATGAAATAGAGATTTCTTCTCTTCTTTTTTTTCCCTCTTCTTCCAAACCTTTATTAGATTTTTTTTTTTAATCTGGACAACTGAAGGAGTTGGTCGGGTCAAGCCTCTCTAGCGACCATGCTCATTAGAAGAAGATTGGGTTTAGCCGAATTGTTGTAACTGAAAAACGAGATCGCTACAAACCTGCATGTAGAGAAAAAAACACATTCTTAAAGCAGGGTATATCCCACACCTCGATCTAGATAATCTCTTTTCAATCTTTTTATTTTATTTTAATACATTATTCGTTTATAATACTTCTATAAAATAAAAATATAGCAGCTTCTAGACAAAATACTTGTCCAAGGGCCTGAATTTTTTGCATCCAAGAGCAGAATTTAGACACTTTCATAGAATTTTATTGATTAGGATCGAGGTATGATCCAAAGCACTTCTCTATAATGCTTTGCCATTAAAAAGGCAACCCAATTGGCAGCTATCCAACCGGTAGTACTATTCACCTCATAATAGATATAACTGGCCACTTATGAAATACACTCCCTGGAGCTCCTCCATAGTCTTTTTTTCATTTCCGCATTTGACAGTTGCATGGATACAGACGTATTGGTTTACATTCTTCGAAACCATGAAACATGTCAAGACAAAATGCATGCCCCCGAGAAACAATTACAAGGATTTTGAACATCAATTTGAGGCAAAAATTTAACAGCTAATCAAGAATATTTTCCTATGACAGGAGGCTATGATACTTGGCCAAAAAACTATCTATTACAAACACTACAAGAAGCAAAATTGAATTATCAAAGCAACTGTTAGAATACCGCAGAATTTGGATAGGTGGCTTTCACATCCATCTCGAAAGCTCTCTATATTGAAGCTCTTTTAAGTTGTTTCCTCATCTGTCATCCATCTGGACTCCATTCAACAGCTCATTTACACACAGATTTTGCAACTCTTGGTACAGCTTCTTCCATTGCTGAGCCATCTGTATTGATCTTTTACATTCTAGCCTTAGTCTTTCCAACTCCATTTCTGCAGCACCTGAAGAACTCTGTTGCTGAATAGGAGGGGGAGGGAAGGGGGGGAAAATCTGTCAGTCATCAAATCTATAGGTTTCTTTTTTATCATTGAGTAAATCAATTTCATAAGAACAAAAAAAAAAGTTGGCAAAATCATAACAAACTCCTTGCCTCTAGTTATTGTGATACATAGGGCTCGTTTGGTTCGCGGGAAAAGAAAGGAGGAAAGTGTGGTCAACGGGAAAGTAATGAGATGCTTCTTGTTTGGTTGGAGTTTTCAAAAGAGGGAGACGGAAAAGTTGTATTTCCATGGTAATATAATTCCCACATTTCATGGGAAAGTCTGTCCCATGAGAAACATGGAAAAGTTACTTTCCCATGAGGCGGAAATCACTCCATTTTTATTTTTTCCAAAAAGACCCTTCAGTATTAAAGAAGCATTAAAGAGGCATTAAAGACCTATTTTTTATTAAGGGCATAATAGAAATTATACACAACATTTTCAGGAAAGTGGATGGTCAACCAAACATAAGCACTTTGGAAATTTGTCACTTTCCCATGATCAACCAAATATGCCAAAAGTACTTTTCTAGGCATACTCCTAGGAATCTGTTTCCCAGGAATCATATTCCTAGGAGGAAAAATACTTTCCGCGAATAAAACGAGCTCATATTAACTTTCAAGAAAGCTGTTTGTGCGTGTTGTAGGGTGCAGGGAGGAGGAAAAATGTACAAATCATGGACGCTGTTATGGAAGCTTAAATTTTGTGGCAGATTTGCAAAGGTGGAACCCAGCCACTACGTTAGCATTTTGTTTCCTTAAATGTGATATTATACAATACACAGTTTCTCAGCATTAGTGTCATGTACATAGTCAAAGGATTCCCCCTTCAGAAGATGAAAAATAATTCTACTTCAAATAGTTAGAGAAAAGGCCTGTTAAATCACTGAAGGTACAAAAGGGAAGCACCAAGGTAAAGGTGGCCATACTGAGTTAAAACGATTAGATGCCACTAAACAGACAGTAGATATATCGTGAAAATAAGGATTCCATCACAAAGAATATACAGAAAGGAAAATGGCATGGTAGAGGATACCTGAAGCTCTTTGATGTGTTTCTTTATCACATTTGAACTGCAGTATATACTCTTTTCTGGCTCTTGCAAAGGAGGCAGAAGCAAATTTACAGCCTTTGTTTCAATTTCTCCATCTGTTGAGTCAATATATTTACTCAAAGGTGGAGGAAGTGACAAACTAAGACGCTTCCTGGATAGGGAGGCTTGTGCATTTGCTAATGCTGGAGGACATGCACGAAGAGGTTGTCTAATTATAAGAACATTATTGACAGGACCTGTAAAAAAAAAAGAAAAGGGTGTCGATCAAACTTTCATAGCTTGCTACAGTCTATAGGTTAATGATTTTTATTAGGAAAAGGGTAACAGCACAGAGAGAGAGAGAGATCACTTTCAGTAATGAAAATATGTAATCACACCCCGAAACTTGCTCAGAAAAACAGATAGCAAAACTTAAGTTGAATTAAAACTACCAATATAACTAATTTAGACAATTTATAGTGGTGGAATGGTATTCAGATGTTAAAAAGTAAACCAGTGGTGCGCATGCATCTGATTTTGACACTCAATCAATAAACTTATTGTTTGTGAATCCTTTCATGAATTAATTCCAGAGTACAAGAGGGCTTTGTGAGCAAATGAAAAACATATTTTAAAACTTTATTTCAAATTGTATCAATAGAAGGCTGGAAGTGACTCCGGATACGGACCAAAGACAACCCAATTTAAACTTGACCAAAGCATGAAGACCAAATATGTTGGTCACATCTGGAATGAAAGTATTGCACTGCATTCTCTCCAACTATATCTAACCTTAAGTGATTCCAGATTTGAGGCATCATATGTTAATTCTATCATTCCCCAAAACCAAGCCACAATTTGGACGCAGCCCAACCTGACCAAGCTCATAAGTAATCAGGCAAGTCCCCTGAGCTAGAATCATAATCCAGAGTGTGGTAGATGACAACCTGGCCAGACCCACTGATTGAAAATATGGTCAACTTGAAACTAGTAACAGAAGTGCTAAGCAGTAGCTTACATACAAGTTGTCAGTTATAAGGAGCAGGGCACTTAATCCAGCAATACCTCTTACAAGCATTCCTCAATTAAATGTCGTCTCTGCAAAGGACATTGGACTATGAAGATTTAAAGGGGAATAACACAATTGGCTTCTAAATAATCTTGTTACTCAATTCTCTAAGTTCCCGTACCATAAAAAAGTCTGGTACCCAAAATCTCTGGACCAGTCCAAAATAAAGGGAAAAATAAACATCAATATTAATTACAAGACACCTTTTCTCTCATCTAATAGACATATGGATCGTCTGTCAACTTCTAGGTCAACTTAAGCCCCTCTGAGCAAATACATGAAGCAATAAACGGAATTGCAGAATACTTAACCATTTGATTGTAATATTACTTCTTAAGCCCCTTTGAGCCCCATGTGTTGATATATTACAAACCTCTCTCCATTGGATGAAGACCCTTTGACCTCAACCTGACAAAAACTCCTTTCCCCATTAGCCCAACTCATGTCAACAAGAAAGGAAAAAAGAGAAGAATGCATTGTTCCAAGATGCATGGGAGATTAAATAATGAGCAATTGTTATGGTGAATTTGAGACAAAAAGCTTGATAAATGAAAAAAGACTGCTTTATACGTGTTACTGCTCATAGGAAACTTATCTAATATACACTATGAATATGACATAATCATTAGTGATCTGGTCATGTAAGCTGAACAATACCTATAAATGTTAGTTCAGAATATCAGAGGAAATATTGGCCAAATTATAATACACCTGTGGCTGATGAGGGAATATCCAGTTAATTCCATTGATCAGATACCATATAAGGGGCAAACAACTTTTAGGAAATAGGAATTTCAAAAATAACCACATTGCAACTGAAGGACACAGAAAACATATAGTTCACAGGGGAGACATCTCTGCTAGTGACAGATGTACCTTTTGCATGTTTTAGGATTCGAGTCACATGTTGACTTTTAGTATCCCAAATTCGAATTGTACCATCCTCTGATCCAGACACCAGCGTACCTCCATCCGTGCTAAGTGCTAAGCATGTTATAGCCTTACTGGATGAGAAAATCAGCTTGGAGAAGTCAAATTAAGAAAGAACAGATCAATTTTTTTTTCCATCCAAAATAATATATATAGTGGTATTCAACATGTCAACACTAACATTTGTAACTCTATAGGCAGGTAAAAAGATCAAATAAACATGATAGCCATTGGTTGGTTGGTTGGTTAGTACGTATGTATGCATGTATGAATGTGTTGATGTACTGGTAATGCCTAACAACCATCTATATATATTCTCGCATTGTTCATCAAGACAATTCTTGGGTCATGGCTACCAATGAGATTGTGTTAACCAGTTAATGGAGACATCAAACTTAAACTACTCATGTTAATGGCTGGAAACTTCCAAATTTTTAAGACTTAATGATAATTTTTGTAGTACCGCACATTCAAATGATTTTTCTTATATAACATCACTCAGCTCATGATGTGGCTTAACATTTAGAATGTGCACTGTTTTATTTTCCATTCATCAGCTCATATCAGAGATAGTTACTGACCATTCAACCATATACCTATACTAACTATGAAAAGATTATGAGCTATCTCTTCGAAATATGACTTATTGCATTGGTATTTGTGCTATATTAGCAAAAAGGATCCTTGGAATTCCATCTATCAACTTTTGCCCTTTTAAGTAAAACCTTTTATATATGATTTCATAATGGCATATTTTTTTGAATAAGTTAAAAAAAGCAGTGGTTTCTCCCTCAAACAAATACAAACCTGGTTTTCACTCTCCTATCCAGCCATGCAGCTATAAATTGCCTCTCTCTCACCCTAATTAACATACCTTCACCTGCTTTGGCATCCTCCCCTTATCCCAACACCACATTCCACCCCACAAACCCATACCCAACCAGCCTATAGCCCTCTAAAGCCCTCCTTCCTCACTCCCATTGCTGTTCCTGCATGCCATGCCCATAACCCCACCTCCCCCCCCCCATACCAAAAGTTCATATCTCGTGCATCCTCTATCTTATTGGACGACCCAGAAAACATTGGGATATGATCTAGAAGTCCAAAGCGTATATGAATAACTATTTTATGTCATTTTTTAATTTTGTTTCTACTTTCAATTTCTATCTACTTGATTTTACATATCCAATTTATTTTAGTCTGTTGTTCCTTTATACTGTCATTTCTCTTTTATAATATTTCTCATTTTGTTTCCATTAGTTTGCAGTTTTGCATGTTATCTTTGTCCATTCTTTTTTATGTTATCATTTTTCTTTGTTCTTTTTTCGGGTTTATGATTCTTTTTCTATGGATTTTATCTTGTCTTATCTTTGATCTATCCTATTTGAGGTGCTTTGCTTGTATTTTCTTGTTTAATTTAACATTTTATCTTATTTCATTTTACATTTTTGATTCTGTAGATTCTTTTTTCAATTTTCAATCAACTTGAGTTTTATTTTTGTTTCGTATTTTTGCTTTGTTCTATTTGTTTAATTTCTACTTTCTTCTACTTTTCGAATATATTGTTTTCTTATTAATTTCGATTTTAATTTGATCTATTGTTTTTCTGTTTTATATTGTCGCATTTTTATCTTAGATTTTTGTTTTGATTTAATTTCTTACTTGATTTATTGTTTCAAGTTTTAACTTTTCCATGTTCTGTTTTGCAAATATGATTATATTCTCAGTTAACCTATTTCCTCATCTTTTTCTTTTTTATCTTCGCTTCTTTTTCAACACATGCATTGCACAAGCATGCCCTTTGCTGGTTACAAAATGGGGTCACTAAGAGGATTAGAGGAAAGAGACTAGAATCTGTAACTGACATCCGTACCGAGAGAATGGTATGATGCATCAAGAAAGTAAAGACAGAGAACCTTGGTGCTGCAAAATCTAGCAGACGCCAAAGTGATTTGGTGAATATCAAAATCTAAAAATAAAAGAAAACAATGAAACAGGTTCTATTTGAAGAAATGAAAAAAGATCTGACAATGAAATTTTAAAGGTACCATGGTATAAAGAGGGAGACAATCACAAAAAAGATGTTGAGGAGTTCAAAACTTATGCAGCATTTCATGATTCTTACAGAAAGGTATGCTGAAAAGTTGAGAATGACAATAAGTGAGTGAAAGCAAGTTGATACCATGAAGATGCACAAATGAACGAAGATTGCAACACTGGAGACAGGAAGATTTAATTACATTTTGAACTATCAACTAAATGCATTACTCCAGATCAATCAAATAAATATTAATATTACAATGAAACTTTACAACACTAAGAATGCAGCCTTCAAAATAAGTAGCATAAACCATGATCAAGTAGTTTTCATCTAGATGCAACTCAAATGTCTGCGCCAGATATCAATATCAAATGGCATTAAGCTAAGTGCTAATTGAAGTACAAATAAATAAGGCTGGTACATCAAAGAAGCAAACTTGACTACCTGTGGTCATATAAGGAACCAATAATGAACATTCCATAAATGCCATTAGGATTGCTTTCAGCATTAAGTGCAGCAATATATATTTTGCCATCTCTACCACCAGCGTAAAATGCATGCTCCCCCCGATCCAATGCGATAGCATCAACTATTGAAGGAAACGTAATGCTCCGCAGTAGCTTACCTTCAGATAAGCTCCATATCTGAAAAATGTATAGAATTGGCATGAGGAAATAACAAACAACTTGCAATTGACTTGGCATAGCCACCATTAGACAGCAATATATAGTTAACTATCAAAAGATTCATCTTCATATGTTGCTGAAGAAGCTCGGTTAAAAACAAAAGGTTCAATTTCAGCTACCAAATAACAAATATGAGTTACTCTACAAGACAATTTGCAACTATCAGCAAATTAAGCCAACTAGCAGCAAGGATATATCCATGACAACACATGGCAAGAGTAGAAAAAATAACTAGCAAAATATTAGACTACTATTGTTTCCTCATCCTTAAGGTATCAGATTGGATCTTTTGCAACATTTCTTCCAAAAAAAGAATAAAAAAGAAAAGAAGAAGAAACAGCAGAAGAGATTATAGAAACCCACAACATGTCATGCATTATGAGTACCAAAATCTGCCTACTCTAGTTGTACTGACATTAAACAATTCTCCAGAAAACCATTAAGGAATCTTTAGTGTTTAATGGAATAAATTCATAAAGGATGACCATAAGAGCCTTCCTTTCATTTTGAGAATTGTACGAACATTTTTCTTAAAAGGTAGGATAAGCACATGGAAAGGCCATGCCATACAATGATGCAACAGAACAAAGAAATAGTTTCAATAGATGCAATTTATCCAGTCCCCCCGCCCCTGCCAACACACACACCAAGACACATGCACATGCACATTTTTTGTGTGTGTATGTTTCTTTCTTACTTTTCTTGCTGCAGACATGGAAGGCAGGGAAAAGTACGTGTTGTGGGGCAGGGAAGAGGAAGGTGTATAAAACACATGCCTAGTAATTGCTTGACTTCTAGGATTAAGGTGGTGCAGCATGGGGCTTCCTTATATCAAAGCTTAATAATGCTGAACTTGCCTATGAGTCATATGTTCCTCCAAAAAAATGCAGGCAAATGAGTCAGCCATATTCTAACTCAATTTTTTTCTTTTAAGTTTTTTTTCCTCGAAAAACAGCCCTCACCTCCACTCCCAAATTTTAAAAAAAAATGGGATAGCTTTAATTTGAGAAGGCTCTGCAGAAGGATCATGTCTATTTTTTTATCACTAGCAATCAATGTAACATAATTTTTCTATTAGTATCAATTTTCTATAGAAAATTCATAAGGAGTAACCTACAAGCGACAAATACTTTTAACAGATTATGGAACCCTATTTATAAATGCCTAAACGGCCATAAAAATAGTGTTTCTTTTCTTACGTTAAGAGGACTCCTAATTTACTTACAACAAACTAGTACTCTAACCAATATAGTTTGATTCATAGTTGGACTCCAAACCAACCTAAACTGTGCTATGTTAGAAAATACTCATTTCCATAAATATACTTGCAAACAAACAAAAACTATGCACATCTAAGAAAAAAGATAAAGAAGAAACAAAAATACAAAAAAGAAAACAAAAAGATAAAAATTAGGATGTAAAAGGCTAACAAATAATATAAAGAAAACAAAAAAAATAAAACTAGAAAAAATGACAAAATAAAATAAAAATAGAAAATGAGTAAAAATATTAAAAATTTAAGAAAACTAGAAACATAGAAGAGGTTTGGGAGTCAAAGAGGGAAAACTTAAGAGGGGAAGAGAGAGGAGCGCGGATAGAAAGATAACTTTTATTGTCACTATAATCTCTCCCCGCTTCATTTTTCCCATCCATTGATTTCTTTTCCTTTTCCTCTTCTTCTTTTATTGAGAGAAGGTTATTTTAAAGCTGAATGGAGGGATATTGCAGAAAAAATGTGATAAATAGAATCTTAAGGGAAATAGTTTAAAATTCAAAACTCATTTTTTATTAAACATATTACACATTGCTTCCTACTCCTAACTCTGACTAAAATCAAGCAAACTAAAGTCTTCTAAGACCACCTAAAATCACCAAAAGATAAATTAAAAAAAACAAAAATAAAAACTTCCTTTTGCATCATTTACTTATGCCCTTGGACCTCTCCTTATACCCCACTTGATTTTTCATGATCTGATGATAGAGACAGCTTTTGGTCCTTCTTGTGTTGAGCAATCAGATGGCTGATTAGGTATTTGCTGCTCTTAAACCTCAAACCAGTTGATCCATAGCCAGAAAACTCCTAGATTGGTACCTGAGAGACATGTTTCACTCGATGATAGAACAAGATTCCAAGCACTACTACTGTCAAAGATAAGATCACGTCCCAAAAAGGACATCTCTCATGCAAATCATTGTTGGTTTTATCTTCTATTATCGGTTGATCAGTGTGTATAAGGAAACTTCAATTGAACAATTGGTTCATTGTTGATCGTAGGATCTAGCAGTGGCTAATTTTAGTCTTAAAAATGCTTTTTATTATATTATAACAGTAGAGGCACCCATTTCATTATCAACTATTCTTTCACCACCCATGTTTTGAATCGTTCTTTACTTGTTTTAGTTGCCTTAATATAGTGGAGTTTGTTATGAATACATCCACAGTTTCAATATTGGAGTTCGTTAAGAATACAAGCATGGCTTCAGTTGTGTTCGAATGACCTTTCTAGCTACAGATATATCTTTGAGAACTCCACTTGAAATAAGAAGAACAACGAGAGAGTATTACTAAAAGAGCACAAAAAGAGGGAACAAAACAAGAATAATTGAGAATAATATGTCAATTCTTCTTTGAGATAAGATAAAAAAGAAAACTAATTCAAAATTACCCACAAATTATACAAGTTTGTCATTCTTCAAGGACCCCTAATCACACACTTGACCCAGAAGATTGTTTCATGATCGTAAAAGGGTCTTTAAGTTACCTATAATGAATTTACAACTCTAAGTGATCCAATTTGATTTAGACTAGGACTCCAGATCAACCTAAAACTGGATTAATTAAAAAAAATGGCTTTCCAAATACATATTACTTTGGATTCCTAACTTTGACTAAAATTAAGCAATCCTTCACCTATTAGGGCAATCTAATGTCCTTCTGCATGTGCACCTTGACCAAAAAAATGCCTGAAACCTAAGGAGAACTGGCTAATAAGGAGACCTTTGTTACCAAATAGAATTCAGCCCATGCAGGCAGGGAGCACCCATCTGAAATTCTCCTAGACTCCAAAACTGTTCATATGAATAGAGAAGGTGACAAGGAATGATATGGTTAATTGCATTCATCTGTGGCATTTATCATTCCTATCCCACTCATTGCACTATTAATGATTCAGACGTGAACAATTAAATAATGATTTTTTACTAGGCATCAGTATATGATAAGTTCTGACTCTAGAAAATGAATGCGTGATAACCAACATGACAAAAAGAATCACACGCAAAGATTGATGAGGATATACAAGGATATCCTTCACATGTTGAAGAATATAATCTTACATTTTTATGAATGGAAAAGGTAAATTGACAAATCATAAGGCCAATTGAAAAACAAGGTTGTTGTAACTATGGAACAGAAAATGCGGAATTTTTCTTTTATAAAAACTGCATCTATATTCAGGGAATAAGAAACCAGCAAGAAAACTTGTAGATTACATTCTCTACGGTGAAAGACCTGAAATTTCGCACTGCATCTAGTAAATGGTGAGAACAGAAAATTTTATTTTTGCAGGAAAATCTAAATCACAATACAATCAAACTTTTAGAATACAACATTAAATTTCCAAGTTGCTGAGAGAAGTTCTGGGATTTCTACACTTTTCTAGATGAGTTTGATGGGGTAACAAGTCACTTGTGTATTAATTTTCTTGTCTTATATCTCTACTCTAATGGTGAGTCTTGGCACAACAGTAAGGTTGCTCCATTGTGACATGGAAGTCACAGGTTTGAAACGAGAAAATAATCTCTCCACATGTGAAAATAAGGCTGTATACATCTAACCTTTTCCAAACTCTACAATGGTGGGAGCCTCATTTAAGCCAACCTTCCTTCTTTATCTCTACTCTATGGTGGTCTCTAATTAAAATCTGTATACAACATAAAAGAAACGAGCAGAAAGATAACAATCTTGTCGTGTCTGTGATAGCAACAATTCAAGGCCCTCCACATTACTGTAACTCGGTAACAGTGCTTCCAACTGCTAATCATAGCATCAGTTACTAAAACAGTCACTAACCATGGGATCGCTCTCTCAATCAGCTGCAAGATAAAAATTATCGAGTTCACTCTACTCTTATTGCTCACTTGAAACTATATAGCATGAGGAACAACATACCGAACCTTGCATGTGCGATCCTCGGAGGATGAGATGACAATAGAGTTGCATAGCCCATAGCCCGAAACAAGATCAGTCACGCACAGGGCATGTTCAGAGAAGCTATATCTGTAGAGATTTCTTGCAGACATCTTGCCCATATCATCAAACATCCTGCATAATTATTTAAAATAGCAACAACAATTCCAATAGAAATTACTTTTAATGGAGTAAAAGACACAAAAAGAAGCACAATTCTTGCAGAAGAAAACAAGAAGAAGCATACATCAGAAGGGACCAAACTCTGACACATCCATCCTCAGACCCAGAGATCAGCAATGACTCATCATCAGAGAGAGTGAGACAAGTGACAGACCTGTAGTGTGCATGCCACTTGTTGAGCAGCTTCCCGCTTGCTATCTGGAGCAATGGGACGTGTGAGTTTATGTTTATCACTTAACTTAGAAAGAATGGATAGGAATTTTATTTTCTAAAAATTTAATGTACAAGTCTCAAGCAGAAAGCAAAAACCACACAAACAAATGATTTTCCCCCTCCAGTAAGTAAGAGGATTAAGGAGGAGGACAGCAACAAAATCGTGTTTCGGCCAAACTGTTCCAACAAATATTTTCATCTCCAATAATTATTATTTATAAGCATAAAGTAAAGAAGCAGATGTAATCACAATCATGTTTTCACATGCACATGTAATGTGCAGGATCAACAAAACCTTACCTCCACGTTTTTTTCCCCAAAAAAAGAAAATAATGGAAAAGGAAAAAAACTCTTACCTCCAAGTTCATGAGGACATGAATTCGAGCGGAGAATGGAATCAAAATCCAATCGGTATATAAATAACTAGAGTTGAATAAAGAAGAGGAGGGCATAAAAATCAAATTTTGACAAACAAATCCAAGAGGTAGCGTAGCAAAAGATATCACCTCCCACAGGTAGATGGTCCCGGATAAGCCTCCACCAATGATATACGTTCCATCGGAATTGGAAACGAGGGGACCAATCGGTTCCGCCGGAAAGCTCCGAACCTCCACCTGGGGCTGAAAGAAGATAGAAGAAGAGATCAGAGATCAGTTAATTCATCAAGATAAAGAGAGGAAGAGAGGGGGTTAAGATAGGGAAATACCTTGTCCCAGGACCAGAAGAAGATGGGGGCGGAGGCGGCGGCCCGGGAGTCGCGGACCTGGGAGGAGGCCAGGAAGCTGCGGGCGACGGCAAGGAGGCCGTGGGGAGGGGAGGCGCAGGAGCGATAGCGGAGCTGCTCGGCGCCGGAGCGGAGGTCCCAGCACCCGATGCCGGAGTCCACGGGAGACGACGCGATCACCACCTCCATTGTTGGAGGCAACCCAATGAGGAGGCGGCGAGAGGGGCGGTCGAATGGGGGAGGGGTAAGGGTTCAAGGGCCGTTGCACGGTTTCAGGGTTTTAGATTGCCATCCGCCGCCACTCTAATAATAAAGCACACTCCCTCCCTTTTTATTTTTTTTAATTAAAAAAAGTCCAAAGGACCCAAGCAAAAATTAAGATAAAAATAAAAAAAAGGTAAACTTTAACAGCTGTCTGTGCAAGGGTGGAGATAGAGAAATGTGGACTTTATGATCAGAGATCATGATATCAAACTCGTTGCTATCGAAAGACAACATGTTTGACGTGATTATTATTAAAGCAGAACTGAGAGCTGCATGAGAGAGCATCACTTATGCAAGGCTTGTGTTGGGTGTAGACAACATCTACTTTGAAGGAGATTCTGCTATGATGATCGAATGGATTCAAAGTCAACATAGATATAATGACAGGCAATTGCTGCTTGGGGCATATACAGGTTTAAGAGAGGATATGGCTTCTTTCAGATCATTCATGTCTACCGAAAGACAAATAGCGCTATTGACTATTCGCCTCCTTTACTGCACAGCAGTCGAAAAGAATGTTTTGAGAGAATCACAAGTTTGTTCCATTTTTTTCGTCAAATTTTTTTTTTTACTTTATTAGTTGTACTTATGCATGATCAATGTGAACCGTTATTGTATTAAAATGATAAAAAAAATGGTGACAAAAAAATTGTACTCTAGCTATATCCGCCCAAAGTTCGGGCTCTTATTCATTGTGACAATGCAGCAGCTAAGATAAATTAAGAAGAAATGCCAAGACCTGCTAAATTAGTACACTAGGCATGATGGATGCTTATGAGTTTTTGTAAGATAGATAATCATGAAATATAAATTTTATAAAATAATTTTTATAAAACATAAAAGGAGATTTGTTCTTCACAAAAATTACTTTCCATTTTGTTTTGGCAAAACAGATTTTATGAAAAATAACTTGTTGACCAAATAGCATGGTAGGAGGTAGGTGGGTTTGTAGCCAATCCTATAATGGAAAACCTGAATAACTCGTGGTTTTTTTGTGAAGTTATTTACTTAGGAGTTTTATTAGATTAGTTTGAAACGAGAGTGAATATCTAGTTCGGATATGTTAGTATGGATTGGATATTTATGGATAAGGGAGTCATTGTCATGACTAAAATTATAAAAAGCATGCATTATTTATTAAATTATTTGTTTTTTATGTAATAAGTTAAATAAGAAGTAATGTACATGTTGAACAATTCTTTTGTGCCTATAGCAGTTTGGTAAATTTAACATTATTAAAAGAAATATTATTTTATTTTAATAGGTCAAGGCACTAAAGGATTCAAATAAGGGTGCTGCAGAATGGCACTTTTGATATAAAATAAAAGATGGCTCACCGTGACTGGTTACCAAATATATTTTCCTCTCTCATACAATCCAACCTTTCCTTAGATGAGTTCTTAAATTTAATTAATTAGAGGGGAACCAAAATTTTGATGTGGGGCTAAAAGTAGTACACACAAGTGAATCAGTAGAGAATCCAAGTTGACAAAATAATCTTTAATTGCATCTCGAGTTTAAGAATTGCAAAGTGAAAAGCCAAAGAAAATAACAATATATTTTCCTCTCTCATACAATCCAACCTTTCCTTAGATGAGTTCTTATATTTAATTAATTAGAGGGGAACCAAAATTTTGATGTAGGGCTAAAAGTAGTACACACAAGTGAATCAGTAGAGAATCCAAGTTGACAAAATAATCTTTAATTGCATCTCGAGTT
>JAOXJJ010000001.1:18034667-18062368 GCA_025769935.1 Phoenix roebelenii | reverse complement strand
GTTTTTATTTAGCTTAAACCCCAAAGAGGCCCAATTGAAAACAAGCCCACATATCAATTTAGCATGCCCATAAAGAGTCATGTTTGCCTTGGTTAGCTTTAGGCCATGAAGCCGAGCAACCATGAAATAGAAGAGGGGCCCAGGTATGAGCTGTATAAGTCATCTAACGTGTTTATTTGGTGGGCTTGGCCATGCCATTTTTGTTAAGCCCACCCCCACCTAGACCAAGGCACAATGACTGGAGTCCAAACATCAAACTAGTCCCAAGTTTAGTGAAAAAATAGGCTGCAAATGGGTTGGGACGACCCATGACCCGCCCTTGGTCCCAACCTCATTAGACCAGAGGATTCGTGGGTGGCATCAGGGTCAAAAGTTGGACTTGATTTGAAAACCAGATTGTTTGTCTGTAATTTTTTTTATTTGTCAACCCGATCTAATTCAACTTGACTTATTTATCATTCAGGTCTAATTTGGATCAATCAAAAGTGGACTTCATCTGACTCAGACCTAATACAACCCTCCACGAGAAACGGAGTCATATAAGATCCCTTCTATTTCGCTCTAAATATCTTTCCAACTTCATTGAGGAAACTCATTTAATCTGTTTCTTCTCTTCCACCGCAATAGTCCTATTCCATCTCACTTATTTTTAGTTAATTATATTTCATATATTCTTTATTTTGATGGATTTTTTGTAATATTCTCAACTATATCAATATTTTTTTCTAAACTTGTATTTCAAGAATGGTCATTTCTTGGATTAAATTAAAAATATTTGAATGAACTTTCATGCTTAAGTTGGTTTTTAGTTTTATTTTAGGAATTTTTACTAGGCTATATTAAACTACCAATTATTGTATTTTAGCTTTATAAGATTAGTTAAATGCTCGATCCGAAATACTGGCCAAACCAACCAATGTTGACCTGAATGCAAATATTTTGAGATGGGTCCAACTCATTCTCAACCAATGTTAACCTGAATGATCCATTGGGTTTAAAATCTTTTCTATTATCCAAGCGTCTAATGGTGGCTGTGTAGATCATGACTATATCGTTGATGATAACTATCATGCTACGTCGCCAAAGAAATTGTTTGGTCTGTGGCTTGTGGCAACAATGGCAGGAATCCCTCCTCCTGATCCGACCGGGGGATGAGGAGAATGATGACCGAGTCACTAAAAGTCTGAAACCCAGCTAACTCAACTCAATTAGTTAGCTCGTCGCAACGAGGGATAGAGTTCGGGTCGACTCTGAGGGCTATTTATCCGGATTGACTTGTTTCGGAAGTGGGCTGGGAAAAGCCCACTAAAAATGGGCCGGTGCCACTTGCCTGTGCATACCAATGATAGTCCAGTTAATAAGTTTGGGCCCTTGGCAACGGTGGAAGATTGTAACGTGGCTCATCCTCTTAAATTGGTTTCTTGCTCTATTGGATCCAAACCAGCCCATGGTAAAAGGGCTAGATCGCCCACTCGTGGTCGGGCCCAACTAATTGGTAAGCGTGTGGAAAAATGTGGAAAAAGCTGTGGTTTGGGCATCTCAAGCATCAACCCATTGGAAAGAACCCAATCCATTTGCAGATCCAAATCCAGCTTGGAAGTTGAATCAGCCACATTCTATGCCATCATCAAACAGACTGTTTGTCTTTTCTTCTATAGATTCGCCTCAAACTGGTTGTAAGGCATCTTCTTCATCAGGCCATGGGAAAGGTAAATTGCCTGTTGTCTTCTATACCAATTATTTCCAGGGAAGGGCCAAAGACTAATCAAATTTGTCAAGATACTACTCAAGATGAGCATGACAGGGCAATCATTTTAATAAATGATGCTTTGGGGTTAGTTCCTTCGAAAGAGGTAATATAGGAAGAGATGGGCTATCTTCAACCCATGGAGCTGCAGATTGTTGATGATGAGAATGATGTAAATCGGAATTCTAGTATTACACAATGAAGATTTTTTTATAGAATTGTAGGGGGGATGGTAAACCCTCCTTTTCACCAACTGTTAAATGATTAATTTAGTTACGTAAGCCTTGTATTTGTGATTTCTTTGAGACAAGATTATCAGCTCGAAGTTTATCCGAGGAGCGAACTCAGTCTTTCACCTAGTTGGTGTTTTCATATTGAGTCTCAGGTCTTCAAGGATGGTATTATTGCGATTTGGCCACAAGATAATGCAAAATTGAAGTTTTTAATAAGAGTTAATGACAATTGATTTTTGTTATTGTAGAGTCTGGAAAACATTCTTAGATTTTATTAGCTATATTTGCAGACCTAGAATACTGACATAGATGTTTTCTATAGACAATGGTTTATGCTATCATCAATCAAGGTCAGCCAATCTTAATTGCTAGAGATTTTAAATTGAAAGGCCATCTGAGAAGATGGGTGGAAAGCCTTTCATTGAGAAAATTGGTATTTGGGATTAATTTCGGTCTTTCCTATCCTAAAATGGTCTGTCTAATTTAGGATATTCATGTGTTCATTTTATATGGTGTAATAATCAGAATGGTCAGGCAAGGGTGTGAAAAAAAATTGATAGAGCTTTTGCTAATGGAGGATAGATTCAAAACTTTCTTGATTATCAGGTGCGCCACCTACCCAAAATTGCTTTTGATCATTGCCCTATTCTTATTGAGATGGCATTTGAAATTTTAGGCAAATCTTTATTTACATTTGAAAATTTTTGGTTGTATTACTCCTAGTCTTAGGACATTGTTCGTAGTGCATGGAATATTCTTATCAGAGGAGATGACATGTACTGCATGACTAGAAGATTGGAGCTCACTAAAAGGAGGTTGAGATTATGGAATAAAATGGTAGTGGGAAATAATTTTAGAAGATTGGAGGATGTTGAAAAGTGATTTTAGAATTACAAAAGGAGTGTGATGAGGGAGGTCTTTTTGATGAGGTTTTATCTCTTCTTTGATCCAGTCTTGCTCAGCATCACTTGCTTGTGTGCCAACAAAAAACCATGTGGAGACAAAAATTAAGAATTAAATGGCTCGATAAGGGTGATAGGAGTACGAAGTTTTTTCATCATGCCACTGTTATTAGGAGGAAAAGGAATGACATTTATTTTCTTAAAGATGGTAATGAAAATAATATTGAGGATGAAATTGCTATTAGAAATGAACTATTTAATTTCTTTAGTACTAGATGGAGGAGGGATGAGGAGAATAAAAAGCTAGTCATTGTTCCACAGCCTAATACTATTTTATGTGAATCAAATAATGAGATGCTTCTTAGGGCTGTCTCGAATGCTAAGGTTGAATTACATTACGATCTATGTCAGGGGATAAAGCTCCTCATGGTTTTCCACCTTTTTCTTCAAGTACTATTGGTTGATCATCCGAAGAGATATATGTCTTGCAGTGAAACAATTATTTATCTCCTATTCTATGTTTGCCTCATGAAAGCATACTTTCATTAGTCTAATCCCTATTAGGTTTGATGCATCAATCCCATCTCACTATCATCTGATTAGTTTATGTACCACTCTGTACAAAATTATTGCTAAACTGATGGCTAATAGGATGCAACATGTACTATATTTATTGATAAGTCAGGAACATGGTGCATTTGTTAAATGTAGAAGTATTTATGATAATGTTCTTATGGCTTAAGAGATTATGTATGATTTATAGCTAGTTCTAGTTAGATGCAATTACATGGCAATTAAACTGGATATGCAGAGAGCATATGATAGAGTTTGGTAGGCTTTTTATATTTTTTTCTCTTCATTAGCTTAGTTTCAAGATGTCTGGATTAATTGGATTTAGGGTTGTATCAAATCACCCTCCTTTGCTATTTTAGTCAATGGAACTCCTTCCTATTTTTTCCATTTTTAGCGACAAGGTTGTCAGTTATCACCCTTCTTATTTTTTATTTATACAAATGCACTATCGAGACTATTGAAGGTGGTGATAGAGAATAATTCATAATTGGTGTATTAGCCTAGCTGAACAAGAGTATTTATATCTCATCTTTTGCCTGCGGATGACTGAATATTGTTTTTCGGGCCACTCTATCTAATGTAGGAATTTTATTGGCTATTCTAATTAATTATTATTTAATTTTTAGATAGCTGATAATTTTGAGAAATCTATGATGAAATTTAGTCCAATGGTTAATACCCTTACTGGGCAGCGCATTAAAAATCACTTACACATTAAGAAATCTAATGGTACATGGAAATACTTAGAAATTCCTATCTCTAGTAAGAGGTTATCTTCATTTAACTGCAGTGGTATTATAAAGCAATTCTTAATTTGATTGGAGGGTTGGAAGTGGAGAGCTCTATTTATGATGGATAGAGTGATTCTTATTAAGTCAGTACTTTTTATACTTTCTATTTATTTAATTGTTTATACTATTATTCTAAGGAGAATGTTTTTGAAGTTGGAAATTATTATTTTTTAGGGCTTAAATGATAATTCTAGAAGGATGCATCTAATTTCTTGGGATTATGTTTGTCAATCTATTTGGGATTATGGTTTGGGTATTTGCTCTTTGGTTACCAAAAGTGTTGCTCTTATGGCTAAACATGCTGCGAGCTATCTTTTGTTGTAGGATGGTTTTTGGAGCTCCTTTATGAGGGTCAAGTATAGCCCCTAGTCAATGGCATTTTACCCTAGGTGTACACAAAGTGTTCCGGTTTGAAAAAATATTTGTTCCTACGCTTTAGTTATTTATTCTAACACTAAATGGTGTGTAGAGAATGGTGCATCTATAACATGTTTCTGGATTCATGATTGGGACATCAGAGCCCTTCATTTAGATGATGGAGCTATTGGAGCCACTAGCTCATGTCACACCAGAAATTAACATCAGTTTGAGTGGACCCCAGATTAGGCCCACTCGAGTCTGCATCATTTCTGCTTTATTGCATTATTAGTTGCTTTGTTATTGGTCGAGTCAATTTAGTTAGTTGCTTTTATTATTGGCTGAGTTAATTTGGTTAATTGCTTTTGTTATTGGTTGAGTCAATTTGGTTAGTTGTTGGGTCAAGTAATTAGACTGAGTGATTGGATCAATTTTGGTATGTAATCAATCGACTTTATCAATTGGTCGAGTTGATGTAAAGGTCTAGATTTGGTATGTTGTCAATTGATTGACCTGATATAAGGCCTATAGAAAGGCCACCCCTCTCGTGAATTAGGGTATTGATCAAAGAAATAAAAAAAATTCCTTAGCTTGGCCGACTTTCTTCTCTTCCTCACGCTAGGCGTGAGCCCCTCTTCCCTTCTTTCTTCCTGTGTCTCCAAAGTCTCTTCTTCCTGCGTCTCTACAACCTCTTCTTCCTCCTCCTTCCCTATTATGGCTTGAAGTTGTCCTCCATTTGCTTGTCCTCCATCAATCCATGATTGTTATCTCTATCTCTAGCATAATGGTCGACTTTGGTTGATATTTCGGCACTTGAAGGTACTATGGTTAAAGATTTTATTATGTTCGACGAAAGAAAATGGAATCAACAGCTCTTACACAAGCTTTTTCAAACGAATTATAGAATAGAGTTCTGTCTATTCCTACACCTCGTGGTGAAATTGGAGATAGGTTGGGTTAGGGCCCATTTTCTGGTAAATGATTAAGGCATCTGATCTTTATCGAGCTTTTCTATCTAAACAAGTTTCGAATATTGAGTGGGTCTGGAGATTAGAGGAATTTCCTAGAGTGACAACTCCCCACCAATGCATTTGAAAAATAAAAAGAGTGACAAAACACTAATGGAATGGGATAGCAATCATGCTTTTTTTTATCCTCTCTTAGTATAGTAGTCATACCTTAATGTGATGGGATATAATGCGCCGTCCTCTCTCCCCCACTCCAAGCCAAATTTATTAATGTGATGTTTGTATTTGTTTCCGCATATTAGATGCTTATCATCTGATTTTAGTATTTATCGTAAACATCTTAGTGCTTATTTTTGCAAAGTTAGTATTTACTCTCGATAAATTAGTATTTATTTTTGAGCACTTAGTGTTTACTCCCTTCAAATTTTCTATTTATTCTTCTTTGTTGTTGTTTACTATGGGACAACCCTCACCTGATTGAGGGTGGCCATTTTTTTTTGTTTGTTTATACGATATTTTTGTTTATTTTTGTAGGCTAGATGTTTACCATTTTGGGGTTAGTATGATGTTGGACATCATAGTATGTTTAATTCCGCAGGAGGAAAAGCGAGAGGGAGAGCATGGGCAAGATGCATCCAGAGGAATGGACATAAGTGTAAGCGGCATATCCCATCGCACCAATTAATATTTCTCTTTTTTTTTTCCTTTTTATGATAGACAAGACTTAGCTATACATGGTTGTTTGGAATGTCTCAAATTGCATGCCAATCGAATGACAGTAGAGGCGACTAGAGGAAGTGGTTGTTAACAACAACTCCCCACCATTACATTTGAAAAATAAAAAGAGTGATAAAACACTAATGGAATGGGATAGCAATCATGCTTTTTTTTATCCTCTCTTAGTATAGTAGTCATACTTTAATGTGATGGGATATGATGCGCCGTCCTCTCTCCCCCACCCCAAGCCAAATTTATTAATGCGACGTTTGTATTTGTTTCCGCATACTAGATGCTTATCATCTGTTTTAGTATTTATCGTAAACATCTTAGTGCTTACACTACAAGAAAAGCGAGATTTTCTAACGCCAGGAAGAAGCATCGGAAAATTTTAGATCAGCGCCAGGAAGAAGCGTCTAATAATGAGATGCTTCTTAGGGCTCTCTCGAATGCTAAGGTTGAATTACATTATGATCTATGACAAGGGATAAAACTCCTCATGGTTTTCCACCTTTTTCTTCAAATACTATTGGTTGATCATCCGAAGAGATATGTGTCTTGCAATGAAACGATTATTTATCTCCTATTTTATGTTTGCCCCATGAAAGCATACTTTCATTAGTCTAATCCCTATTAAGTCTGATGCATCAATCCCATCTGACTATCATCCGATTAGTTTATGTACCACTCCGTACAAAATTATTGCTAAACTAATGGCTAATAGGATGCAACTTGTACTACATTTATTGATAAGTCAGGAATATGGTGCATTTGTTAAATGTAGAAGTATTTCTGATGATGTTCTTATGGCTTAAGAGATTATGTATGATTTATAGCTAGTTCTAGTTAGATGCAATTACATGGCGATTAAACTGGATATGCAGAGAGCATATGATAGAGTTTAGTGGGCTTTTTATATTTTTTTTCTCTTCATCAGCTTAGTTTTCAGGATGTTTGGATTAATTGGATTTAGGGTTGTATCAAATCACCCTCCTTTGCTATTTTAGTCAATGAAACTCCTTCCAGTTTTTTCCATTCTTAGTGATAAGGTTGTTCGTTATCATCCTTCTTATTTATTATTTATATAGATGCGCTATTGAGATAGTTGAAGGTGGCGATAGAGAATAATTCATTATTGGTGTATTAGCCTAGCTATACAAGAGTATTTATATCTCATCTTTTGTTTGCAGATGATAGAATATTGTTTTCCAGGCCACTCTATCTAATGCAGAAATTTTATTGGATGTTTTAAATAATTATTGTGTAATGTTTGGATCGCTGATAAATTTTGAGAAATCTATGATGAAATTTAGTCTAATTAGTACCCTTACTGGGCAGCGCATCAAAAATCACTTACACATTAAGAAATCTAATGGTACATAGAAATACTTAGAAATTCCTATCTCGAGTAAGAGGTTATCTTCGTTTAAATGCAGTGGTATTATAAAGCAATTCTTAATTCGATTGGAGGGTTGGAAGTGGAGAGCTCTATTTATGATGGATAGAGTGATTCTTATTAAGTCAGTACTTTCTATACTTCCTATTTATTTAATTGTTTATACTATTATTCCAAGGAGAATGCTTTTGAAGTTGGAAATTATTATTAGAAATTTTCTTTAGGGCTCAAATGATAATTCTAGAAGGATGCATCTAATTTCTTGGGATTATGTTTGTCAATCTATTTGGGATTATGGTTTGGGTATTTTTTCTTTGGTTACCAAAAGTGTTGCTCTTATGGCTCAACATGCTACGAGCTATATAGAGCTATATTATCTTAGCGTGGTTTTCATATTTCAAGTTATTATGATATTTGCCCAGAGGTGGAGGAATCATTTTCTCTTGTCATACTTCAATATAGAGTAAATTTTTTCTACTTTCTCGTCTCAGATGCTTGATGAATTTCTACAAACGGTTAAAGAGAATTGTTTCACTAATGCTAAAAAGGCAAAAGCTATTCTTATTTGTTACATTGCCTATAATATCCGGTTGGCAAGGTATGATCACATGTCCAAAAGTACAACATGGAATGCTTGATTAATTTTTCTAGAAGCATCTACCTAGGCTCATGAGTTCCTTCTGATGGCCGTCATAGAGAGATCTTTGATAACAAGAGCAATTTGGGTTCTTATTTTGCAGTTTTTGCGACTTCACAATTAACATATTTCTCTTGGAAGCCACCACCCTCCTGTTTCCTCAAAATCAATTTGATGGTAGTCTAGTGGATCTGTCTTTCTTATCAGAAGTGCTTGTGGGGTATTCATCATATCAGGTAGTGTTACGATTTTAAGTACCACAATTCCAATAGCAGAGTTGTATGCTGCAAAAGAAGGACTGAAATATGGTATTTACACATTGGGGGCTTCATAATTTGTTGAGAGTGTTACTCTATGATGCTTGTCAGAGAAGCCAACAGTATTGTTGACTGTATAGCATTTTATTTGGCTAATCACACAGGATCAACATTTTATATTTCTTCGGTTGATCTTTCTGTTCAGTTTTTAGATTTTATTTTCAGATTCTCACGGATGTGTCTATTCACGTTTAGTTTAATTTAATGCATTTTATTTATCAAAAAAAAAAAATCATTAGATAACATGCATGATTCCCAATATTTCAAAAATCTTGGAATTCTGGAATCAATTTTCCTCCTTACAATCCTAGATTCATTTTTCCTCCTTGCTACGACGTTCCATCCACATCTGAACTGGAAGACCAAGAATGAGATGGTCCGCTCATAAAGTAGCTAAGAATCCAACCAGGCCTTTTAATATTTCGAAGACCAAGTATGTGGAAAATTTGTATTACGAAGATTTCTCGAGACGACGGCTTCTTTTGAGAGAAGAAGAAAGATTCCATTTTCTTCCCTCCTCTCATCACTTCCCTACAAGGCTTTGGAAGCGTCTACGGATTAACAATTCCAATATTTCGTAACACTAACAATTTGCAGTCACGCAATCATGTGGGTGCAGAAGAGTCCATGAGCTGTACACATCACGAAGCTATAAGTGTAAGCATTTTTATTCTCTTATAATAGAGCCAAAAATAAAGACAACCAGCCATTTATCAGCTGAACCCATCTATATTTTTTTTGGTAAATCAGAAAAAAATTTCAAAAATAAATATGCTTATAAAAATTAAAAACTAAAATATTCAAAAATTGAGCAGAGGATCCGAAGATTTTTAAGAAAAAAGTAAGTGTACAATTTCATCCCCAGCTCTAATACCTCGTAGATGTGATGATTCTGGATAGCATTGTTAATTAATAATAATTAATAAATATCATCAAGAAGAAAAACAAGAATTCTGATAGGCACGCCAAACTACCATGAAAGCTTAGCAAAATGTTCAAAGCCTAACATTTGATAACCTAGCTATACATTTGATACGAGGATGGCTATTTTCCACAAAGAAAAGGAAAGGAAATAAAAGAATAGCTCGATGAAACTTCTATGTTCCTTCCATCTTTATTTGTACGCATCTATCGGAGTTATATAGACAAACCCTTGAGTTGAGATGCATGCATCCCCACCATGAACCTTTCATGCATCTGTCTTCACTCCCATGAATTAGTCTCTGCAAAGGACTTCTAGAGTGGAATCCTATATGAAATGAAAAGCATGAGTGGAGACTAGCTCACTCTGAAAACGACACACCTATATATCAATATTGACTAGCTTGGTTTGATGATCCTTAGAATCCAAAAGTGATGCATTCAATTGGATTGGTAATGCTTGTTATACCGATAATCCGACCCGACCCAGAAGGCAGGTCTAGGTTTAAGACCTTGGGTCAACAATTTAGGTCCAATAGAGCTATCTTTGATGGATATGGAAGAGAGGATGGTCTCAGTTTTTGTTTGTTTATAAGACTATAGAAAGGTCTTCCGAGAACTTGTGGTGGTTAAAGAGGAAATAGAAAGAAGAAGAGAGGAAGGGAAGCTGTTCCGGTTACGGCAGCCCAAAGGTTGACGGTAGGTGAGGCCACCAATCCCCACGTGTTTTGGACTCAGTTCAAGAAGGTGGGCCAGCCCTTGTGCATCAAGCCACCGCACGAGGTTTGACCCCAGGGACTTTTGTCAACCGGCGAAGTTTGAACGGAAGGTATCCAGTTATCAGTATCTAGCGGATGGGGATGGAAGAAAAAGGCTACCAACAGACATTAATCACAAATGCTGGATCCCAGTAACTTGGATTTGATCCTACTTCCAAAAAAATATTCTTCAACCAATTTTTGAAAAAAAAAAAAAAAGACACAGAGAGAGAGAGAGAGAGAGAGAGAGAGAGAGAGAGAGGAATACTGCTCGATTCACAATTGACTGAAGATATCCGAGCATGTTCTCTTCTAATCGCTAGATATCATATTAGTATGCATTCACACCTATTGGGTCTAATGATTGAAAAGAATTGTCCAACTTATACTCAAAGCTTTGAACAAATAATATTCAAAATTCATACTTTTTTTCCTTTTAAAATTAATTTGCCTATATACCTTAGAAGCATAGTGTGCGAGCATGGCAAGGGCCAAGGATAGTTAATATGGAATTCAAAAAAAAAAAAAAAATCTCATTTTCACATAAAAGCAAGAAGTTATAGTTGCAAATAGTAAATATTATATGAGATGGACTAGCTTAAACTCGAGTGTAGCCAACTTGGGTCTGCAGCCTTGCCATAGTTAGATCGATGCACATCTCAGGGGAAGTGGTTGTTAACAACAACTCCCCACCATTACATTTGAAAAATAAAAAGAGTGACATAACACTAATGGAATGGGATAGCAATCATGCCTTTTTTTATCCTCTCACAGTATAACACTCATACCTTAATGTCATGGGATAATATGTGCCGTCCTCTCTCCCCCACCCAAAGCCAAATTTATTAATGCGACGTTTGTATTTGTTTTTGTATACTAGATGCATATCATCTGATTTTAGTATTTATCGTAAACATCTTAGTGCTTATTTTTGCAAACTTAGTATTTACTCTCGATAAATTAGTATTTATTTTCAAGCACTTAGTGTTTACTCCCTTCAAATTTTCTGTTTATTCTTCCTTGTTGTTGTTTACTATGAGACAACCCTCACCTGACTGAGGGGTGGCCATATTTTTTTTTGTTTATACAATATTTTTGTTTGTTTTTGTAGGCTAGATGTTTACCATTGTGGGGTTAGTATGATGTTGGACATTATAGTATGTTTAATTCTGTAGGAGGAAAAGGAGGAGGGAGAGCATGGGCAGGATGCATCCAGAGGAATGGACATGAGTGTAGGCGGCATATCCCATCGCACCAATTAATCTTTCTCTTTTTTTTCCTTTTTATGGTAGACAAGACTTAGCTATACATGGTTGTTTGGAATGTCTCAAAATGCACGCCAATCGAATGACAGTAGAGGCGACTAGCTACACTCTTCATTTTTTTTTGATATAACAGCTACTCACACAACTCTAGCATGAGTGCAACTAAGCTTAGCTACACTCTTTTGAATGTAGCCTAGTCCATCTCATATTATATACATACACATATGCATACTTATTTCCATCGATATGAGAGAGAGAGAGAGAGAGGTTATTTCAATCAATATGAAAGAGAGAGGTTATTGAATTCTAAGCCGAAGATTAGCAAGGTTGGAATAGATGACTAGGAGAGAGGGAGAGAGAGATGCATGTATCGGACACAAAATGTGATCAAATATATGAACCTCTATTGTATCTTTGATTAAAGGGAAATGGAAGATAAATAACAATATAAATATTTTTTCCCTTTCCATTTCATCAGAGTGCATTTATTTTATTGGGATAGGGGCTTTGGTGATTTTCTTTTTAAAGTTTTATTTTTTTAATAAATTTTGATAGGTGATGCATGCTCTAAGGTCTAAAAATTAATTCCTAGAGAACCAACTTAGACTTTTCTTTGAGCACTACCCAGGATTTGAAGAGTGTATGCCAAGGATAAGCCTTTAAGGGAGATGCGCCGATCAACCGAGCCAACAATTCTTGATGAGAATTGAGAAGCAACGTAAATGAGATAAAAGTCAAGAAAATTAAATGAATAGCTGTAATGAGGTAATCCAAACATGACTTCCAACAAATCCCGAGATATAATATCATCATGACGAATCATCAGACCCCAAAAACTCAAGTTGATAAAGAGAAGAGGCCAACAACTAAAATTCAGCTAAACACAATCATGTCTAACTTTTCCAACATTTTCATCAACGTAACCAAATCAACCCCTCCATTGCATCGACACCTAATTCGTCTCTTATAGTAGAACAAGTCCAACACTAAATATACAGCGGAAGAAACTGTATCACATTGGAAATTGGCAAGTATATATAATTCCTTAACTTTTATTTCCATCATTCATTTGGATTTTGCTAGCTAAAAGGGAAGGCACGAGCATGCAACTGAGGTGTTCATTTCCCCATCTAAATAAAATTTCCGTGTCTCTTGCTAACAAAATTCTATTTACATGGGAGTCACCCATCTCTTCATCACCTTATCACCTTGAAGAGCTAGAACAACCCAAAAGTAAATCTAAGCACATAGAAAATAGAAGCTTGATCAATTTCTGCTGATCACTTATTCCTAGGAGGAGAGAGCTGAAGAACTTTCCCAGAAATGGCTGAAGCTAGTGCTGCTTTGAACCCTGGATCCTTCGTCAATGAAAACGCCATTTGCTCCACCAAACTCCGCGGAAGCTGTGGTGACTCAACCTCCTGTCGTGATCCCGGTCGTGTGAGATCAAGTGTAATGCTGTTCCGGCCCGAAGAATGGCGAGAGACCGAGCCACCGCTGCTAGAACCATCGGGTGCTGCAGGCCGGGAAGAATTGCCATGCTCGTGCTCGCCTTCATAAGTTGCCACTAGAATTGATCTATCCTCCGTACTTCTTTGCACCTGTAGGAAGAAGCCATCATCGAATTAGATAATTAAGGTCGATTCACTCCTCATGATTTCATGGCTATGAAGATAGATTTCAGGGTGTCATATTGTTAGATTTGATCTTTGGTTACCTTCTTCTTAACAGGACAAATAGGAGCGAAGGAGCATCTGAAGTAGGCTCTTGGACATGGGTTATCTCTGGTCACCTTCTGACCATATTTCCTCCATTGATACCCATCTTTTACAACCTAAGAATAGCACGAATGCATAGAATTCTAATGAGTAATCTGTGAAGATGGAAGGGAAACATCTTTTTTTTTTGTTAAGAACATTAAAAAGTTTAGGGAACTTACAAGGCTCGAATCGGATGGATCGGTTCGAACATAGAGCTTTGAAACCTTTGGCCTACAATCTTCCCTCGCTCGCTTGCAGATATCTTCGCTCGAGTTGCGTTCAATCTTGCAGTTGGTCATTTCATTAGCCACATCATTGCGGCCATTCATGTCGAGGCTATCACTCTTCCTCTTCCTTGTGGGCGAGACTGACCCTCCCTCCGAGGATGCGGTGGTGGTCATTAGATCCATTAGCCGGCTCCTTAGATTGGCATAATTTTCATACATGACGGCAAGCATCTCCTTCAATCTTTTATTCTCTTGGCACACCTGATTGATCTCCTCCTGGAGAACCCCAGCCTGAGGCCCAAGAGGCATGCACATCAGAACTCCAAAGCGTGCTTGGGCAAGAGCAGTTATCATGATATGCATCATTAACAATATCAATATATGAGTATGAGCAAACTCACCTCTCTTTTCATCAAAACCCCCTCTTCCTCGTGCCTGGGACTTCTGGGCAACTCTTTCTACTCGATCCAACAAAGAGAGACTAATCAATATAATGAAATGACCCCGTTGGATGTCTAAATATTAACATATGCGAGACTTTGGTACTCACCGGAACTTCGTCGGGAAATCCGAGAGAGCCGACATTGAGATCAAGGCTAAGCGCGGTGTGATCGATCCATGTCGAGTCCATGATCAACGAAGGATGCTGATCACAAAGTGGGTTGAAGCTTTAGAGGGCAAATGAGAACGAGAGATGGAGGGCTTGGGTTTATAGCTATATATAAAGAACTCTTTGGATATGATCCCGGAGGAAGGATCCTTTATTAGTGGGGAAGTTGGGTAAGAGATGGAGTTCTGCGGACCAACGAGGCAACGTTAGATTAATTAGAAAAGTAAGGTGGGGACGTCGGCCATAACACGGTCTTTGATGTGCGCGTTCAAGTCAAGCCGCCACGAGCCTCCTGAAACAGACAAGAAGCCAGGAGTGCGGGGCAAGAAATGAATGCTCTTGACTTGGCTTCATAGGGGTCACGTTTTCTACGTATTTAATTACACCTTATCTCCATCTTCTCTGGGTTTCTTTTTCATGGATTTCGTATATCAGTACATTGTGCTCTTTGCTTAATAGGAATTCCACTAGGCTCGAGGTGACAAGCAGAAAAGCAAGAGAAAGAAGCTCGTATAAACTTTGAGGCACGTCTGACTAGGTGTCCACAAAAAATAATTAATATATATAAGCCAGAATGGTTGATATACATAATTAAACCTAAAACTGAATGACTTGACTTTGTAAGTCAAGTTAGATTTTTATAATAACTTAAGATCTCATCTAAAAAATTATATAAATACCTAATGCGGGGCTAAATACATATCCGTACGGTTCCTTACATACTCCTTTCATTTAAGCCTTAGCATTAATTTTTTCCAAATTAACGGATCCAAATCCATTTAAATATTAAATCCAATAAAAGTAACTACAATCAACCTGTAATTAATCCATATAGGCTCGTGCTATAGTGTTCCCTATTTCACATAGATCATAGGCCAAATCCTTCCTGATATAATTTATAATATACCTAAAGTCAACTTAGTGCCCAGTTGATGTGTGACTAATCATATGCTCTAGTGGATTCTCACAATTTCAGTATGTATGTCAAGTTTTCAGGTATTATGACTTCTCACCTTCATTGTTCAAACCTTTAGAAGTTAATTTAATAGACTGTTGTGTACACTATTTTTAGTTTTTTCTTCTTGTTATTGGACCTTCATGGACCTTTTCTTTCTTTCATTTATTTGCTACATAAGAGTGCATTCTAGCATTCCAGATGAAATTGGAAAAAATTTATGTTTCTAAAATTGAACCACCCCTCACAACTTATTTTGAAAAGACAAGACAAATGCATGTTTAGAGGTTGATACTTGATAAGGCAGGCCTTGCTGATATGTCCTCCTGCCAATCGACAATAGTTTTGAGGACACCAACCTTGACTTGTCAAGTGTTGTTTAACTGCGTCGTGTTAGTTTAGTATTTGTTCTAAAATGAGTTGGAATATCGCATCTTCCAATCTTGCGTGAGTGACACTTGGCATAATCTAGAGTCCTTGATTGGGACATGAACTGTAGTTGGAACAATAATTGTCCGTCCATGGCGGACCAACTTTTCTCATACCGTGGAGGAGAATCTTAAATAAATGGTGCAGAGTCTTTTCCTCAGGGATCTTTGTCCTCCTTTCCTTGGCTGCACACTCGATCTACACGTGATCTATTTTAGCAAACTGGTCGGCAGGCAACGAATCTTCCAAACAAAGCGTCAATAGGTGAGATATTTGATTTCTATTCAAATTCAAAAAACAAGATCTACTAAAACTAGATATTTATTATAAAAAAATAATTAAGTAGAATAAAACTAAAAATAAAATTTTAAAATTATTAAAATTAATTACCAATCATAATAAAATTAGGACCTTCGGGAGCAAATAGATCCTCTCCATATCCGGGAGATGATCAAAGAGACCGCTCTAGAAAGGTCAACGGCCACTGGTGGATTAAGTGTAGGGACCCTCATTGACGCGATGGCTGGACGGTCAACCTTCTTGCGCGTGGCTTTGATTTCTTTAAATTTTCCCTGGGATTCCTTTCCCCCTGTTTCACATGGCGCACACCTTATCACAGTCAAACCAGTGCACGTTGTTGTTAGGTCAACAGTCTTTCTTAGTAATGGTTAAGTGTATCTGTTTTGTGTAAATAAGCATATGGTTCATGTTTTCAACTAATTTGGCAGAGATGGCATAAGGTGCATGGATGGAGTGAAATAGAAGACAACTTGCAAATAAAAATTATCATTGACAAACTGATAGATAATTCGGGCGTCCAAACATATATTGTTTGAAAGTCAACAGAATTTATAATATTTAGGCTCTCATTACTGTAACGGACATAGACGTATCCATGAAATTCAAAATCTGTTTTGTTTATGCCATTGCTTAGTTGTCACAAACTCACGGCCCAAGTTAAGAGCCAAAAGGTATAAAGTTGTTCGACAATGTTTTGCCAACGTCTTGATATTTATGATACCATCCCAAACATCACCACATTAGGTCAGCATTGGTACGAAACCATTGATTGGATCGCTACAGATCCCATATCAACTAGTACTGTCAGATATTAGGTATGTGCCATATCATATCGAACAGATAATGAACCAGTATAGTTTTCAGTTTCGAGATTGTAGATCGTAGCTATACTGTCTTCTTATCTATTAATATACCATGCATGTTCTTGCTCAAATTAATGAATATGCTTTTGTGATTCTATTCAAAAAATAATAATCAGGCAATAGAATCTGTTGAAATATTTGTAGAAGAAGAGAAAAAGAGAGAAAAATGATTTTATTTCTCTATTCCTTCATATTCGGTACATCTCAAGGATTATATATACTCGTATACAGACTCCGTACATAAAAAATAATCTAGGCTGATATAGGATTTCACTAACAATAGAAAATATTATAGGTGATACAGATTGTTATGTGATCCCTAAAATCACTCTAACAAGATTATGCTAATAAAGGAAACTAATATAGATTGAAATAGAATAACACTGATAAAAAAAATATTAAGAGTGATGCAGGTTGTTACGTGATCCCTAAAATTATTCTAACATTTTTTCTAAAATTCGAAATGGTTCTATACGTGCCAATTTGAGTTTGGAAACTGGATCACAAATATACTGAAAACCTGACGTATTAGATGAAGAACTGGAGTAGTAGCTCAAAAGCTGATGTAGCAGATTAGGATTGACATAACCACTTAGAAACCAATATGGCAGACTGATTTATCTGACTTACATGACATACCGACATATCTATCGATGTGGTTGATTGGCTTGCGTGATGATGTGGCAGCGAGAAGACACAAAGAAGATGACAGTTGTAGCGAGGACATATCTCAAAGAGAAGACAACCAAAGCTCGATGATGCTCATAGACGAAAGCACCATGGAAGAAGAGCAAGAGATCTCGAACTGGATGATGAAGGAGCTCGGGGGCAGCTCTGGTCCCTCCTAGAGTTGAGGATACTGCGGTTACCTCGCCGGCCGGATCTCGTTGATGTGACGGAGTCCGAGCACTGCCGCACCCTTGATGAACCTGTGGACCGACGACAACGCCTCTATGATGGAGGTCTTCATGGCTACCACCACCAACCTCTAAGGCTTCCCTTGGGCGCCGCCACTAGCCGCCTCAACGGAGGAACAAGAGCACCAGAAGTAGGTGCTTAGGGAGCTTAACTCTCTCTCTCCGGTGGTGTAGGCATGTCTTTGCCTAACATGGAGGAGAGCTTAAATCGAATGGCAGAGGGACCTCGATGGATCAACCGGGGAAGCCGGGGGAGGGCTTCGTGAAGTCGGCCAAGATCGGCGAAGGAAAACGCCCCGCAACAGGTCAAGTGACGATCGTGAAGCAAGGAGAGCCGCTAGACATGTTCAGGAAGCCGGAGGCAACGACGGTGGCAGTGGTGTTCGGGACGGGAAAGATGGGGTTGGACCCGGAGATGGTCCTGAAGTAGATCGGTATATGGGGAGTCTGAAGACCATAGTGGTGGCCGCGACGGTGTACACTGGGTTAGCCTTCTCGGTCTCGCCATCACCGAGCTTGCTGTCGTTGCCAAGGTTTTCAATGAAGAAGGAGGAGGTACTGGTGATCGTAGACTACGCTACTAAGGATCCATAGAGAACTCGAAGCGATGGACAGATTTGCGGGGTGGAATCAGATTGAAGAGAGGATGGGGAGTTAGGGATTCTCTAACTTCCCTCTCTAAGACTGGGAGTTAGGAATTCCCTATCTTCCTTCTTTATTTCTCCAGCGTTTGGAGGTGAAGAGGTGGGCTTGGTTGGCGTGTGAGGTGTGTGGACTGCAAGGGAGATGTGTTCGAGGGCTGCCGCCATCGCAGCGCCGCTAGGAAATGGTCTCGATGCAGGTAGAGAGCCATCCCAACTGAGGGCATAAACAAGAGGGGCGATTGCAGCGTCTACGCAGGCTAAGGCCAGTATCTCTTCCTTATTGCAATAAAGATGAAGAAAAAGAAAATGCTAGATTTTCCTCAGATTTGAAGAAGAGGCATTTGAAATTCGCCGAGTCCGGAGCCCCAGCTACCTCCCAAACGAGGCAGGAGAAATAGAGGATCTGCGAGCGATGCGACAATCACAACAAAGGCGGAAGAGATGATGGCAGCAGATTATTTGTTCTTGCATATTCGGTGCATCTCAGAGGTTATATCTACTCATGTACGAACTCCATATATGAAAAATAATATAAGTTGATATAGGATCTCATTAACAATGAACAATATGATAGGTAATACAGGTTGTCATGTGATCCCTAAAATCATTTTAATAAGATTATGTTAACAAAAGAGTCTAATATAGATTGACACAGAATCACGCTGATAAAGAAAAATATTATGTACGTGATCTCTAAATATTATGAGTGATGCAAGTTGTTAGGTGATCCCAAAATCCATGCAAGGTGGGTATTATTTTTAAAAAAACTATAAGCAATAAAACTTTAATTAAATAAAAAAATATTGCAAACTTCTAGTAGGATTCCAAACTTGAAGGCATGGAATTAAATCTACCAGCCGTGGTGATTGCACGCAGAAAATAAAATAAACTCATGAGTATTTAACACGTCAAGCTGGGATCACATCTTTGGATTATATGTTAGCAGATATACATTCGTAGATTAGGAGATTATGCACACAGATTGGACCTTGTTCTAAATTATATAAAGGTTAGTAAAAAGGAAGTCTGGTGGCTTGTCAAAATAACTTTCTACCTAAAAAGGTTGAGATGAGTCCCCCCTCACTCGCCACACGTTTTACGAAAGTTACAAGCGAAGACGAAACAGAAGGAGCGCAAGGAAACAAAGGAATCGGGTGGTGGTTGTCAATGCCTGTCTACCTAAAAGATGAGAGGGTGGTCTCCACTGCCTTCAAAATTCCTTTGGTGGCTGGGAAAGAAACCTAATCTCGGGGGGTCTCAGCGCTTGAACTGGTGTCCATGTTCCTTGAAGTCAAACAAGGTGAAGATGGGGCAACCGCGCCGGTCAAATACTAAATGGGATGCATGCATGATGTCGGCTGGGTTGTCGTGTAACGCTCAAAAGCTTAGGAACATTATAAATCCGGCATCAGTTGCATGGAGAAATCATGCGCAAAAGCCACGAGAAAGAGGAAAAGAATGAAAAAGATCAAAAGGGTTCGCCAAGTTTCATTATATCAGCATTAGAAACGTGCCATTTGCAACCATCTTGAGAAAGGAATTGGAGGATGCTTGTGATCGAGCTCTGATGCTGGTTCTTTATCATCATGCAAAAGACTCTGGGCCCTACGTATACAATTGGATATGCATGAAGTGTAAGTTGGTTCTTTGTACCACTTTTTCATAAATAGTGACGACCGTCTTGTGTTCCTTTAATTAAACAAAAAATAGTAATTGGTTGAAGATATATGCAAACCAAGCAAACTACTTTAGTTGGAGAAGTCAATGTAGGGGATTGAACCAAGGGAGCGCCAACAATTGATATTTGACATGTGAGGCTTAACATGAGCTGGGACTAGAGCCCACTGATTAGAATATGGTCAGGCAGCTAAGTAGCCTTTTGGAATACAATGGACATAGTAGTTAGGCTTCCAGTATAAGAAATCCTTGACGGAGGGCCACAACCAATCAACAAAAACAAAAACAAAAACAAAAAAATAAAAGAAAAATAATGAAGATCCAAACTGCTGCTCATGCCTAAACTATTGTAACAGGTTGGCATGTATGCATGACTAGTCCCATTGCACAGTCCAAGATGACCAGTTCGATTGTATCTTTCACGCGAACGAATGATTGATTTTGTCTTTATGTTGATCGTTAGATCATATCCTATATAAATTTCAAAGTATACCACAAAGAAAGGTGCATCCTTCTTTCGCGCCAAAGACAACCTATGTCTAGATCGCCTAGGTTTTCTTTAATCTTCCTCGTGTTTTTTTTTTGGTCCCAGAGCAAGTGGCCAGAGTATGTACGTACAACTACGGAGAGCGGCAGACTGTAGAGATAGAGAGTACTAGTAATTTGTACCTTACGTGTTGCTAGGAAACACCTAAAGGAGATTAGTGCTATCATTGAAACGTGACAACAACAAAAAAAAGAATAATTACACAAAAAATATAAAAAATGAGAAGGATTTAACTAGCCTTCCAATTTCGCGTGGAGAAGATAAGGCCGAGTGAAGGTCGTCGAGCGGGTCAAGGTTGGAGACTAGTTCAAATATCGTCTCTTATGCAGAACTCTGTCTCACCTTCGGAGGAACCTATTTTTTATTATGACCCAACAAAGGAAAATCTCTCACTAATTTTCTTCGTCTAAGATTTGAGTTATTCAAGGGATTCGAATCTCGCTACTAGTTCAAATACCAGGCACACTAAATTAAAAAGATCTGTCAATTTTCTTCATCTAAGACTTGTACCTGTTGTAGAATTCAATTCCTCTCAAAATATTTCTATACAACCTGATCAAAATTGTAACCACCAAAAAGATTAAACCATGTTAAAATAGTTACAGAAGAGGAAAAATAAAAGAGAGAAGTGTGATTTTATTTTTCTGTTCTATTATATTTGGTATATTTCAGGGATTATATATATTTGTGTACAGTCTCAATATAAGAAAAATAATATAACTGATATAGGATTACACGAATAATAAAAAATATAACTAACTGATACAAGTTTTTATGTAATTTTTAAAATTATTCTAACAAAATTATATTGATAAAAAAAAATAATATAGATTGATATAGAAATATGGTCATCAACAAAGTCACCAATGAACAAATAGGACCTCACCTAATATTGAATTTTGGACTTAGGAGCCAAACATGGGTCTCGTTGCGCAACAAAATTAAACTGGATAACTTAAAAAATGAGGAGGATGGAACCTTCCAATCTCGCGTGCTGGAGACGACAAGGGTGGGGTGACGGTCGTGGAGTGGGTCAAAGTCGGAGGCTAGCTGCTCCCCCACCTTTCTTGGTCTACCGTCCGATTCGGTCCATGGAGTGACGTGCGCATGCTGAGGCCATGCGAGTGGAAGATCTAATTGCTCACGTCAGTGTTAAAAAAAACAAAAAGAACAAGAAAACGATTAGCACGCTAACTCCTGTGTCAGCTTTCTTTTATTATTCCTCTTAAAAATTAAGGGTTCATTCAAAGGATTCATGTCCTAAATCACCTTGACTAACTCGATGCACCAGGACATGAAACCTACTAACCCAACAAAACTCCACCCAACTCCGCAATTTCTGTCCAAAAACTGAATTAGGATTATTGTAAATTTTAATTGATGTTTTACAAGATTTTCTCGCAGTTTAACTTGTCAAGACAATATCTGAATGCTATCTGTTGCAGGGGGAGGGAGCCTTGAATTTAGTCCCACATCGGCTAGTAGCGGAAAGGTTCTGTGCTTTAAATGGGGGATGAAAATCCTTTTCTCTTGAGGCGCCTTTTAAAGGGCAAAACCGTGAGGGCAGTGGTCTCCCACCGTCTGCGCTGGACGGTCCAAAGCGGACAATACCTCGAGAGAAACGCAGTCCTCTTTCTCTGCTAGCTTAATATGGGCTATGCTGTTGTGCGAGGCTCTGGCCAAAGGCAAAATCGTGAGGGCAGTGGTCTTACCCCGTCTGCGCTGGACACGCAGGCCGGAGCGCCCAAAGCGGATAATACCTCGGGAGGAACGCAATCCTGTTTCTCTGCTAGCTTAATATGGGCTATGCTGTTGCGCGAGGCTCCGGCCAGAGCGTCCGTCCCCGCAACACTATCTATCTTCATTAATTTAGATTTAGAATTTAGGAAGGGTGGATAACTTATATGAGGTACATCACAGGTTGCTGCAGGGTTTGGTCCCACCGGAAGAGATCGGGACCATCGGTGGTTTGGATTGATTGTAAGAAGAGCAGGTCATAATTGTGTGGGTTCATGTTAGATTCTGTTGTTCAAACCTTGGCACATCTTATTAACTTTAATTTGAAATTATTAATTGTTCTCGAAAATTGATTTGCAGAGTTTTTTTTTGCCAACACAACCCAGATTGGTTGAGCAATATAGATAGGGCCAATCTGAGCAACATTGTTGGTTGGGCTCGGGCTGATTAGGCCCAAGTTTCATGGGCCATTCGTGGGGCACAAAGCCTACAATATCACAACTAAGTTTGCGTTTGGGCACCTCGATTTATGCTAAAGCTAGCCAAAATTAGGTATAGGAAATATCAAATTTTATATAGATTCGGTTCAAAAAGATTAGAAATGAATAGAGTTTAGGCTCTTTGTTGCCAACCACTCGGAGGACCACTTCTGGGTGGGTGAGGTGGAATTGCCTTGTGCTATCTGCTTTTGATTTTTTTTGGCTGGATCCATACACGTTTTGTACGATACTATTATTTTTAGCCCCCCCTCCCAAAAAAAAAAAAAAAAAAGTTTAAGCTGGAGGCCTAGCCTATGATGGGCCCTAAATTTTATGCATAGATGGTACGCACAAATTTGTTATCATTAGATAGTTCTATTGTACGGATGGGTTAGATAATGGACAATCAAATAATGGCATGAATAAAAGGATCAAGTGTTCCATATGAGCTATCTTCTGTAAAATAGCAGTGTCCAACTTAACAACACATGCCCCTACGCTCGTGAAGGAGATATTGCTACCGTTGGATTTAACTGCATGTAACTTAAATCAAAGACGGCCTATTTTTTATTTATGAAAATCATTTTATGCGAATCTAATTGTCCTTTATTTAGCTAGCATAAATGTTGGGCATAAGGATCAGAATTCTGTTCAGCTACAATTCAGGTAACTAGGGGATAAAAATTTAGAATTCCAAAAAAACCTAAGAAAGTCACTAATGTGGGAAAGACATCAAATAACTACAGAATTCCGGAATTCCTTCAAAAAAAAAAAAGAAGAGACAAATCTACAATTGATTTAATTTTCTTGTAAGATGTGTATGTGGCCTCCTTGTAGATAAGAGAGAACACTTGATTTTTAGCTTACAATTTATTTGAATATTTTTTCCTCTTCATTTTTTTTTTTACTATTATTGATTGATTTAATTGGTTAAGATGTGCCATTCTATAGAAACAAGAAGTAGGGTCGATTACCATTTTCTTTTGGTAGAGGGAGTAGAGGCCCTTTAATATTTATCAAGAAGTAGGATCGAGCGAGGACATATATAAATACCCAAAATTTATCTAACGAATATGAGACTAAACATACGCCCACAAGGGTCCTTACATACTCTCCAATTTAAGCTCTGACGTCCTAAGAGTTCAAATTCATTCAAATCTAATCATAAGTATCATAATCGGCCTGTGGTTAGCCTCAATAAATTTGTGCTGCAGTATTCTCTAATCTACATAAGTTATAGGCTAGATTCACTCTAATACTATTTTGCAACAACCCAAAATCTAATTCAAAATGGCTAGCCAGAAAATATTATTTGGGTTTCTTAATCCTATATTGCTAGAGTAAGTGGCTCATATTTGAGTGGTACACTAGTATTTTTATTTGAGTGGTACACTGGTATTCTAACGGAATGGAGTGAAGCGACGACATCTACTTATTTTTGGGGCAATTATCTAGTGTTTTATTTTACTAAGGATGTTGATAGGGGTTGGAACTCCGGGGTTAGAATTTAAGTATAATTACCTTGTAACCCTTGTTATTTTTGAGATAGTGAAATTACAGCCGTTTTGTTCTCGTGGATGTAGGCACATTGCCGAACAACGTAAAAACTCTGTGTTGATTTCCTCTCCTCTTCCTCTCTTTCAATTTCTTCGTATTGTTCATCATTGGATCTATGACGCTTGAATCAACAACTCCTTACATACTTTAAGCCCTGATGTCCTAAGAGTTCAAGTTCATTTAAATCTAATCACAAGCATCACGATCGGCCCATGGTTAGCCCCAATGAATTCGTGCTGCAGTATCCCCTAGTCTACATAGATTATAGGCCAGATTCACTTTAATACCATTTTGTAACAACCTAGAACCTCATCCAAAATGATTAGCCAGAAAATATTATTTGGATTCTTAATTCTATATAAATACTCAAAATCTATTAAGCAAATAATCAATATGCAACTAAACACGCACCTACATATCGGGTTGAAGAGAGAGAAAGGGGCCAAAAGTTGAGCATGCTTTGAGTGGATGATGAATAGGGAGCTACGAGCATGTTAAAGCAGGGACATTAAGTCTCTTGGGCCAGTGTAATGACCGTGAGAGGTTCTGATGAGTCCACGGACAGGATCCTCGGTTGTGGAGGGAGATGCGGAGGTCAGCAACAGAGACAGAGGAAGTTGAGAAGCCAGATCTAACTCGCGAGGGAAAAAGGAGCTGAGTTTGCTCAATATTTTAAGTTCCGCCCGCCGACGGATCGCCGCCCACCAACTCGCGCCGGAACTCCTCCCTCTCGGCCGAGTGGTCACCCCCGGGTCCAATTTCCAGCAACAATACTATGTTGTTGAGATCTAGGTGGAAGAAGGAATTGGTTATAGTTTCTTCCTCTTTGTTGTTAAGATGATTAATATTTCAAAAGAAAAAAGAAAATAACAAGAAGGAATAAAGGCAACTTTGAGGAGGCAGGGCTTATATGTAAAAAAGAAAAAAACAATTTGCATTTTATATCCATAGGTACACGCACTTACTCAGTTATATTAAAATAAAAAAAAATCTTAAGATGATGTTTTTAAACTACAGCTAAAACAATACATCTGGATTGTGAAGGATTTAAGTGCACAATGGGCAGAATGCCAGCCATGAACCAAGTGTCACCAAGTTCAGCTGGGCCATATATCAGGCTTCAAGAAGTTTAATCGAACCAGTTTGTGACTCAAAGTTCTGTCTGCTTGACTCTGACCAATTTTTGACCGGACCAATTAGAGAAGTTGCTGAAAGATGAACCTGCGACTAATGGATAGTAACTAGGGTGCAACTTGGATTGCGCTCAACTTGAATCTACCTGTACAATCCGCTCATTGGATAAGCTTAGGTTATGGTTCTACAAATTTTATGTGCTCTTAGGATCAAAAATTCCAACCCGACCTATAGATGAGTGAGGTTAGGGTTGACATCCAACATAAACTGCACCTGAATTGACTTGCTCTAACCCGATCAGCCTGGACCTCAAACCAAATAAAGCATCCCAAGCCTTTTTCCTTATTTTAAATTTCTTATTCAACCAAGCTAATTAACATGCTCAACCTAACTCAACCTGACTGCCTGACTAACTAGACACAAACAGGGGCTTTTTAAGAGGGAATTGGATTGGGTTGGGTTAGAGAAATTCTATTATGAATTTGTGATGTGTTGGATTAGGGTTTGCTTCCGTAAGCTAGACCATGCTCCTAATTGGGCTGGATATTGGATATGACTGAAAAATGGATCATATCCAAATAAAATATTGGATATGACTGAAAAATGCACAATGTAGCTGACCGAAATGATGCCCTTGATCATCTATTTGAGATGGTTGAGCCCAAAAAACTGAGCTACACCCCCCTAAGTTTGACTTCTGAGAGCACAATAATGGATCGATTTCTGGCAAATATTTTATTATTGATCAAAATCATCAGGCTAAGACTTTGGCATCGCATAGCCAATAAATTAGCCATGGTGCCGTAATCCGGTAGGAGCGGTGGAGAGTGTGGTGGAAGGTGAGGTTTGGTGAAACCTTTGCTAAAACAAACTTCAGAGAGATGTTAATGAATTTGGTTGGAAGAAGGACTTCTTATTAATCCTTTTTAGTTAGATTTTGACCAAGTCCCGGCGTGCCATTTGCCGAGAGTAGTTGGAAAATTGCCTCCTCATCCGCCGATCTCTTCGCTTCACGAGGGATCTAGTGTTAATAATAACCAGAAAAGGATCGTTAATTAAAGGCCCACCTGCTCTCTTCTTAATTAATGTCTGCGGTGCAAAATCGCCAACTCCTCTTTTCCTTAAGCTCTCTCTCTGACACATTCTTCTTAATCAATATCTGTGTATGCTTGGGCTCCGGCATATCTTCGAGGATCAACTGCTTATCTCTTTGCATCATTTTCTCTTGCATTTTCCAATTTGTTTGGATGAAGAATAAACTGAACCATTCTTCCATAAATGCCATTGTTTTTTATTACTGCTGGCGTAGTCATAATAGCCCAATAAGCGACATGCAACTCTTCTTGTTTTTTTCTTTCCTTTTTAAGGGAAGTAACCTATATTGCTAAAGTAAGTTTTGCTGCCTCAAGTATTTGGCGACAAAATTTGTAGCCAATGTCTTATTATTGAAAGTCTTTTACGACAAAACTATAATTGGTCATAAAATATTCAATATTTTGTGATGAAATAAATATTGTCATTAATATATGTATATATATGTATATATATATATAATTCATGATAAAATAATTTATCACTAAAAGTGAGTAAATGATGCTACCTAAATATCCATTTTGTTGTGAAAAGTTTACTCTAAGGGTCACGTACGTTGTTTCTTTGTTATGAAAGTAATTTTTTCTATGATGAAAGCACTTTCGCCATAAAATATTTTGCATGGTAAAGAAGTTTTCTTCACCATAGAAAGATGGCTATAGGTGATGATACTATTTCATCGCTAAAAATCAGGTATTAGAGATAAAATATTTTTGTTGCAAATTAGGTTGAAAGAAATTTTGAAAGATTACGAAATATTTTCATTGCAAATTAGGACTAAAAGAAATTTTCTTCATCACATAAAAATGGCTATTGATAATGATACTATTTCATCGCTTAAGATTAGGTATTGGAGATGAAATATTTTAATTGCAAATACTTACAATTTTAATTATGAGAAATATTCTTATAAATAGACTTATACATACATACATACATACATACATACATGCATACATACATATATACATACATACATACATACATAGATCCATAGATGCGTACATACATACATACATACATAGATACATACATACATACATACATACATACATACATATATATATATATATATATCCTCGCTTTTACGAACAAAGTGTCATAGCACTACCTTGCCCGGAGGATTCCAATGTGCTTTCGCTGAAAAAAATCGAGTCAATCCTTCGTGAACTCCATTTTGCTGCAAAAGTC
>JAOXJJ010000001.1:18012833-18028746 GCA_025769935.1 Phoenix roebelenii | reverse complement strand
ATTTAATATAGAGTAAAGTTCTCTTCATTCCTTAGTGAAAAATACTATAATATTCTTCTCCTCCATCCACCTCTTCACCACTTACCAGCATCATAGCAATTATTCAGTTCCATGACCACATGAGTGGATTTAAGATTCTATCGTCGATCAAATTGTTTGGGAATTCAGTTCACATATTGTTGGACGCTCATCATAGAGCAAAGCCACCTAGTATAGCATTGGTTTGTGCACTCTCCAATGATCTCTTCAGTGTTGGACATTCTCTCTACAAAGATATAGATGGAGAGACATTTACAATTTCTTTTCTTTTTTCTTTTTAGACATGAATGTGTGTGGCTGTGTCTTGCATGTCATGCTCATCTGTGGCTGCGTATGTTATGCCAATTATATCTTTTCATGTGAACCAGTTGAGTTCCTCCTATCCCAAGATTACATAGTATATTAAGTGTGAAAATACTTGCTCTGTGCAAACCCCCCACCCTTTTCTCGCAAAACTAAAATAAATCCAAATGAACTCAAGAGATGCTTTCTGACATAGCTTGATATTTAAGTGCTTGGAAGGGCTGCATCCGCCATAAAAATCACCTTACAAAACAAGGCTCTTCACCTGACATACGAGGTGCATAATTCTATGTTTAATGCTTCAAATGGCTCCACTGTGGTGAACTCTAAGATAGCTTGAAGTCTCGCCTCAGCTTAACTCCTACGCGAATGCATTGAAGTAGTTGAATTCTGATAATAAACTATTCTCAATCTTTATGTAGCCACTGTAGGTAGAAGTTGCAGTAAACCAGGGTCATAGTATGCCAATGCTTCTAACCAAGAGGCTAGAGAATTTTTAAATAATTAAGATAGCCAGATGTCCCAACCAAAATATAACAACAGTGATGCCAAAATATCTGCCGATCTAGTAAAATATGAGGTCATAATTTAACAATAATCTTAGTATTTATTTACACCATATCCAGATCGAGGATTGTAATCTGTAGACCGAAAACAGGAGGTGTCAGGAGATCACCCAATATAGCCAAAGTAGTAATGGATCTTCAGAAGGGACATCCTGCATAAGCTGCTGTTACCTTTAATGGTGTTTACTTATAGTATATAACAGCTTTCAGGCTAGCATCCAAATGGAAGCAGACTTTTCTTAGAACAATAGCTATCTTACTAATATCCAAATATCCTCCTTTGAAGCTCCATACGGGAAGAACAAAAATATTACAGCCCGATATTGTGGAACAGAAGTGAAGAATATACAGCTTAAGAGAGAATGATTCATTGCATCTCAAAGCAGATAGAAAAGCTATATTGACAAAAGAAGGAGAAATCTCAAATTTCAAATGGGAGACCATATATTTTTTAAGGTATCACCTACCTACCAAGGGTGTGATGAGATTTAGAGTCCAGAACATACATAATCCTAGATATATGGGTCCTCTTGAGATCTAGCATAGGATCGAAGAAGTAGCTTACTACCTAGCTTTATCATGTGTTATATTGCTGGAGTTTATAATGTATTCCATATTTCTGTGCTCAAAAGTATGCGTCAGACTATAGTTACATGGTGGAGTTCGAGCCTCTATAGGCTCAGATATGATCTCTCTTATATAGAACAATTATGTGAGAATTGCAGATAAGAATTGGAGAAGGTTTGAGATGACATACCATTCCATACATTAAGGCTCAGCTGGGTAACCACTCAAAGCGAGGGGCAACTTGGAAATTTGAGGAAGAGATCATGAAGAAATACCCTGGCCTTCTCAAGAACTTAGGTATGTCAAATTTCAAAGATGAAATTTCTTTAAGTGGAAATTCTAAGATTGAAAATAAAAATTATACCTTAATTTACGCTGCATAAGAAATAGTTTTAAAATACTGATCAAGCACGAACTATTCTATCGGGTATACTAGTTGAATTTTTCATGATGTAAATATGTTCAAAAGAAATATGCTAGATTAGTTTACCATGTTACATTGTGAAACTATATAATAGTATATTGTTTTGTTGGAAATACATCTGAAAAATATCTAAGTATTTGATAACCTCATAATGGTGGTTGAAATTTTGTTTGGAATTTATGTGAAAAACTATTGGTTACTCTCTAGTCTAACTACATTTAGAGCCTAGCTAGTGAGGCCAGTTGCTAGCAATACATATGCTCAGAAACTATTTTCTTTTGGACTTCCATCACAAGGTTAAATATGATTAATTTGATATCTACAACATAGGGCAAATTTTAGTTTCAAGACTTTTCATAGGACATATTGTGGTTGTAGTCATAAAAACTATGAGAGAGGTGTATACATAAATGCATTTTTGATGAGTTATAAAATTATCGTTTCTCTACCATGATGCTAAATCTAGCTATTTCAATCTTATTTTGAAAAGTTAGTTTTAGTTGTTTGATTATTTAAGCCAAACATGGAACGCTTATCTTGAGTTATAAATAACTTCTTTTTTGAATCCGTAGTGATGTCAGCATACATCTAAGTATTAGAGCCATACTTCTGGGCTATTAGGCCATTAGCTTATGTTATTTTCATTGTTAAAATATTGAGGGGTAGCGTGGACCGGGTCATAGGTTGTGTACCAGAGAGCTTAGGAATTAGTTTTGTTCTCCTTATTTCGACTTAACTAAGCATTGGAAAAAATTGTGTACAGTCTAATGATAGTCTTGAGACAATGTTGATGATTGATCTAAACCTAGATTTTCTTTTTGAAATTATTGAATATGTTGTTAAAGTTATTATGTTAAGGTTTACAGATGCTAAACAATTTTATTGCCGTTTGTTCATAGCAACTTTTCTTGGGGGATCTGCTTTAGACTTATAAATTGCAGACAAAACCTTGCATGTGTTACGGGGCTAACTTCAATGAGATCTGGGGCTACTTGTTAGGTATCTAGCGCATGCTCTTGGGCTGGGGCGTGACACCCCGGCCTTGCATTTTATCTTGATATTCTTTTCTAGGTATTCGGTTCTTACCTATAACCATCCCTTCTTATTGGGGTTGAACTCTTTGGGCTGCACTAACATCCGTTGTGTGTGAGATGTCGGTGTAACAAAAAAAAAAAAAAAAAAAAAAAAAAAAAAAAGAAGTTGAAGCAAAGGATGATGCCACTCAAAATTGAACCTCTATTGCTTGCTTCAAGTGGAAAGGGAGAGAAGGTGCAAACCATTTCTCTGTCTCTTTATTTCCTTTCAAATTGGCTAGTGGTTCAAAGAAGTAAGTAGCGTGAAGTAGAGGTATATTATTCATTCTCTTATTGCACATGTGTTTGATTCACGCACATAATTTGCTCCCCCTAGCGGATCACACACAAGCATCGGCTTTCATAGAAAATTTGTAATGCGTGTTTAATAACCAATTTAATGACCAAGAGAGAATCCCCACTAAGAATAAGATGATGACTATAAGCATGGTATATATGTGAAGGCCCACGTTTGGGTTGGGCTGGCCTCTAAGTAAGGGTGGCCCAACACATGAAAAAGGGGGAGGGAGTCCCCCGATCGGAGTATCCTCCCTCCTCTGTTTCAAAAATTTTCCCCCTCCTTCCGAATCCACCGGAAGGGAGGTTATAGGGTGATAAAACTCTACCAAATCAGGCAAGATCTCCTCTCTCTCTCCCTAGGGCATCAACCGAGAGCCCTTCCACACACACAAAAAAAGAGGGAGATTGAAGTTCTACTTTGCCGCGGGAGGGATCGGAGTATTCGCCGTCGATTCAGTCGGAAGGATCTCGCCGGAGGCAAGGTGAGTCGTCCCTCCTCCTTTCTCAATTTTTGGATCCTTGTTTCTCTTGAATCCGACCAGCGAGCCGTTGGATTTGGAGACAAAGGAGTGGTTGCTTTGTTTCTCCTCCCGTTCGGTGACCTTGAGCAAGTCCTCTATGTAGTGGAACTCACCCTTGGTGCCCCTCCAAGGAGACGAGACCGAAAGAGGTACTTCCTCATGATGGACTCGGGTATAGCATCTTTGTGTGGCTCCAATGCGAACCATGCATCAACTGTTGGAGCTCGAGGAACCATGCAACCACCCCCTACGTGACCTACATAAACCTGGCTGGGCATGCATCCAGAACTAGTGCCACAATACTTATGAATACGTCAAGTCGCAAGAGTGACAAAGGGTATCCTCTTCTTTGTGACCTTTGGTTTGGCATCTGATGGAGTTGGGTCAGAGTTTGTTAGCAACTTGGTATTTGGCTGTGACCTGATATCCAAGGTTTTTATGATGTTCCGAATTCTTGGCCTCGATGAAAACTTGTTATCTCTGACAAGCCAAATCCAGCAAGAGGTTGGAGGTCACCAATTTGCGTATTGCCTCTCATAGTCTACCAGCCCTACGGTGCCCCCAAGTCATCCAAGATTTGGCCGAGATGCAATCCTACGAGGGCCTGGCATGAATCAAGGGAGGGAGCTATCATGGAGGTTTCATATGTGCACTATTTTTAAGAGCGATGACTCATATGTGCAATCTTCATGGATATGCATGGGTCATAGACAGAGCCAGTTTAATCCTTAGACGACTGAGGCGGTCGCTTAACGCCTCAGCCCCAAATGCATGTATTATATTGAGTTCCAATATAAATGTCCAAATAAATTGAGACTTCCAATAAATTTAGAGGCTTCAAATACTATGTATCTTTATAATTATAAATACATTGAGGCCTCAAATATATTTATTTTGATACGTATTTTTTATCTAAAAAAATTTGTTATCTAATCAACAAATCTAGCTTTGACGTGTGCTTTCACATCACAGCACAAGTTTTTACCAGACACCCGAAAATGACGCTCCACTTTCGCGGTGGAAATGCCCATTTTGTGCAGCCGGCAAATATAGTAATGATTGTAGGTACAACCTTTTGTGTTTCAATACAACGAGTAGCAGGAATCAAATTATTTGGTGTTCCTACGTACAGATTGTAGCCATGATACGTAGATTAGATATGTGTTGTAGCAAACTTGGTGTTTTCACCTGACACATAAGCTTAATAACAAAAAAGGCAAGCAATACTAAGCTTCCGAAGATTTTACCATCTAATGGGGCTTTCCTCGTCGGAGATGAAATGGACTGGCCAGCTGACTTGATTTTTTAGATTGTTTGTTCTGGATCTTTGGGATGGCCTACTAATAATTATGTTCCTATCTCCTTCCCTTCAATATCCTTTGGTTGGTGCAAAACTAATTTTATGTAAGAAAAATTATAATTATGTAGTATCAGCAAAATCAATGGGAAAGGCAAGATCATTTTTTCTCAATTTACTCTCAATACTTGGAATAGGTTAGTGGAATGATCATAGCTACAAGTAGAGAGAAAAGTAGAATTAGAAGGCTCCCAGGGTGGCTAAAAGTCCATACGCCTTTTCCCTTGCTCTATAAAGCTAGTAATATGTTGTCCAACCCCTATTTGCTTCTTCATACTATTCCAACAAATCTTTTTATCTATTGGTTTCTATTTGTTATATAATAAAATTTTCTAAAGTTAGCCTTGAATCTAGAGTCCTGGAGCAAAACCCCATGAGATCCACATATTATACATGCATGGTCCCATAAATAAAAAATTTTCTCTTGAAAAATCCACTGAACATCTCCCTTGCTCCCTTACAAGTTACATGCAACACCTTTCCTCCTCCCAAAAGCTCCCACTGAACCCTTCTCTTTCATACTAATATTCTTTGCCCCCTACTCTCCCTTGCCCTTTTTTAAATACATGTGCATGGAACGTGCCGTCTCAACAAAAGAAACAAGTCATATAGCCATCGTCCTTATTATCCCTTTGCCCCTATCATTTTTCTTCTCCACAGTCAAAATTTTTTGAAATGTTTCTTGAAATAAGGTTATGGAAGAGACTTTTATCTAAAGCTTAATGATGGAATAATCTGAATCTATAGTACATTATTATTACAATACAAATACTTGAAGTCGGATCATCCAAAAGAAGGAAAAAGGGAAGATAAACTTGAAGTCGGACCAATCTTCTGCGGCCACCGCCAGTGAGGGACTTGGCCGCTACCTTCGGATTGAGGGGAGGATATTTGAGATTGACGAGAATAAATTCATTGGAGTCAGGGCGATTGAGATCAGTGATGATACTCTTTCTCTTCGCCTCTTACCAAATTGGCAAAACCTTAAAATCCAGATTCCAAATTCAAGAACTCTCCAGAATAATCATGAACTAAGGGACCAAGATAATCAAGTTTGGATAAACCACCAAGGGATAAAATGGGTAAACAGGTTGGGATAAACAGCTTAACCTAGCCCGATTTAATTATTAAACAAGTTAATCGGGTTATGACCCTGAAACCCAAATTCGACGGGTCTAATAAACAGATCAAGATCAGTCGACTTATTTACCATCTAAACATGCTTAGCTGAAATCTAAACCAGTTTATTGTAGATCGGATATGGGCCGGATTGATGAGTTGGGTTATTATTTGCCAGCCTTATCATGTTTGGTAGTCTGCAACTAGACCACAAGTTGCAGGTTGAGTTGTAGCTCATCGTAGCCTGGGCCTTTTTTGCTGCAGATTGTGTGAGAGCCAAATTGGGTGCAGGACTATTTGTAGGCTCGAGTGCTCCCGAAGTCCTTAGTAATAATTCAAGAGAATATATAAGTGATTCATAAACAACGTCTCTTATTTTATAAAAAATTCTACCAATTTATGTATTTCTAGAAATAATTTAAATTCAATTTTTTGATCTTCAATTTTTGAAAAATTATGAAATTCTTCTGTCGAGACATGATTAATTGGTTCCGACTAAATCTAGGTTTTGTGAATATTTCCTCATTTTCATTCCGAAGCATCTTAATTTTAAGGTTCCTATTTATTGAAAAAATCTCATTATTTACTCACTATTCATCGAAACCATACATATTGATCTAGCAATGATGGAATATATATTCAGTTTACTAAATCATATAAAATTTCAACCGATTTCAACAGATATGTAATACAAAGTTCTAAACTTCTTAGCCATTTGATTCTATTTGTGCCAAAGATACAAAGTAACAAAAATTCGAAATCTTTTCTTTCTGATGATAATTCCAAAAATATCAAGTCGGCTAATCTATCTTTCTTTATGTTGATCAATATAGGCCACTTAAATCTTCTCTTCCTCACTTTTTTATTTGTTATTTGATTTGTTGTGTTTTGTGCATAATGCAGATTAACAATAATTTTGCTATTGATAGAAATTCTCTTGTTGAGATCTTATGAATCAATTGAAACTGCAGATTCATACTAAAACCACGATGATTTAATCAAGAAAAAAATTTAGATATTAATAGAATTCATTTCATTCTACATTATAATACTTCAATAATTTTAGCTTTACTTTGTTTATCCTTTAGTACAGTCATAATTTAAGATTTATTTTATAAAATAAAATTTCAATAAAACAAAAAAGGAAGTCTTTATGTCTCGTCGTCGAGGATCTCGTTTCAAAAAAATACGCCATCCAGAAACTTTACCAGGACTAACTAGTAAAAAACCTAAATCCAGAAGTGATCTTAAAATACAATTACGTTCCAGAAAAAGATTCGCAATATCGTATTCATCTAAAAAAAACAAAAATTGTGTGTCATTATGGTTTGGCAGAGCGACAATTAGTTAGATATGTACATATTGTTGGAAAAGCCATAGGGTCAATAGGTCGGAACGGGTCCGAGTCAAATGGCAATGATTCAACGCACTTCTTTTTACATTATAATATTTTTAAAACCTAAAGACTTCATCATATGGATATGTAAAATACAAGATTTTCAATCCTAGCAGCAAAAGAAGGAAGATGGATACTCAATTTAAAGTGAGCAAATAAAATTCCATACTCGATCTCATGGATACATATAAAATTCTGGGAAAAGCGGTATTCAATGACAATTGTATAGACAGTTTGGAGGGAGATCTTTCATATCTTTCGAGATCCACCCTACAATATGGGGTAAAAAAACCAAAATTAGTAGTTTATTTTTAGCATTTATAAAAGAAAAACTAATTCTTGAACCTCTTTCATGCATCTCCAACTATTCTACACCCTCAACATCTCCTTCGACGGCCTTTCCCCTATCTCACCCTCCTACCAAACCTGACCTCCCTTGTCACCTATCCATGCCGAAAAGCCCCATTGCCCTCTACTCGATACCCTTTGGTACTTCTTGTTGACCAAACTTTCTAGTGTTCCACTCCACCACTCTTTGCCCTTGCCAGCACGAGGAGGAGATGGAGCACCTTGCAGCCCCCCTTCCATTGTTGCTTACTTGCCAAGGCGGCGCAACTCATGCCCGACCTTGCTCCACCCTTGGCCTCTATTGTTGGTGCTGTTACAGCTGTTTAGGGTGGTCCTTATACACCGTCAAGGAAACGGGGTACCATCCCAAGGAACCTAGTTGCCCTTATCACAATCATTGCATTAGTTGCCATTGTCGAGGCCTTGTTTCACTACAATAGGGTGGAGGAGGTGGCTCGAGTCGATGCTCTCTTTGTCACCCTTTGCTTGACCCTCTCTACCTAACCCTCATTAGCTATGGCATCCATGCGCTGTCGCCCTCAACTCGACTCCCTCCCATCTTTAGAGATGAAGTTCGCAATCCACCACCCATGCCATCTCCCGCCCTCGCCATCCTCTTCTCTTCCCCCTCCTCTTGCTTTAGCAACCACTGAGGCTACAAATGGGTCGGGTTGACCCATGATCTATGATTCGACCCATGATCTATGATTCGACCCAACTCAACCCGCTTAGACTTGATTAGACTCTGATTTAAGAATTCGTGGGGCTCGGTTGGGTTCTAAATTTGGATTCATTCCACATTCTGGGTTGGGTCTAGATTTATTGAATTTTGATGCGATTTGACTTGACCCGACCCGATTATTATTTAGGTTTGATTTGGGTCTTTTGACTTATGACCCGACTTGACCTAATTGTTATGTGGGTCTGATTCGGATCTTCCAACCTATGACCTGATCCAACCCGATTAGAACTTGGTATTACCCATTAACTTGAGTGCCAACGCATATTTCATTTACCATGCATAGATAACTAGATTATTAGATATTGTTCTCGCCCTCGGTGCAAAAGAGATATTTTTAGATCCTTCCACTATAACTTATAAAGAATGAGATATATGTATGTGAAATGTTATGTATTTAGGTTTTTTTAAATTTCCTTATGTGTATCTTGTTATGTTCTCTTTTTCTATGGCTAGATAGTTGTGGAATATGAAATTCAACTTTGCTATCTCTATGGCAACCATATATCCATTAAAAAATATGATTTTGGACTCTTTTTATTATGGACATGTAATTTGTAGATTAGTATTTTTTAATAGTTCTGCCTGACACTTGTATCATCTAACTTTTCATGTATACTTTATTCTTAGTTTTTCCTCTATCTTAAAATCAGGATCATACTAAGGAATGCAGTGTCACCTGGATTAGAACATTAGCCTTAAAGAGAATATTGTGTCGAAGTAAATATTGGATAAAACTACAAAGGTTATAGTTACAATGATTAGGAAAGAAGAAAATTTGGAATTGTAGCAGTCGAATCTTTGGAGAAAGTGCCCAAGTTGTACACACATATGCGAGAAACATTAGAATAAGTTTCAGGCTTTCATCAAAATGTGTGGCTTTCATTTGTTAAAGTAAGTGACAAGGAGAAGGAACATATCTATTTCTCAAAAAGAAAGATAAAGCCTTATTAGTGTTAGTTGTCATGTTTTGTTAGTCTTTTGATGCTATGCATGATCCGGATCCGACCCAAATCTAACTCGGGCTCAATCCAAATTGGAATCTTTCGAGTTGGGACCCCATTATATATGAATTTAATCCGATCCGAATAAGCCGTTTGGTCAAAAATTTTAGCCGTGGATTTGATCTAACCTGATTTTCGATTAAGTTGATCTAAGTCCAACATTAAGATCCGAATAAGAAATCCATGGAACTCCTAGCACGGTCCTTGGTAGATGAATGATACTTGATTTTTATATTTGGGTCATATTCTTTTAATTACTTCAATAGGGACGTTATATACAACTTTTTTTTTTAACCAATCATATACAACATCAATTCTGCCTTTGATCGCCAACTTGGAAACGTCTGCTTAAGATACTTTAGTCTTAACCGCAGGTTCACGAGCAGCCGGAGCTCGCCCGCAGTCCACATTTTTTAAAGCCCTCCTGGGAGCCAAGAAAAGCTGATTTAAATTTTTCTTTCTGATTGAAAGGGAGGCGCAGAAGGGAAAAGCTGTTTTAAATTATGGTGGATTTTTTACCACGTTTGTCACATTGTTAGAGAATCCTCTTAGATCATGCTGATCTACTCACTTCCTTTCTCTTCAATCTTCGTAGAACTTTAATTTTGTGGGTGAGAGAGAGAGAGAGAGAGAGAGAGAGAGAGCATCTGAAGCATATCCTTCATACAGGCTCTATTCAAACGAAGAAAAAGAAGAAAAAAAAAAGAACGACAGCGCCGTTTCAGGGAACGGAGGCGGAAGATGAAGGCAACTTGCCAATGGAATACGATGTGAGATTGGTCACATCAAAATTATTGAAGTGTCACAGATTTTGTCAGTATCAACTGAAAATCTAAACCGGACCCATGTAATGCCTAAGATGATGGCAGTTTCTTGAGGCTTTGGCACAACCGACAATGGCGTCTATGGTTGTTGTAAGTAGAAGTGCAGTTGAATGCGGTCAGAGTTGGGCCCTCGTCGAGCTTGTCCATTGTCTGATTCGAATCAGCTCTCTCTCTCTCTCTCTCTCTCTCTCTCTCTCTCTCTCTCTCTCTCTTCTTTGTTTTGTACCTTCCGTTTATTTATTTATTTATTTTCTGGGTGAAGAAAGATGGGCGATGCCGAGCAAACATCTCATGAGTAAGACGACGAGATGCTGGGTGGCTAACCCTACCTTACATTCAAGAGACAAAAAGACTTTAAAATGTTATATAAGAGAAACAGAAACCGGAGAATGAAGTCACGCTTAGGTTAGTTGCCACTTTGCTTTTAAAAAAAAATAAAACAAAAATTTTATTTTTATTTTTAGATTTCTGATAATATAAAATATGTTTAGGTTATTTTTTATAAACAATGAGGACCGATGATATGGTTGGAGATGAAAGAGAGATCGACATCGAACAAACAAGCAACCGAGGGAGAGGGAGGATGAGGCCAACGAGGCAGCCACGAATGATAGCTCAGTATCAGGAGAAGAGGCGATTGATGTAGCGGCAGAGTTAAAGGGAGGAGGGATGAGGCTGGCAATTCACAGTTGGATATGAGAGATAGCTCAGCCTCAAAGGGAGAGGTGACAGAAGAAGCGACAAAGAGAGAGGGAGGGGGGTGGGCTGGCGATGCAGTCGGTGTCAAGAAATAGCTCGGCATTGGGCAGAGAGGCTGTCGGTGAAGACCCAAAGAGTTGATATGGTCAGGTAGAACCGATGGAGTGAAGGCAAGGTCAGGCGAAAGAAGAAGTGTTGGGAGGAGAAGATTGAAAAGCCACTTTTAATAAAAGGAGAAATAATTTTTTTTACTTCTTTTTTTTCAGAAATAATATAAGTTGTTTAGAAAAAATAAAAATAAAATAACCAAATATACTTTTGGCATTAGATTTCATGTTTTTATTTAAAAAAAAGTAGGGAACATGGATTAAGCATTCTCAGATGGTATCAACTATTTCTCCTTTATCATATGAAGAGAATCTGAGAATTCTTTCCTTCCAAATCATCTAAAAGCAAACAGCAACTAAAATATTTTAGCCGAACCCATACTTAATATTTGTTCTTCTTGATTTCCAACGCATTCATTTTGTGTTTCTGGATGATAATCTAATCCATTTTTTCAATTAAGATTTCTTGCACTGATTTAACTTAATTAGTCTGCATGCTGAAAATCCATATCTCACCTATTTGGAACCCAAATCTTGATTTGAGAAGGCCTATCCATCTAGAATTGGCTTATCATATGAATAGAAACCAAATTGAAAACAGACCAGGTTCTAGGCTAGTCTCCGTGATTGTCTTGCAAATTTAGGAAGCAGATGCCCATCAAGGAATCTAAAAGATTTTAGCATGACAGTGGTAGGGGAATGGAGCTCAAAATGATGAAAAATTATGTATAGTAAATGATGATCAAATTTCTTCCAAGGTATCCAGGAGATAAAGAGGGGATAATATAGTTCTGCCAACATGCTTCACATGGCACAAACATTTTTTGAAAAATATATGGTTTAATAAAGTAATCAACTTTGATTTGGAGGTCTACTTGCAACCTTTTCTATTATATTTTTACAAGCCTTATAGTTAAAAAAGATATATATCTTGTTTAAAATATGGTGATTATCATAACCACTCACTTATTTGATATAATAACTGCTTATGGAGAAATGGTGGTCACATACTTTTAAAATTGCTTATTGTTTAAAGAGGTTTGTTTAGAATATGGAGTTGGTTGAGTTGGAAAGAGATGGAAACTAAACTGCTTATGATGGTTAGCCTTCGCATATCCTTCTTTGCGATTTAATAGACCGTATTTTTCATCCTTAATTGTGGAGAAATGAAAATAATTATCATCCCCCTTCATAGCAAATGTAAAATAGATTCGAAGAACGAACCATCTGTCAAAACATTCGTGCGTAAAAAACTAATCCATTTTCTTACGATGTCTTCTTGTTGCTCTTAGTCAATGCAATGCAGAAATATGTCATCTTGAACTCCATACAAATTACCACCATTCAAGCTGAGGACGGCATGGGCTGGACTAGGCCATGCTTGCCAGGTATTGCGGGCCAAAGTAGTACTACTTGAGGGTGATTCGGCTATGGTTATTGGTTGAATCATAGCGTTGGCGGTATAGGAAGGTATTACTCGTTGCTTCGAGATATTGGGCTATGATCTGTGACGGTGTGACCTTCTAGGCCAGGTATGTGTATAGAGAGGCCAATGGGGATGCGGATTGGGTGGTCTCGTACTTGGTCAACTACTTCGAAGATGTCCTTGTGGTCGGAGAGAGGGAGCTGCTTAAAGCGCTCTGAAATTTGTTATCTTTTGATTTTTTTTTTTGAATGTGTCTGTACTACAATTATATGAATCATCTATTTAAAAAAAAAAACTCAAAATACAGATCAAATAGATGAGTACAAAGGAGATATATTATTATAACATGATGATAGAGTGGCCAACTATTCTTATGAAAACAACAAAAGAATTATCAAAATATTAAATTCTTAAATAAATTCTCTCAAGTTTTAAATGTAAAATGTTGTCTCGACAATAAAATGACCAAGTTATATCTATTTGTAACCAAGAAAAATTCTAGAGAATTTCTAACTACAATGTTACCGTGATCCACTTCCATCAGATAATTTTAAAAATATCGATAATCACGTGTCCGATTCTTGCATGCTTATAAGAATAATGGACAATAAAAGAACATCAGGATACTTCTACAATTAATTTCCTCCATAGTAAAATCACACGTGGAAAGGCACTGGGCACATCCTCGTAGATACGTATAAAGAAGAGGGTCGTACTGTGGATTTTGGCTACTAGAGACAACCTCGACGAAGAGGTCAGATTGGGGAAGGTTGGTGTCCCACATATAATTTTGGAACTTGGAAGGGCTTCAGGGGTTCGGAATCATGTGGGCCATTTCCCTTGACCCTCAGCCGTATGGGTCCCGCGGAATAAAAGAAAATGGTCAATAATGAAGTTGATTCAGATCAAAGTTTAGGGATTTCTTTTTTATTTTTTAAGTGAAGTATAAATATTTTTATGATCCTAATTGTATCTTTTGATAATGAATCTAACTTATGGCACAATCGATGAAGCTATTTGCACTATGTATATTGAAAGGTAATATTCAATATCTACTTTATAACGAGAACTGTAAGAGTTATATTGCATCACATAATCAGATTAAACTTTTCACTTAAAAAGAAAGAAAAATCATGCACACCAGGAATTAACTAGAGAAACTTGAAAAATGGTAAATACCTCGAGGCCGTGCACTATTATGTCGCTTTATGTGGTGAATATAAGCATATATAGATAGGTCTATCTAGAGTTCTCTAAGAATTACTTTATATGCATTTTACTCGGTAGTCATAGGTTTTAGCACAATTAAAATGGAACTATTTAATCTCTATGTAAAATGATAAAAAAATAAAATAAAAACAAAATAGATGTGGGAGATCCGTCTAAATAACTATGAACTAGGTAGCTTCCTTTAACTACGTTTATTTGTATAAGGATTGAGAATAAGATAAACCATATGCAACACCTAACTGCATCTAGAAGCTGTATTATTCTCAAACAATGTCATTTTCGGTATTTTAGGTGTCAAATTATTAGGAATTAATAACGTGATTCTTGTAGCTCCAAGTCTTTGGATTTATACCCTTGAGAAATCTCTGGCTTTAATAACATGTACAAGAAGAAAGAAAAATACAAGAAGAAAAGAGGACCACCACCATTTTCCACAACAAAGACAACGATGATGATAACAACAAAGATAGGTATAATAAAAAGAAGACCAACAACCAACCATAACAAAACTTTATTTAAAAATGTAAGATCCTTGCTATTCCATTCACCTGAGATGTGACACTTGAGGATTGGCAATCACTCATTTCTTATAAGTAGCGGGTGATCTATAACTTTTTCCAAATGTATAATGATATCCAAGTTATGATAAAGAGGTCTCCCACATGTGTTATTTGATGGATCACTATCTAATTAATTTTCTAAGCATACGTCTACGCAAGAGCCATATTCCCATTCCTTCATTAAAAACTTGTCTAAGGAAAATCTTTTCACCCTCAAGATGTAGATATCAATTGCTTACTAAAGGAAGGAAAGGTCACTATTCTTCAAATTTGCCTTGGTATAATATCCTCCTTTTCTTGTTCCATAAATCTAGTCTTTCCCTCATAGTAATGTCGCCATTCTTCTTCTCCTGCTCCACCCACTAATTAGAAAAGATATTGCTCCTATGGGTACTAAAAATAAATTCCAAACGCACCATGGAATCACGTATGAGCCTTAAATATTTGCTTACACACAAGGTCAATAAATTGGACTGACATTGAATGGTTCCGAGAAATAAGAAATAAATCATGGCTTAGAATAGCCGTACCTTTTCTATTGTAAAAGCATAGAGTATTCCAAACCACAGGATTTAAGGATATCAATTGAGTTGGTTTTGCTGATCATCACATATAAGCAAATATTTTGAGAATTATATGTAACTCACGAAACTAGTAATAGCTAACTTCAGGTCGCATCTGAGGGAAAATCGTTACTAAATTAGTGGCGTCCCCGGATTATATTGTTATCTGATATACTTATCGGAACACCAAACACAAATTGCTGTACCTTGGAAAATTTGGAGGCCTTTCTTTCCCTTTACTAAAATAACTTCTACTTGTTAATTAATGAACATTATTGGTGGATTTCAGATTGGTATGTAAGCAACTCTTTCTATGTTTAGCTTGGCATAAAATGGGGAAATTGCTGTCTGCCTACCCCTTGTGGATTAATAGCCTTTCTGAGAATAACAAGTATCCTAGAAGACTTTACACACCGTGCCTCCACATCTGCAACAAGGTTCATTCTTTGGACTATAAAAAATTTATATGAGAATTTATATTTTTCTGAGTAAATATTTTTTAGGCAATACTTAGACTGAAAAATAATTGTACTCATATTCTTTTATGCATTAGAAAATGGATCTGAAATCTGTTACCCATATTCTTTTTATTACTAATTTTTTGAATAAGTTGCTAATATCTATCCATATTTTTATAATATCCTTTACAAATATTATTATATATAATTATAATATAATTTATTATATATTGTGAAATAATATAACATAGGGTTAGGATAATATACTAATATAATATATAATATACCTT
>JAOXJJ010000001.1:17995953-18012752 GCA_025769935.1 Phoenix roebelenii | reverse complement strand
ATATTTTTATAGTATTATATTATTATTATTATAGGGTTAGGATATGTTAGGAATAATATAAAAAGATTATTTAACTAGCTGATGGAAAAATGGCTTATCTATCTTCTAGCCAACTTGTATTATAACAGAACTCTGCCCAGGTTAACCACTTGGTTCAATTCTTAGGCTAAGAACTCGTAAAACATCTCAAGTACATCTCCAATGTACGATTAACCATCTCATTTTGGCCATCCATTTGGGGTGGTAGGAAGAGCTGAAGTTGAAAGATGTACCATTTAGTTGGAATAACTCTTTCCAAAATGCGCTTGTGAAAGTTGGATCCCTATCACACACAATTGAACAAGGCATTCCATGTAAATGAGAAATGTAATCAAAGAAAATTTGAGCTACCCCGACAGCAGTGTATGGATGAGCAATAGAAATGAAGCGAGCAAATTTTGATAATCTGTCAACAACAACCAATATGGTAGATTTACCATTAGAGAGAAGCAAACCATCAATAAAATCCATAGCTATATCTTCCCATACTTGCTTTGGTACTGAAAGGGGTTGTAGGAGGCTGGCTGGTGCGAGATGCTCCACCTTGTGTTGCTGGCACACATCACAACTTTTAATACACTCTCTGATGCTCTTCCTCATTCTTCCAATAGAAGTTGAACCGAATTCGATGAAGGGTTTTAATAAACCCCTTGTGTACTTAAAATAATAAGATAAGAGTCCTCTGCAAGATAATTTTTTTCTTTAAAAATTAAGATTCCATCTTGAAACCTCCAAGTTCCCCTAGCTTCACCTTCCTTAAGGCAAAAGTTTTCCTCCATTTCATGCGTAAATACTACTCATAACAAAATAACCTACCCATATTGAAAACCATGAGAATATGGATAAATTAATTAATAAAAAACATTAATCAGCTTTTTTATAATATTTATCTACTAAATACTGGCCCTATTATTAGGTTGCAATGTTTGTCATAAAATAAGAATCAGCATGATCCTGACCCATGGGCTGTTTCACAAAGGGAAGAGGTGAAGGAATGATGTGAACAATATTGTCTACGAGACACGACAAGATGAGACCAGCCAACCACCAAATAGTTGTATATATAAACCATCATTACTTGTCTCTTGCACGCATGGCTCCAAAATTAGAGTGCATATATAATAGTGCAATAATTTATATTTAATTATTATAATTAGAGATGTAATTGAGGTTGGTGGGTTGATTTGAGGACCGGTGAGATTCCTCCATAAGAGAATACACCTTGCAGAACCTCTTCCGTGGCATGACGACATGCACATGGAAGGAAAATTATTGGGTTCCTAAAAGACAAAATGAAAATCCCAAGCCTGCAATGAATATTCTTTTTTTTGGCTACTATCATTGGACTCCGTAGAACGTAAATCTGCCTTCACAGCAAGTAGTCTAATTCACAATAAGATTTTGCACTAATATTATTATATAACATGAAAAAACTCTGATCTAGCCATATGTAGCTAGGCATTATCTTAGACCGCAATGTAGACACTAATACAATATATACTACCTTTTCAATTAATTTTCCCATGAACTACTTCTTGGTCCTGAACTTTTTGGTCTGTCTTCCACTTGACCTTAAGCTCCCTATGGACAAAATCAAGAGATAACCCTGGTCCAAGGAGCTCACTGATCAAGGATATGGTCTAGCCCTCGAAACTCCATCATGTTCATTGTCGTCTCTAAAAGTTTTGCCTACAGTCAAGCGATCTCCTCCTCGGTGACCTTGTGCGACTCCTATTGATACCTTCGTCTACCTTGGGTAACCTGAGCCCATGTTCGTATCCCTCGCACCACTCTAACCTCTGATTCCTTAGTTTCCTCGTTGGAAGCATCAATGCTCATGACTACGCCCTTGATAGTTTTAGGCTCATCATTGTCCACCACATTGCGAGGCGAAGAGTTACCTCTAGCCATCGATTGCTCGGCAGAAGACTCTCTCATCTTTGGCTCATTTATTTTTTTGACCACTTAGTTCACGATAGTTTTGGGAAAAAAAATCAATTTCTAACTAGTGAAAAAGTAGCTTTTTCATGTTTCTTATAATTTTTTTCTCATAAAACATGAGAATCTTATTTCTAAATGCTACTTTCTCATCTTTACTCTAACCAAACAAAAAGTGTTTCTTCATTTTCTCATTAACCATATAGTTCTCTTTCTTTTTTTTCACGAACCAAACGAGTTCTAAAAGTGTTAAGCCTCCTTTCAACACTTCTAAACTAAGAAAGGTAGGTGTAGACTAGGGCGTGCGGTTAGAGCTCCGTCTCCATTCACTAAGAAGAAAAAGAGAGAGAAGAAAAAGAGAGGAGAAGAAACATGAACAAGCCAAAAGAATAGATGGTCTATATATTTTATCATCAATGTTCATTATCATTATCATGATGGGTGCAGCTAACATTAAAGTTATTAACCTGATCATAAACTACTTTACACTAACTCTAGCAAACTCGAAAAGGAGCTGACTGATGAACTTCAACCTGATGCAAACAAAAATTATCTGCATGCATGAATGGTGCTTCCCTTGTAATAAGGCTATCATCCATATGCATGCTCCCAATGACTCTTAGCCTCTAAACTTGTCGTTAACAATTGCTTCTCAAGCACATCCTGTCATGACTTGAAATACCAAGTTTCTTGCATGATGCTGCAAATTAACAAGTAAAATGGATGACTTCATGAAATCAGTAGGGAAACCCTGAAGCTTGAATGGAAATCCTTGTAAGACTATCCAAAAATTTGGTGTCATTGTTTCCTTTTTGATCCACTTCTTCTAATAATCATATAACTTGATTGATCTAGTGTCGCTCTGCCTTTATATAGTAACTAATTTGACCTAAAAGTAAGGTTGTATATCTATACAATTATATGACACCAAAAGACCGGATCCAACCCATCTGTATGCGGTTGGATATCTTAGATCCCAACTTTTAACATTGTTGTGAATATTGCCTGTAAAATAAATGAACTCCATTTATACCACAAAAGACAAACCCTGCCTACTTTGGTTCATTTTATGAAAAAAATAATTCGGGAAAAAAAAAAGAGAAATAGTAAATGTGTCCTGTAATACACCAATCTCACCATTCTTCCAAACTAAGGAGGTCCTCATTCTTAAACTTTGTAAAATATTTTCTTTGAATGAAATGATTATCACATTATTTTTTTGAAATAATTAGTGAAACTCTCATTATCAGTGTTCGAGAATGCAACAATAGGGATTTATGTATTTTGGTGCCAACCAGTGCAATTGATAAAATTATTGAGGTTAGGAACCAATGACCTGAACTTCTATCCTGCCTTTATTAGATTCTACTTGGGCTTTCCTCTTCGCATTTTTAGAAAAGAGAACGTTTGATATAAGCAATACATTTTTATCATTTAGATAAAAAAATGTACATTTATTAGCATACAAACATAACAAAAAACTTTCAAATAAATAAGATGAGGAGAATCATAGCTATAGATGCTCCGTCTCACATGTGTGGTACATACCAAGTTCTAGCAAAGCTTATAGCCTTGATAATTAAGATTCGAAACAAACTAATTTATAGAAATCCAACTTTTCTAGAGCTCATCTAAATGGCATCAACGGAAGAAGCTCGAATTACTTAATTGGACCCTTGAAAAAATTGCATCCTACATTGGACCAATCAAATATTCAAGCCTAGGGTGCAAGTTCTAATTTCAAGTTATTTGCATTTACCAGCACAATATAGAATATTGTGATGCCTGCACATATATATTTTTTCTCTCCGTATTGCGCTATCTTTACACTAACATACAGCTCTTTTTGAAGCGTATGAATTGCAAAGTTTCTTAATAAATACATCTTTAATTTAGTGTTGAGTCACCCCAAAATTTTCTTAATAGGGATATTACTTATTTAGGCAAAAGAGTATCAAAGAGAAAGAGCCACATGACCATATATTGTAGTGGAGCAAATAGGATACCAATGTGCCTAAATCACTAGGGTGGTCAACAACCAATCCTCTTCAACCTTTCAATTCTATTGGGTGCCCCCACCCATTGCTGAGCTAGCATTCAACTTTTACAAGGCGGTCATATACAGTTCTAGCATGCACAACACGAGATTAGCTCCTCAGCTTCAGACTTCTATTTTTTTGGAAGAGCTTCGAGCAGTATGGAAGGCGTTCACCTACCTTTCTGCCAGCTCATTTATTTTTTTTCTAAGACGGATGTATTATATATTATGGATATGGATACAACAAAAAAAAAATCGAAAAATAATAAGTCTAGAGTGCATCAGATAACCCTCTCTCCTCCCACCCAAAGAGTATATCCAAAATAATTGACCATATAGGATGTCATCCAATCCGGAGCTCCGTTGCTAGCTCATTTCCAATGGTTACAAAATCAAAGAAATCAACTTCCCTGTTGGATCAAAGATCTAATCAAATAGACGGCCAGGATCTACTCACGATAGACCTGCAACGGCCCGATCATACGAGAAGATAGAGCGACAGCTGGTTGTATCCCATACGCCAAGTTGGGCTGTTCAGTCAGAGTTGGCTCCTCGGAAACGACAAAGATCTGCTGCTCTCCGAGTCCCTTCCCTCTTCCCCATCCCCATCATCCGACAAATCTCAATCCCACGGCCAACTTTTTTCTCTCCATCCGGACATGTATACCCCTCATGTCGGCTCATCAAATGCACAATAATTACCACCGATTCAGTGGGCAAATGGAGGGCAATTTCGTACTTTTATCCACCATCGAACATCCTTTTGTCTATATATAGCCCTAGGAAAGGACATAAGGCCACCAGGTGTTCGCACTCTCTTTCTCCTCTCTTTGGAGTCTGGATTAATCTCTTTCCATCTCCCATTTTGCTTTCCTCTCTTCTACTCTTATGATCTGCTCCCTCAATCTCAAGGGAATGCAGCAGCATGTGGAGGAAGTCAAGGCCTGAGCTCGGCGGGCGGCGGACGAAGCACGGCGGCCGGACGTGCCACCGGAAACATGTCGAGGACGGTTAGACCCCCTGATCATGCCCTCGTCTTCCTTCGGCCTTTCTTTCCTCTCTAATTCTTCAAGCTAGCGAGCGAGCGAGAGAAAAACTAAGAAGAGAATTCTAGAAGAGGGCTTCCTAATGGAGGAAGTGTCCCCACCCACCGCCTCGTCGGCGGGCGGCACCGTCCTGCACGGCCGCTACGAGCTCGGCCGCCTCCTCGGCCACGGCTCCTTCGCGAAGGTCTACCTTGCTCGCAACCTCCGTACCGGAAAAGCCGTCGCGATCAAGGTGGTCGGGAAGGAGAAGGTCATTCGGGCGGGGATGATGGAGCACGTGAAGAGAGAAATATCGGTGATGAAGATGGTCACCCACCCTAACATCGTGGAGCTCCACGAGGTCATGGCCACCCGCTCCAAGATCTACTTCGCCATGGAGCTTGTCCGCGGCGGCGAGCTCTTCGCCCGCATCGCCAGCTCCGGCCGCCTCAAGGAGGACGCCGCCCGCCACTACTTCCGCCAGCTCATCTCCGCCGTCGACTTCTGCCACAGCCGCGGCGTCTACCACCGGGACCTCAAGCTCGAGAACCTCCTCCTCGATGAGCAGGGCAATCTTAAGATAGCTGATTTTGGGCTTAGCGCCTTCGCCGATCATGCGCCGCCGGATGGCCTTCTCCACACGGCCTGCGGCACGCCTGCATATGTCGCCCCCGAGGTGTTCGGCAGAAAGGGGTATGATGGCGCGAAGGCTGACCTCTGGTCGTGCGGCGTGATTCTCTATGTGCTTCTCGCTGGGTTCTTGCCTTTCCAGGATGATAATCTTGTGGCGATGTACAAAAAGATTTATCGAGGGGATTTCCGGTGCCCGCCGTGGTTCTCGTCCGACGCCCGGCGGGTCATCACCAAGCTGCTCGATCCCCATCCCAACACTAGAATTACGGTCGCCAAGCTTGTTGAGATGCCCTGGTTCAAGAAGTCGTCGCTTCGGAAAGAGCTGCCGCCGGCTCCGGTGGTGGTGGAGGAAAAGTGGGGGAAGAAGGAGGGGGAGGAGCCGGAGCGGCTGAATGCTTTCCATTTGATATCTCTCTCAGAAGGGTTCGACCTCTCGCCACTGTTTGAGGATGGAGAAAGGAGGGAGGAAGGGATGAGGTTTGCGACGAGGGAGCCGGCGAGTGGGGTGGTGGCGAGGCTGGAGGAGGTGGCGGCGAGGGCGACGGGTAGGCTTCGGGTGACCAAGAGCGGGGCGGCAGGGGTGAGGCTGGAAGGGGCGGAGAGGGGGAGGAAAGGGAGGCTTGCGGTGGCCGCGGACATCTTCGCGGTGGCGCCGTCGGTGCTCGTGGTGGATGTTAGGAAGGACAGTGGTGACGCTGTCGAATACCGGAGGTTCTGCAGCGACGAGCTGCGGCCTGCCCTCAGGGACATCATGTGGACGTCCTCCGACAGCCAGACCGCCGCCGCCTGATGAGTATCTGAAGCTATTGATGGCTGCTTCTAGTCGTCTGAACTCTAATTCTTGGTGTTTCCCTTCCAAAGTTCTAATCTTGGGTCTACAAATTAAGAAGAACAAGAGAAAAGTGAGGAGGTAATCTGTCTCACATCTGTTTCTATCCATGAGTCCATTTGGTTTTGTGATTGTTGAAGGCCTTGGGCCAGTCTTTTGGTGTTTCCTTCTTTGTGTATGCTTGTTTCACTTTCTATTGAATTAGTTGAGATATGGAATCATGTGGTGTATTCTTAAAGTTTCAGTTGAAGTGTTTGAAGGAAGATTTGCTTCTACTTTCCATGTTTTAACAGAGCCAATTCATCATTTTGTGATGGAGAAAAGGTTGGTGGGACGAAGTGTGAGTTGGTGGAAGGTGAAATCATGAAGTGTATTTTTGTGCTTGAATATGTTGGAATAATCTTAACTTTAACCACTAAAAGAACGGCAGCCAACACTTCGTTTCTGTCCTCTTCTTTACCGAATCATGTTTTTTTTTTTAAATCAACTTGGCGAGATGCCTCAGGGTTTGTATACCCTCTTCTGAAAAAAGGTGATTTGTTCTTTCCTTCAAGCTGTGCAGTGGGAACCACCTTAATCATAGCATGATTAAAAAAAAACAAGCTTGGTGGGATAATTGAGTGCATAGGTTAAATGGGGAAATCTCAGTGGAGAAGAGAAGTAAGATTTGCAGTATCAATTCGGTTGTTTTGTTTATCCGTGGGCTGTGAGCTGGTTCTGACACGTTGTTTTGGAAAAGTCTATGACCGCCTTGTATATGGCTGAACGCTTCGGAGTTCGGACGGCCCATGAGTTAGAGAGAGAGAGATTTTTTGGAGCAATCCAAAATTTATTATTTTTTTACTAGAACTATAGAAATCCTTCGTTGTAGCAAAAAAAAAAAAAAAATAGTACCGTATTTAACTTGGCTACTTTGTTCAAATCAATTCGAACTTCATTCATTCAATTATAGAGTTCTTAACTTTTCTATTTTGTTTTCCAGTCTTTTTCTTTATCAGCTGTCGACATTGTCCTTATTATTATTATTATTATTTTTGAAGAGTCACTTAAAGATTTAAGATGACAATTATTATTTTATTAATAAGAAATTTCAAACAGGGAATGGAGAACCTATATCACAACTATATCATTTGACCAAACTGTCATTCACTCATCAATTTTGTCATGCAAAATCAATTGGAGAAAAGATTGAATTAGGCAATCATGGTAAATGAGAGATTGACAAGACTGAAGGAGATTGAGAAGGTTCAGCCATTCAGGACAGGTCCTGCTGCATCAAAGCCTAAAACACGCGACAGGTCCATCGCTCATTGAGACCGGGTAATCACCAAAAAACAAAAAAAAAAGCTAGTGGTACCTTGTATGGGATCTGCTAGGAAACTAGGCTTTAGCTTCTTTACTGGATGGAGGGTGGGCACATGGAAGCTTCCTGCTCCGGAAATCAGATGGTCCATCAAGTTGCACAAGGACCATAAATAATATACCTGCTTGTTAATCAAATAATTAATTTTGAGAAATTTGTATTGAAAATATGATTTGAATTACTTGTGTTGTTCATAGCATTGATATGCTTTTTATACAAGCTGAGCCTTCAGATATAGTAGAATACAACAGTAAAATTTTATAATTATAGACAAGATATTAGGGACCAGATATATTATAATGCAATAGTAAAATTCTATAATTTGATATAAATTCTAAATTTGAATATGATAATCATATCACATAATTTTTAGAGATTAATGTGAGCTCATATATCAAGATTATGCATGCAATATGCGGCAGCTATAATATTCAATATCTTATATATTATAATAGACGAGATGCTGAATAATTCTAAGTAGTAATTGATTTCAAAATGTTAAACTAATAAGAAGAAAAAAAATAGTCTCGTTGAAGAGCTCGTCAATAGTTTTCAAACGCAGCAACTAGAAGTGCCTTGTATGACGTCTGCTAAGATCTGTAGGCTTTCAGTTCTTTACAAAAAGAGGGTGATACTGATGGAGGCACATGGAGGTTGTCGCTCCCTGGTCCACCATGTCGCACAAGGATGCAATCCTTGGTGGAGATGACTTGGGAAAAAGTTTCTACGAAAGCTGTAACCATGATACTTCTGTGCCTTTGCAGTAGGACCATTAATACTGAAGCTTTTTTCACAGTGGGTCGTAAGCAATGTGCGAGAAGGACAAGAGCATCCACACAAAGCTGAGTAGGTGACCCTTGGCCTAGCATTGAATCTACCGCGGTAAGCATCGAACTTAGTTAGAATCATCATTTGTCTCCATAACTTAAGATCATAGAATGAGATAGATTTAATTATATATTTTATATTTTTATATACTCTTTCTCACATATGAGCAGATTTTTCTTTAATGGATGAGCCCAACATGTGAAATTTTTAATAATAGAGTTCAAGAGTACGGAGACAGGAAAACTTAAGATTTCTGCTCCGATGTCACGTTAAAATCACCATTTGCCCTAAAATCTTAAGCTCAAAAGATGAAGTAGATTTATATATTTTATTTTTCTTATACATTAGTGTTTAACTCCTATTCCGTAGAAGTTTTTTTTCCTGGAGGAGGGAATTATATTATGATCTGCACATAATCTCTTATTTTTCAAGTAAGATAAAGTATTTTCAAGGTGATTTAAATTGTCCTTAAGAATAGGGACTGGGAGATCCGTAAACCACCTGATCTCCTCCCTTTCTTTGTCTTTCTAAGTGGGAGTTTCCATTGGAATTACTGGTGGATGGCTCGTCCGGTCATCCAGACAAAACACCTAACTTGCTGTGGGCAATTATCTATAGAAAAATACAGAAATACCCCTACATGTTTGAATTATTTTTATTTAGAACCCAAAAGTTTAAAAAGTGTCAATTAGCAATGTGGCGCGGCTATTTACCTTGCATCTTAACATTGTTAGTGGAGTAAAAAAAAAGAAGATAAAAATACTCTTCATTCAGAGAGGTTGTCCTTTATCATTTATTTACCTGCACAGATCTCGAAGCCCTCCATCCTCTATTATCTATCTATCTACACAGATCTTAAAGTGCTTTATTCTTTGTCATTCATCTATATAAACAGATCTTAATGCGCTCCATCCTTTGTCGTTCATTTGCCAGTATAGATCTTAAAGTGCTCCAACCTCAATCATTCATCTGCCTGTATAAATCTTAAAGGGCTATGATCTTTATCATCCATCCATCTGCATGGATCTCAAAGTGCTTAGTTTGTGATCCATTTGTCTTTATAGATCTCAAAGTGCTCAATCTGTGATCCATTCCCCTGCACAGCTCTCAAAGTGCTTCATCCTCTATTATCCTTTCGTCTACACAATTCTCAATGCGCTTCATTTTTTATCATCCATCCGCTTGTATAGACATTGAAGCACTCTATTCTCTACTCTATCATTCATGTGCCTGCACAGCTCTTAAAGCACTCAATTCACTATTATATATCTGCTTGTACAAATCTCAAAGTGCTTCATCTTTTCTTATCCATGCTCTTATACGGATCTTAAAGTATTTCATCCTCAGTCATTCATCTACTGACATAAATCTCAACGCACTCCATTCTTTATCATTCATTTGCCTACCTGAATTTTAAAGTGCTCCATCATTTGTCATCCATTTATTTGCACAAATTTCAAAGTTGTTCATCCTCCATCATTTCGCTTGCACAGATCTCAAAATACTCCATTCTCTATCCTTTATCTATATACATAGATCTTAAAGCACTCTATCCTGTATCATCCCTTCGCATGCACATATCTCAAAGCACTCATGAATTGTTATTCATCTGCTTGCATAGAACTCAATGCACTCTATCCTTTGTTATTTATTTATCATCCATCAACCTACACAGATCTTAAAATACTCCATTTTTTGTCATTCATCCGTTGGCATAAATTTCAAAGCACTAATCCCCCCCCCCCCTCCCCTTCTCTTCAGTTCTTGCCAAAATAAGACCCCCTTGCAAAGTTAATGGGAAGAGTATTTCCAAAATTTTACAAAAAAATAGTTATCATGTGATTCTAACATAATAATTAGGGGTGCAAATGGGTCAGGTCAGACCGAGTCGTGAGTGATTCTGATTCAACCCGGTTCTTCGTTCAGGTCCTAATTTTGGACCCAAACCCAATCTAATAGAAGAGATCGGTTCGGGTCAACGGCTACAATTTTTGACCCAATGGGTCATTTGGGTCGGATTCTTGTATAACCCGGACCCAACCTAAAATATTCGGATCCGGTTCGGGTCCGAGTCAGATAAGATGTATGAAACCCAACCTACACAACCGTCTTTTGACGTCCCTCGTCTCTCGGGATATACTTCACATCAGAGACCCAGTAGAATGTAATAAACCAGCGTAATGGCCAGTGCGATCAGCATCCCAAATGTAACCCTGCACCATCATCCAAAGATTATCAAGATGACCAGTTCCAAGCACAAAAGAAAGAATCCTAGAGAGATTCCAGTGAGATATAGAGCTCCCTCTTGACTCGCACAGAGTACTAAGGATATCAGGATGCAGATTGTACTCTGCAAGGGGACAATGCCTAGAGGGAGTGCTGCCTGCACAGTTCCAAAGTAAAGGAGAAGTTGGCATAAGATATATAGAGGGTGCCATTATTGCTACAGAGAGAGAACTCAAGGAATGGTGTTTAGGGAGTGAGGGGAGAACACTGTGCTGGATTCGGTGTGTCAGAGGGGGTGGGAAAGATTGACCTATACAACAATGGCGACGTGTAGGAGGACGCCGTGGAGACCTACGGCTATGGAAGCGGCAGCCATGACATCTGGGCCTGCGAGGAATCTCACGGCCATGGCAAAAGCTGCAACCTTATTCCCACATGCTATGATCCTTGGCTGCAACGCCGTGAACGGACCTGGCCCACGATCCCCCACACCAACACCCACGATTTCAATTTTGAATGAGATAGGGAGCTTGGGCCGAGCCTTAATAGAACTTGTTTACACTGGTGCAGGTTATGGCCCACAGGTCCGATTACAGTCCACAGGTCCAAATAATTTTACAGATTCAGATCGGATCGGAGCAGGTCATAGGATTGAAAATCCACAATTATCCAAATTTCAAATGGATCGGGTCGGGTCTGAATTCAGTAAACCCAGAACCGAGCTGGAAAATATAACATATCCAATTTTAAGACTCAACCCAGCCTTATGGGTCCTCCAAAATAGAATGAATTGAGTCGGGTCATGAGTCAACCCGACCCATTTACAGCCATAATAATAATATTTTATAATGAAGATAATCGGCGGGGCTACATTGCAATGAATTTAAAGTTTTGGTAGTTATATGATACTTTTTAATTTTCTTTTTTGATCTAAGTGCAATAGCTCCAGCTTGATGAGTTGTCTCTCTAATTTTCTCTTATTTATACTTTGAAAAGGTAGATTCCCATATGTGGGCTCCGTAACAATCACGACGTCTCTATGGGCAAGTAGCGTAGGAAAAAAAACAGAAGAGGTGAAACAAGTCAACATGGTAATTTGTTGATAGATACATTTCAGTAAAGTTTATAAAGAATTGTGAAAAACAAGAAGTGGGAAGACAGTTATATCTAAAAAAAGTTTCTAAATTTTCAAAAAAACTTTTCTCAAAGCTTTTTTCTTAATTTTTTTAATAAACACAAACTTTTCTTCGATGGATACATTCCCACTTTCAAAGCACTATCTAGGTTGCGGGAGTTTCAAACAGGTCAAGTGCTCAAATCATGGAAGTGTAATCTAGCCCACAATAACAAGAAATTTGCTCGTGTTCATGCTGAAATCATATTTTGGATCACTAATTAGACAAGTCTTGGAGATGTTAAACGAGGATAAACAAGGAAACACTTGTGCTAGTGTGAGCACCCGGGTATAAACAATGAAACAAGCCAGCTACATAAGAGACAAGTCTTCAAGATGTCCTAATTTTTCCTCATTTTTACAATTTATTAAAATATTTTATTTAATTTTTAAATAACAAATTAGTTTTTAATTCACAATATCTAGAAAATCAATTTAATTCAGCTTAGTGTATCCAAGGATGCTGCATTTTTTCTTAAATTAATCAGTATTTAATTAATTATTTAAAATTTGTGAACTTAGATTGCAATGCAAAAAATCAGATGATTACTTCACAAAATACTCTTAAATTATCCATATATAAGACTAATTTTTCATGATTTTAATACTTCAAATATGTTTAATTAAATTTAATTAATAAAATAATATTCAATTATAAAATTTATAGAAAATTAATTGTAATTTTATTAGTATAACACCCTACTAGAGGGGTTAATATACCCTTATTAGTCTATTGATATGCACTATTCACCACTTTTTATTTAAATTTGGGCATAGAACTCTACGCACACGCTCATGTCCAAATTTAAACAAGAGTTACCACCAAATTTAAAAGAAAAGTAGCATGCATACTCCCAAACATGCTACCAATTTTATAAAAAAAATTTGATCATTATTTTATTTGTTATTATTATTAATTCAAAAATATATTTTTTAATCTAAGATTTATATACTTAACAAAAAATTATGATTTTTACCTATATTGCATAAATCATTGGTAGATCTGTAGCATATTATAAAATCATACAAAATCCAAAATTTTGACATGGTCTCCTTTCATTTTCTTTAAGTTTGGCTGATTTTTGGCACGAAAAAGAAAAAGGGAGGAGACGGTCCGTTACCTCATTTTGGGCTGCATCTGAGGTGAAATTTACAAAAATAACCCTTTTCATGATTTTTTGGTGGGGAGAAAAATATAGGTGGAGAAGGTACATAATGCTTTCTTTACTTACCTCTCGATGATTTAAGGAGGAGTAGGGCCCAAATAGCCTTGAACCGATCAGTTAGAGTCCTATTCCGAGTTAAGAGGGCTTAATGTCCTAGTTTAGAAAAGTTATGGTTTAGTATACCCCGAAATGGGCGTTCAAGGTAGTATAACAAATGCCATTTTAATAAAATTGGCTTTATAGTGTTGCTTAGGCCCTTTGGCATTGCCATAGGTAGTCGGGCCTTTGTTAATTTTTAGAGCTCTGGATGGTACAGTTTTCGCTAGTAGAGCTTTCAATAAAAAGTTAGTTGCCACTTCTTAACTATATTTCTAAAGTGCATTGGAACATTAATATTTGTATTGTAATAAAATTGAAAAATCTCTTTAGCAATAGAAAATGACAATAAAGAATATTGTATATCCAAATGCTTGTGCTATCAAAAAATGTTATTATAAAGTATTCTTAACCTAGAAATTATCTCTTTGTATTTTATATCTAAATAATATCTACATAATTCAACTTAGTTCTACTCTATTTAGGATCACACTTTATGAAAGATGGAGCGATATCAAGTCCTTTCATACTACTTTATCCTATATTATTTTTCGTCTATCTTTACTTATCTTTCCTTCTACATATGTAAATCAATACTTCATATTTGTGCATTACTCAACTTACATTTAAATATCTAAACCATCTAAGTGGTCCTTCTCTCAATTTATCCTCAATTGATGCTGCATCTATTTTTTTATGAATGACTTCATTGCTTGTTCTATCTTTTCTGTATTTCCATACATTCATCTTAGCATTCTTATTTTTGTTGCACTGATTTTGTGCCTATATTATTTTCTAACCATCCAACATTTTGTACTATAAAGCATGATTTTGTACTCCATCTTATCTATATTTCTAATTTTTATTAAAACTAAATTTCATGCATTATGTCTTGATCCTAATTAAGCTGAAATCCTTAAATTCTAATGCACTCCTCCACAACAACTTTATGGTTAACTCAAACCTCAATTTCATCTACTAAGACTATATTATCTACAAAGACCATGCACCAATAAATATCATCTTGAATATGCCTAATAAGCTCATCTATAACTAGCATAATAGGGTAAAAACTTAGAAGAGATCCTTGGTGTAAATCTATTGTGATTAAAAATTCACTAGTATTGTCGTTGGTAGTTCTCACATTAGTAACTGCTTTATTATATATATCCTTAATTATATTAACACAACTAACAAAAACTACTTTCTTTTCTTACATCCATCATAAGACTTCTTCAGAAACTACCATATACTTTCTCTAAATCAATAAAAACTATGTAAGGATCTTATCTATTTTCTCTATATTTCTCTATCAATCTTTGAAGAAAAAAAGTATCTCCTATAGTTGACATATCTGGTATAAAACCAAATTGGTGCTCTAATATTTTTATGCCATATCTCAATCTGAACTTAATCATCCTTTTTCAAAGTTTTCTTGTATTGCTCATGAGTTTAATACCATGATAGTCAGAATAATTTTTAATATTATATTTATTCTTATAAATCAGTGCTATGATACTCTTCATCCATTCATCAAGAAGTTTCTTAGTTTTAAAATCTTATTAAATAAATTAGTCGACCAAGTTACTACCATGTACCTAAACACTTCTATACCTCAATGGGGATTCCATTAGATCTAACCACTTTTCCTATTTTCTCATTTTTCATAGCCTCTTTTATCTCGCATACTCTAATTTTACATGTATACTTAGCATTTTTGTCCTTCATGGAACTAATAAGGCATCCAAAATTATTTATATTACTTTCATTGAATAGCTTATCAAAATAACTCATCTGTCTTTCTTTAATCTTGTTCTCCTTAACCAAAATATTTTAGTTTTTATCATTGATGTATTTAACGTAAGTCACATCTTTAGTTTTTCTTTCTGTTAGTCTTATAATCTTATAAGTATCTTTTTTCTCATCTTGAGTTTTTAACTTGCAATATAACTGTTCATACACTTTAAATCTAACATCTCGTACAATCTTCCTAGCTTCATTCTTATTCATCTTATAGCTTTTATATACTTCTCTCTATTCATATATTTAGATAGTCTTCTATAGCATTCTCTTTTACCCTTAGCCTTCACTGAATTTTCTCATTCCACCTCCAAGTTTCATTACCAGATGGCCCTTTTTTCGTTTAATTTTCTAAATATCATTGTAGCCACTTTCTTCATACTATTAGCCATCTCTTCCTATATACTATTGGTTTCTCTATCTAGACCCTATTCTCCTTCCTTTAATATTCTATCCTTGCAAGCTATTTGTTTCTCTCCTCGCAAATTCCATCACCTACTTCTCAAGTTCCTTTTTTTTGGCTCTTTTCTTCCATATCTTAATATATACATCCAAAACTACCAATTTATGTTGGCTACTGGTTAAACTTTCACTCGGTATAATTTTACAATGTTTACTCAAAACATGATTAGCCTTTCCAATAAGAAAGAAATCTAATTGATTAGTATTGTATCCAATTTTAAAAATTATCAAGTCTTTTTAAAGTAAGTAAGCTAATAGTAGGTTATATGCCACCGCAGACTCCAAAATGGTGTTTCCTTTCTCGTTTCAATCTCCAAAACTATAACCTCCATGCATCCTTTCAAAACATACTTTATACTTACCCACATGTCTCGTAGAAGCATTTTTAGTGGAATCATCTAATCCTACTTGAGGATCGTATGCACTAATAATGTTAATATATGGATTCTTCTCTTGTCACTAATTTTATCAAAATTATTTTTCATTTACTCTCTTAGTATCTACAACTTTTTTGAAATTCTTGACTACAATATGTCCTACTCTATTTTTATTCGTATCTCTTCTAGTATACTAAAGTTTATAACCTGTCTTACCAAATTTTGTTGCCTTTTTTTCTATCCACTTAGTCTCTTACAGGCAAGCTATGTTAATTCTCCTCCTAGTCATTATATTTATTAGTTCATCAACTTTTGTATCAACAATCTTATATTCCAAGTTGCTAAAGGTATGCTATTTTTCTAGATTAACTTGTTTATCATCACCCCTCTGTTAAAGTGTGACATTCCTTACCTACTTCCCACCTCATCCTCACACGAATGTGGCATGTTGCTTCTAGGAAATGCCATTGTTAACCCTTATTTACTTCCACCATATCCGAAGTCCGATGTAGCAAATCGCTAGTAGAGAATGCCTCAATGATTTTTTTCTTATATGAATTCATCTCCATAGGATGTGACTGTAGTTTTACACTGGCTGTCAATCTACTACAGTCCTCCTTCAAATGAGCTTGGGGCTTGCTAAGTATTTAGATAGAGTTTTAATATTTTTTATATTTATTATAAAAATATCACAATATTATTATAATATAATAATATTATATTATAGTATAATATTATATAAATATTTTAAATTATTATAAAATATAACGTAATATCATACAAATATAATGATATTATAACCTAT
>JAOXJJ010000001.1:17982416-17994736 GCA_025769935.1 Phoenix roebelenii | reverse complement strand
TTAGTATAACATAAAATATACTCAAGTGCTTTGACCTCATCAAAATCAAATAAGGGTATAACCAATCACTCCACATATTACTATCATGAATTACCATGGTATTTTTATCCTTGTGGAATTTTTGTAAAAATGCAAATAATTTTCTGATACATCTGAAGCAGAGTTTTTTTCCAAAAGCTCCAAATTCGAACTTTTTGTTGTTGATTTTTTCAGCTTTTGGAGGAGTCAAAAAGCTTTTTGAAAATTTTATCTAACATCTCAAAATCACTCAAGATTTTGTCCTAAGAAGTATTTTTTAGTCCTTCAAAAACAATACTAAACATACCCTTCCTACACCACTTGTGTTTGAGGCTTATATTTGCCTTCATCATGTATGTGGTCATGTTGTAGGAATTGTAGAAGTACAGCAAAGCCATAGGAAGCCCACGTACTTATACTATCTTTTTAAGATCATGTATCTTAGCGTACTCCAAAGCATTATGATTTGTAAAGGAAATGATCAGGCCAAAATTTATGAATAATACTTATATCTTGATCAAAACATTAGATTAAAAAAAACTAAAGTTTTGTATTGAAAATTTTGTATGTTAAGTGCATAGAACGTGCCATGAATATGAAGAAGCAATGTCATTATTTATTTAGCTCACGCAACAAATATTCGAGTAGGAACCACTGTTAATTAAGTTATAGATGTTGCTACATGTCATGGCTACAATTGGCTGGAATATATGACAATTTCTTGTGCATGTTGTCATGCAGCTGGCATGGCAATTACTTGTGCATGTCTTTGGTTTGTTGCAGCACATGTCAAAATAAGGGCCCTCCACATTGGTCACATTGAACTGCTCGAAGATAATGCTTGAATGCATTTTTTACATATTCCAAGCATTCTGGACAGTAGCTTCAAATGTTGAATATTTCATCCACACATAGAAGAAGCAAAAGAGTTTTGGCAGAATATTAACAGATTGCATGAAGAGAATTACCGAAGAGTGGTCTAAAAGGTCTGCAAGAAGGAATTTGATTAATGCATCGGGAAAATAGCTGCATACACTCGAAATAAATATGGTCAAGCTTGCAGAGGATCCATAAGACCTGCTCGTATGTGTGTGGACCTATGTAGGCATATGTTTAGTCCCATATCGATTATTCGCGGAGGAGTATTTATACAGGACTAAGAAACCAGCTAGCCTTTTTTGGGTGAGGTTCTGAGTTGTTATAGTATGTGCCATCATTACCTATGAACATGCTCCATGAAGTCCCTATGCCGATTATGAATCCTCCTCGATATCCATTTTCATCCCTCCATGGTCGAAACTTGCCTGGCTCAAACCTGATGCGGCGATTGCCGATGCTTATGTCGACCAAAGGGAGGTTACAGTCCTGCAACGAGCTGGGGACGGGGCGAATGGGACGGGCGTCACATTATGATCTCGAAGGCCGGCTTCGCTACCAAGTCTTAAACGGCTCGGAGGTTCCTCGTTGTTGGAGAGATGTGTGGGAGGCAATATGTGAATCGATTTCCTCCAACCCTACACTCGACCAGGCTCGCTATGGATGCTGGGTCATTCATCACTGAGGCCGAGGATCCCTGAAAAAGCCGGTGGCAGCCTGAATCCATGGTTGTCACGGCCACACCCAAAGATGAAGTTATGGATGTCCTCCATCCCAAGAACACTAGATGCGAAGCTTAAAGTCTCAAAGCCAAGGATACATACCCGTCGTTAATGTTGCGGGTTGGGCATAAAGATAGGTGTAAGGGCATTGGTTTTGGTTTTGGATTCATGCCCATCCGGATCGGTTTAGGTGAAGGTTGTTGAGTCTCGTCGTGAGTCAAAACGATGGTTCCGCGGGCTCCAGCAATTAATGCATGGCCCGCATTGGAGCCATGCAAGGCTACCGCCTGTGTCCACGACCGAGAAGAACCGCTTTGAGTTTCCCACGATTTTTTATATTTTATAAAATATAGAAATTTTATTTTTATAAAAATACTATTTTTTCATCTCTTCTTTAAAAACTCCAACCAAACAAGTGATCTTTCTTTGTTTTTCCATTGACCATTCTTGGAATGAAAAGTAAAGAAAAAAACTTAAGAAAAGAGAAGAATTGTAAATTGGTCTGCTTTTAATTAGAAACGTTACGCTTTTAAATATAGAGGATGTAGCACAAAGTTGTATTGTGCTTGTTTAGTTATGAGAGAAGTGATAGAAAGTAGATTTTGAATATATTTTCTATTCAACCAAAGATCCCTAAAAATCCATGAGAGAATCTTAGAGTTATCCTTCTCTAGAAATCCATGGGAGAGAGAGAGAGAGAGAGACATTATTTTGAACAATCGAGCAATATATTTAGAATATTTTGTTTAGCCGAAGATATATGAAAATCCATGAGAGAATCTTGTAGATATCCTTCTCTCTCATTAAATATATAGTAGGAATATTGGGTACAATCCGATGGTTGTTGTTTAGCATGTGTTGAGTTTACAAGCTCTAGAAAGGCAAAAATGGATCTTTTCCTGGAGTGGACCGAGTGAAGTGGAGTGGAGAAAAAGTATATCTAGATTGGTGAGCTAATCAATGGTATTTGTCCCATAAAAAATATATAGAGAAGGTGCTTGAATGTCTTGTTATGGATAGATCCAAATCAATGATTACTCTTTTCGCCGTACACTTTAGATTGTCAGCTTCATTATCATTGCAAATTGAGGAGGAGGTGGAGCACGTCATGTGTTCTATATACAAGTGCAGTTGGCAGCCTAACGTATACTATGGTGAGCACTAGGTCCAATATTTCACATACTATTAGTGTAGTCAGCAAGTATATAAAAATCCTAGGAAGACATATTGGTAGGCCATGAAATGGATTATAAGATATATGAAAGACTCTACGGATGTTGGCTTATCTATCATAGTAGCAGATCTAATAATGTTGCATGTTATGTTGATTCTAATTATGTTGGTGATTTAGTAAGAAACGATCACTAACGATCTCTTTGTTTGTGCTATTAGTTGGAAGGTCATACTTCAGTCTACAATTGCTTGATCTGCAACTGAAATAAAGTATATGGTTGTAATAGAGGGAGTAAAAGAAGCTATATTGTTGCATGATCTCATTGATAGTCTTGGCTTACGGTGACAGTTGATAGTTATGCATTGTGATAGCTGGAGTGTCGTTCACTAGGCTAAAAATCCTTTGTATCATGAGCGGACTAAGAACATTGATGTTAGGTATCACTTTATTTGGGAGATCATTGACAATGGTATTATTGCAATTTAGAAGATAAGCAATATAGAAAATTCAGTTGATATGTTGACTAAGCCATTTTCAATTGATAAGTTTAAGCATTGCTTGGACTTGATTAGTGTTTGTGGGGGATAGTGCCCTGAGGGGTTAATGTGGAAGAAATGGTGAGAAAAATTTTGATATATTTGACTTGGTAAGCTTTAAGCTATGCTAGAGATTTATTGAGTATATCTTAAGTTCATAAGCTCTAAAAAGGCAAAAAGAGATATTTTTCCAGGATGGAGGGAGCGAAGCACAACAAACAAAGTCAATTTGGACACTAGTTTGAGCCTTTTGGCCGTACACTTTAGATTGTCAGCGTTTGAGGAGGTAGAGCACATGTCATGTGTTCCACATACTAGTGCTGTTGGCAACCTAACATATACAATGGTTTATACCATGCTCAATATTTCCCATGCTATTAGTGTAGTTAGCAGGTGCATGGGCAGCAAATCATTTAATAGTATTGCAGGTTTTATTGATTCTGATTATGCTTGTGATTTGGATAAGCAACGATCACTAGTAGAATATGCCTTTATTCTCTTTGGTTGTGCTGATAAAATATGCCTTCATTCTCATTGGTTGTTTACTCTCTTTATTGGCGTAGCCCTATAACTAAATGCAACACAAATATTTCTGTGAAACCAACATGTTATTGTAAGAAAATGTAAAATATATAAATAAATCTACCTCATCCTAGTAGCTTAAGCTTTTAGGATAAATGGTGATTTTAAAATGGTATCAAAGCGGAGGTCGTGAGTTGAATCCTGTTTCCGCACTCTTTAACCCCATTATTAAAAATTTCACATGTTGGGCTCACCTATTAAAGAAAAGTCCGGCCTACATGTGAGGGGAAGTATAAGAAAATATAAAATATATAAATAAATCTACCTCATCCTATCAGCTTAAACTTTTGGGACAAGTGGTGATTTTAATAGTTGACACAAAGGAGAAACAGGTACACAATGGTTAAAAACTGATAAATAATTAAATATGATCAACATTTTGCACTTAAAGCTGCATAACATAAAATCTCACCTTCAATTGTGGGACACATGCATGGGCATAGAACATGCACACATGCATGGGCACACAACATGCACACATGCATGGATATAAGTGTATATATGTGTGTGTATTGGTGCATGTGTGTGTATATATAGAGATAGAGTTGGCTACAATTGAGTGGATCTCTACTTAGATCCGGTCAAATCTAGATTGGAAGATGGAGATCTCATATCCTTCATCCAAGACGTTATCCTTCATCCAAGATGTTAGATGTGATTTACTACCTCTAAATTGCTTATACATCAAAAATCATATGATTTGAAAATCCTTAGCCCTAAAATTAAATGGTCAAGAAATTGGATAGTTGAAATAATATGAAACAATATTTTGACCATTTGATGCATGGGTTATGGGTTCCAAATCATGAAAAATTTTTTATGTGTAAATAATTTATATATAGTAGGTCACATCTAACACTTTGGATCATCCATGTGGGATTTCTAGCATCTGATTTAGACCTAATCAGATCTGAGTGGAGATCTACTTAAGTACAGCTAAGTCCCTCTATCTATCTATATATATGTATTTGTGTGCACATGCATATACACATACACATACATATCTTCATCTGTACATGTGCATGTACATATATACTTACACATGCATGTGTAAAATAACACAATTGATATAATATACAGTTATATAATTAATATTTAGAAGAAAAAAAGAACGAGTATAAAGGGCAATGAGGCAGGCAATTCTATCACATTCTTCCACATCACAGCAATGGTAATGCATTTGCAAGCAATCAACCGATACTTATGGAACTATATTACTATAGAAATTTAATCAAGAAAAAGGGAGAAAACAAAGTCTTACCTGATAGTTTACTTTAAAATGCCCCAGAAGGCGACAAAACTCATGGTAGTTATCATGATCAGCAAGACGTAAAAAGTGTAATTTTAAAATATATGTTGTATTAGATCACTATTATGACATAAGAAATGTTTAAAACAATGTCGAACAAACATAAATAATGTATGGGTTTCAATGGATTAGGAAAGTGACGTTCATCAAAAATCCTCAAGGGGCTAATAATTTTTTGTTTTTAACAAATTAGTTTGCCAAGAATCTGCACTTCTTTTATGGACAGAGTGCAAGGCATGCTGGAATCAGAGGAAGCCATAGTTACTTAGCTGAAGATGTTCAATTCCTTCGATCTTCAAATCATAGCTTGGATTTAATGAGAAGGCTATGTATCTATGTGAAGTTGCGGGGGTCAATATAATACTCCAAGCTAGTGACCACTAGCATTCATCATCTCCATTTAGCAATATTCTTGGCCATACCATTTGTATTGGTGCCAAATTATGCATTGCATCTATCTATATTAATATGGGTATCGTCCGGTTCAGCAAACCATGAGTAGATATTGGAGATGGACTGCATCTTGAGCCATACCCGTATGTGAATGATACAGGGGTATACTGCAAGATTTGGAAGCCTACTGCTGATGTATCATTTAATTTTGGTCCATCACCATGTTTTAAAAGACTGCCACTTTAAAACACAAGCAAAGCATATCATCTCATATCAACTTAACAGAGAATTTATAGTTTCTTGATGTGCCTCTATGCCTGCAGAATGACTGTTGTAGATGGCACAATAAATTAAGACATAATTATAATGGAGAAAAAGTATAAATATTGCAAAAGGATTACACAAAATCTTCCAACTTCTTTGTTTACTCTGATTCCTGTTTCTTTTCTTATCAATTTTAGTCTTTTTCTCTTGAAGGTCAGCCTCAATAATGGCTGGTAAACCAACCCACAAACCAATCAATGGAGAAGAAAAGTTTTGCTATGAGAAAGATATCCCACAATCAAATCAGTGAAGTCCTGAATACAATCGATAAGTTCATTGCTGTGAGGTCACTGATCACAGGAATCAAGAAATGATTGATTTGGGGAGATCATCCATTTCAAACCATAGATCAACTTTCTAAGTAAGAATTGATGCAGTTCTAGGATCCACTAGTTGAAGGCTAGGGCCAAAGGAAAGATGCTAGCTGGTGTTCCCAGCAAAACCTTTAGCAATTTGAAATACATGCTTAAAGAAGTCTCGGATATGAAACAGATAGAAAAGAAAAGATGAGCACCCTTTTTGGGCCCCTCAAAACAAACCCGCCAACTGCAACGATCCTCTCCTACAAATTCAAAAGGAGCAGCTAGAAGTGAGCTCTGCTTATTTTACAGTTCCAATCAGACAAGGGAGACTAGAAGAACGGCAAAAGGGATAGAAGTAATTTTCTTGCTACTTTACAGCATCAAGAAATCACATGCCTTATCATATAAAGAGATGGATCCCTTAATATGCCTAACTATGCTGGATTTCATTAGATGTAAACTAAGGCGATTGAAATGCTCTCATTTTTTAAAAAAGCTCTTATGTTCTGTGCAGGTTCATCCACTCGGAACGCCAGGTGTGCATTATTCTTTTTTTCCATTCCAAAAAAAAATGATCTATTAAGAAAAAAAAATTCCTACACTATTATCAATAATTGTGAGAATTAATTCTGCAAATAATACATGCTCATGTTATTATCAAATAATGAGACTAAATAACAATTAAACTTTATCCAAAACAAATTAATTTTTTTTATATTTAATTGTAGTGGGCAACCAGGTATATCATTATATCTCTTCTTTGGGTAAGTGCCATAACATACTAGTGACTATATCCGATTAGTGATATATCGCCATTACTGGTGAACCTAATAAGAAATGCACATCGGATACAAGCAAATTCCACACCGTTAGGTATAGAAGTGCCACTTAATCCGATGCACACTCCTATTATCTCACTCATCTAAGCATCGATGTAAAGATGCTCCTTTAGGAACAACTCAATATTTTAAGAGCTTGGATGCAGTTAAAACTTTATTGGATAAATTATATTTATCTAGAATTATATATTGTAGAAAATTTCTAGTTTTGTACGCTCGAGGTCATTTGGGTGATCACATTGATCAATCAAATTAAAAACTTTTCATTCTTTTTAGGATGTAGGGTTTAGGGTCATTCAATTTTACGTGCAAAATATGGCATGAATATATAAATAATCGATCATCAAGAACATGATGTACGACCTACAGCACTTTATTTGCTCATAAACGAATTAAGCAACTCATTATTATTCAGTCCAAATATGAGAGCATTAGAAAAATTACAATAGTAAATTTAAGGATTTTTATGCAATAAAACTATATTACAAGGACCATAACATAATTATCAGAGGACCACTACATAATACAACTTTATTACAGAGATAAAATAATTATCCAGAGATCTTTATGTAATAAGTTTCATGACAAGGATCACAATGTATTTTTCAAGGACCTCTATGGAATAAAACACTTTTTCAAGGTCTAAATTGCAAATTTCTCTTTTCATTTCGGGTTTCAGATTTTGCGTCGAAACCCAAAACCCAAAAATAGTGTCCCCTTTCTCCTTCCTCTTCCTTTTTCAATCGGGAGAGACGGAAATGGAGGTATCCGTCGACCCCCTCCCCTGTGTAATCTCCACCAATGGCTCTCCATTGGTCCTCAACTAGTGGCCATCTGCCAATGTCTACCTCTTGACCACCAATTTACTGAAGATTGGTCATTTCTCGAGAAGATCAATGGAGAAAAGAATGTTTGGGTGCGGTTCCTTAGACAGGTTTAATGGCTATCGCTGATTATGGCAACCAATTAGGGTAGCCGGTCACATGGTCATAGATTTAGATCCATGGGATCTTGATGGACAATTAATTTAAGGAAATAAAAGGCTTCAATCTTCAAGCCTAATAAACCCAGGCTTTGATACCACAATATTAAACTATATTGGATAATAAAACTTACATGAAGATGAAGTTATTGACACCTTGATCTTCGAAAACTAGTCTAACTGCAATCACAAAAAGAAGATCGGAGATTTGGATGTGCTTCTTACCGCCCACGAGTAGCACCTTGATTTTTCAATCCCAACTCATGGTATTTCGGATAAGGAGGACTTTGCAAGCACTCTCTGATGAGTTGGAGACTAAGTCTATAGGATGTGCTTTTATAATGTGTCTCACCCATCAAAGTTGGTATCAGAGTCAGTAACAGAGACTAAAATAAGCATTATCTCCACAACGGTTACGTAGAGTTGAACTTTATTACAATCACCATAAAATATTTTTTTTCCGGAGGCTTATCTTGAATTAGAGTTCAGATGAAATTAAAACAACTACAACAAATTCTGACAAGTGCTAGTGTGGGCCACATCTGGATGGGCTCAATCAGGTAGATTCCAACAAAGGTGACACTCACTTTCAAGTTGGTGTTGTTGATCCAAGCCACCTTGTATGGATTTGGACGTGGCTTGGTCTCCGACTTAAGTTTGTTGATGGTGTCCTACAACACTAGTGCAGCTTCCAGATTCAATCAGTACCATAGCACAAATTTGGTCGTTGCATCAGACTCTAGTTTGAAACATGCTACTCTTCAGCTTCACCGATTTCCTGGTGGCGAGAAGAGGGAGAAGAATGGCATAATGGTGCACTTCCTCATCTTCACTCCAAGCGTTCTTTTCTTCATCACTTTCCTCTGCTTTGAGGTAGGGAATTTCTTTAGCTTTCTGCTCGGGACTGGCATTTGCAATGAGCTTGGCTTTATATACAGAGGTCACAAGGTGTAGAATGTTCAGATTTGAAGAGATTTGAAGATGAGGACTTGAAGGATGATTTATATTTCAGTTCCTCTATCTGATGCGCAATCTGCAGAGCATCTATCAGAATGTAAACGCTATTCATAGCTAAAAAAGATGAAATTTTGGGATTCACACGTTTGCCGGTACATGGAAATCATCACATCCACAACTCAGGGAAATTCAGATCCGAGTTGCCAATTTGCAGTACTTGGAAGTGTACTCCTCGACTGTCAAACTCCCTTGCATGAAATGTGTGAACTGCAACCGGAGCTGCTACTTGTTGGGAGGCTCAAACTGACCAGTTATGGCAGCCTTCATGTCATCCCGAGTCTGGATGGTAGCATAATGCTACTATTGATGCTTAGTCCATCTTATTCACGTTGTCCCATTCCACCTTGTTTTAACAAATATAAGTTGACGCTCCTCGGCAAATCGGCACCATCTGAGGTAGCTTCCGAGGCTATGAATCCAATCCAAGAAGACTTCTTGACCGTGTCCGCCATGAAACTCAGCCAACTCAAGTTTTGCACCACGATCCACCACAACAACTCTTTGATCTCCATGTAAACAAGCAGGATTTTTTAGAGAGGAGGTTTGAACATTAACCTTCGAAGGTTGTGGAGAGGAAGAAAAGAAGAAGAAGAAGAAGAAGAAGAATCCATCTCTACTAGTCCTTCAACTCTTGGATTTTGCATTTGGAGAGTTTGTTTTATTTCTTCCAAAGAAGATTTGACTACAGTCATGCCCTCTTGAAGATGAGCAACTTGTTGTTTAGTGCCCTCGCGGTCTTGGCTGAAGGTGTCAAGCGAGTATAGAGAATGAAAGGAAAGACAGTGAAACTGATGCAGGACCGAAAAGGGTGGCCTGCAATGTATGGAAGACCTAGTATTGAGAAATCTTAGGTGGCATTTGGTGACCCAAATAGGATCACTGAGGTGATCTTATTAAATATATGCATGGAAACGCTTGTGAATATGCTGTTAAAAGGTGTGACAGGATACACACTGTGCTTAGAAAAGTCAGTTGGATACATCTTTATGTTTCTCTACATTCTCTCATGTTTGAATCTGAAGCATATTCGTTTTGTTTCAGATGTTGTCTCTATGACTCTATCGGCTTTTTTTTAAAAAAAAAAACTAAAAGAGAAAAGGAAATAGGAAATCACTATCTGCTGTTGTTGACGGGACAATCCATGTTCCCTCTGCAACACAGCTTAAATTTTGTATTTGTTTAGGACTTTCCATAATTAGTGTTGATTATTAATTCTTTAGATTCCTCAATCCCAGTTTAAGGAGAAAATTATTTCCAAACCAAGCGAGTGATTTTGACACATCATAATTCTTAGTGACTTACCTACTTCTATATGAAGTGGGTATCAGTATTAGGATGGTTGATGTTGAGGACAAGGCCTGTTTCAGACCCAAATGTTTGATCCCTATCGCCAAGTTGCTGTAATGCCGCAGTTACCATCCTCCACTTGTTACTTTGGTAATATCTAGTACGAGACAAGAGGGAACGAACTTTTAAGCTGGGTCTTGCTTTTCTGAAGTTCATGCCCCTCGTATATATAGATGTCTTCTTTGTGGCGTGGGGTCCCATTTCCAGTGCAATGCACTCTCCTTGGACGATGATGACAGTCTGATAGCAGTCCTACCAGAGTGATGCATTAATGTATAACAACCTGCCAGAATTGGAGCAAATTGGACTTAAATTCCTTGTATGCTAGGGGCTTGGTTTTTTTGTCACATTTGAAGAAGTTCATGCTACATGGGAACAGTTGCTCGAGTCAGAAACTTCTCTGTGAAATGTTCTAATGGATGGTTAATAAGTCATTAACATGTGCTGCTATTATCCGCTCGGGAGAAGAAAATTTGACTCATAACTTGGTTTTTTGATATGACGGATCTTACTCTTGGATCCTTATCCATCTATGCCCATAGTGGCCAAAATGGTTTGCATTGAGTCCGGTAATCTTTCTGTATCATGCTGCAGGTGAACTGGGTATGGTGTGCAGGCTATAGACCCCGAAATTTTATTATCTGAACAATACCATTAGTATTGATTGCCAAAAGCTGTGGTAGTGGATGATGGTTAATTTGCAACTAATTAGCAGGATAGTTCTCAGCAGCTGATGGAAGTGGAGATGGGATCATATATATGGATGTTCACTAGGGAAATTCTTGGATGCAATATTTCTGCGTTGGCAAGAAAATTAAGAAAACAAGAAGGGATGAATGGGCTGGTTATTCCTCTGAAATGATGTCAGCTGACAGATTTAGTTGTCTTCAGCAAGAGGTGAATGGTCTGGTTAAATATCTTTATTATTGAATATCCGAAGACTTGAAGGCCCTGATTTGACGCTAGCACAAGATTCTAATTGAACAAAATTTCTGATTAATCATTTTCAGAGAGAAGCTTGATGCAAACTCTAGTCAGGATTTAGGAACGACCCAGAGCTCTCCATGTAGATCTTGTTAAGTAGCTTTGTTGATGATTTTGATGCACTATAGAGGGTTTAATAAAAAAAAAAAATATTGGAATACCACGAGACTGAAGCTGTTTTGATGACATTAAATTGAACGTTATAACCAAAGTAAAGTCGAGTTCTTGGGTAAAGAGCCACCTTTTGGGTGGCAAACCCTTCCTTTTGTATTTGCGTGAGTCGTGACAATGTAGATTAGAGCATATAGAACGGCACACAACTCGGTATAGATCAAATGTACTGATCCAAGATCCAAAATAAACACCCGAAAAAACAAAGAAGATATGTTGGAAGACAAATTTAGGAGAGATGAGAAATATTATTTCATGCAAAAAATTGTAAGCTGAAACTCAAACTCGGCACTTTCACGGGCAAGGACACCATAATCTCTCTCTCTCTCTCTCTCTCTCTCTCTCTCACTCTCTCTCTCTCACACACACACAAAAAAAAAAAAAAAAAACTCACATCTTTCGTATTTGCCACAGCCAAAATTCTCCAATAACTCTGTCTCTCTATTTAACTATAAGACCCATTTGGTTGGAGGTAGTCTGGCATGGAAAAATAAATTCTATGTCATATTACCATATTTGGTACAAAAAGCGGATGAGAGAGATGCAAAAATAAACGATAGACCTCATATCTTCTTTTCTGAGAAAGAAAGTAAAATAAATGCGACTATAGATGTGGTATTTATTTTTAATACTAGATTATTGCATAGAAGTAATCTAAAATTGTCATTTCTTAATGAAAATACCCTCTTTTATATACTTATAATAAATTAATTTATTATATAACTAATATTATTTATATTAATA
>JAOXJJ010000001.1:17959532-17972789 GCA_025769935.1 Phoenix roebelenii | reverse complement strand
ATGTTAAATAATTTAATATTATATTAAATTATTATGCTATAGTATACAATGTTATATTACTATATTATAATAATATTTAATTATATTATAGTAATATTATACTATATCATATATTTATGTATTAGTATATGTTATATTTTATTATGTTCTGTTGTATAATACTATACAATGTCTTTTATGTAATTTATCATACAAAAGTACTTTATCAGTTTGTTTACCAAACACATGTTAAAGTGCCATAATACCTTAGAAATGTAGTTACCAAACAACAAATAACTTTTTATAAAAGCTCTACTTCAGAAAACTCTACTTCCAACAGCTCTTCTTCCAAAAGCTCTATTGCCAACAGCTCCCCTAAATAGGGCCCTAGTCCTGTGAGGCATAGAGAAGCAAAAGAGAAGTGCACAACTGCACATTGCTAATGCATATGTTGCTTAGTCCCTAAAATGTGACCTAAGCCATTCGATCCACTTGCGGATCAAGCAGGTGGAGGCATGAGCGAGCAACATCTAATAATAGAACAAAATGTTTGTTCAGATCTACAATTCCAAAGCATTTGAACTGGGACCACATATATTTTAAGTTACACAGAATTTGGCGATCAAATTGCGTGGTTTTAGCGCGATGTCACACTATAGTGATAGTTTGGCTAGATGGCTAGATTAGAAGAGAGTGTGCATGACTACCTAGGAACCAATCCTCGATGACCCCGCCCAAGTGGCCCAAGCTAGGGGTGGCAAAATATGACCCGACCCGCCAACCCAACCCATGTTCGACCCGCCATAAACAGATTTGGGTTTGGCCTCAACAGGTTCAGGTCGTAAACAGGTTGACCCATTTAACCTGTTTATTAATTGGGTCGAATACGGGTTTTAGACGTCTGACCCGTTTAACCCATATAACCCGTTTAATATATAGGTCGGATTGGATCAGACAGGGCCGGCCCAAGCCTAGGCCCAAATAAAAGTGATAGCTGAGGCCTGAGGGTGCTTTTGTAGCTTTCCCTCTCCGTATAACCCATTTTTTGTATGGGCCAAAGGAAGTTGCACGGCGTGGGTTGGATCAAATGGCATGGGAACAAGGAGCCCTCATCTTTCTCCGTCGAACCCTCACCATGGCTCTCCTGTCTACATTGAACCCTCCTGGCCTCCCACCTCTCCCTCTCTTGTCGAAAGATCCCATGTCCCGACCCCCACCTCTCTCTTGCTGTGGACGGCACTGCGGGTGGCGGCCGAACGGGCGAGCGGAGGAGTGAGGGCGGCGAGCAGTTCAGATAAGGCGGTGGAGCATCCGATCGGGAAGGCGACGAGACGTTGGATCTGAGCGGCGGAGCGGAAAAAGCGGCGACACTCGAAGGAGGCAGCGGCGGCGCTCGAAGGAGGCAGCGACGCTCCATGTTGGCGGCTCGGTGCAGCACTGCAACGGTGGCATAGTGGCGGTCGCGGCAAATCTCGAGGCGGTGGTTCAATCGGTGAAGCTCCGGCGGCGACGCGGCAAGGTGGAAGCCATGGGCGATGCGAGGTGGTGGCTCGGGTGCAGCCGCGGCAAGGAAGACCGATCGGGAAGATGAGCAGGTAATTTTTTTTCGTTTACCCTCCCACCTCTCTCTCTCTCGTCTCTTCCTCTCCTATTCCTGATTCGGTGATTCCCCCACCCATTCGACCATTCCTAATTCGTCTCTCCCTTTCCTCAAACGGGTCGACCGGGTCGGGTCAGGTGACCTGTTTATTAAACAGGTCAGGTTCAGGTTTGTAATTCCTGACTCGTTTAATAAATAGGTCGGGTTCAGATTTATAGTTTTCTGACCTGACCTGTATCTGACCCGACTTGTTTATGCCTGACCCGACCCGATTGCTACCCCTAGTCCAAGCCCACATTTTCTTTTATTTAAAAATTGTAATTCATGGATATGATCATTTAGAAGGCAGTTTATCTTAACACCACTAAGCATGGATTGGACCTCGTCCACGTGATAACAATGCATAAGCATATCTATTAATAGTAATCGACTTAATTCATGCATGAGATGGGAAAGTTCCTAGGTTCTACTTTATTTCACTGCACCATTTGAACTACATATTAAATAGTTATAAATGTGGTGAGATGCTTCACAAAAGGAGTTCATGGGATTCCGGGTGAGGCTTCTCCTCAGCCACGAACGTTACCAACAGCCGGGGCATTCATTTGAATCATTTCTCTCTGTAATCCGCCTTTCTTGAATAGTTTTCGGGGAGACATTGGCAGCCTTGCTTCACATGCCATTGAGAGCCATGTGCTCTTCTAGCTAGTGTCTGGCATGAGATGGTTAGAAAGTATTCACCATGCTCTAGCTTTTGATAATTTAATCTTTAAACTTATCTTCTTTCATGTTAAAACTTATTCCACCACCTAGATAATTTTCTTTTTTTTTTAATTTATCCAAATAGCCACACCTTCATAAAATTGTTTGGTAACTAGATATTGTTGTTCCTCTTACTGCCAACATACTTCATATCGAGGTATGCCATTTCTAATGTAGTATATAGCTTGCATGCAGTTTTCAGAAGCATGTAGTTCAGTAGTCCACAGCCCACACGGCTGAAGTCATTTGTACTACAGGTCAACTTTCCAAGATGATAGCTTGCCCTTGTTATTTACTACAGACAGATGACATTTTTCTTAGCTACATAAAATAAGGTTTGCATCTATGGTCCTACCGTTCATCTGACCCTTGAGATTGTTAACAGATTAAATGAAATGACAAATATACCACGGGACTCCTTGAGATTGTGAATCGATGAGTAATAGCTTTTTCAATTATGATCTCCGTTGAGAAGAATGGTGAATTTTTAAGTTTAGTTCATTCCTTTTCCATTAAAAAGACAATGGTGAAGCTAGCCGTTGTGTCGTCGTTGGAGATGCTGGAGAGTTAACGATCGTGGCGCGGAGTGGGACACAATGGTGAAGCTTTCTACCTTGTGGCACGGCGCTAGTTGGACTTCTGGGCTTTGGTGGGGTTGCAGGGGCACCCAACAATTGTCCCCTTTCTCCGACAGCGTTGGAGAATGTGACCACAGCGTAGCATTGAACCTCTTGCTAGATAAGGACTCTATATAATCGGGTGTTGGTCGGAGCCAAAGCATGAAGCAATGACGAAGCTTTGCCTCACAGCGTAGCCAGTAGTAAGACTTCCAGGTTTTGATTGGACCAGCGGGGGCAATCCTCGCATGGATCCCCATCCTTCAGAGCACCAAAACTTGGCAGGAGAACATGGCCATCATCCGGCTCAGCCTCTCGCCGGAGGACTCGTGAAGATGCTGGCGTACGCACTATAAATAGGGGTGGAAACGACGAAGCAGAGTACGGATGGGGCGGGGGAGTTATTGAGGAGGCCACCATCCTCGATGTAGTCTTTCTTTGTTTTTTATTCCTTCTGGTTTATAACTTTAAGCTTAGAAGTGGGAAGGTCATGATCGGTCGCCGTGGAGTGCTTTCCTTCCAGGTGTTAATTGGAGAAGAAAATAACATGGTCCTTACGACTCTACTTCCCTTCCCACGAAATTGGAAGTCCGGGGCATTTCGAGAATAATAGGGTCATTTTCACGTGATAATCAACTGATATTGCTTTTGGAGTTACAAAAAAACTAACTTTTGGGTTAATTGAAAATTTTTAACTATTTGGAGTTAAAGTCTTTCTTGCCCACTTTTGAAAGGGTGTAGAATATTTGTTTTTTCAAAAATTTAAGATAATGAAGACATTTTTAACAATGTATCAAGGTGTTAGTAGGGCTGCAAATGGGTCGGGTCGTCTCGTGACCCGATCCGACCCGACCCGACCCGCGTAAGACCTGACCCGATCCAAATTTTAGGACCCGCGGGACCAGGTCAGGTCCTAAATTTAGACCCGTTCTATTTTTCGGGTATGGTCGGGTCCATCCAATCTCGATCCTTTTTTTTGGGTTAACCTAGTTTGCACATTTTTCTTGAGATCTAATTATGGCCAAAATTTGTAGGCATGGATCCGACCCGACCCAATCCGATTTTCAATCGGGTCGGGTCTGTATCCAAAATTAGGATCCAAACAAGAAATCGGGACGGATCGGGGTCACTTAGGACCCGACTCGACCCATTTGCAGCCCTAGGTGTCAGGCCCAAACCTATCTCATGGGTTCATATATGATACTACTTCACATTCCATAGAGTAGGAGCTCTAGAAGGGGTTCGTCGAGAGACTCATCTCCTCATCGTGTCGTGCCACCATCAAGGTAAGGGTGCAAGCATCGGAACTTTAAAGTTTCTTTTTGATCGATAGAACTGACTATTCTCTTTCTACATGTAGGGGGTCTACACCGCACGGGTACTCTCATGGAGATCACCCTCTCCTACCAACACAAGTTGGAGAGTGTTAATCGCTGGATCTATGAGGCTAAACAAGGAAAGGCTCAGGCCAAGAAGAAGCGCTCGGCAACTGAGAAGGTGAGGGAGGAAGCTGAGGCCCAAGTTTGTCTCCTTGAGATAAGGGTTCATGCCACCGAGAAGATCGTATGGGTTAGGAGGGAGGACAAGGAGCAAAACATTCGTCGTGGTGGAAAAGGCAGAGCGCAGGCCTTCTTGAGCCGAGGAGAGATTCATTTGGGAGGAAGACAAGGCTGCCCAAACCGAGGAGAAGGCTGGCCAAGTCAAGAAAGGAGCTGCTTTAGCTAAGAAGAGACCACCCGAACTGAGGAGAGAGCCATCTAAGCTGAAGAGGAGGCTCGGTGGGTTGTCCGGGAGTACAAGAACTTCCAAGAGTTCTGCGATAAGATACTAGAAGCCGCCAAGGACTCCTTCAAGAAGAGATTCACTATCTATAGGGGGAGGGTCGTCAAGTTACTTCCCAAGGCCAGCCTCAGCTCGATCATCTTTTCTATAGAATGCTCTAGCAAAGGGACCTCCTCGGGAGGAGAGGAAGGAGAAGAAGAAGTAGAAGGAGAGGAAGGAGAGAATAGGTTAGCCTCCCAGCTCCAGTGTTTGCGAGCTATTATTTTGTATTTTTCTTTCCTTTCGTTTGCTCCTCTGTAATATCTATGAACCGTGTTTTCCCTTCATCTTGTTTTTGTGTGCTTGATTCTTGTAAGTGTTATGCTTGGAGTAGCTCAATCCATAGCCTTAGTTTGCATTCTAACCAAGTCTTGTAGGTCGTACAAAGTAGGTCAGTGTCGGGGCCGACATGGGTTCTGAGGTGGGTCGGTGCAAGAGCCAATGTAGGTCCACCAAAGCAAGCTAGCGTGCGAGTTGCAATAAGTTTTTGGAGGCAGATCGGTGGATGAGCTGAGGTAGGTAGGCCACATGTGGCTTGTCTCCCAATCTCAATATGGTGGAGGTTGCGCATCCAGGATGATCCTTAGGGGCCACCCATTTGCCTTGTGATGGTGCAGATGGTGTCATGCTTGCTCGTTTTCATGATTTTAAAAAATATTCCTCGAACTCACCATCCGTGTATATCCTTTATTGAACTTTGCACCGCCTTTATGAAGATAATAACTCTAAGGTGCTGGTGCTCCAAAGAAAGAGCCCAAGGAAATGCTTTCCGAAAGGGAGGCAAACCGCTTGGGATTCAGAGGGCTCAACACGTGAACTGATCGAGAGCGACGACTCAAACTTGGCCATTCGAGAACTCTATGAAAGGAGGGGGGTCACCCCTCGTGGATAGAACAACTTCCATCTTCTTCCACTTCTCTATCTTTCTTCTCTCTCGCCTTTTTACCATGGATCCTTCACCAATAGAGTGGCTTCTGGACCATCTTAAGGTACTTCAGTTGGCTCTTCAACAAGCCATGGAGAGTATGACTAAGGTTGAAGGGGAGTTAGGGCATCTGCATGACAGGCTGGCTACTGAGAAGACTGTGATTGCCCATTGGAGGGTGGCTAAGATGGAGGCAAAGATGAGGGTGGCCAAAATTAGAGTAGAAAAAGCAAAGCTCAGGGTCTACGAGATCTTGAAGGAGCTGTAGGTTGACCGACTCAAGCTACAAATGTTGAGAGAAATGCTACCCAAACAATGGAGTATGAGCCTTCGAACGAGCTTGAGCGGGGCATTATGGAGTCGTTGGGGATAGCTCGACTAAGGACTCCCCCATGAATTCCTCGTCCTTTTTAAGAAGGCACGGCACAAGGTGGAGGTTGGACTCCTTTTGGATGTTATACTGCAAGCGTCTAGCCATCCTCAACTTGCTTTTCGATGAGGATGAAGTGGCAACCAAAATGGAGTGTAGTTTTCTTTTTGGATGCTGCTTCATGTGAGCTATCTAAAAGGTCTTAGGTTTTATGCTTTTGTAAAACTGCTCGGTTTTCAAGCTAACACCATTGCAATTAGATTAATGAATGAATAAAAGTTCTTTTAACTTCTTGTTTTTCTTTCTGCAATAATTTCTATGATGTGTGCAATTTTGCTAAGTTGGACCGGTCAGTGTAGCATGTAATCGTCCCAATGATCATTCGAATTGAACCCATCGAGGGTCGAGGCATGAGATTGTCGTCGAGGATATATCGAGGTCTTGCCCTACAGTCTCGATCTTGCTCAGTCAACGTTAAGAGGTTGTCGGGGTCTCACTCCCCCAATCCCATCCTTGCTTAGCTGGGGTAAGGACTTGAGCTTTTAGGATAACATCTACGGACATGGAGTACCTGAAGGCTTCAACATCAAGCTATCAAGATCCAAAAATTGTGTTGCTACCAACAAAGATTCAGCTGGTTGAGGCCTCTTGTTCGGCAGGCCTTGTCTGCTTATTCATCATGTTGGTCAATATTTCTACTTAGGATGTTACCATCCTAATTAGGATTGGTTAGTTCGTTAGATCTTCGGCTCAAAGGCCTGTGAGACAGGTGGTTGATATCTCCACTTAGGTCATCCCAACCTGAAGGGGTTGGTTAACTCGCCAAGTCTTCGGCTCGAAGACTAGCAAATTAGAGGTTGTATCTCCAGTTAGGTCATTCCAACCTAAAAAGGTCCGTTAGCTCACCAAGTCTTCAGCTTGGAGGCTGGAGAGATAGGGGTGTTGTCCTAGCAGAATTTTCTTAAAGAACATTCTAGCCATGAAGGCTTACAAGTCGGAACCATTGGATGCCTCATCCGATGAACGGAGGTGTTGCCCCTACAGATGCTCCCCTAGATACTTTCTAGCCTTGGAAGCTTGCAAGTCGGAGTTGTTGGACGATTCGCTCAACAAATGAAGGTGTTGCCCCTGTGGAAGCTTCCTTAAAAATTGCATGACCACGAAGGCTAACAGGTCAAGATTATTGGATGGCTCGTCTGATGAACGGAGGTGGTGCACCCATGAAAGCTCCTCCAGTAACTTTCTAGCCGCGAAAGCTTGCAGGTCAGGATCGTTGGATGGCTCGTCTGACAAAAAAAGATGTTGCCCCCATGGAAGCTCTCTTAGAAACTTTCTATCCATGAAGGCTTATAGCTTGAGGCTGCTAAATGGCTCGTCCGACCTTCTACGCTCGAGGATGCCTTTGTTAGTGGTCATATCAAGATGCATCCGACCTCATGCTCTCTTGAGAGCGAAAATTTTTTACTGAAAATTTCTTGCAAGAAGAAAATAGTGTCATTGATAAGCCAAGTTTACATGATACATTGATATATCTTACTGATGATAGGCTTGAAGGTTGGATGAGTTCCACATCCGAGGTATGGATGTTCCATTCAAATGCTCCAAGCGGTAGGTGCTGTTGCAAACAACCTTGGATACCTTATATGTCCCTCTCTAATTTGGTGTGAGCTTGCCTTGTCTCCTGGTTGGGATACCTTAGTTCATCTAAGGACCAAGTCTCCAGGTCGTAAAAATTGACTTTCACTTAAAAATTGCAGCATCGAGCTACTTGTCATTCGTACATGGCCATCCAAATCCAAGCTCATTCCCTTATTTCTTTCAGCAAGTTCAAAAGAGCTTGTAGGTCATCCAGATTCCTCTTCACATCGAAGGAGTCTACCCAATGAGAGGGTAGGTTGATATTCAAGAGAATCACTGCTTCAATGCCCCAAATCCCTCAATGAGAGGATAGTCTACCCAATGAGAGGGTAGTCTACCCAAATTCCTCTCCTTTTTCACAAACAATACAAGAGCACCCCAGAGAGATACACTAGGCCTGATAAACCTCTGGTCAAGCAACTTCTGCAATTGCTTTTTCAGCTCTTTCAGTTCAGCTAGGGCTATCCGATAAGGAGCTTTTGAAATTAGACTAGTGCCAGGAATCAAATCAATGGAGAATTCAATCTCCATATCAAGAGATAACTCTGGAAAATCTTTCAAAAAAATATCAAAAAATTCCTTCATAATAGGAATGCTCTCTAACTTGGGCTTCTTTTGCTGTGTGTCCATCACAGAAGTTTGGAATCCTTCACAACCCTTCTTAAGAGGTTGTTGGGCTTGTAGAATTGAGACCACCTTTGGTTGAGGGAATAACTTGCTAGCCTCAAAACTGAACTCTGGCTCGCTGAGGATCTGAAACTTGATCAACTTATCAAAGCAGTCAATAATAGCATGATACGCAGCCAACTAGTTAATCCTAAGGATCAAATCAAAATTCTTCATCTCTAAGACCAACAGATTCGTTTTTATCTTCGTGTCCTCAATGTCTAGAACACAATCTTTGCAAAATGAGTTAACTAATATAACATCTCCACTTGGTGTAGAGATGCAAAGATCGATGTCTAATGGCACACGTGTTATTTTATTATTCTTTCTAACAAAATTGGTTGATATGAAGAGTGGGTAGCGCCAGGGTCAAATAAAATATTAACAATATTTGATAATATCCTAAACATACATGCCACATAATCACATACCACATTCATATTCTTTAGCCACAAGTCCACATGTTAAAAATATATATCCTAAGCAAAAATCACAAAATATGTACAATAAGGAAAGGTATTAGGAATGGACTTATGACTTGTCACCACTGAGTTGGAAGCCTTAGCATCTTGCTCCGCAAGTGCATAGACCCACCCTTGGGTCCTAGGCCTCTGTGGTCCTCCCTCTTGCTGTTATTCTTCCTAAGGTACTCAAATTGTAAAGGTTTTCTGAGAGGACCGAGGTGCCTGATGCCTCTGTGGTTCTTTCCTACTAGGACAAACAATAGCCTTATGTTCATTCTGACTGCATGAAAAACAAGTCCTTCCAACCCATGTGCAATCCCGCTTAAGATGAGGTCCACCACACCTATAGCATTTAATGGCATCCTGAGATTGTGCTCTATCTCCAGTGGTAGCTCGATTCGGTTTCTGATTCTTCGGCTTGAAGGGTCTACTATTTTGACTCTAAGAATCATTCATCGGGCCCTTTTCTTCAAAATATCCTGTCTAGCCATTTGAGCATCATCGATCCCTTTTTCAATCACCAAAGCTTTATTAGCAACTCCTTTATAAGTAGGCAACTCAAATGCAGTAACCTACTGCTGGATCTGCCCCATGAGTCCATTCTCTAATTTTCTAGCTTGGTCACTTTTCTCTAATATTAAGGTTGGAATATATCGAGATATCTCCTCGAACCTTCCTGCATACTGGCCAACTATTATGTTGCCCTGCTCCAACCGACCAAACCATGAAATTTTTGGAATCAGATACTCTAGGAAAAATACTTCTTATAGAAGACCTTTTAAATTCTTCCCTAGTAAATGGGGCATCATTCGGACCAAACTTTCCTTTCTCTATTTTCCACCATTCAGCTGCCTCCCCCTATAACACAGATGTAGCAAAAATGATTTTCTTCTCATCAGGGCACTTCAAGGCCTGAAAGACCTTCTTTATCTCCGTCAGTCAGCTCTTAGCCTCCATAGGATCAGTTATGCCGTTGAAAGCTGGTGATGCATACCTTTTGAAATCAATCAAACTAACTCGATGCTCCGACTGGACTCCAGTGTCTTAGGGCGGTTGCTGTTGCTGTTGCAGTTGTTATTGATACATCACTTGTTGCTGCTGCAACTACTGCTGCAAGAACTGTTGTTGCTGTAGCATATACTATTGTTGTTGCAGCAACATGAATTGTTATTATTGGAATTGTTGTATCTCCACCATCCTCATCATGTCTACCCTAGCAACAATCTGCTGTTGCATCATCACTTGCATCAGCTGCGAAACACTAATCGTTTTTCCAAACTAAACTTCGGGTCCTCGAAAAGTTTCTATCCCCAGAGTTTCTGTCTCTGGAGTACTGCCAATAGGGTCGATGAGGTATTCCTGCTGATCTGTACCACTGGTCAGCGAAGGTAGAGCACCTTCATGTTGTTTAGATGGTGCCCAAGCATTGGAGTCATCTACAAATTGGGTCGGCCTCTTAGCACACCCATGTGCACTCTATTGCGTCATAACAACCTACATATATTTTCAACATCATGAATATTTGATTCAGATTATTTAACTATAGATATTGCATCTAACATGTCATAACATTATTTATTTACGTTCCGCCCACTTACGCTTACTTTGAACCTAAACCCTAAAATACCTAAACCTCAAGCTCTAATACCACTTCTGTCACACCTCGAACCCATTATCCGGATTGACCACATGATACGGCCACATAATCTCTAAAGCGAAGCCCTAAAGATTATGTAAGGCCTAAGATGAACAATATCCACATAATACCAACAATTATAAACAAATCAATCCAATAAAACTACTAACATTAAATAATCAACTAGTTGAAATATAAAGATTCAGATGTCTATCAGTATTATAAAAATATTAAAGATAACTAGCCAATGAACTACACGTTGCACAACCTCCTCGTCCCTCCCATTCAAAACTACAACTCTTGTGACTCTGAAAAAATGCAAGGAAGAACATGAGTTTTTTCGGCCTAGTAAGAATTCTGAATAGATACACGATTAGCAATAGTCAAATGAACAATACCAGATAAAATAAATATCATATCAATACTCGAAAAGCTCATGCAAATAACATGCATATAATCCCTCATTATCATCTTACTAAAAAAATATACATATATCAAATTTAACCAATTGTTCAACAATAGTTTTTCAAGTCATGTCATTCATTTATCATTAACTTGATTTTCAAATTTTATAGCAATATTTTTTTGACTTTAGACTAACCAAAATTATGACCCAGTTTAAGACTTATAAACAAAATTTCATGCATAAGCTCATGGAGGCTATCTCCACGTGTAAGCCCATAAAGGTTGTTCTACACATAAGCTCGTGGAGGCTATTCCATAACGCGATTAGTCAAAATTATATCTTATCCGTCTAATTTATATGTTACTATTGTCAACATTATTCAAGGTATTATTGTCCACATTATATGTTAATCAATTTCTACTTACATAGTGCATTTTTCTCAAATTCAAGGTATTATTGTCCACATTATCATGTTTTCAATATCTGACACATATAATAACCATACAAGGATATTCATACTAAAATTATAGAAAACATACCATCACATGCCAAGCTAAATCTATCGATGTAAAACTCATAATGCAAATTTAGTAGTACAAATCAATAAACATGTATGTGTGTGTGTGTATACATATATATATGTGTGTGTGTACACACACAGATATATATACACACACACACACACGCATACATCTGGTTCTTCCTACTCACTCCTAATTGGCGTTTTGGAACTGTTGGACTTAGACCGTCATATTCTTTTTTGAATTAGAGTCTTCCACTTCACCGGAAGGAGAGAGGCTTGCGAGCGAATCGCCACTCATCTTGCTAATCTATTATGATGTCACCAAAAAAATAGAAGTAGTGGATCATAATGCAGAAGGAGGAAGTTTGTTTTCCCTCTTATTCCACCATTTCTTTCGAGATTTTCATTAATTGAATACGAATTCAGCCATTACGCGCTAACTAGAAAGATCATAAGAGAAGATGCCATGTGGCTTGGTTGGCGATCCCCGCAGTTTTGAGAACCACTCAACTTACGGACGACAATGAAAGCCTTCTTGTACTAAGTGCATCATTTTGTATTTCCAACTTTTGCTTTGTAACTGGGCCCCACTCGAAATTGTTACTGGACAAGGGCATGTTTGGTTCCAGATTTCTTGCTCATCTTCCAAACCCCTCCCCTTTCAAGGGTTAGGGAACCCGAACCTCGTAAACTTAGGTTCGAAAACTTTCAGGATATCAGGGGATGGGATGGTTTTTCCTCCCCTGAACCCCCTCCCTTTCCCATCTTTTATAGGATATTCTTACCCCCCTTCGGCCTCTGGCCTCGTCCCCCTAAGGGGGAATATTTCTATACTCTAAAATCCGATATTCCGGAATTTCAGCTTTCCGGAAAGGGAGGAGAGGAAACAGAGCAACAGGAGAAGTATTCGAACAATTATCCAGATACTTGTCCTAAGTGTGCTTACGTTTTTTAACCCCATGGAGCGGATCAAAATATGAAGAATGGGTTTTGGAGGCACCTGAGGAGGTCTAAAACCCCTCCTTGGGTGGGTGGTATTGCTACCACCGCACAGCCTGAGCGACTTTGATTGGAGTTGTTTGGGTTTGTGTCTAGAAGCGTCATTGGTAGTAAGAAATTGCTTGCCAATGAAGACTTCGGGATCGGTCTATCCGCGGTTGGCCGCCGTGGACGCCTCCCCCTCTATTTTCGAAAGATTACGGAATAGGGTGAGTTGTGAAAAACCCTTTTTATGAAAACCTATTTCATGGTCGAGACTCCTAATCAATAGGGCGAAGAGCTCTTCGTATGATTTGGTCGTACGTTTCGTCAACACTCTTCTATTTTTTTGTCCCTTCTCAGCTGCAGTCCTTACTATTAAAACATGATGTATGATATGTTAGCATGAAAAGCGGCCAGGAGTTTTACACAATAATGAGGACCATTGGCACCAGCTCTCCTCCATGGGGGAAGAGTTATGTTTTACATATTCTGCCTGTGACTCTGCCAAGAAGCAGCAGAGGCCCGAGATCAGCAACGTCTATTTCAGTTCCTCATGCACCTTCGCCTAGAGTTTGAGTCCATCAGAGGCCAGCTCCTGCACAAATCTCCTCACTGACTTGCTCGGACACCTCGCTCAAATACCTACTTCCAGATTAGATGGACGTTACCCTACTGCCCCCTCGGGAGGATATCCGGTCCTCAACTGGACCTGTCACCTGAAAATTAGACGTTACCCCCCTACCCCGCAAACACCTAATAAAATCTTTTATTTTCATAATAAACTCCTTATTAGATTAGAAAGATAGAAAGAATTAAGGATGGGATAATAATAATAAAATAAATTAATAAAGCGAATTATCATACATATT
>JAOXJJ010000001.1:17898514-17946959 GCA_025769935.1 Phoenix roebelenii | reverse complement strand
GTCAACCAAACATGCCAAAAGTACTTTCCTAGGCATCCTCTTCCTAGGAATTTGTTTCCCAGGAATTATATTCCTAGAAGGGAAAATGCTTCCCGCGAACCAAACGAGCCCTAAATGATTCTTATTAGGGAATCAGATTACACCTTTACTAATATTTTAAAAATATACATGATTCCTTATTCACCTAAAATAAACTCCAGTTTCATTATATCTTTTCCCATCAATCAACCCACCCCTGCACCCCACCCTAAAGAAAAAATGTAACAATTGGCATGCCCACAACTATGAAAGCTCTCCTGCATGCCTGCTAAAACATAGCATGCACAACCATATTATTTACACTCTTTCATTTCCATTTATGATGGTTTCCCCACCCACCCACTAATTCACACATTATTGCATCCACTAATTCACCTACACTTCAATAATATTTTAAAAGGTAGTTGCACTATGCAGACGATCAAAAGACTGCATAGAGCATCTATCATGAGGGCCCCATATGCAAGCACATATGTGGTTAGTTTTTTAAATATTTGAAATATCTATAATACATTGTATATAAATGTGGTAGCAATTTTTTCTAAATAATCATAATTTTTATAACAATGTCATCTGGTGGTTAGCGCTTACTATTTAGTACTTAATTTAGATATCTACATTGTTAATGCATATGTACATGGTTGTTTCGAAACCCACATCCAACCAAACCATTAGCTGGAACTTGTTTTAATTGCATGGGCCTATATAAGAGTGGCCATATATGTAGTCACACAGTGTTCCAAGGGCCACGAATGGAATCACTAGATGATAATAAATAACATATGTAGCCATACAAAATTAATCCTACTATATATGTATTGCCAAGTGCTAAGCAACCCCTCTTTTAGGCCTTTTATGGCTAATTACAAACACCAGGCATTTTTTTTATGCAATGTAGTCAAGGGACTATATAAAGGTGCTAAGTTTTGCTAGACCATGTCGAACTAACCGGTTTAGGATGTATCAAACTGGATCGGTTGGTTACCGGCACAGTTCATTACCTCGGTTTGAAACAGAGGGAGAGAGACAAGGAGAGAGAGGAAGAGAGATATAGAGAGGGAGAGGGAGACGGAGAGGGAGGGGGAGGGGGGCAAGAGAGGCCAAGAGAGAGGGAGGGAGGGAGGGCTTAGAAGCCCTTATTGAGATCAAAATCTTGATTTGGAAATATTGGCTAATATTTGGACAAACATACTAGTCGATATAATAAGGGTTGATGTTATCTATATACCATATGGTGAATTTTTGATATTGATAAAAATCGAGATCCTGGTCGAGATCAAAATCTTGATACCAGATTTGTGTTTGTTTCCTCATAACACTAACCCTTTTACTCTTAGCTACACATGAATTTTGAGTGTCGTACCATATTGGTCCACGCTAGTTAAGATATCAATGTTATTATGCCCTTCTATACATATATGGTATTACATCTTATTTTTTCTATGATGGCACCAATATATTGTATGTCAATCCATTATCATTTTGTACCACTAGGAAACAAAACCAAAATTTCAAACCTTGCTTCCACTTACCTATCATATTTAAGGCATCCTAACTATTTCTTAGTAGGAACTCTAAAAGCCCATTTTCCTCTATAAATCCTACCCATTCTGGTACGACACTAACATAATCCTTGGGATGTTACTATTTTTAGCATTTGTCTTCCTTGGCTTTTCCTTCCTATTTGTCCCTTTCCATTATTGAATTGCAAATTTCTTGATCTATTATTATCAATTAAGACCTCAATCTCTTTGTTTTCTTCTTTTAGTGAGTTCTTGTCTTAACCACCTATGGCACCATCCTAGACCACCTATTACCCGGAGTTGTACAATTACATCATATTCTGATCCACTCGTAAAGGTTGGTTCTAGGGTTTGCAATCTCAAACCGTATTGCCTAGTTCGAGGCACACCTTATACAAATAATAGGGCTCTAATATGCCTCTAATATCGAGTGTTGGTGCCAAGTATACACTGTATCGACACTTTGTAAAAGGTTTGCAAGTTGCGCACCAATGTAGAGTCCGATGTAGAGATTGCAAACCTTTATTCTGTGATTGATGATACTATTGTCTCTTCTATGTAATGATTCTACTCGTACTATGCTTCTTGCTCATTCTCATAGTTTTCTCATGATTGTCATGCACCGTTGCATTTTTAAGATTTCATATCATGACTTCCACTCCAATGTGGCTGTGGTGTTGTTCCATAAAATTCATTAATTACCATTAGTTAATGTCATTGAAAGACCATTAGGATTTCTACCATGGGATCTAGTTGTTCTTCACCATACGCCCTTGTCACTTAATAAAAGTCCCTTTTCTTGTGAGTCTAGATAATTATGATTCACTCAGATGGTTTAGTCGAGTAGCACAAAATCAATCAGAGACTCGTGGAGTTGGTTGTGTATGGAAACAATTAAGCCGAGACTATTGCTCCAGTTGCCGAGGAGACCATCATGCAACTGCTGATTATGAATGCCCTTATTCACAAATGACTCTTTTGTCAACTTGACATGAAAAACTACCTTTCTCGAGAAAATCTTCATGAGGAGGTCCATATGCTTTGCCTTCTTAGAATTTGACATTTTTCCTTGCATGTTTGATTTTCTTGTAGGGTTGCTATAGTCTTGAATTGGATAGTTCTTTCACTAGGTTTGCTTCAAAGTGGGCATGATCATGCCGTGTTTCCAATTTATTCTCAAAAGCGAAGCAAGCTCCTTGTGACTTTTATACTATTTGTACATATTGACAACTATTCGATGAAAAGGCTCGTGAATGTACTTGACTATTGTTTGAACAAAATAATGCTAAGCACTTTGAGTCTAATGTTGAGTATGTTAGTTGTAAATTTTAAGTTTGCTAGTCCAATGGATGACTAATCTCATCCTTTGGATTATGAAAGAATTATATCGGTTAACCACACAAATGTAGAGTTCCAAATAGCTAGTTAATGTCAAAAGACATACTACATGTATTACCTTTTCAAAATAAGCAATCCGGGTGTAAGTTGGAAGCATCAAACAATGGAGAAAAAAATATTGATGTAGGATAATTTTAGGGATTGTCTACAATAGGTGTGGGTTAAATTAGAACTGCAAACACTTACTATATAGAATTTGAAATTAGGGCCAATGGATGTTCAAGAAGAATCTTCTTGAGGGCACCTTACACATTGAAAAATTAGCTGGATTAAATCCTCAGATTTCTTGGATCTAAATTGGACAATCCAATATAAATGTAAAACCAAATTTGATCCAACAATGCGCATAGACACCCCCATAGGCAATGATATAATCCATTCAAAGTATCGAACAAATAGAGATAAACAAAACAAGAAGATTAACAGAGAGAAGATAGGAATAAGCAACAGAAAATAAAGAAAAAAAAATTACAGATTAGGAGCATAATGGATAGGGGAGGAGTAGAGAGAGGCAAATATGGCCAATGTCATTTTATATAGGCCTATATTTATAGACATTGGAATAATGAAAAAATTAGCTTGCTTCCCAACAAAAGACTCTTCGAATTATTTATTACGATTCTAGGAGGAGGAGAGGGCGGGGTGGGAGAGAGAGACCAAACATGACCAACGAAAAATATTCCACATAGAATAACTCAATTATTTGATAAAAGGCTTTATTTTGAATTGTTGTTGGTAGTTGAGCTTCGCCAAAAAGTTGTTTGTTATTTGGTAACTATATTTGATAAGTACTATGAAACTTTAACATGTGTATGATAGCCAAACTAAAATAGTACTTCTAGTATGATAAAATAATAAAAAATAACATTCTACAGTGCTGTATAGTAGGAAATAATACAATAAAATATTATATATTATTACATATTAAAATATTATTATATAGTGTAATATTATTATAATATAGTGTAATAATATTGTATACTATTGCATAATAATATAACATAATATGATATAATACAATACAATATAATATAATATAATATAATATAATGAAGTATTATTACATATTTAAATATTGTTACATAGTATAATATTATTATAATATAAAATAATAAAATATAATATTATTATGATATAGTGTAATAGAATATTATATTTATAATATAATAATATGATGTGAGATAATATAACAAAGTATGACATAACAATTATAGTAATGTATAATAATACAATATGATGTGATATGATATAATGTAATGCAATATATTATATTTATAGTATAAAAATATGATATGATATATAATTATAAGGTTTATTCGTGGGCATTTTGATCACCATAAAAATTTTATTAAAACTAAAATAGCTTTTCAAAATCTTTTGGAAAGAACATTTGTGGAAAAGATCTCCCAAGCAGACCTTTTCGGCTCTCTAGAAAAGCAAAAACAACTTTCAGATTTTTTTAGCAAATGCTACTATCGCATCCAAAAATATTTTTGGTAGGTCGGAAAGTGTTTTTTAGCTCTCCAAAAGTTTTGCCAAATAGGGCCCATAATTATAGACTTCAAAATAGTGAAAAAGTTTGCTTGCTACCTAACAAAGGACTCGCCAAGTTACCTATTATGATGCTATGACTCTTTTCACGTCCACTGACTCCACAAGGCTCCTAATCAATCTAACATTTTGTAATATTCAAACTTTCTAAATAAGAACCAAGAATTAAATATTAACAACTTCCTTAGTTATTAGACCCAAGATCTAACTAAACTAGTACTCGAGTCCCTGAGTTTACAGCTTTCAGCTTACTCATCTCTGTCATTGACCAGAAAAGGATTTCAGTGATAGTATGAGACTCTATCAAAGGCCTTGATCCAGCTCTACCAATCACTTCTTTGGTCCGGAGGTCTTTCACCATACATGAATCCGCTTTAAATTTGATTGAACACTGCTTGCTTATCATCACATAGTTGCCCATTACATGCCAATCTTGTTCGAAACGAGACTCTAAAACTAACTCTAGAAAACACCCAGAAAATATCCAAAAAATATTATAATATTTTTGTCCTCCTCAAACAATTGATAAGAATGATTTGTTGGTGTTATTTTTTCCATATTAAGCATTGGATGTCTTCTAATTTGTCATAATTTTCGTTTTCACTTGATTGAAAATCAATACTTGAGATCAACCATGGTCCCATAGATAATCTATCAATCTTTTTTTCTAACGAAAGGGGAGTTTGGGTGTAGCATAGTTCACCGAAATCATCCAATTTTATTAAAGAATAAAAGAATACAAGTATAAGAGATTACAAGAAGAACAGGTGACAGAGAAAAGGAAAATGATATGAATCCAAAACGTTCCTACTAGAAGAACCAAAGGTTAGAACCCATAAAATGCACTTCTAGCCTTTAACAGAAAATAGACTAGCAAGGGAAGGTTAGAGTGTTGCCAGGATGGCTGCATCAGACGCCCAACTACAGCATGGTCTAAAAATCAAGCAAGGCTGCGAAGAAAGCCCTTGTGAAAAGGATTTGGCTTCTCGACCAAGCAAAGATGAAGCAAGGAGTCTGATGGAGGGGGACACCAGCTGAGAGCAAACAACAAATGGGCATGGAATAAAGATATGCTTGTCAGATTCAATTGAATCATCACAGAAGGTACAACCTAACTTCGTAGAGATATTCTCTCTGGTATTGAGTCTATTCATGAGGGTGAGTCATAGAAAGCATTTGATTTTAGGTAGAGCTCTAATTTTCCATTAGGAAGAAGCAATGCCTTATTACACTCGTCTTGAGTTTTAATAATTTGTAGCAGGAGGCAGTAGACAAGACTCCTCTGCTGCTCGGCAGCCAAGAAAACTTATCAGGTTCCAAAGTAAGCTGAACATTTGTGACCAGAGGTATTAGATGGTTTAGTTTAAATCGGGCATCAGGCAAGAGAGTTTTTGGGCATTTAAGATTCCATCTATTTGACGTAAGCTTATAGAAGGAGTCAACATTAGTAGGTTTTGCTCTACAAGCACAGAATAAGATACGGAAAATGACCTTAAGTGGAGAATTCAAGATCCAACAGCTATTCCAAAAAAGGGCATCCAAACCATTTCCAAGGATGTATTTGGTTATGTTCCAAAAGGGATTCAAGCAAGAGATGCACACTGCCGAACTTTTCCTTTTTGGTTTCCAGCAAGGGGAAAGATTGACCTTCTTGAAGTATAAGGAAAAGAGGAGCATTCTCGAAGGACTTGGCTCCTTATTGAGAAGTCTCCAGCCCCTCTTAAAAAGCATTGACGGATTAAATTCTTTAAGGTCTTTTATTCCAAGAGCTCCTCATCTTTAGCAAGACATACCTTGCTGCAGCTTACCTTCCAAGCTAGGCCCGAGCTCCCAAAGAGAGGATTTTCTAAGTTTGTCAATTCTTTTGATAACCCATTTAGGAAGTTCAAAGAGGGACGTGAAATAGATTGGCAAAGAAGAGAGGACAACATTTATGCGAGTTAAACGGCCTCCTTAAGAAGGAAACCTTCCTCTCCATGCCCTTAAGTGGAAGTTCAGGATATGTAATTGGCATGGGAGAAGCTAAACAATTTACCCTGGAGGCAAAACTTGAGTAAGGATGTTATCGATTCCAGTAGAATTGATTGAACTCTTCTGAAAATTCATAGAGAGAAATTATATATCTACCTCTTATATATATATATATATATATATGTATGTATGTATGTTTTGGGTGTTGTTTTTTCTGAAGGAAAGAAGGTGAAAAGATGTGACTCTAGAAAGGTAGTTGAAGGTGAAAAGATGTGACTCTAAAAAGATAGTTGAGGGTGAAAAGAGATGACTTTTTGAACTTACATAAATGATAGCTGTATGAAAAGTGGCGACTTCAAACAAATATTGTGACTATTTGAAGAGACACCAAGAATACTATAAAAGGGCCTCTCTACTGCAGAAAAATTATGACAATACATTCATTCTTTCCTTTTCAAATTTTTTCTCTTCTTAGTCTTGCCATTATATCCAAACTCTTAAGAGTTTTCTAGTTTGATAGGTAGTGCAAAACGCTATCAAACAAACAGATTATTCTAGGCTCTATTGTATCCTGAAGATAAATTTGCTGATCCCTTTTACACACAAGTGGAGAGGGCAAATATAGTCTTAAGGAAAACGATGTAGTAACGTGCCTTGGAGCATTTTTCTTTCGTACTTTTTCGTTCTCTAGTTCCTACAATCTTAAGATAATCTTTTGAGCAATGGCACCACAAACTTTGAAGGAGTTGACTATCAATTTCGTGAAATTGGAGAAGTTTGATGGAGTGAATTTCAAACGTTAGCAAAAAAAGATGCACTTCTTACTTGCTGGTCTCAAAGTTGCATATGTTCTGACAATTCCAAAGCCTATTGAAAACGAGGCAGAAACTGTTGTTGCAGCCAGAGAGAGGCAGAACAAGATGACACTATATTTGCAAGGGTCACATCTGCAATGACATGTCAGACACACTTTTTGACATCTACAACAACAAGGCTACTGTAAAAGACATGTGGGATGTACTTGAAGCTAAGTATCTGTTGGATGATGCAACAAGTAAGAAATTTCTTGCAACCAAGTTTTTCAATTACAAAATGGTTGATTCTAGGCGTGTTTCTGAGCAGTGCAATAAAATCATGCATATTCTTGATCAATTCACTCAACATAACATGAATATGGATGAAACTATCACTGTTTCTTTCATGATCGATAAGCTTCCTCCATCATGGAAAGAATATTGGAAAATACTCAAGCACAAAAAAGAGGATATCACTCTTGAACGATTAGGCTAGCACTTGCAAGTTGAGGAGGAATTGAGACAGAAAGAACGTCTCGAAGAAGAAACAACTCAAGCCTTGAAAGTGCTGACTATGGAGGATGGAAAGCCCTCACAACCCAGTAGGAAGAGGGAAGAGAAAGTACTCTCCCCAGGACAATGACAAACAACAAGAAAAGAAGAAGAAAGGCAATTGTTTCCATTGTGGCAAACCAGGTCATTTTAAGAAGGAATGCCGCTTCTGAAAAAAGAAGCAGCAAGCTATTGCTACGAACTCAAAAGAAAAGTTTGTAGCAATGATTCTGAGATCAACATGATCCAAGAAGATGATTCATGGTTTGTAGACTGGTGTAACAAAATATGTTTGCAATGACAAAAGTCTCTTCAGGACCATTGAATTTGTTGACGATGGAAGCAACCTTTATATGGAAAATTCTGCAACTGCTGCTATCAAAGGCAAAGGAACTGTGGATCTAGAATTCACTTTTGAAAAAGTCTTGACTCTTACTCATATGTACCATGCAACTGAGATTAGGAAGAACCTTGTGTTGCCCAATAGACAACCCAAAAGGGGGGGTGGTGAATTGGGTTATGAATAATAACTTTAGTTTCTGTTCAAAATATCAAATGAGATTATGAAAGCTTTCTTGATTTTAATCTAAGAGGTAAATCTTAACAATAAAGAAAGCAATGGTAACGTGATACTCAAGGAACCATAACACAAACACATTAAGTTTTATAGTGGTTCGGAGCCAACCCTGCTCCTACGTCCACTCCCCAAATTCTTTTAGAAATTTCACTATAATCTCTCTGATTATAGTCAGTTGTTTTACAAGCTCACAACTTAACTTGTTGTTTTCATGAGATCACAATGAACTTGGTCGGTTTTCACAGGATCACCGACTACACCTAAACTAATTGTTTTACCCGGGATTACAATCTAACCCAGTTGGTTTTTCTTTGTTCACCAACCACAACCTATCTTGCTGGTTTTACACTGGTTCACCAACCAACCTTGTTCCCCTTAATTCAATCCCCTGATTGAATCAAGTATACTAACAAAATATAAAAGTTATATAGTTACAGCACAATAAAAGCAATATTAAAGAGAAGAAGCTTTCAAACAGATTTTATGTTGAAGTAGGATGTGGCTTCTTCTTTTCTGGATCCTCTCTTGAATATGCTGGTGGTTGAGGATCAGTAAACCGAGCCTTGAATGAGCCTGAAATTGATGTTGGGGCAATTACTCCTCCTTTTGCTTTGAGAAAAGCTTCAATCCTTTTTGGTGGATATAAACTTGAATGCTCTTCAATGGATACTTTGTTCTTGTCTCCTTTCTCATTTTAAACACTTTTCAGAGGCCTCCTTTTTGAAAACTAACCGTTACAAAAGGTGAAAGAGCCATTCTGACTAAACTGTACAACCTGACAATATGACCGTTGAGATTGGAGTCGACTCGCGCGACTTGGAGATGGCTCGACTGTAGTTGGAGTCGACTCATGTTCTTCAGGTGATGACTCCCCCACTTTATCTTTTAAAAGTACTTATCCGGCTATCCTCCAGGAGTCGGCTCGTGATATTCCGGAGTCGACTCGCCAAAGGCGGAAGACGGCTCACATCTTTCAAGTATCGGCTCGATCTCAGAGTGCCAGAAACTAATCGTTCTGTCTTTTCTTGTTCGAGTCGACTCGCGTCATCTGGTGTCGGCTCACCAAAAGTTGGAGACAGCTCGCGATCTTTAAGTGTCGCCTCGATCTCAGTGTGCCAGAAACTAATCTTTCTGCCTTTTCTTATCGGAGTCAACTCGTGTCATCTAGAGTTGGCTCGCCAAAAATTGGAGGTGGCTCACGATCTTTATGTGTCGACTCGATATCAGTTAGATTGAAAAATAGATCTTCTGTCTTTTTATTGGAGTCGACTCGGTAACAGTCGGAGTCGACTCGGTATCAGTTAGGTTGAAAAATAAGTCTTCTGTCTTTTCTCTGAGATCGACTCAATCTCAGGTGGAGTCGACTCGCGCTCCAAACTTGATAATTCTGCTTTCAGCCAATCTATTCGGAGTTGACCGCCCAACCTAAGTGTCGACTCGAGGTGTGCCAGATACAATCTTTTGTGCCAGAGTCGACTCGCGAAATCTTGGAGTCGACTCGAGTTCATGGCAAGATAAAAATGGTTCCAAACATTATAATAATTGATCTTTCTAATCCTGAATCACTTTTCTATGTCATTCTAATATATATAGCAGTATATTTTCTGAAACACTCACTTGAATTCATTAGTATAATATAAAATATACTCAAGTATTTTGGGCTCATCAAAATCAAATAAGGGAACACCAATCACTCAATAATCTCTCCCTTTTGATGATGACAAAATACTGGGTATATGCAAATAAATTTACATATACTATGAGTTAAATCAGAAAGAATTAGAATGAACTCAATGTTCAATAATTTTGTTTATAATAAACTTTAAAACTTGAGACTCCCCCTTTCATTTGGAATTATACAAGCAATCATAATATGAAATTAACTATTTTGCTTGTATTAGATAAATGAGTCTTGTCTTTATATTCTTTATTTATTCAAGGTCTTCTTGGTCTGAATTAAAATATCAGAGCTTGATTCAGCCAATGTATCAGATCATAGTGAAAAAGAAATTTTAAAACTAATGTTTGACCTTTGACCCTAATCATTTTTATTCCAACATATTTTCATAATTTCTTTTCCCCCTTAATCATAGCTTCATCTCCCCCTCAAGCAATGCATAGAAATTTTTTGACCATTCTTACTTTCTTCTCCCCCTTTTTGTCATTAGCAAAAAGAATAGTCAAGCATAGGGAATATTTTGCATTCATAGTAAGTGAAAGTGAAGAAGATGCACAAGTTGAAGTACTTAAAAAAGGAAAGTTCTTTGTATTGCAACGTATTACAAGACTTTGCACTATAAAAGAAGATGATTACATTGTGCACCAAAAAGATAAGTCATCAACATTTAGTTGAAAGAGGTACACAATCAATATAAGAAGTGCATTCATTTCATCAAAAGGATTTAATTATATTTGTTGATGTAGAAGTAAGTTCAAAAAAGTACATCACTGTAAAGAAAATCCTAACATGGGTTAGTAGGCAAAACAGTAGGCACATCACTAATCCTATTCGTCATCGGAGGTAATGTTTTTAGGACTACTAGCCCTAGAAGGAGGACCTCTAGAAAAATGCCTAAGATATCTAGTACAGGAGGCAATCTGCGTGCGCTGTGGAGGTCTAGAATGCCTACCGGCTATTGCTCTAGAAGCACGTCCTCTGGAAGATGATGCTGCTGGCTGTCACCCTAGACCGTTGGCAATCCTCTCTACCTCGGTCGCAAGGCGCTGAAGTCTGTCTCTTGGCGATGAACTATGGCCTCAATTCTCGGGATACCCTGTTCTATCTTTTCGGTTAGTTTGGTATCCACTTCATCTGCAATCATTTTGATCATTTTCTTCATCTGATCATCATCAAAACCCATAGAGAAGTTTGCTGGCTATCCAGATGATTCTGAAGATGAGCTATAAAGGGAGTTAGACGAAGATGAGTTGGGTACTGTCTTTGCTTGTACTCGGCTAGACTCACTTTCTTCTAGATGTCTAGACCCTTTGCGTTGCCATTTTCTGTTTATTTTTCTGAACCTCATTCTGTGCAAAGATTTTTCATTATATATATCAGCACTATGGAGTACTATCTGTAGCTCCTTTTCAGGGAAGACAATTTCAAATACTCTAAACAATAGAGTGAGAGCCCTTCCATAGGGTAGACTTAGCCTGGTCTTTGTGGCTGCCTCTCTCATATAGATCATCATCATTTTCGGTAAATTCAACTGAATGCCCTTTAATACTGTATGCTTGACTACAATGTCTCTCTCAGACAGCCTCTCAAAACGTCCTGTCTTGGGGAACAGAATTCTTGCTAAGATACTGTGGAGTAGCCTCATTTCTACAAGTAGTTGGGTTGCTGTAATATTTTCTAAGGAACCTACATTATCCTTTCCCAGAATTGCTTTAAGGGCAACCTTTTTATCACCATGTCCGATAGGGGAAGGTCCTTCATCCAACATTTTTAGAACTCGAGCAAACAGTTCCTTAGTCACTATGATTTTAGTTCCTCTAACAGAGCAAATCAAATTTCCTATCTGGGTATCGGCCTTCAAGGTTCGGTAGAAATCTCTTACTAGGTCAGGGTAGATGGGTGAATCCAACGAGCATATATAGTCCCAACCCAATGCTTTCAACTTTTCTCCTATTGTAAATTTTTTCCTTGCCAGAAATTTGAAGTCGATCCTCCTACCTTTGGTTATGACTCTCTCAGCCGAGAGTGAAGGGGAGATCAGAACAGTGGGTTCCAGCGTACTGGTTCTTCTCCGTGTCGTTCTTCCTTCCTCTTGAACCATTCCTATAGGCCTCTTTCTTCGGAATGTTAGCTTCTTCCTTTGTCCCATTGGCACGGGGATTTTATGGAATCACGGAGGGCTTCTAGGTTTTCCTTGGCATAGAGTAGAGATGGTGGAGAGCTAGGGCACGGATGGAGAGGGGTTGAAGAAAGGATCAGAAGACAAACAATTTGTCAGGTTTTTCGAGTGGGTGTCCTATCGGTGAGTCAACTCATGCTTTAATGAGTACAGAAAGGAGAAAAAAAATCGTCCGTCCGTCCTCGAGACGACTCGCGCAACAGCTCGAGTCGACTCGAGCATGAGTCGACTCGCAGTTCTACCTCGAGTCGGCTCGAGCCCTGTCTACCCCATATGTATCAAATTGTCTTGGGTTAAAATAAATCTTGATCACGTTCTACTGATTCTAACAAGTTTATATGATAGTGATATGCTCAGATCAAATTGAAATAAGTCATGGAGGAATTAAATTTACTAGGAGTAAAAGGTAGTTCAATCAAATGGGTCAATTACTCCTAATTTTCTTCTAAGAGTACTAAATCGATCTTCACTTAATGGTTTAGTGAAGATATCAGCTAATTGATCTTTAGTACATACAAACTCAAGCAATATATATCCATTCAAAACATGATCTCTTATGAAATGGTGTCTTATTTAAATATGCTTAGTCCTTGAGTGTTGAATTAGATTTTTACTTAGATTTATAACATTTGTATTATCATATTTTATGAAAATTTTGTCTTGTTTAATGCCATAGTCTTCAAATTGTTGTTTAATCCATAAAATCTGAGCACAACAACTCCCAGCTACTATATATTCGGCTTCTGCTGTAGATAATGAAAAAAGGTTTGTTTCTTACTAAACCATGAAATTAAATTTTCTTCTAATAGTTGACATTTACCACTAGTGCTCTTCCTATCTAACTTACAACCAGCAAAGTCAGCATCAGTGTATCCTATTAGATCTAAGTTGGAATCCTTTGAATACCATAATCCTACATTTATTGTTCCAATTAAGTACTTAAAGATTCTCTTAACAGCATGCAAGTATGATTCTTTTGGATTTGATTGATACCTAGCACACATGCAAACGCTAAACATAATATCTAGTCTACTAGCTGTAAGATACAAGAGTGAGCCAATCATACCTCTAAACAGCTTTTGATCTATGCTTTTTCTTGATTCATCCTTGTCCAATTTGCATGAGGAGCTCATTGGTGTGCTCATTGCTTTACTTGTCTTCATCTCAAATTTGTTAAGCATTTCTTTGATGTACTTTGCTTGATTGACGAAGATATCTTTCTTTGATTATTTAATTTGAAGTCCAAGAAAGTAGTTTAGCTCACCCATCATACTTATTTCAAATTCTTCCTGCATGAGCTCAGCAAATTCTTTGCAAAGATAATTATTAGTAGCACCGAAAATGATATCATCAACATAAATCTGAACTATTAATATATCTTTGTTTTTCTTTTTCAGAAATAAGATTGTATCTACATTTCCTCTAGTAAAATCATTATCTAAAAAAAATTGCTCAATCTTTTATACCAAGCCCTAGGAGCTTGTTTTAAACCATATAGAACTTTGTTAAGTTTGTAGACATGATTAGGATAGTTATGGTCTTCAAACCCAAGTGGTTGTTCAACATAAACTTTTTCAGTGATATAGCCATTTAAAAAGGCACTTTTAACATCCATTTGAAATAGCTTAAAGTTTATATGGCATGCAAAAGTAAGTAAGAGTCTTATTGCTTCTAATCTAGCAACCGGAGCAAAGGTTTCATCAAAATCTATTCCTTCTTCTTGGTTATATCTTTTTGCCACTAATCTTGCCTTGTTTCTTACAACTGTTCCATTTTCATCAAGCTTATTTTTGTAAACCCATTTGGTTCCAATAACAGTAGATTTAGTGGGTGTTTCAACTAGGTTTCACACATTATTTCTTTTGTATTGATTTAATTCTTCTTGCATGGCATTAATCCAATTAGTGTCATTTTTAGTTTCTTTAATATTCTTTGGTTCAAGTTGTGAAACGAAGGCCATATTATTATTTAAAATTCTAAGAGATGCTCTAGTTCTTACCGGTTGAGATGCATCACCAAGGATTAATTTCTTAGGGTGACCATAAGCATACCTCCAAACTTTGGTAAGATCATGTTCAGTTGTTTCCTCTTGGATTATAAAGGTTTCTAAATTTTGCCTTTGTTCTTCCTCGCAAATGCTTATCCTTTCAAGTTTGTCTTCTAGAAATCCTGTATCATCATCAACAACTACTTTCTTGCTAGAGGAAGTTCCATTAGTTTCATCAAAAATAATATGTATAGATTCTTCAACCATAAGAATTCTTTTATTGAATACTTTATATGCCCTACTAAACCAAGAATATCCTAGAAAGATTTCTTCATCTGATTTGGCATCAAATTTTTCTAAGTTGTCTTTCCTATTATTGTGAATAAAACATCTACAACCAAACACATGAAAGTAGTTTAATTTTGGCTTTCTTTCTTTCCAAAGTTCATATGGAGTTCTTTTTAAGATAGGTCTTAATAATACCCTATTTAGGATATGACATGAGGTGTTAATTGCTTCAACCCAAAAGTATTTTGGGTGATTGCTTTCATACAATATGGTTCTTGCCATTTCTTCCATGGTTCTGTTTTTTCCTTTCTACCACTCCATTTTGCTGTGAGATTCTAGGTGCAGAAAAATTATGCTTAATTCCATTTTCACAACAAAAGTTTTCAAAACATTGATTTTCAAATTCTGTACCATGATCACTTCTTATTTCTATAATTGTGGTATTCTTGTCATTTATGGCTTTCTTGTAGAATTTCATGAATGAGTTGAATGCTTCGTTTTAATGTGCTAGGAATAGAACTCATGTAAACCTAGAATAATCATCTATAATCACAAGTCCATACACCTAGACTAATAGTTTTAGTTGGTCCAAAGAGATCCATATGGAGTAGTTCTAATGGCCTAGTAGTTGAGATTGCATCCTTAGATTTGAATGAATTCTTTGTTTGTTTACCAAGTGGGCATGCATTTCCAACTTTATCTTTCTCGAATTTAAGTTTTGGTAATCCAATTACTAGATCCTTCTTGATTAGTTTAGATAATGTGTCCATGTTAGTATGGCCTAATCTACGATGCCACAACTAACTTCCATCATATATCTTAACCTCATTTGCTACTAAGCAGTGGCTATTTTTAGTAAGATCATCTAGATTTATTAAGTATACATTTTCACGTCTTAGTCCTTTAAATACTATGCTATTGTCAATTGGATTAATTACTATGCATAATGACGATTTAAATGAAACCTCAAATCCCTTATCACATAGTTGACTGATACTAATCAAATTGTGCTTAAGTCCATCAACATACAATACATTATCAATATAAGTAGTAGGGGTAATTTAAATTTTACCATTTTTTTATACGACCTTGGTTGTTATCATCGAAAGTCACTATGCCACCTTCTTTTGCTTCAAGGTGAGGAAATGATCTTTTTCACCTGTCATATGTCTTGAGTAGCCACTGTCTAGGTACCAACTTCTTTCATTACATTTGGCTACAAGACATTCCTAGAAGCACACATCAAATAGATTTAGGTATCCAAGCTTTCTTGGGTCCTATATGGTTAGTATAGATGGTCCCTTTTGGAACCCAAACAAATTTTTATTTCTTTTGCTTTTCTCTTTTTATGTTTGGTTCATCCCTAATTTCTTTATCACTAAAATGTGAAATACTTTCTGTTTGAATATCTTTAGCTCTTACAAAGAAATTTTTAAGTAATTTCTGTTTGTTATTAGGCTTGTATCCTAAATCAGCTTTATTAAAAATAGCTCTTTGATTATCAAGAATCATCTTCAAATTTTCTGAACTAAAAGTAAATTTTGCAACAATAGGTTTATATTTATTAACTTCCTCACTTAAAAGTTGATTTTCATTTTTCAGTAGATTTGTGTCTTTAGTTAAGCAGTCTTTTATAGATTGATTAGTCATTTTTAATCTTGAAACTTCTTTAATCAACCTCTCTCTTTCTTTTGTTAAGATTTCAGTTTTTTTCATGAGTGATTGATTAGAGAGTTTTAAATCTTTGTTCTTTAAGGTTAAAGTTTTGCATACATCCATTAATTCATTAAATGCAACATATACTTCATCAAAAGTAAAATCGAAATGTATTTCAGGTCTTACCTCTTCTCCATTTGCCATAAGGCAAATATTTGCCAATTCCTGTGATTCTTCTTCTAGTGATGAATTATCACTTTCGCTTAAGGTTATAAGGAGTGCCTTTTTCTTTATTTTCCCAAGCTTCTTTACGAGTGGGCAATCAGCTCTGAAGTGTCCTGATTTATTTTATTCATAGCACTTGACTGCCTCTTTTTTTTTCTTTATCTTTTTCTCGGTCGAAGGCATTAGGAGTGAACTTCTTTTTGTAGTGAGGCCTCCTTTTGCTCATGAATTTTTTGAACTTCTTTACAAGTAGGGCTTCTTCATCATCTTCCTCATTTTCATTCTCATTGCTACTGCTGTAAGTATTTTTTTTAGTAGTGGATTTAAGTGTAATTACCTTTCTTCTTTGGCTCTCATCCTCGGTATATTCCTTCATAGTTAGCTCGTGAGTCATCAGGGATCCAATAAGTTCTTCAAGTGGAAGCGTGTTAAGATCCTTGGCTTCTTGGATTGCTGTTACTTTGGCTTCTTATGTCCGAGGTAAAGAACGTAGCACTTTTCTGACAAGTTCACTGTTAGTATATGATTTGCCTAGACATTTCAACCCATTAATGATATCAGTGAATCTTGTAAACATGCAAGTAATGGTTTCAGTAGGTTCCATTTTGAAGAGTTCATATTTATGTACTAATATGTTTACTTTAGACTCCTTTACTTGATTAGTTTCCTTATGGGTAACCTCAAGACTATCCCATATTTCTTTAGCTGAAGCACAAGAGATCCTATTGAATTCATTAGGATCTAAGGCACAATATAATACATTCATTGCCGTAACATTCAGTTGGGCTTTTCTCCTATCATGATCATCCCAATCTTTTTCAGGCTTAAGAATAGAGATGTTATCTATTGTGTGTAGGAATGTGTGGTCATTTTTCAATGATGCTCCATACATCATAATCTTGTGCTTGAATGAAGATTCTCATTCTATCCTTCCAATAGGTATAATTTGTACCATTGAACAATGGGGGCCTATTGCCTGACTGTCCCTCAGCAAGGGTATAACCAAATTAAATTGTCATGATCTTTTACTCTAGTTATGATTGGAACAACAATCACTAAGAGAGCACCTGCTCTGATACCACTTGTTGCCCAATAGACAATCCAAGAGGAGGGTGAATTGGGTTATGAATAATAACTTTAGTTTCTTTTCGAAATATCAAATGAGAGTTGAAAGCTTTCTTGATTTTAATCTAAGAAATAAATCTTAACTATAAAGAAAGCAATGGTAATGTGATACTCAAGGAACCACAACACAAACACAATAAGTTTTATAGTGGTTCGGAGCCAACCCTGCTCCTACGTCCACTTCCTAAATCCTTTTGGAAATTCCACTATAATCTTCCCGATTACAGTCAGTTGTTTTACAAGTTTACAACTTAACTTGTTGTTTTCACGAGATCACAACGAACTCGCTCGGTTTTATAGGATCACCAACTACAACCAAACTAATTGTTTTACCCGAAATTACAATTTAATCCAGTTGATTTTTCTTGGTTCACCAACCACAACCTATCTTGCTGGTTTTACACTAGTTCACCAACCAACCTTATTCTCCTTAATTCAATCTCCTGATTGAATCAAGTATACTAACAAAATATAAAAGTTATATAGTTACAGTACAATAAAAGCAATATTAAAGAGAAGAAGCTTTCAAACAGATTTTATATTGAAGTAGGATGTGGCTTCTTCATTTTGTCTTTTTTGTTGGAATCGACTCGCGTCATCTGGTGTCGGCTTGCCAAAAGTTAGAGACGGCTCGTGTCTTTAAGTGTCAACTCGATCTCAGTGTGCCAGAAACTAATCTTTGTCTTTTCTTATCGGAGTCGACTCGTGTCATCTAGAGTCGGCTCGCCAAAAGTTGGAGGCGGCTCTCGATCTTTATGTGTTGACTCGATATCAGTTACGTAGAAAAACAGATCTTCTGTCTTTTTGTTGGAGTCGACTCGGTATCAGTTAGGTTGAAAAATAGATCTTCTATCTTTTTGTTGGAGTCGATTCGGTAATAGTCGGAGTCGACTCGGTATCAGTTAGGTTGAAAAATGAGTCTTCTGTCTTTTCTCTGAGGTCGACTCAATCTCAGATGGAGTCGACTCACGCTCTAAACTTGATAATTCTGCTTTCAGCCAATCTATTCGGAGTCGACTAGCCCAACCTGGGTGTTGACTCGAGGTCGTGCTAGATACAATCTTTTGTGCCAGAGTCGACTTGCGAAATCTTGAAGTCGACTCGAGTTCAGGGCAAGATAAAAATGGTGCCAAACATTATAATAATTGATCTTTCTAATCCTGAACCACTTTTCTAAGTCATTCTAATGTATATAGCAGTATATTCCCTGAAATACTCACTTGAATTCATTAGTATAATATAAAATATACTCAAGTATTTTGGGTTTATCAAAATCAAATAACGGAACAACAATCACTCAACATCTTGTATCAAGAAGTCTACTGATTAAGTATGGATTCAAGTTAGTCTTTGAGTCAGATAAGTTTATTCTGACCAAAGGAGATACTTTTGTGGGGAAGGGTTATTTGTATGAGGGAATGTTTAAGCTTAATATTAGTAAGATGAATTCTTCTACTTATATTGTTGATTCCTTTACTTTATGGCATCATAGATTACAACAAAAGAATGGAAGAAATGATTAAACTGGACTTAATTCCAAAGTATGCTAATGACATGGATGATAAGTGTAAAGTCTGCATGCAAACAAAAATAACCAGAAAACCATTTTCAAGAATAGATAGAACTTCTATTTTATTGCAGATTGTACATAGTGATGCATGTGACATGCATAGCGCCCGCACCAGAGGAGGTAAAAAATATTTTGTATCCTTCATAGATGATTTCTCTAGATACTGCAATGTTTATTTAATGCATTCAAAGAGTGAAGTTCTAGACAAATTTAAGATTTATAAAACTGAAGTTGAAAATCAATGTGAAGTGAAAATAAAATGCCTTTGATCAGATAAAGAAGGAGAATATCATTTTTCTGTATATTGTGATCAGTTGGCATAATTCATGAAACATCTATTGCATATACTCCATAACAAAATGGAGTTGCTGAAAGAAAAAAATAGAATGCTGGTTGAAATGGTTAATGCTACGATGCTTAATTCTAGGATTAACAAAAGTTTTTGGGGTGAAGCTCTTCTCACTGCATGTTATATATTAAATAGAATACCACATAAAAAATCAAAAGTAACTCCATATGAGTTATGGAAGAAAAGAAAGCTTAACCTTAGTTATTTAAGATGTGGGGTTGTAGAGCTTTTGTTAGATTGCCTGAACCTAAGATAAGAAAATTAGGATAAACGGAAATTGAGTGTATATTTTTGGGATATGCACAACATAGCAAAGACTGCAGATTTTTAGTCATTGAATCAAACGACTATGTTAAAACTAACACTGTTATAAAATCCAGGGATGCAGAATTTTATGAAAATAGGTTCACTTCAATTCCATCTATTAATGATAAGGTGGTGGAACCTATGACAAAAAGTAATGAATCTGGTGAATCAAGTGAACCACTTGAAATAAGGAGAAGTAAAAGAATGAGAAAAGAAAAATCATTCGGACCAAATTTTGTTACATTTTTGGTTGAAGGATCAAGATTTTCAACACTTAATAAAATTATGATTTTCCAAAGTACAGAAACTAATCCTTTAACATATCAAGAGGCTATGAAGTCTCAAGATGCTGCATTTTGGTAAGAAGCCATTAATGATGAAATAGATTCTATAATGGATAACAAAATATGAAAGTTAGTAGACCTGCCGCCTGGTTCTAGACCAATTGGTTGTAAGTGGATATTCAAGAAAAAAATAAAAGTTGATGGAACCATAGATAAGTTTAAGGCTAGGTTGGTTGCTAAGGATTTTAAACAAAAGGAAGGTATAGACTACTTTGATACATATGCTCCTATTTTTATAATTTCTACTATTCAAACATTAATTGATTGACATCCATTTATAAGTTTCATATTCATCAAATGGATGTGAAAATTGCATTTTTGAATGGAAAACTTGAAAAAAAAATTTACATGCAACAACCAGAGAGTTTTGTAAACTATACCAAGAAAACTAGTTAAATCTCTTTATGGACTTAAACAAGCTCCAAAACAATAACATGAAAAATTTGACAAAGCTATTGTTGCTAATGGTTTTAAAATTCATGATGCTGATAAATGTGTTTATAGTAAATTTCAAACAAACAAAGGTGTGATAATGTGCTTATATGTTGATGACATGTTGATTTTTGGTACTGATATAGAAAGTATTGAAAATATAAAGAAGTATTTGTCATTTAATTTTGATATGAAAGATTTAGGTGTTGAAGTAACTTTAGGAATAAGGATCATTAGAAATAATGAAGGATTAATGCTCACTCAATCTCATTACATCGAGAAAATATTAAAGAGATTTAATTAGTTTGATTGCAAGCATGTTTCTCCTCCTTTTGATACAAATATGAAATTATATGCTAATATTGGTAGAGCTATAGATCAATTGGAGTATGCTAGAGTTATTGGTTGTTTGATGTATGCCATGACTTGTACAAAACCTGACATTGCCTTTGCAGTAGGCAAAATGAGTAGATATACTAGTAATCCTAGTAATATCCACTGGAATGTTGTACATAGAATTTTGAAGTATCTCAAAAAGACTATAAATTATGGTATTATGTACTGTAGTTATCCTTCAATTTTAGAAGGGTTCACAAATGCTAGTTGGATCACTAAGAATGAGGATCACAAATCAACCAATGGGTGGATACTCACTCTTGGTGGAGGAGCAATCTCCTGGGGATCCAAAAAGCAAACAATTATAACTGATTCTACTGTGGCAGCAGAGTTCATGGCTTTGGCCTCTTGTGGCAAAGAGGTAGAGTGGTTACGAAATTTGTTGTTAGAAATTTTTATTTGGCCTAAGCCAATGTCTTCTATATCATTACATTGTGATAGTCAAGCTATGCTATCAAGGGTGTATAGCCATGTTTACAATGATAAATCTAGACACATTTGTCTAAGACATAGTTATGTAAGGCAATTACTCACTGATCGAGTAATAACATTGATTTTGTGAGATCCTGTCAAAACTTGGTAGATCCATTAACTAAAAGACTCACAAGGGATTTGATGTGGAAAACATTAAAGGGGATGGGACTACAGTTTATAGAAAATGATCACCAATGATGGAAACTCAACTCAACCCTTGTAACTATAAGGCTTTGAGTTCAATGAGCAAAATTACATCATATGTTGTGATCGGAAACACTACTAAATTATCATCCCAAGGTAAAAAGTGCTTGGTACCTGTAATGATAAAGTGGAGTTGTACATTATGTACTTAATAGGCTTGTAATAGTTTTTCTGTTAAAATGTAGGGTTACAGGGCACTTTTGATAAGCCTCCCTATATGAAGTTTCGGTGGTGGTGCCGCCACCTATGAGACCTAGACTTTGTCTTTAGAGCAATCATGAAACCAGGATATAGATCGAAGGCCAATCCACGGGTCGGATTTTAGAACAACTCGAAGAGGAAGAAAATTTATGTGTTAGATATGTCCGATGGGTCATAGAGTTTCACTATTCAAAGCTTGTCTACCATGCTAACCTGATTAACTTTGACATGTTATCACTATGTAAAAGTTCAAGTCTACAAGACAGTTTTATGTATGCATAAATTTTTCTATTTTGGCAAAGACTCTTTATAATTTTGAAAATGGTGGAGGATTGCTGGAAATTTTCAAAATTATATATCTATATATATGTATGTTTTGGGCGTTGTTCATCTGAAAGAAAGGTCGTGAAAAGATGTGACCCTAGAAAGGTAGTTGAAGGTGAAAAGATGTGACCCTAAAAAGATAGTTGAGGGTGAAAAGATGTGACTCTTTGAACAGACACAAATGATGGCTGTCTGAAAAGTGGTGACTATTCAAACAAGTATTGTGACTGTTTGAAGAGACACCAAAAATACTATAAAAGGGTCTCTCTACTACAGAAAAATTATGACAACATATTCATTTTTTTCTTCTCAAATTTTCTCTCCTTTTAGTCTTGCCATTATAGCCAAACTCTTAGAGTTTTCTAGTTTGATATCGGTAATGCAAAATTCTATCAAACAAACAGATTTTTCTAAGCTCCATTGTATCCTGGAGACAAATTTGCTGATCCCTTTTGCACACAAGTGGTGAGGGCAAATATTGTGCTAAGAAAAACGACGTTGTAACGTGCCTGGGAGCATTTTTCTTTCTTACTTTTTCATTCTCTAGTTCCTAGAAAAACCGTCTCAAAGTAGGAAGAAACGATTTTGAGGGCCGAATTATTGTCTTTGGATGGCTGAGCAAAGATGATGGTGTCATTAGCAAATTTCCCGAAATATTATCATTGAATGGCTGAGCAAAGATGATGGTGTCATCAGTAAACTGACAAATCTTGGTTCCCCCTAGGATCCAAGGGGCACCATGCTGCCTTAAGAGATTTGAATGGGCTACTCTATAACTCTACAAAGGGCGTCAACCACAAGGATGAAGAGATAGGGGGAAAGAAGTCCCCCTGTATGTGGCTACATTTCCATGAAATGTAGTGTTCGGTTTTTCATTGATGTTGTTTGGCACCTTTAAGGAGAGCAACAAGTTGCTTATCCAACTGATCCTTTTATTAGGAAAACCTTTTTTTTCATGAGAAGCCTTAGAAGATAGGAGGCATTAAGTTTATCAAAAGCCTTAGCAAAGTCAATTTAGCATAACATTCCCTCTTGGCCAGATCACTTTGCAATGAAAGCATTTTAGAAAATGTAAAGGATGTTATCAGTAGAACAGTGGCTTTTAATAAAAGTAGCTTAGGTTGGGTCAACCAAAGAAGATAAGAGAGCATGCAGTCAGTTTGCCAGCAACCTTGAGAAGATTTGATACTTCTGTGGATAAGACTAATAGGGTGGAAATCTTCTGGAGAAGATGCCGATCCTTTTTAGGGATTAAGGTCAAGACGACATAGTTCATCCATTATAGATCAATGTTTTTATTGTAGATCTAATAAAAAAGGAGGAGATCGTTCTTGATCAAGTCCCAGAAATGCTAGTAGAAGCAATAAGCGAATCCATCTTGGTTGAGGCTCTTGTCCCCCTTGAAGCAAAAAACAACTTTTTTTTATTTCATCAAGAGTGAATGGTGCGTCAAGTCCAAAAAGGTCAGGGTATAGGGGTTTGTAGAGCTGCTCCCTATCAAGATAAATATGGGCAGCATTTGGAATAAAGAAGATTCTTTAAAGGACTTGAAGGCATAACCATGGGGTTGGAGAAAAGTCAGCCTTGCTAAGAAATGCTATGGATCAAATTAAACTTTCTATGATAATTTGTTATTTTATAGAAACAAGCAGTGCTGTTATCCCTTACCTTCAACCATCTAACATTAGACCATTATTTCTAGTAAATTTCTTCATTTTTATATATGTGGAGCAGCTCACTAAGTAAGTTGGCAATCCCTTACAAGAGAGGTTAGAGAATGCCTTTCCATCTTTTAGACCAACATTTTGGATCAAAAGAAGCATATTAGATTTGCAATTTCTTATCGCAACCTTATTTTCATAATTCCAAGCCTTGAGGGCATCCTTTGTTCCTCTCAATTTCAGCACAAGAGTTGCCACCATCACGGGAAGGGGGTTGAGTTCCAAGCATCGCAACAGTTTCGAGGAGAGAAAAATTTAATAACCAGCATTTTTCAAATTTAAAGTAAACCTTTCTAGGGGTGGTCCTCAAAGGAGAAGAATCCATGGTCTAAACAAGATTTTGTTAAGGTCGATTGACAAGAGTTTGGACAAAGAGTGTCCCATTCAAAAGGTATTAGGAATCTGTCAAGTTTGGCCATGATGGGAGCCTCTCAGCAATTGCTAAGTCCTGGCCTTCGAGGGGAAGATCGATCAAATTTGAGGTTCTAATGAAGCAAGAAAAGTTAGAGTTTACCCGTAGAAACTGAGTGTCTCCATTTCCTTTATAGGGTTTATAGGTGGTATTGAAATCTCCATTGAAGGCCTAAGGCTTGAAGCAAGGTCCGTCAAACCAATACTGGAGCTGTACCAATGGTGCTTGGTACGGTACGGTACGGATCCGTGCCATTCCACTCCTGGACATACTAAAATTGGGAAAGGGAGGGAGAGAGGATGGAAGGGATAGAGAAGGTGGGGGAGAGCACCTTCCGTCCGAGTTCCAAGCATCTTTGGGACCTGAGCACCACTCTACCAATCACAAAAAGAAGGACAAGGGGTTTAGGATCTCGCTTTTTCTATTCGTGGCGTCTGCCATGTCAGAGACAGTAGCCAAACAACAAAGAAAAGGGGATCATGATTGTATAGGGCTTCGAGGAGAGAGGGAGAATGGGAGAGGGAGAGATGACCTTCAAGCTGGGGAAGAAAAGCAAGGAACTGATACGCAAAACTAACTGGCAAGCAAAGCACAAAAGGCACTCCTTAGGCCTCATCAGTGAACCGAAGTCGTCTTGCATCACTCGTTCCCCACAGAGACCTACCTATAGTGACGGAAAGGATAGGCTCTCCGTTGATCCTTATTGGGTAGGGATAGCTCGCTTAAGGGTTTTGGTTGGAAGGTTGGGGAAGAGCTTGGAATGCACATGTTTGAGGAGCCTTTACAAGGCCGAACAGGGTCATGAGAGCATTTAAAAGACCGAATATGGATCTTAGGAGCCATTAAAAGACTAAACTAGGTTGAATCAAGCCGACCACCCGAGTTGTTCCAGTTCTTGATCGCTTCGGCTTGGCACCGTTCGAATCACTTGGTTTGAGTAAGTTCAACATTCCTTAGTTTGAAGAAAGAGGCACAGACTAGCATGGACCAATGGCCAAGCTATTTGCATTTCTCTAGGTATTGCTATTTTCATTTCTCCTACTAAATTATTTATATTAGAAAAGGTCATAATTTCATTACTACATAAAAGATAGAAGGATGTTGCGTCTTCTTTTTGTGCAAAAAGAGTAAGAATTATGTGAGCAAATGAGAAGAGTAGAGGAGATTAATGATTGGAATAGAACATGGAAGAATGAGGAAAAGATGAAGAACGAAAAAAGAACCGAAAAGGCTTGGGTTGTCTCATCACCAATAGCAAGAAATCTAACGTTGTGAGTCCGTCTTGTCATTAGATTTGAACTTATGTAGTATTATGAAAATAATAGTATAATAGCGAAAATTTGCAAAGAGTATTGATGTTTCGCTTGTTTCCTTATACAATTTAGCTTGTTTTTCCTTGTATCTTGATTGACTAAATTTAACTTGGGCTGGTTTCTCTCTAGAATGTTAACTTATTCTTATACATTTAAGTTTATGCACCTTATCTAAATACTATAGTGATGGTGGTATCATACCATTCTAGCCTTTTCTTATCAAAATATTTTCCAAGGGTATGGAGAAATCAGCAACCGATAAGATATCACTAAATCTCCTTTGGAAGGAAGAACATAAAATTCATTTTCCTTTTCGCAGGGACCAAAAGATTGGATCTAGTATGCTTTTTCCTTAAGAGGGTTTCCCTCCAACTATAGCCGTATTGTCCGCTAAAATTTGTCCTCTTTTAGTGCATTTACCCTAACAAATTTAATGTATTTAATACAATATTTTTGTTGGTGCATAGATACATAACTCTTGAAATACTTAGTGTCCCCATTGCTTGAGAAAGTGACTTAGTACCAAGAAATAGATATGGATTCTTTATATTGTTTTAACAAGAGAAATGCACTAATAAATTTCTCAATTTTTGGCTGAGTTCCTCCCATCATGATTCTCAAAATTTTCATACTAAAGATCATTTTCTGAAGAATTGATCTTCATCGTATAGATGATGAATAGTTTTATGGGGCATGTTAGTTTATGAAAGCAAATAAAGAACTTTAGATCTGAACATGTCATCTAAATCCATATCCTCCTAACACTTGTTAAGAACTTTTGCGAAGTTCCAAATCTCTATTGGTGTTACATGTGGTAGGGTATTTTGGTCTTTTTCATCCATGCAGGCATTTTATATTTGAATTCATGGAAAACTTATGCCCAAAAGGATAAATTTGACATGTTACACAAAAAATCATAGTCTATCTTGGAGTTCATAAATAATTTTCTTTTAAAGCTTATTTGGCACTCAAGTTCAAGAGCTAAATTTAATTTAACATGGCTGAAATCATGGATTGAGTCATCTTGCCATGCTAAAGCATGCTATTCAATATATATTGTGCCAACCATAACACGTGATACATTATATTGTAGTAAGGTATTGAGATGGTACAAGGGTGCACACCTTGTTTCATATTTCTAGTCCATATATGTGTATAGTACTTTGTTCTTGTCTAACCACACATTTGAATAAACCAATATGACTATCGTTGACTCATTTTGATTGGCATGAACCTTGTAATATTGTTGGGCGTGCGATCAGCGCAAAGTGGCACAATAGGATATGGCATAACATAATACATTATTGTGCCAAAAGGTTACATGCATGAGCATGACATGATGCTTCCTTGGTAAGAATGGTAGATGTTTTCTAAGTTAAAGTGAGGGATTCCGACAAACAATTGGCCACGTTCTTTAGTGACATCTCATTGTTACATGAAGAAGATAGTATGTCAATCATTCTTTTAGTGATAGTTACATATTCACATTATTGTTTTGTAAAAGAATATTTTTGTTGCAACATGTTTTTGTGACTAATAGAGTAATATATCCTTCTGGCAATCCCTACATGAAATAAATATTTTGCTTTCTATTACAATTCAGGCATATGTCATGTTCAATAACAATTCTTACATATTAATTGAGAATCCTTATTATATGTTCGATATTCAAACTAAAACCCACTAGTAATGCTTTGGCTCTTTTTCTTTTTTCTTTGACGGGGTGTGGGGTAGGGAATTTTTTATGCTACATGGATTCTTGATTAAACCTTCTCCCCCTTTGTTGTTCTTCATTAATTCCACTAAGGTGCTAATTCTACAACTAACGAAAAAATATTTTTTTGACCTAAATAAGCACCTATTTCATTTGTTGAATTGCATTTCATTATTTTCAACAATAATTCTCATTGATTCTATCCAAAAATGACATCTTAAATAAATCAATATTAAACTTCTATGCAAAACTTGATGATAATAGCAGTTTATAGGACATCGAGAATGGAACTGAAAAGATGAGTTATTGAAAGTGAAAATGGCATCAAGGAAAGAATCAAAAGTAAAAAAGAGAAGTCATTGATTAGTAGTGATAGGAAAATTCATATTGTTTAAATTAAAATTGCTTGTCGATGAGTGCAAATTTTGTCATTCTAGATTTAAATCTGCTCATCTAATGGATCTTGTGTCGTTGGCATGTTGGCCTCACTCTACCATGGTGCATATCATGTCGAGTCATGCTATCATATGCTAATGCTTTTTATGCTTATCAAAACTAGAAAAATACACTAAAGGTTCTAGCACATTAGCTGAAATCGTGCCACTTTCATGTCTAGGGAAGGTAGTAGCATGATAGTATCATGTCGTGCCATAGTGGTCGGGCTTAAATCCATGGCTATGATAAGGCCATGAACCCCCTTGTTCCCTCTTTTACTCTTTTAGCCCATAAAACATTTATCAATTCAATGCCACTCTAAATATCAATTTAATATCACTTCATTTCACTATGTCAATTTGTTCCTTCCAAAATTTTTGATGATGCCCTTTCTTCTAATGTATAATGGTATTGCTCGTGGTTTGAAGTTGAAGATGTGAAACATATGGATTTTTATGTTGTTTGTTTGTAATGCTTTGCATGAACGAGTAGAGTTACGGTCATTGTGCTGATATAGTTGAAAGCACCACACATTCACAAAATTTGCATGGTTTGATGTGCTTATATGAATTAAACATATAATTATAAATTGAAAATATGCATTGGTTATTATAGAACTAATCAATATTTAATGTGTCGATAAATTTTTTTAGTACTCTTTACATTTTTCTAATCTATTGAGAAATACAAGCTTCATCGGATTTTCATTCATGTTGAGGATGGTATTTCATGGTGGAACATGCATGATGTATGAGGTTTCTACTAGATGTTGGTGCTTCAAACCCACGAGCTTCAATGCATAGGGTCATATTAGAACCTGTACCTAATTAAAACTTATTCAACCCTAACTTAGATGGTTGCATTTAACCATTCGAGCCAGTAGGGTATGGCTCAATGACCTTCTCAACTCACCAATTATGTGGTCCATCGGAAATCTGGAAAAGAAAATAATTATAATGCCCTAGTTGTGTCTTCTAATCTCTTATCTTTTGGCTTGTCACCCTAATCACCATCACCATCTTTTTCCCTTGAGCCATCCTCTAAACATGGTGGTGGTCACATGTCTCATCATCACTAGATAGACAAGAAGAGTGATCAATGCTTGATTAGCAGTTGAAGGATTGGCAATGAGATGAGCAATGGAGGAGGTCAAGAGCTCTTTGATTCTCCTCCACATGAAGCACTTGGTTGTAGGCCAACCATGGTCAAATTGCTAACTTGTGCCTCAAGCACCAAAATGGCTCAGTATTTAGGGTGGGATTTAAAACATTGGTCATAATATGTAAACCTAGAGTTAAAAGGCATAAAAAATTAGAAAAAATATCGATGACTCGTTTAAAAGACTCACAAGTTAACAAACATATGTGCATAATATACCTAAATTTTTTCTTAATAAAGATTTCAAAATGATTTGGTTTGTTTGTATCAAATAAATTTTCCTTCATAAGTTTGTTTAGTATCTTGAGTGTCACTAGACTCATATTCCTTATTTGGTGCCTCAGGTCAATTTAGCCAATGCGAGCACTCATGATTATGATAAATCAATTATATAAGACAACAATTAAAAAGAATGTCGCAAAGAGTTTGTATGATAAGAGTCATGTAAATAAATTTTAATCATACTTATTCATGTATATAGTTGCCTATATGAGTGAATCCTTGATAGGTCAAGGATAGCAATCTCATGCATACACCTATCCCACATTGGTTAATAACCCATGCCAATCACATGCCAATAATATAGGCACATGTATACCTGGATACTGGGTGAATAGGATACGTATCACATTATATCAATACATATTGGCTACATATCGCTAGTTACATTTTTTTCTATTGCTTATTTGTATCAAGGCATATAAAGTGATAGTGCCACACTGGTTGGCCATATATACAGTATCTATCCTTCATATTTGAATCTTCATATGCCTATAATTGATATATAACCAAGTTCCATTAGCACATCATGCCCCATGCAATACATGAAGTCATGCCGATTTTTAATAATAGGTCATTTCCCTAATGTCCATTGAGTGACAACACCAGCACGAGCTTAATGCTGCAAATGCATCTTGCTAACTATCATCAGTTCTTGATATTAAAAAACTTATATACTCAAATAGTTCACATTCAATCTTGTCAATTTACAAACTACAGTAAAATTTGCAAAATTATTTAGAGAGCGTGCTACAAGATGTTAATTACTATTTGTAGGGCCAAGGACACTATAAAGTAAGTATCTATATAATTTATACTTCTTTATACAAATAAATTCCGAATACATTTGTTCTTGGTATCAATATACCATGAATAAAATTAATTGTATCTTTTGGTACCTAACCTTTTTTACCATTATATGCAATAAGATACTTGTATTCTATTACTAATTTTTTGTTTCTTAGGGATTGTAAGTGCTAGTGATTGTGATTAAGTGTTTAAAATCTCAAAATGTAGATGGCCAAAGCAAAAGCAAATTTCATTGGAATGTCTGTAGCGTGTGGGTAAATTGCATTTCTATGCTCTTCATATTAAGAGAATGCATGCTTTTTATCACTATTTTGAGTATTATAGATTCTTCATTGGATTTGTTTGTACATTTTATAAGGTTTCATGCTTGCACAAGTTATATTTGGCTTGTCTATCCTTTCTTTTTGAGCAAAAAAATGTGGTTTATCCATCAATTCATTTCATGAGATCATGAAATGAGCACATGTAAGAACGATTAAACAATTTTTTCTTGTCCTATCTTACTTCTAAGTAAGGTAAGGAAATAGCTCATCACTAACTTACAAGGGTTATTTGGTATCTGGGCTTTAGGAAAACAAGATTTTGGGGAACAAGAACCCATAGGGTTTTCTTAATTCAATACTTGATAAAAGCCATGTTTTTGAAAGCCTAACCACATCCCCTAATCATGTTGTGAGGATCCATGCGGGCGTGTGTTTAGTCCCACATCGGTTATTCGCTGGGTAGATCTTGGGTACTTATACAGAATCAAGGAACCTAAATAATACCTTGTGGCTAGCCATTTTGGGTGAGGTCCTGGGTTGTTACATATGTATTGCTTTCTTAAGGACAAACTGGATTTCCATATGATTCTTCCTCCTTCACATGCCCCATTCTACTCTTTGTTGTACATCTGTCCCCTCTACCTCCTTTCATCTTTGTCCATTTATCCTTTTTTCTCCTGCCTCCTCTTTTGTCTTTTCATCCGCCTTGCCCTTTTCTCTAGATATGCTCTTCTTCCTTCACTCATCAACTCCTTTTATTCCCCAATCAACCACTTATTATCTACCTTTTCCATCTAGCCATGAGCCCCATCTCTTGGTAATAAATAACAAGCTTTACAATCAATATTTCTCAAATCCACTTTGTGAGCCAAACACAATTAAAAATGACACTTGTGTGCAGATTTTATTCAATGGGACTAGTGAAACGTTACAAGGAATTCTCAAGGCTATCATATTTATCATCATCTATGAGGTTTCTTTCATTTGTCATTAGTCTTTTGGATATACTCACAATTAGGTAATAAGAAATTGACTTGTATCAATACAAGACAACTAAGTCTTTTTCAAGTAATTTACTTCCTGTGGTTTGGACCGATTAGTATGTTACTAAATTTTAGTTGAATCAGCTTTAAATTATTGATGCTTTTTTAAATGGCCAATGAGAAAGACTTATATAGAATTGAAACTCCTATGGCTAAAGTTCGAATGTGGATTTTGGACTCTATGTGCCATTGTTTTAACTACTTTCTGGTAAAGTCTTAAATGGACTATATTCATTGTTTCAGATTTTAGGGCTCCACCTCTTATTTTCCGTTTGATTGTTGCGATTACAGCATTACCAATTAAGATAGATATTCATCCTTCTTTTGTTTTTTTAATCTTTGAGTATTTTTTGTTATGAACAATAACTGGTAGCTTGGTTGGAATCTATCCCCTATGAGCTTGTCCGTTGGAGGTGGCCTTGGGTTCAAATCCCAAGTGTTGCTCAAAAAATAATGCATCTAGTGTTAGTGGAAAGATATTTTGTAAGAGGAACTAAGTTGATCGAAGTTTTTTCTGCCATTGCACTTCTTTCAAAGCAAGAGAGATGAAACCATTAACCATATGTTTAGATCAACCCGTTATTTTTGTGTTTATGTAAATGAGCACTCCACCTCCGAAAAATCAAATCAACATTGTAACAGAAGTTCAGTTTCCTATCTCACTAATAAATGGGGCATGACTTTCCTTACCATGACAACTAACACATCTTTTCATTGCTTTCGAGATCTCACAGCATATTTGACCTTATGCCCAAAAAACAAGCAATTGGTAGTTGATTTCTCGTAAGATCATTTTCGAGGACTATGGATTTTCAAGGTCAGCAATTTTATGATTTTATTTATTCCACTTATATTGATAGAATGTGCTTGGAATTAGAGGGTTTCAATTATCTAGTATCTAATTTTTTGAATTTATCATCAATCAGCCCAAGAAATCATAAAAGTTGATCTATGGAGATAGTTTGTAGGCAGCCTTATTTGAGGTATTCAACTTCTATTGATAGAAGATGCTTTCGCTTAGAGGCTATCTATAATCTAAAATCTAATTTTTTGAACTCCTCATCAGTACTAGAAATCATAAAATTTGATATATGGAAATATTTTGTAGTATTTTCACTGAATATGCAGGGTTCAATATAGATATGTTCTAGCTTGAAAATTGCATGATCATATCAATTTATAAGTATTGAAATTGACTACTTCTGTATAGAAGTGATACGAACCTTGGTCTATTTTACATATTAGTTTCTTTCACCTAATTTGGTGGAGGAACCTATTCAAGGGTTTGATCCTTTTTTTACTTTACTATGTGATAATGAATGAAAAAATTTTTGCTCTAGGTACAAACTATTTTTATGGCTGCACTTATCTTATTTCAAACAACCTTTATTGTTGATGGATTAACTATTAGATCTTATGCTACAAGTAAAATGGGCTATGCTGAAATTTTTATATGCCGATGCTAGGTAGAAGCATCGGTAATTTTGGCTCCAGCACCGAAATGTACCGACTCTTTTAAATAACGTCGGTGGTCATGATATTATTACGACGCAAGATAGCGTCGTTGGAGGCCAAATGAAAAAGGGTGTGATTAGACGATGCCTAAAAGCGTCGTCGAAATCCAAATATCCCTAACGATGCTTTCTCTAAAACGTCGGAGTCCAAATGAACTCCCCCCTCCACGACGCTTTCTCTAAAGCGCCATCGGAGGCCCATTTTTTTCCACACCCACCCACATAAATCCCCCTTTCCAATCCCTAACCCCTTCCAATCCCTAGAGCGAAGAGAGATGGAGAACTTGTGGTGGCGACAAGCTTCTTCACGGCGAAGGGGCAAGAAGACCCACCTCGAGATGGACCTCGTGGTGACAAGCTTCTTCCGCTGCAGGAACCGAGGGCCATGGGTCCTAATGACGAAGCATGGAGAGCCGTCCATCTAGGTGGCAGCGCCGACGGGGCTAGGGCGAGTAGGGAGCCGAGAGGCCGGGGATCGGGATCTTGAGGACAGATCAGGGACATTGGGCGCTATTCTTGGAGTTCTGGTGCCAGAAGAGGGCTCTCGGCCTCAGGTACCGATGGAGCCGCTCCTTGATCTGGATGACGAGGCCTTGGCATTGGGGCCCTGAAGCCTTCGGTTCATCCCGCCCACCGCCCTCCGCAAGATCCCTCCCTACATCGCCCGGTTCGATGCTTTATCTCATTTCAATTCAAGATCTTTCTCCTCCCTTTCTCTTTTCTTTGTTAATTCAAATTTGTTTCTTTCCTTTGGATTTCACGTTTTGGTTTTTAGATTGCTGAGTGTGGATCTTGGACAAGAGCGGGAAGCCCCTAGTGTTCATTGATTTCCACCGGAAGGGTGCAAACCCTAGGCCTCTCCCACCATTTGTTGTTCAGGTGTGTAGTATCTTTTTATCTTATTATTAATTTGTTGTTTATTCTTATAATTTCTCCAATAGGTTGAAGGAAATGGAGAGCATGGATAGTGATTCGAAATAGAGGCCTCCTCCCCCACGTCTTCCTCTTCTTCTTCCTCACCTACGGACGATCAGAGACCACCCCAGGAAGCCGTCCTCAAGGCCTCTAGGGTTAGGGTTTTTAAATATATTTTTTTAAAAAAATAATAATTATGCCGACGCTCGGCCTATTTTCGGTTTTCGCCGATGCTAGTTAGCGTCGGCGGACTCCAAACTAGACCGACGCTTATAAGCATCAAAAGCGTCGACACAAAAACTTTCCACTCCCCTCTATCTGACGCTTTTGCGACGCTTTTCAAAGCATCGGTGCCAAAATTACCGATGTTTATAAGTATCATCACAGGCTCTAGAAAGCATCGGAAAAAGCTATTTCTTTTGTCGTGTTATGATGGTTGTCAACTGAATGGATCAGAAATTGTCAAACCTTGTCCTATTCTTCTTCAATGATTTTCATATTAAATCTTGGCCGAGGGATTTTCATGCTGAATGTTCTATTGATTGTTCTTCAATTATTGGATATATATTCGTGGGATTCCAATTCGGTGTGGGGTACAAAACAACCATCCTTATCATCATCAATAGCATTTCTTTTCTTTGAGGCATTGGAGCATCTATGCATGATCTACATTTATCACCATGTTGAAATGTTGTCATGTCATTGGAGCTTCTATCCATGATTTGCATTTATCACCATAATGTTGAATAGCTAACTCAGACGTTGCTTGTTACAACATTAATGAGGATTGCTGTTAAGGTTCCACTTTTAGATAATCCTATTTTAAATTACATTGTTGAATGACTTAGAAGATTGGAAATTGATCATGTTTGGGACCAATAAGTCATACTCTCTAATTTAGTAGTATCTTATGATTCTTGGGTTCATGAGCTTAAATTCTGACATATAAGATAAATCTCTTGCTAGCTATCTTATAGGTTTGATTAAGGTTTGGAAAACCAATCCCATACCAAGCCTTGTACCATATCTCGTGTTGTACCGCACTTTGTACCAGCGAGCAATGAGTTGATATGAGGTGTAGTAGGGGTAACATACCAATACATAATGTGCATGCCCTCATATTGGTTGACGTCAAATTATCAATCAATCATAAAATTTACACTATTTTCACAGAGCCTTTTCAACTGGGACAATATTGATGATCATGACACAGAATGCAGCAAAATGAAAGGAAATATAAAACTCTTAGAATTCATTCATAATTATTGAATCTAAGACAAATTACAATATTCAAGCCATTCTCTAGAGCCTTATAGGAAATCATTTTGTTCTTGTCCATTTGTCTATGGAATAAAACTCTTAAAATAGTTTTTTTAAATGGTTTTTTTATTACAATATGAAACATAACATCATTGCCTTTAATCGAAGAACATTAACAGAAAAATGAGAAATATATAACCATTGAGCACGTGCTCGCTTAATCATCCTAAAAGAAAAAGAAAAATCTGCTTGCTTTTCAGTGTATCATTTAATTGGTGAAATGATTTTTGTGGTGCAAAGCAAGGATTGCGAAACCATTACCGAGTACCGTACCAGTCGGTGCGCAGTCCAGTTCGGTACCAGTTCGAACTAGACGGAACCATTTGGTTTCGTTCAGTTATGTCTAGTATCGGCCGGTTCCGGCTAGTGTTACTATGATTTCGGCCCTGTAGGAGCCGAAACCATTTTTCATAAACAAACTAACCCGGTCAAAGACTCGGTCGGCTCGGCTTGGCCTCAACTTTATCTCCCTCATCTTTATCGATCCGCCACTCCCCTCCCTCTGACCCTTCCCATTACCCCCTACTGGTGGTAATCGGATCATATATGAGTTAGGTCAAAAAATCCCAAACCTAAATCTAAGTTGTTTATTAAATAAATCAGGATTTGATACCTGAACATGCCATATTTAATAAACAGGTAACCAAAAAGGAAACCTGCTTAACCTATTGACCTAATAACCTGTTTAATAAATAGGTAACCTGCTTAACCCGATTTGACCTGATTATTAAATAGGTTAAATGGGTCATGGGGATGGAAACTAAACCCAATCTGATTATTGAATAGTTTAAACGAGTCGACCTATTTATGACCCAAACCTATTTAGCCTAAACCCAAAACTACTTATAACAAGTCAAACATCGGTTAGGTTGATGAGTCAGATCACATTTTGCTACCTTTACCCCCGGCCTCTCCTATACTTGCAGGATACTCCTTCAAAGCCTTTCCTATAGGAATGTCGAACTAAGCCCTTGCCCTATGTGGATCAATCCCACATGTAGGGATGGAACTAAGTCAAGTTTTAATAGAGCGCAAGCCTGGCTTAGATGAATATTCTAGGCTTCGAGCTTGGTGCAATTCTAATTTTTTTTTGCGGAATTAGATTCGAGCCTGAACGTGACTTCTATCAGTAGCCCAAACAGGCTCGACCTAAATAAAACCTAAGTGAGCTTGACTTGACCCTAGTACATTGAGAATTAGGGATGGCAATACATTAGGATAGGGAATCGGGAGGTGGACGGTTGGAACTAGGAGTTGGGAGAGAGGGGGAATTGCGGGCACTTAGGGATGAGCACAAGGAGGGACATAATGAAGGGGGAGAGAGACAGGGGAAGAGCAAAGCAACTGTGGGCAAAGGGGGGTGGGTAGAGAAGGAACGTAGGGAGCGTAGGGTTGGGGCAATAGGGTGGGAAACTAGAGAGAGAGAGAGAGGCAGAAAGGAGTATTAAAACATGCATGGAGAGAAATTAAGATAGATGGAGGACTAAAAGGAGTGTGGGATAGGGAGGAACGTTAGTCCTGAGTTATAAGTCTCAGGTTGAGCTCCGAGTTAGTTATTGTAGCGAGCTCATGCAGGGCTAGAGTTACTTAAGGCTCTCCAACCTAAGCCTGAGCATGAGCACAGTTTCTCTCAATCCAAGCCCAAAACATGACCTTTGGACTAGTTCGGACTAGAGGGCCTCGAGCTGGCCTAAAAAAGAAGATGACTTGGAAGCAATGAAGTAGGAGAGAGAAAGAGATGATGCTAGGGTCACAAGGACTGATCTCCACGGGAAGAAAAATATTCACTAGAGATATTTTTTTCTTCCAACAAGGATGGGGACCTCCAACTTTCCTGCACTCATCCACCCTTCTCACACTCTCTCCCTTTCTTCTCCCTCTCTAGCTATCCAACCAAACATTTGTCTGATCCGACAAGATTCTTCCAAATAGTTACCAAGTGGTATTTTAATCCTAGACTTAAACGTAGTGGAGATTTATGATGTTAAGGCCAAGCTGGAAGGGTTCGATTAGGGTTTCACATACCCAAGATTCTGCCCGACTTGAATAAGGTCTAAAATTTCAATCCAAGTATTGTCCATTTCCATTTGGGTCAAAGTGTATTGTTTTTAAGGTTACCAAGATCCTGCTGACTTGAATAAGATCTAAAATTTCAATCCAAGTATTCTCCATTTCCATTTGGGTCAAAGTGGATTGTTTTTAAGGTTATTTTTCCATTGGATATTTTAGATCAAATTGGACCTTGAATGATCAAAATACAAGTAATAAGAAATATTCTAATTCGATATACAAACAGAAACGAAAGTTCAAATTTATCTGCATAAAAGTTTGAAGCTGATTTCTCAAATTCAAATAGGATTGTGAAAAAATACAGTTCAATACTTTTGTGTTGATTCATGTATCAGTTGCGATATTTGGTATTCTGTTTCATCAGTTGTGACATTTGGTAGTCTGTATCCAATCATATTCGAAATGAATCATAGTTTTCAACCCAAGTTATTGGGTTCAGATCTGAATGGGTTATGTTTGGGTCAATCTGGAACCGAAAGTGGATGAATTCAATCAATTTGCAGCCCTAGTTGCCATGGACAAAACCATTTAGACACATTCGTATACTTGTATGTGAAAATGTGTGCTTGTGTACGTGTTCGTATATTGTGCATAGTAACACGGTCTGAAGTGTCAGCCCTTGATGGTTCATGCCTGGTCAGTTGATATCCAAAATTGGGTGGCAGAATTCCTATGAGCCTTTTTTTATTTTTTTCAATAAATAAGTTTGTTTAGTTTTTTATTGTTGTTTCTGGACAACATCGAATGTGTTGGCGTAGGATGACAAATATCCAAGGCCATCGAATGTGTCAGCAAACTCATCTTTGGTTTTATTTTCATCCAAGGCAATCTAGTTTTGGTTTTGGTAATTTTGGTTTGAATTTGGAAGATTCTGTCAGGAAAAAAAAAAAGAAAAGTTATGAAATGTTTGGCACTGTTGGACATATGGTTCAATGGCTTTTTGGCTTGAAAGCCTGAAATTTAAAATATTAACGTTGTGTAGAAAAGCCATGGACATGCTAAATAATTATATAATGCATCATCTTAAACCATGGTATAAGGTGTGATAGCAATGTAATTATCTGTCACAAAATATATGAATATCAGCAAGCAAAATATGGATGCACAGAATTGCACAAGACTGTGAAGTTGTTATGACAATTATCATCTTATCTAGTATCCACTACCAATGAATGAATTGTATATATACACAAATAGACACTTCTTTCTACTTTTCGTATAATTTCTTAAGTTTTATTCCCAAGTGCTTTCAATGTTCTTAATAATTGCAAAATCTTAAAAAAGTACTTATGTGATAAATCTGTGTTTAGTGATAGGTGTGGTATCTGTCACGCCCCCGCCTGCGCGGAGCACGTGAGGCACCCAGTGCCCACGTGGGGGCCGCATGAGGAGGGACCGCAGGGCTCCCCTGCCAGATATTGTCCAGTTTCGGGGCTTCACGTAAGCATCCTTCATCCCTCCCCAATTTTGTTTTTCTTCCAAAACGCGTCTGTAGGATTAGGAGACACCCGCCTCATATGTCTATGCTCTAGAACGAGTCTTTCCGATGTGGGACTATTAGGCCTCACACCCTTTCCACCATCGGACAAAAGCCGTCCTCAGCTCTGATACAAAATGTCATGCCCCGCCGACACGGGGCACGTGAGGCACCCAGTGCCCACATGGGGGCCACATGAGGGGGGAACACGGGGCTTCCCTGCCAGATATTGTCCGGTTTCGAGGCTTCACGCAAGCGTCCTTTACCCTTTTCTAGTTTTGTTTTCCACCCAAAACGCGTCTGCAGGATTAGGAGACACCCATCTCAAATGCCCAAGCTCTGAAACGAGTCTTTCCGATGTGAGACTATTGGGCCTCACAGTATCACTCTTTGATGATTAGTTGTTTGAGGATTGATTAAATATTCTGTTTCTTGCCCATATATGATACTTTGAATAATATTTTAGATATGCAGAAATCACAGTTTTGACATCTTTTCTCCGATTCTGTATTAGTACTAATAATTACCATAACTATAACCATTCAGCGTTATACCCACCATCTGTGGGACAACTTTTCAGATTTCTTTTGATATTATCAGTTTCTTGCAGCTTCTAAAGTATTATGTTTGTCTTACTCTGTCAACTTATGAAATTTTATGAGGATATTTGAGTGCTTGTTTGCTTATACAAGCAATGCTTGTTGAATACTTTATAGGACCTCAGAGTTGTGAAAAATTACTACGATGACCAATTTATTACTCGACAAATTGCCTGAACTCACTACTGATTACCCAAGTATGCTTCTAGATCAAAGAACCTTGATAACATTGGATACTAATAGTATGTTTTATCTGGAACTAGCTGAAACTAGCCAAAAACTGTCACTAAGGTTCATTATGACTGAACTTGGCCAAAAAGTCCAATTTATTTCTAGTGAAACAGATTAGCTTTGGCATCCTAGACTCTAATTAGATGTGTTCAGTTGTTTCCATTCTCCGTGTCTGTCTTAAGGTATTCCAACATATATACTTGCCACAATAGTATGGATATCTGTTGATAATGTTGAAATAATTAAAATGAAAAATGATTTTATGGCAATCACATGGCTTCCTAGAGGACTTCCTCGGCTAAAGGCCGTGTTCTTCACGTCACCAAGCCTATTCAACAACTCTGGAGCAGAGTTTGAGAAGGCCGGACGCAAAAAATGTTCATCTATGGCGAGCTATTGTAAGGAGAGGATTGAGTTAACCCCAATTTTTCTCTTCTTTTGGCCATGGGTATCGCATATTCTTGCCTTATATTCTTCTTTATTTTGAAGAAAACAAGTGCATAGTTTTGGGTGGTTATCTTATCTTAAGAAAGAGTAAAGGTAAAATTATGCTGTATCAAAGAATTCTTGTGGATGTAGTTGAGTTTTCCAACATTACAAAGATCAATTCAGACTTTTCATCTTCTTTATTTTCCATTTCTTATATGTTTTTGCTCTTTTCCCTTTGCAGAAATAAATTTTAGACCCTTCCTCAATTTGTTTAGTTTCTTTTGTTTTTTGCATCAATTTGTGAATATTTCTTTCTCATGGATTCAGCCGTGCCTGTTGATTTTTAGAGGAAATCAAAAAAATTCTGTTTCTGGTTTATTTTTGAAAATTTGAAATAAAATCATATGCAACACTTGTAGATTTGATGTTCTGAAGTATGTGGAACTGCTGGTAGTCTAAAATTATGTTGGAGCACTTAGAGATTGCAACTTTTAGAACTATCACGTTGATGTTGTTATGATTTGCTTATTAGATATTTTCAGTGAAGGCTTTTTCTTTTCTTTCTTTGATTTTTCAAAGTATTCAGATACGTTTAAGATTTCTTTAGTTATTTTATATGCCTTTAATGTATATCATGGAACCTACTTTGGATCTTGACTGATAGTAAAACTTTCCTTAGGAGAAATTCTCTGGTCTAGTATTGCTTCAGACCCAAGCCATATATCAGTTCAGCATTACTGTGCACATATATTTTAGAACAACTAGTTCAGTATTTTAATGAGCTCTTGGCACTATCAAAAAAAAAAAAAAAAAAAACTGAAATATAGTACCCATTGAATATAGGTATTAATGTTGATCCAACACAGGTAATTTTTGTTCCTGCAACTTCTCTTTTTCAAGGTATTTGTTACACGTGGTTAGTGTCATTCTATTGAGTAACAAGAAAGGTTATGCTAATTTTGAAATACAACATGTAGGTTATGCTTATCTGAACTTGGAGTGGTCATGCCTGCTGATCTTCACAAATACTTCGTAAAAATCTGACTTTGTGAAGCCGCTTTCAAGCAAGACATTTAATTGAACAACCTGCAGTTTGCAGAAGACACACAAACCCGGAGTGCAACTATTCATATGTTTTGTAACAGTAAAGGTAAATACGTGATATCAAAATAAAGATTAAATAGAAAATATTGTAGGATGCAGACTTTTATTTTCAGATTTACAAGAAATAATGAATTGACAGAAAAGGAAAAGAAATGAACCTCTTCTAGGTTCCTAAATGCCAAGTTTTGACTTTGGAATCTAAGATTCAGGAAGAAATGGGAAGCGACGGTATTTCTAGATCACTAAGCAATGCAGGAGGGAGAAGTAAACAGAATGGGAGAAGGAAAACAAACTGCCTTCTTCTTTTGAAGAAAAAAGGGGAAAAAATAAATGCTTTTCTCCGAAACTAAGTGGGTAACTCATCCTTCCAATGTTTCAAAATGCAAGGCCTCAACCTATTCATGCAGCCAGCAGGCCATCTTCAGAAAGAAATTTCAAAAATTAAATAGATTCATAATAACAGTTAGAAGGTTGGAAACTAAAAGTAATATTGGAATAATTCAGTAAAAATAATGAAAAATAATGGAAGGGGAGGTGAGGGGGTGGAGGGCTACATAACCATGGCATGGTATTTTGCTTGCCACTTGGGAACCTTCCTATACAGTTACAAGGCCAAAGCCTAATCTGTCTGCAAGCAGGCTATGGGCATATCGAGCCACTAATGTGGCCATCTCTGAAGCATGGATATTTAATAATACATTTGATATCTGTATCTAATTCATATTGGATACCGATACTTGTTGGATCTTTGATGTATGTCTGATACTTCTGGATACAATCAATTTGAGTTTGTAATGTTGATGGTATAGTATGGATAAGGGTCTGTGGATTTCCATGATGATTAAGTGATGAGTTTGTAGAAGTGATGCTATCATATTAAGCATTGTCTATGTTATTTTGATAGCAGTATGCATTATGGATGTCCTTTCAGACATAGATATACATATGCACACACACACATGAACGTAGATTTAAAATTCTTCTATATTAATTGTCCTATCCTAACTATATCCTATCCTACACTTTCAAGATTTGCTTTCTTGATGTATCTATATAGTGTCGTATCCATTTCTTCTATCTGTGTCTATATTTAATGGGTGGCCATGTAGACCACCATTCTAAAGTAGCACATCCGTCAACATGAGTATTGCAAGAATATGGTTTGTTTGTATGAATTTTACTTGCTTTATTGAATATTGAGAGGCCTTTACTTGTAGAGACCTGGAAGCTATATATGCGTTGCCTGTGTGAAATTTACTTGATTTATTGAATGCTGAGAGGCCTTTGCTTGTACGGACATGGAAGCCATATATGCATTGTTTTTGCAGTGTGACATTGAACTTGTTGAATCTGCCCATAAATATTGAATATGTACATTATTTAATATTTCACCTTGGCTTATTGTAATGGAGTTGTAATTGATATTCAAAGTAAAAATAAACAAAGAAATTTCACATAAGTATTAAAAGTACACAGACAGACATATACTTTGATATTGAATTGAGAAATGCATTATAATGTCACGGAGTTAATGCATTATAATGTATTATTTTCAAATGGTTAAGACAATTATTTTCAATAAAATCTATTCGTTTATGGTTTCTCACATCCCTGTGCCTATACTCATTTATAGATATAGTTGCGCAAGCCAAAATATTACTGCAGAAGTGCACACAAAAATCATTATATTTGGTTTTTGTGGGTTGCACAAGTTGAGAAAATTTGTTATATTTCAATATATTGTATTTTGTTAAGGTTAGTAGGATAACATACATCTTGATGGAGCTGGCTTCAGTATCACGGCAGAAGGATGATGAGGGCAGTATTTAAAAAAGCTTCTTGTTGAGGTTTGGTGATGACATGGTAGCATGTACTGCTGTTTGTTTAATGCAGAAGTTGTCCAGGATCTGTATAAAAGTCCATATATTGTTGTCACCTAGCTTGACGACTTCTTGGTAGAATATCATTGCTGAAAATTTGAAGGTTTTTTCAATGAATATCAAAAGTCAATCTTTAGGTTACTTGGAAATATCAAAGAAAGCAGGATATCTTGGGCTTTTTTGTCCCCAATGCTTGTGTTTCCAAACTGTCGCTAAATCTAAAGCAAGAGCAGAATTTAGAAGAATATTGGTCGGCTAGGTCATTTGTTGTACCAATCCATGTGGTTTATTTTTCAAATCTAAATGACATGCTCAGAATTGTTAATGATGAAATCTTGTTTGACTTTCATTTTGCAAAACGTGATTTACTATTCATTTTGAGGTGGAGATATAAGCATACTTCGATCACAATTATAACTTAGTTTATTAGTTTATTTAGATTTAAATTATTTATTTTCTTTTGTATCATTGTTGTTTTGATATAGCATGCTTTTATTACCTTACAAACCAAAAGCAAAACTACACACAAGTCCATCGATCATGTAGAACATTTTGTAGCTAGTTTTATTAATATTGTTGCTCTGATCCAGTCAGTGCTTCCATTCCTACCCTTTCGGGTACTGGGAAACCGAAATGAAATACAAGATCTCCTAGCATAATGACATTGAATGAGCATGATACTTTTCAGTCACAATGCTGAAAGTGGTAGAAAACTTATTAAATCATATAAAGTGGTAGAAAACTTATTAAATCATATAAAGTGGCTGTGACCTAACAGCTAGATTAATTTTCAGAAAGATGGCCACTTCTACATGCTGAGACCCTGATTCTACCCAAAGATCTAAAGATCTGCATTTGTGGGCTTCTTCAGTACTATATAGCTTCATCTTCATATGCTTGAAATTGTCAGCAATGCAATGAGTGCCTGTTGCTGAACAAATTCTGAATGTCTTCAATCTTATCAAGGCCTTTTATGAATAAAATGTGGCTCCATGAGAAATCCAAAACCCTTAGACATTTGGCAACCTTTCCATTTTCTTCAACATTGAAACCTTCAAATTAATTTTGCTTCTGTGGCAAAATATCCATTGTATTATGAGAGCACCAACTAACTAGGATAATTGTTATGGTGAGTGGCTGCTATGATGCTTGTATGCTCACACGCAACAATTTCCATACTGCATTGATGTTCCTCTAGATATCTTATATGCATTCATCAAAATGGTAGTATTTGTATTCAGTCACATGACAAGCTGTATTGGACTATTATAACTCATTTTATTTTATGATAACTCACGCAAGACTAATGAGCATATTTGTAAATAAAATTCAAGAAAACGTTATTCAATGTCATACTTGTCCATGCAAGTAGATGATAAGCTCCTGCATGGCTGCATCACAATATCAGCATGCAAGTATCAAACGTTACGTTTTTGCACACTGTATCATGTGATACTAACTTTCATGTGGTATGTAAAAAAAAAAAGTGCTTTTCTACTTCTTGTCTGGAAACCAAGGTTCTTCCTGCATCTATTCTATTTGTATTAAATCTGGAGCAAATAGGTTCTATAAAATCATGTGAACAACTTTCCATCTATTCTATTGGTTATGGTTTGTGTAGAACCTATTGTTGGGATCCCTTCTGACTATTCCATTGTGGTTCTCTCAATATTTGTCCTGGAAGGATGAGCCTGCTTCATCAACATTCAATGGAACTAGCATATTCACTTAACTTAGGGACTAAACTTGTCTTCTCATTTATTATTTATAAGTAAATATTAGATGTTCTCTAAATGTTACATACATGTCTGTGTTTTTCTTGCAGTAAGTACTGGTAACCAGATGGAAATGGTGGGAAAACATTGTCCGTTCGAATTGAAGTATTCTTGGACCTAATTTTGTTATGGCAAAGTCAGTTGGGTTGATTTACATTAATCTGTTGGAATTTTGAAATCAAGCAATAACTTTAAGAAAATAAAGACTAACATGACTTCCTTCTGAATGTTTTTTTTAAAAAAAAACATATGTAACTAGATATCACAGTTGCTACAGTCGTATATCTCCATGTTTACCCAACAATCCGATGTTTTGAAAAACGAAAAAATTACACTATGACAAAACTTTGAAACATGCAAAAGTAGACATCGCAATTGCAATAATTGTATTTTTCAATTTGCTTCCTTTTAGCCATATATGTAGAAAGGAAATTACATCATCCAGAAAATTAGTTTACAGTTCACTTTTCATTTATAACTAATCAACTTTAGGAAAATTAAGCACCCGACATAAGGGAGTTAAATGCTTGCAACAATGAAAATTTTTTTCCTGGGCTTTGATCGAAATTCATAATGCTGAGTTTTTAAACTAAGTTCAGGGTAGCAATCTGGGTAATGCCCTAGTGTTGTTGAAAAGAGCTTCTAGAAAATATAGACACAAAGAAAAGAAGAGGAAACATGGAAGGAAAGAGGTACAGTCCCTAAACATGGGATGCTTGCTTAAGCCAATGAACTCTGGGCATTTATCCATTAAACCTTTGGGAAGTAAAAGTTGGAAGGCATGTAAATTGCGCAACTGTGAAGTTTTATTTTTGAAGTTACTTTTAATATTTAATTACTGCTGCGTAATCTGAAAAATCTTTTTTTTTTTTTTTGAACGGTCCAAAATTACATTGTTAAAGGTATCTTCGGTTATAAGAAAGTTATCTCCCCCCAAATGTGGCTCCCTGGCGGGTAACTGCATTTGTATGGCAGAGTAAAGCGGAGTTGCTCCTACATCAAGTTTAATGATAATTGTCTCGAATTTCTATATAAATTTGTATGACTTTATTGAAGTTATCAAATTATTTTCTTGAAAAACCAGTTTAATGTCATATCTTTTTCTCATGAAGGAAACATGAGAACATTAATATGGTTTCAAGTTTATAGCATACTAAATTTGGTTTCAAGTTTCATAAAAAATTATTGACCCCCGACCAGCATTTGCTTTGCTTTTCTGCACTTTAGTACTAAAGTGCATCTTTTTCCTGTAGGTTCCAATTTCATCACACTGGTATCGGCTTCAAATCAAACAAAGAAATTTGTAGCGGACCAAAAATATATGTTAAATGCCTATTGCTGCAGTCCACTGTGTATGATTCTATTGACTGCTTCTGCTAACATTGTTTATCCTTGATGAAAAGGAGAGGGGAACATCCAATTCATCGAGGACATGAGGTTTTGAAAAAGCACAGCCAGAACAGGAATAGAGGCTAGGAGATACCTTCCCCTGGATCAAAATAAAATAGATTACAGCAGTTAGATTTTTATCAGACACCATTGCAAATTCCCTCCGGTTGTCCTGATCCACAAAAACTTTCCAAGCCAGGTGGTTGATAGCTATTTCTGTTACTTCTGAATTGTGGATTAACACTTTGTAAAAGTTTGTTTCTAATATTTTGTAAAAGTTCATGGTTCTCTAGCATCAAGGTGGTCGACCAATCTGGAGCCTTTGTAATTCTAGTAATTTTTAGATATAAGAAGTCATGAATTACTTGATTCTCTCAAGCTATAAATTTGTGCTACACATTTCTAATTTCCAGCTGCTATAAAATTATTGAAATCAATACCTACAGATGGAAGAGACAACCATCATCTACAACAGCCATAATATAAAGGAAAATTTAACGCCTTAGCTTCCCCCTGATTGCATCAACAAATTGTCTGAAGCAGAAGGGGCTGAGTTTTAATCTCCTAAACAAGTCACTATCAGAGCAAGGAAAACGTACCATTCATGGCCTTGCTAAAGAAGAAGAGTTGACATCTTCGAGCTTGCATGTATTGGACCCAATCTGCCGTCTCCTTCATCCACAGAACTAAAATCTCTGAATGTGGCATTCAAATTAAGCGTCACTTCACCTGAAAACTAGGCTGTAAAACCAATTTAAGGAGACATGCATACTGTTCTACAGGGGAAGAATTCCTGCCTGTTCCGAGTTTGGAGCTCTCTGAGGAGAGAAGAAAGCTTTCGTAGTTCACAGGTACCCTGAGTGACGTTTGACGAGGCCTCAAACTCGCGTTGCCCATCGAAGAAGCGTACAAATGTTGGAAGTAGTTTTATTGATGTGAGGCGGGAAGAAGGACAAGGAAAGCTGATGGACGGAATGGACCTCCTGGGTCTTCGTCCTCTCCATACGTTGCTCGACCCTGTCACGGTCTTGTGGTGATACCTCAGTTTGGCGTTTTCTGACACCACCTTTTACCAGGGTTCAAAATTCAAATGGTTGGGCTGGACTGGGCTCGGCTCTAGGTACTCCAACTTCGGCCCAGCCCATATTGTCATGGAGGGAGGTTAATAGTTTAGGAACTAGGAGGCTGGTTAAAAGACTCATAGCAGTCCAAGAGCAAGCTGAGACGACTTTAGGTCACCTTATCTCTTGATTATTTTGCTTCTCAATAGGGTTGTGCTCGTGTCCAGAGAGACAAATGAAGCCTCGGATTGGATGGCCTATATGTGGTTAGTCACTATAAAGGTGCCCTATGAGAAAAAGAGAGGGATTTCTTTTGGGTCGAAAAAAAAGAGTTGCCTTATTTTCTATCTTTATTGTTGTAAAAGATGTTGCTACCATGTTTTTTCTATTTTATTTTTTAAAAAAAATTGATTTATCTTAGCCATTCCTTGTCGATGGTTATATTTGTAAAATTACACTTTCATAGGTTTCCACCTGTTACCCTCTCCTCTTCCCACCCTTCACGTCTCCGCCGTGTAAGGCATGCTGTTTTGCCTCCTGCCAGGGCCGCCTCCGGTGGCAACGGCGGCGTGAAGGCGACGTCGTAGAGGTGAGAGTCCTTGAGATCGCAGCGGAGACAACACAGACAGCGGTGCAGAGGAGGAGGAGTAAGACGACGGCGAGGACGAGAAGAGATGGAAGAGCGGTCGTCGGTGAGCGGAGGCTGTGGCGAGTGGGAGGGCGGCAAGGAGGAGGAGGAGGGAAGCGAGATGGTGGATGGGGAAGAGGTCATTGGTGGGCGGAGGAGGTGGAGAGGAGGGCGGATTTGAGAGAGGCGAGGAGGAAATGAGGATTAGGGAGAAGGGTGGGTAGCAATAATAACCACTAAATGTTGCCAAAGAACATGGTACAAGTACCAACCTTACTTTTTGCCCCTACAAATAGTTTTTTTTTTTAAAGAGGGTATTTCATACAATACGAGTATGGATACACCCAATTAAATCAACAAATAAGTAGCCACGAAATACTTAAGGCAGCTGCGCCTCTCCTACCCTCAGGATGCATGTATGCTGCCACCCAATCCACCGTCTTGTTGGACTCTCGGTACACATGTCTAGCCTGAAAGGTCACTCTATTTCTCACTATTGTCCAAATGTCTCGAAGCAAGAAGTATACCGCTCTACTACCGCACGGGCCCTCTTGAACCTAGCTAATCACAGTGGCCGAGTCACCCTCTAGTATGTTCGAGCCAGCTTGAAGTACTTGTCGCGCATAATACAAGCCGGTTCAGGCCGCCCGCAACTCAGCTTCAAAAACTAAAGTATCAAACTTAAGCTTTTCACCGTCAATCCTGATTATGATGAAAGAAATCAGATCCGTTCTTTTTACAATAAAACGATAATTACAAAAC
>JAOXJJ010000001.1:17885735-17898500 GCA_025769935.1 Phoenix roebelenii | reverse complement strand
ATATATTATAAAGATTTTAAGAAGCACAGTAGCGAATCCCTTCTTAATATTATTTTGGAGAATTGGATGAGTAATCAAGTACCGTTCAGTTTATACGATTTGATTTATGCTTGAATTTAACATGTAGCAGTACAAAGTTTTATGTTTATTATGTTCGCAGAATGATATTAATACAAACGAGTTTGCAAACTGCCTCATCTTTCAGGCACAAAACTTCTTAAACAATACTCTTTTCAGCTTTTTTTTCAGTCTTTTGGATCGTCCTTAGGGAATTAGCTATGTACAATGAGCGAGTGGTCATTCCCCAAATTACCCTAACCTTCAAACCTTGATGAAGATGGGATTCAATCCCATGGTATGGCTCAGTAAGTATATAGATTGGATTCACAATAGAGGCCAATCCTGCTCATGTACCTTCCAGGGCAATGTCAGATGTTCCACTATATTATATTAAGAGAATAAACGGAGGAGGTATTAAGGTTTAAACAAATTATGAGCTATTAGAGGGTTAACAATGATTGACATGAAATTGTGGATGACAAGAAACAATACTCATCATATCATAGTTTATTTGGATTAATTATCTTGTCTTCTATTTTTCAGTTGAACTCATGGCATGGACAATCAATCTTATTTTTAAGAAGCACGATCCTCTTTGATTCAACCCTCTCTCTCCCTACATTAAGCGTAAGAGAACTCATCAAGAATGATCATGTTCATTAACAAGAATGATAGATAAAAACTTTATTCATATGCATGTTGCAACCATCTATGGCTCCTAATGTAAGCTGAATATTAGTATTTTTATCAAAAATATAAATTCACTTGGCAAACAAAGGTTCTAGGATCTAGTCTTGTATGGTGCATCATCAAATATCTTGGACTCAGATAATTATAGTGCATGTGGATCTTCCTCCCCCCCCCCCAAAAAAAAAGGGTTTTTACTTCATAGACTTCATTCTACTCTTATTGATGATCACCAGGGAACATTGTAATGCTTCTGATGCTTGAAAAATAGATGCTTACAATGAATCTATTAGGCCACAGATAAAGAGCTATAATTACAGTTAATGAGGCTTATTCAAAATATAATATGATATTTTTCTCTCTTTCTTTTTGTTTCCTTTTTCTCTTAATAGTTATAAGTGTCCCCCATAGTTGAAGTTAAAAACATAGGTAACAAGTGCATGAAAATAACTAGGAAGTGAATTAGAACGACGGCATGTATGGTCTATCCTATGTAATCTTATGCATTTTGCATTTTGCTCCTACAATGTAAATGCCTTTGAAATCCTCACATAGCAAACAGAAAATAAACATCAAGTGTTGGATCTTTAATAATACGATTAGACTGATATGCAAAAATCGGTGAAGTCAAAAAATGCAGGATGACCAAAAACGAACTCGCGAAAGTTCGATCATATATAAATAAAAATAGACTTCTGACCAACTATGGCAAATATAATACCAAACTCTATATTTAGTTGTTAGCCTTCAGACTAGCATCATTCCTTGCTTCTTTCCTTATAAGCAAAGCTAAAGTCAAGCATAAATGATTGCAGAAAACAAAGGAGTACACCTTTAAGTAATGTCAACCATATACCTACCATAGCTTGACTCTTTGTAAGATATGTCAACTTATATAATGAGAAAGCGAAGTCGTTCAAGTCCGTCCAACAACCTTAGTCATTTAGTCATTTGAGAGTTAAAATCCCTTGTTCTAGAATGCGGGCATTTGCTTTCCTTGCCCTCGCTGGCGAAATAAAATTCCCTTTTTCTTCATTACATGTATCAATCATACATGTCAAAATGTGGTAGGTAACAATTTCAGGATCTATATTGTCAGGACTATCATGAGAGAGGAACCGAGAGTTCCTTGTGGCCATGAACAAATTTGTTGAGATTTTTTTTCTTCGAACAAAATTTATCAAGTAATTTCTTTTATTTAAATGGTGTCTAATTGGTTTGTCTTAGGCTTATTGACTCCCAGAAATCATTCGGCTTTTATTTGTGAAACTTTGTCCCTTGAAAGAAATGGAAAATTTATAGAAGTACAAACTTCGTTTGGTGGCTGAGTCTTTATCTAAGAAACAAGGTCGATGAAAAAAAAGTACCACAATTTAACAAAACTCAGTTACGATGTGACAGTTGAAGCATAGTATTCCTCAAAAATAAATGTCTAGAGATTGTAAGGCCTTGCTTCCAAGGCACACTAGATTGTATTAATATCAAACATTATTTCCAAGGTCCAAACCCTAGTGGTGGCCTCAGAAAAATAAAGAAGAATACTTATGGGCCAAAAGTAATTTGTAGATACTTTTCTTGTTTAGAGAAAAGTTGTCAAGTAATTGTTTAGTTTAATTAGATTGTGTCAAAATTGTCTGATATGAAATCTATTGCTTGTCACGAATTATTCCACGAACATTTGGTCATTCTAGTTGTGAAACCTTATATTCTGAAGGGAAGGGAAAATTTTTGTAAAAAACAAATTTCATTTGGTGGTTGGAGAGTGTCAATCACTTGGCAAGTGTCAAGTCCTTATCTAAGGAGTAAGTCAGATTTGAATAAAAAAACAAAATTCAATGACCATATTATCATTAAAGCCTACATATATGGTAGTATTGCTTAAAACTAACTATGGAGAAATTCTAAGCATCAAAGGTTCAAGTCATGGTGGTGGAATATACCACTGTATTGCTCATTAAAAGAAAGAAAATGGGGATTTATTTATTGAGATTTTTCTTTTGAAAGAAGAATTGTCAAGTAGTTGTTTTTACTTTAGTCGTGGTAAACTTGTGTGGCTAAACTTGTTGATTCTCACAAGTTATTATGGGAACTCCTCATGAATAATTCCTAATCTTTCTTATCGATTATGGGAACATGTGGCTAAACCAGTGAATTTCAAAGTCTCACGATTAAGCCAAGGGGAAAGAAAAAGGAATGAAACACATAAAAGAAAAACAAAGTTTACCTAATCCTAGTTACATGCCATGGACTGGTTCAAGTCCTACATAGCATTTGTTGAGATACACCAATAAGATGCCTTCTTTCTTATCGATCACTAATAAGAAGATGAATGGTTGCACATTACTTCGATAACTTGAAAGTTTTTTTATTTATTTGTCTGTTTGTTTGTTTATTTTGCATGCACGTTACCAAGCATCACCAAATTGCAAAGATGTTCATTAATGAATGGATGATGTAGCAAACTAATTTTATGTTGTAGCATAAACAATCCGATTGATGGGACCTTAAATCCCCCATGAGTGATGAATTTTTTGATTGCTTGCACGATCAAGGTAGTCTTTCTTAATCAACTTTGATTAGGATTCGTATATATTATATGATCAGTACGCGTGATTGCATATATTGATTATTATATATATGTGTTGTGAGGGGGTTTCCGAATTTAGTTCCACAACGACCGTTCAGCGGAAAGGTCTGTGCCTTAAATGGGGGGCTCAATAACCCTTTCCTCAGGAGGCGCCTTTTGTGGGGCAAAACCGTGAGGAGGACTCCGGGTACGCTCGACCCCCAAAGCGGACAATACCTTCTGGGGGACACTTTCTCTTTCGATGCGCGGTTCGGTGGGCGGCTATGCCGGTGACGAGGTGCGAACCCTGCGCCGGATCGTAGCGCCATGGAGAAGGAGCCTCTAACCCGGCACAACACCTTCCCGCTGGAGGGGCTGTGTTGTGGGGAATCCTGAATTTAGTCCCACATCGACTGTTCAGCGGAAAGGTGTGTGCCTTAAATGGGGGGCTCAATAACCATTTCCTCAGGAGGCGCCTTTTGTGGGGCAAAACCGTGAGGAGGGCTCCGGGTACGCTCGACCCCCAAAGCGGACAATACCTTCTGGGGGACACTTTCTCTTTCGCTACGCGGTTCGGTGGGGGGCTATGCCGGTGATGGGGTGCGAACCCTGCGCCGAAGTCTTGCCCAATGATGAGCTGGAGTCTTGCCAAATCAGTCGCCTCGCCTCCCGATACGTGTTGTACGAGGGCAAACTCTACCGCAGGTCCTTTACCCCCCCCTCCTCAGATGTCTCCGCCTGTCAGAAGTGGACTATGCCATGAGAGAGATCCACGAAAGAATCTGTGGAAATCATTTGGGAGGCCGAGCACTAGCCCACAAGATCCTTCGCCAGGGATACTACTGGCCTACACTCCAGAAGGACGCAACGGACTTCATCCGGAGATGCGATCGGTGCCAGCGGAATGCCAACATCCAGTGCCGACCCTCAGCCCCGCTGACTTCAATCGGTGCCTCCTGGCCATTTGCCCAGTGGGCAATTGATATTCTAGGACCATTCCCTCTAGCTACCGGGCAGAGAAATTTTCTGGTCATGTCCATCGACTACTTCACCAAGTGGGTCGAGGCCGAGCCAGTAGTCCGGATTACCGAGCAAAAGATGCGGAATTTTGTCTGGAAGTCAATAATCTGTAGATTTGGACTCCCCGCATCCTCATATCTAACAACGACCGTCAGTTCGATAATATCCGATTCAGAGAATTCTGCTCCGAGCTCGGCATCGACCACCGCTTCACCTCGATCGCCCATCCACAGACAAACGGAGAGACCGAGGTAACAAACCACACTATTTTGCAGGGGCTCAAAGCCAAGCTCGATCGGTCCAAGGGACAATAGGTCGAGGATCTATACAGCATTCTCTGGGCCTACCAGACCACGTTTTGGTTGCCCACAGGCGAGACCCCCTTCAACTTGGCCTACGGAACGGAGGCTGTCATCCCCCTGAAAATCGAGCTTTCCTCCCCGAGGGTAGAACACTACAATGTCGACTCCAACTCTTTCCAGCTCAGAAGCAATTTGGACCTTGTCGAGGAGGCAAGGGAAGTCGCCCGAGTTCGTATGGCGAGGTACCAGCAAAAAACGGCCCGGTACTACAACTCCAAAGTCAAGGCCAAGCTCTTCAAAGTAGGGGATCTCGTCCTCAGAAGAGCTGAAGCTTCTCAGCCGACTGAGCAAGGGAAGCTAGCCCCAAATTGGAAAGGACCTTACCGGATAGCACGAGTCCAGCGACCCGGAGCGTACAAGCTGGAATCCCTCGAAGGGATCCTTATCTCACGAAGCTGGAATTCCAAAAATCTCCGGATGTACTATCAGTGAAGCCCCAAGGGGTCTTTGGTGATCGGGAACACGAATCCCGTCTTCCTCTCATGATAATTCATCTATAGTTCCCTCCTAATCACGTTATATTTTTTCTGACATCGGAATATTTGTGATCTTCAGATTACCCGACCAAGCTCGGATGCCCGACCAAGCTCGGATGTCCGCCAAGTTCGGATGCCCATGCCACGACGACATCGAGCTCGGTCTCGATCTCTCTCAAAGACCCCGATAAATTTTGAGATGCTCCGAGTGTCGATAGTGCGTGCCCAGACCCCTCGATCTCGGAAAGCGTCGCGGGTCGACAGTGCATTCCCAGACCCCTCGACCTTGCTCACGATCCCTCGACTAAGGTCAAGATGCCCCGATAAGTCGACAGTGAGCCCAAGCTATCTCGACCTCCAAAAGACGGGGTAGTACCTTCGTGGCCCTCTGTGGCGCTCGACATCGACAACAGAATAGTACCTTCGCGGCCCCCCGTAGCGCCTCCTCGACTAAGATCGGGATGCCCCGAGTGTCGATAGTGTGTGCCCAGATCCCTCAACCTCGGGAAGCATCGCAGGTCGACAGTTTGTTCCCAGACCCCTCAACCTTGCGCATGATCCCTCGACTAAGGTCGAGATACCCCGATAAGTCGACAATGAGCCCAAGCTCCCTCGACCTCGGAAAGACGGGGTAGTACCTTTGCGGCCCTCCGTGGCGCTCGACATCGATAACGGGTAGTACCTTCGCGGCCCCCCATAGCGTCTCCTCGACTAAAGTCGGGATGCGTCGAGTGTCGATAGTGCGTACCCAGATCCCTCGACCTCGAAAAGCGTTGGAGGTCGACAGTGCGTTCCCAGACCCCTCGACCTTGCGTATGATCCCTCAACTAAGGTTGAGATGCCCCGATAAGTCGACAGTGAGCCCAAGCTCCCTCGACCTCGGGAAGATGGGGTAGTACCTTCGCAGCCCTCCGTGGCGCTTGACATCAACAACGGGGTAGTACCTTCGCAGCCCCCCGTAGCGCCTCCTCGACTAAGGTTGGGATGCCCCGAGTGTCGATAGTACGTATCCAGACCCCTCGACCTCGGAAAGCATCGCAGGTCGACAATGCATTTCCAAACCCCTCGACCTTGCGCACGATCCCTCGACTAAGGTAAAGATGCCCCGATAAGTCAACAATGAGCCCAAGCTCCCTCGACCTCGAAAAGATGGGGTAGTACCTTCGCGACCCTCCATGGCGCTCGACATCGACAATGGGGTAGTACCTTCACGGCCCCTCGTAGCGCCTCCTCGACTAAGGTCGAGATGCCCCGAGTGTCGATAGTGCGTACCCAGACTCCTCGACCTCGGAAAGCGTCGCAGGTCGACAGTGCGTTCCCAGACCCCTCGACCTTGCGCACGATCCCTCGACTAAGGTCAAGATGCCTCGATAAGTCGACAGTGAGCCCAAGCTCCCTCGACCTCGAAAAGACGGGATAGTACCTTCGCGACTCTCCATGGCACTCGACATCGACAATGGGGTAGTACCTTCGCGGCCCCCCGTAGCGCCTCCTCGACTAAGGTTGAGATGCCCCGGTTAGTCGATAGTGAGCCCAAGCTTCCTCGACCTCGAAAAGATAGGATAGTACCTTCGCAGCCCTCCGAAATGTTTATGAACAACATCAGAGCGACGTCTACACAGATCTCCAACGGCAGCAACATTTTCCAACATGCCGACATCCCTAAAGCGGACCCCAGGTGAAAGAGTGCCCTCAAAAGCTAGCCAAAGAGCGAAGCTGCCTACCTCAGCACGGGGCGCCTAACTCCAATAGTTCAGAAGGTACATTTTATCCGGCACTTGCTCCATTATATTTATTTATTCATGACGCCAGTAATTCTCCGATTGAGCTCAGGATTTTCCCCGACCAAGGTTGGGATGACTCTTCGAATCTACTACGAACCAGGGTCTCCATTACCTCAAGCATGCCTTCCCCGTTGTTAATCGGCGGTAAAAACCTCGACCCCTAATACCTTGGTCGAGCTCGAAAAGTGCCGAGGCACTCACTATAAAATCCCAACTCCACTTGTTGGCACCTTGGTCAAGACCGAAACCAACTACCGCATAGGTCTCGGCGGCAACGCGACTTTGGTCCGTAATTTCCCTAGAGACTGACCCCAAAGCCTTTTGTGAGCTAACATCTGGAAAGCCGAGCTAAAAGACTTGGCCAAAATTGTCCAGAAGACAAATTTAAAAGCCCGACAAAACCTCTTCAGGACATGAGGTTCGGGCCCAATGCGTGGGCCAAGCCCGAGAGCTCGGCAAGATTCAAGCCCAAGCTTGAAAACCTAGAGGACTTCTCCAAGTCGGAGTTCGAAGCTTCACTTAGTGAACGCGATTTAAGCCTAGGCTTATTGAACGAAAGTCTGCGCACTCAGCCGAGTCCGAAGACTTGGAGAAATTCACCGACGAAATTTGGCTTAGCAAGTATGGTTGAAGCTTAAGTCCATGGAACTTAAGTTTACGAATTCGGCCAAGCTCAAGAACTTAGCGAATTTTCCTACGGCTTGAGCCCAGTACCTAAAACGTTGTCCTAATCAGAGCTGGGCTTGGCGCCTTAACAGATGTGTTCCGCATCCAAGCCTAAGTTTAAGAACTTAGCCGAGCTCGAGCACTTAGAAAGACTCATCAAGAAGAGTTCGACTTGAAAGATTAATGTAAAGGCTTATTCATTGTGTAAAAGAAGAAAAGCAAACATAGATTTGCGAAAGAACTATTCCATTAATAAAGGCCTGAAGGCCAAAGTACAAGATGGAGGTCGGTTGTACAACGAATTTAGAAACTGACCTCGCTTACAACAAAAGAAAGGAAAAACTACTCCTAGGGGGCTCCGGCCTCAACGGCACTGGGATCATCCACGATGATCACCTGGGGGACTTCGGTGGGGACTGGCTCAGAACCTTCCTTGGCAGGGGCGGGCACAGCTCCGTCGGCGACTTCAGAAGTCCCCTCGGTGGGAGTTGCCTGGACAACTTGTTCGGTCTCGGCGCTTCTTCCCTCGGCCTCTGCTTCGGCGGCCCCGGCCTACACCTCGGTGGCCTCGACTTCGCCCTCCTCCGCCTCTTCGAGTGGTGAGGGCATATCGGACTCGCCATCGTCGCTGAGCCCGACCTCGGTCGGATCCCCGAAAGATCGAGCAGGGGGCAGAATCGAGCGATCTACCACCTAAAATTTTCGAAGCCCCGAAGGAACCCGTCGACAGTCTTCTCCTCGAGCATGTCGTGGAACTCTTCCGACTCCTTGAAGAGCTCCACGACATTCTGGGCTTGCTCGAGCACCCTCTTTTCTCGGGCCTCGAGCTGCTCGACCTTTAGGCGGAGGACTCCGCCTTCATATTTATATCATACAGCTTTGAGGCGGGCTTCCGCGAGTCGCGCCTCAGCAGCGCGCAACTTGGACCTTGTCAAGGAGTAGGCGGCCCTCTCCTCCTCGAGCTCGCTGACGATCGCGAGCCGCCCGGCCTCGGTGGCCTCCCTCCGCGCGCGGGCCTCGGCCAACTCGGCCTCGGACTCCGCAAGCCTCTTCTCGGCCGACTCCATTTATTTCTGGAATTGTCGAGACTCGTTCTGGCATCCCGAGGCGATGAATACCAGAGTGTCAATCTCGTGGAAATGCTGCAAAAAAAGATGATGATAAGTAAAAGTGAAGGAAATAATGATGACTAAAAGCAAAGTAAAAAAGTGACATACTCGAACGGCATTTCGGTAAGTTTGATCGACAATTTTTTCGAGGCTGACGGCCTCGAACACGGCCCGGTCGGTCGGGAGCATCGCGCGGCGAAAGATCCTGCGCGCGACATCGGCATCTTCGAGGGCCGAGCTATCCTCACAAAACGGGGGTTCCGGGCCGATAGAACCCTTCCCAAGACGCCCCCCAGCCCCAGACGAGCTGGGACCAGCAGAACTCGGAGCGGCGACCCGAGGTGCGCTCGGAACTCCGAGGCCCCTGCTCGGCTCGGGCCCCGATCGCCGCAGACGGACAACAGTCCAGGCTGCCCGTTAAGCAACGAGAGCGGGGCAGGCCGAAGGCGCCGATTCAGACGCCCCTCCGGAAGCCGAGCTTGCGCGCTCGGCTGATGGGGCCTTCTCTCGGGCCACCGATGATGTGCCGGCCCCAGATGCTCTCGCCCCGCCAGGAATAGAAGTAGGAGTCGGCCTCGCCTTCTTTCGGGGCTCGAAAAGAGCCCCGCCGACCTCGGCTGACCTCCTTTTCAGCCGGAAGAACAGGGACGCATTGCTGGTCACCATGTGAGGTATATCTGAAGCAAAGAGAGAAAAACTCTAAGTAGAAGGAGAAAGAAACAAACAAAACAGGAAACGAAACTATGTAAGTGCTCTTACCCTCGGGGCGCGCCGAGCTCAGGCCGACGTTCACTAACGCCTCCTCGCTCAAAAAGTCGGCCAAGTTGATATCCCTCCCGAGACCCCACAGGGGGTCAAGAACCCTCTGCTCATCCGCTATAAGCTCGGAGAGCCTGTTGAGGGCCTTCAGTTGGGGGTGCCCCCACCTCGGGTCAAACCCCCATGATACCTCGGATGCCAAGAAGAAAAACCTTCCCTTCCACTCATGGATAGAGGAAGAGGCACCTCGGAAGAGGGACATACCGCATCGGAAGGCGAAGTACAACCACTCTCCGTCCGCCGGGTTCGTCTTTAATAGAAAACACCGGCGAAAAATGCTTACTAGAGCCGGGATCCCATGCGCAAGGCAAAGGGATAAGAACCCGACTATAGTCCTCCACGAGTTCGGAGCGAGCTGTGCTGGGACGAGTTGGTACTCCACCAGCAGATCGTTCACAAACTTGTGGAGGGGGAACCGCAGGCCGGCCCAGAGCGTCTCAACGTACACTCCGATCCGACCTGGGGGCGGTTGCGTTATCCGGTCCCCCGGCCCCGCAGGTTCGAGATGAAACTCGGGCCGAAAAAAGAACCGGGATTGAACCAGCTTCAGTTCCTCCTCTGGTAGGCTAGATCCGACTTCGTTCGGACTAGAGCCCATTTTCAGCAAGAAAGAAGAGAAGGTGGAGAACAAAGGGAAAACGAAGGAAAAGGAAAGAAGGACACTCCTAGCTAAGGAGGGAAGATGACCTACTATGGGGGGATCGCCGGAAATCGCCTTGAAGCGCCGCCGGAAGGCTCAGTTATGACTGAGAGACAAACAGGAGGCAAGAGGAAGAAGGGAAAGCAGCCAAACGAGACCTTTTTTAGGGCCAGGTCGAGGGGTTTATATAGATTTTCCCGACAGCCCGGATCGGCAGGGCCGGATCCCGCCTCTCGTTCAGATTGTGCCACATGTCGACCCCAAAAACTGAAGCCGCATATTTATTTTAGGTTGGAGCCTCGAACACGCCATCGAGGCAGTGTCCCGTCGGATCTTGGGACCCCATCATGAGCCCGCCTCACGAAGCGGTCTCGGAGGACCAAAAGGTGTCGCCTCATCTCCTCTCATTAAAAGTACCCCAAAATGTGCGGAGCGTCGGAACAATTTAAAGTCCCCCTGCCCCTACCATAGTAATAAAGGCAACTACTTCCCACGTCCGAGCTCGCAAGCAGCTCGAACTCGGAAGTCGGAGGTAGTGTTGGCGTAATATAGATTGCCCCAAGGCACGTGAGTATGTCGCGGGGCACGTGATCGAGGGTACCCGAACTCCCGACCTCGGAAGCGCCCGACCTCGGATATGTCCGACCTCCGAGCTCCCAACCCGACGCCCAGCCAGGTGTCCGACCTCGGAGCCCTTGACTTCGGAGCTCGCCACCTCGGGAGTCTGACTTCGCCATTCACATACTGCAGTCATATCCTTCCATAGCCTGATCAGAGATCATACCCTACCATCGCCCCCAGCATTTAATGCGCGTGGCTCCTGCACGTATCCGGCTTACTCCACAATTAATGCACATCTCCGGCTTACTCAACCATCATCACGCATGGCTCCTGCAGTCCTCCGGCTTACTTCACAATTAATGCACGTCTCTGACTTGCTCAACAATTAATGTGCGTGGCACTTACTGTCTACGGATCTCCAGTTCTCCACGGCAAGTCAGCTCGGCCACGTCCAGATGGCCGTGACAACTCCTTGATCCCGACCTCGTCTCCTACGGCAAAGCACTAATTCACCTGATCGTACGATATGCTCAGTTGTACGGCAATCTCACCCTATTACATCACAGGTAACCCAGTCCCCCTCTATAAAAGGGGAACTCCTCCATTTTAGAGGGGGCTGGCGGACAAAGATTCTGCATACACATTGTTTTCTCCTCATATACACTTGCCCCATCTGACTTAGGCCTCGGAGGGCCGGCGCCGTAAAACCCGGCCACCGGCTTCTTTGCAGGTCCGGCGGAGGACGCCGCCCGCCAGCGTTCGCCGGAGCTCCACCTTCTCGGCTGACCGGTCGCCCCCGGCCAGTTTCCAGCAACAATATGGAAATAAAAATACAAGTGATTATTACATAAATTTTATTCTAACATAAGTCCAACTTGTGCCTTATTTATACTTCTATAACTTGCTCAGTGAATTTTATTCTACTATAAATCAAACAGCAATAACGTGGAACATAACCTTGGGTGAGGAGATCTAGTTATCACCATCAAAGTTTGGTGGGAAGAATTTTAATTTTTTTAGCATTAAAAGTATAGTGGTTTTTCAGATCTGAGGAGTTGAACAATCAGGTGGAGGACTGCACAAAATGCGGGAGAGTAAGAATGATCCACCAAATGGTGATCAAATAATTACAAAAAAAAGAAAAATTCAGAAGAGCTACAAGAAAGATTTATCTCACATCTGCAAAGCAACAAATATCAATAGCAAGAGTAATAAATGGAGGAGAAAATTAATGATGGAATCGAGGGAGGATCAAGGGAAGGAAGATTATGCCGAGAATGTGGTGAGGGCAGCAATTTTTCTTGCAGATTTTGCTGAGGTGAAGCTTCTCATTCTACAAGAACATGCATATCCTAAGTTGGGTACTACTGCAATGCTGTGCTATTGTTTCTACCAATTTTTGATCTGCTCATTGGTGATGCTTATGTTGAGTCTATATGAGTTAGCAATTAGGAAGGAGAAAGATGTGGATTGTGTGGAGAGTCGCGCTAATTCGGATTGTATAAGTATGTTGCAAATAAGACTGAGGAGTCTATGTAGAAGGTGTCCAAATTTGATTGAGAAGAAACTCCTCAAAGTGAGATAAACTGATAAAGTGTTATGAAGATCGATAACTAGATTTATCACAATCAAGGATATATGTCATGTTACCACAACATGATCATGCTAAAGATCAAATAATGGTATTGTAATTTTAGCAAAACACAGGAGAATCATGCATGCGATGGTGATGTTGATTCAAGGAATATGCACGATGAGGAGTTGCAAGATTGTTCCAATTCTAATTCTTATGCATATCACCTGCACAAATAGATGCACTATTTGGTGTTGAGATAAATTAGTAAGTTATGTATAAAAAAGTTTGAGTTCTTCATCAGATGCAATGCTCAGAGGGTATGTGTGAGGACCCGTGCGGGCGTGTGTTTAGTCCCACATCGATTATTCGCTGGGTAGATCTTGAGTACTTATACAGGATCAAGGAACCCAAATAATATCTTCCGGCTAGCCATTTTGGG
>JAOXJJ010000001.1:17872615-17885635 GCA_025769935.1 Phoenix roebelenii | reverse complement strand
GGGTACTTATACAGGATCAAGGAACCCAAATAATACCTTCCGGCTAGTCATTTTGGGTGAGGTCCTGGGTTGTTACAGTATGGATGGCTGGGATCGATCAGATGGCATCATTGCGAGTTCGATTTTACGTTACATGTCATGAATATGTCATTGGATGATCTGAAATTTCCAGAAGAAGTAGAAGAAGTAGTAGTTTTGAGTTTAGAGTGACGAGTGTTGGATTTTGCCAATGAGAATTCGTCTGCTAGTTGGCACTCTCTTCTAAAAAATGATAAACTCTGTACTTCGTGTTTCATAACTAAAGGAAAAATAAGGAGTAGCAATAGGAATAGTCTTTTCTAACGGGAAGAGGACATGGTTTGTGCAGTAGAGAGGATTTTGAATTTGAACAGAAGGGCAAGGCTTCTTGAACTACCGGTGAGACAACATACAAAGTCAATTCATGTGGTATATATGATTGCATAGAGAATTTAATAGAGCATTTCATTAGAGAGTACGCTTTTATATCTCTTTAGGATCACCTTCTATTGTCACCCAGAAGAAATTAATCAATTAGCAAAAGGACAAGATTGTTCAAAAAAATTATTTTGATTCTTATCCAAATGAAAATGACTAAACATGCAAGCCTTGCAAGTATAACATGCGTTCACCGAGCACAAGTATTATGCTTTCCACTTTGCATGAGCAGGAACCAAGAGTCATTTTTCAAGAGAATGGAATGTGTGACTGATGCCAAAAGTTGGCTGGTTTTGTCACCACAATTACACTTACATGCAGCATTTTTTTATCTTCTTCTTCTTTGAGAAGTATCAAATCACTGAAAATGGTTAACAAATACATAGTGGTTACACCTCTACAACTTACCCTCCCATATATGGAGGGAAAGAAATTATCCTTTTTTTTGTGAAAATAGTCATTTTTCTTCTATTAAAGTAAGAAAAGATAAAACTTGAGCAATATATACATTGCTTTCCATGTAATTATAGTGTTAAAATAAGGGAAGATGGGGAAAATCTTTGTATTTTTGATTGACCTAAAGTTTACTCGAATACAATAACATATAGAAGGTATATATATAGGCCTAACTTTAGAAGACTTTGAGTTTGTAACTGTGACTTTGAGTATAATAACACCTCCATTAATATTATAAGTTAGGTTAGATACATTAACATCCCCCCTCCCCACCCCTGCCTCTATGTGGAAGCCTGCTTGAGTTTGAAAACTAAGACCTAAGAATATCCTAATGGACAGGCCTTAGTGAAGATATATGCAATTTGGTTGGAGAAGAAAATAAAATTAAGTTGTACAATACCATGGACGAATGTGTTAGTGAATGAAGTAAAAATCAATTTCAATATGTTTAATATGCTCATGAAAAGTATTATTATAAGCAATTTTTAATGGCACTTTGATTACCATAATAAAGAGTAGTAGCACCATGATGAGTAACTCCCATATCTTCTAGCAACCATCCGAGCCAGATAAATTCATTAGTAGCTTCAGCAATAGCCTTATATTGTGTCTTGGTGCTGAACTTGGAAACAATAGTCAGCTTTTCACTACGCTAAGAGATAGGAGATTCATCTAGAGGAAATAATAGCTTGTAATAGAGTGTTTATCAATAGGATCACCAACCCAGTTAGCATCAGAGAAAGCACCCAAGTATAAAGAGGAATCGACAGCAAAATGTAAGCCAACCCTTGACATAGTGTAGAATATGTAAACAACAGCATAATGAGTGGATCAAGGAGCTGCCATAAACTGACTGACGATATGAATGGCATAAGCTATTCGAGATAAGTAACTATGAGATATACAAGACTACTAACTAACTATCTATAATGAGTAGCATGAGAAAGAGGGGTTTCATCAATGGATGTTAGTTTGGTAAGAGTCTCAAGTGGTGTAGAAGTAATCTTGCTATCTATTAATCTATCCCTAAAAATGAGATCAGATGTATGGTTAGATTATGATAAATAATATCCATCAGAAATAAATGTAACCTAAGGTCCATGAAGTAACTTAGTGCATCTAAATCCTTCATTTCAAATTCTTGATTAAGATACTATTTGAGATCATGAATGTTATTGAGATCATCTCCAATTATCATCTTGCCATCCACATAGAGTAATAATAAGGCAATACCCTTAGCAATTTTGTAGATAAAAAGAGCAGAATCATAATGTTGCCCATATAGCAACCTAAGAGGAGGGGTGAATTGGATTTTTTTTACAATTTACCCTTGTTAATGACTAACTAAAGAAATGCAAGGAACATGCAAACAATTTGAGATTTAGATGAAATAAAATATATAGTATGAAAGAAAGATTATGTGCAAGAAAATTGACACAATAGATGAGAAAGTAAACGCGATACATAGAGAGTTACGTGAGGTACACAACAAATTTATAGTTGTTTCGAGTCAATCCACTCCTACATCCACTCTCCAAAGCTTTTCCCTTAAGAATTCCCACTATAATCATAATGATCACAATCCAACTAAATTTTGGGCATTAGCCGACCTTTTACGTAACCTCTCTGAAACTTTCTCATGGTTGATTTTTTAGGAAGCAACCGCTCCAAGCTTGCTTCACGGGAGCGACCAGACTTTTTCCGTGAGTTTCTCTGCAGAAATTCTTACAAGAATCACTCAATACTTTAAATAACAATTCTCTAAACTTCTTGAAGGAAAGAAACAAGAAGTTTGCGCTTCAACAATGGAGGGAGCAGAAAGTTTGCATTTAATGCTCAGTTCCAAACTCTCCTGGATACTTTAAGCATGATAACTCACTTTGTTGTACTTTTATTTTACTTTTTTCTCTCTCACATTAAGGCTACAGAAGCTTCTTCCTATAGCTAAGGATCTTCGGGGTCCATTTTTAGCCATTGGATTGTTCACATAGTGCATTAAATGCCCTCGTTGTGCTCTGTTTGCTTGCAAAACTAGCCGTTACAGTTTCTAACACAGAAAAAGAGATGGCTCGTAGTTCCTAGGAGATGGCTCCTGCCGAACCGCTGCTTTCATTGTTGCTCTTAGAGATGGCTTCTGAAGATAACTCTTTGATTTACCTCCTCCGCTAGGTCTCTTGGAGTCGGCTTTCGAAAGGTAGGAGACAACTCCTAGCTGTTCTGCATGAATTGATCTTCACAACAGGAGACAGCTCCTGGCAGTATCAGAGGCGGCTCCTAGATGATCTCTTCTCCTTTAGTATATATGGGAATTGGCTCTCCATTTTCTGGAGGCGGCTCCGGCGATGTATCAATCGGCTCTTATGATCAGGAGGTAGCTCCTGCAAACTTGTTAGATGACTCCCAATCAGCTGGAGATGGCTTCTGGGTGCCCAGGGTTGGCTCCTGCAGAAATCATGCTCTGCGTCTGGTATTATGAGGCAACTCTTATCTGACTGAAGATAGCTCCTCGCTTGCATATATAGTTCTTCCATCCGATCAGGGAGATGGCTCCAACAGTCTTGGAGACGGCTCCTCACCTGCTCGGCTTCCTTCAGATCCTCAAGAGGTCGACTCCTATACACTAGGAAATGGCTCCTCATAGAGCTTCTTGTATCCTCCTTATTTTTCAACTCTAACGCAATTTAAACTCATTAATAACATCATCAAAATCGATCCCTTGGGTTCAACATATAAGAACTATGAGTAAAACCAAATCAAGAAACGGTGGTACTGAATTTTGCAAACCGGGCACAAAGAGCTTGCTTAAGACTATATCAAGCACCAGAAAGCCGGCATACCTTATTAAGTGGATAAGGATAATCTGGTGGCTGCATGTATACATCTGAAAGATCATTGCCCAGCAGCAGTAACAGTAGAGCAATAAGGCTCCTAACTCTAGGCTTACTGAGGAGGACAGCTAGCGAGGGCAGAGCTCTTGATCAATCCCCACGCCAGCAGCCCAAGACCAGGCCCTTCGTGCTAGAAAGGTCCGGGGCACAGGGTGGTTGCCCGAAAATCCTCTCGGCGACATAGGGTGGTATGCCGATGCCGGCGAGAAGGCAAGGAATGAGGTGTGGATGCACTGGAAAACTTGCTTGAAGGCTGGGGGTGCCAGAAAAATGCCGAACGATGGAAGACTCACGCCATACGCTGGCAGTGGGACTTGACAAAAGGCCGCACCAACACTGGCGACAGGACTTGAGAAAAGGGTACATGCGAGATGCGGCTGCAGATAAGAGTGGAACTCCAAGATCTGAGCTTAGATCCGCCGATGGCACAGGAGACCCGAGCAAGAACAGAGATCAAACTCTGATACCATGTTCAAACAAGGGAAGAAGGAGAAAATCTCTGTATTTTTTATTGACGTAAAATTTACTCGAATACAAAAGTATATACAAGGTGTATATATTGATCTAACTATAGTAGGCTTTGAGTCTGATAACAATTCTGAGTATGATAACAACTCATTAATATTACAAGTTAGGATGGATGCTTTAACATATATAGCCATTAATTACGTACTAGCCAGCATGGAGCAGAGAGGAAGTAGTTTAGTGCGCTGCTGTAAATTTGTCGTCTTGAGAGATGACGGGGAGAAGGCCTTTCTCTTGGAGGCTCTTGACGGTTTCATAGAGGCATTGGTTCACAGGCGTGAACTCAATTCCCATCTCTTTGAGCCGTTGGTTGCTGAACTTGTATCCTTTCTTCGGTGGATTTATCTCATCTTTGCACCTGCATCAAAAGTAAAAATAGTAAGCCTCATGATTATATCAAGTAACAATTTAGTTTTCTTTTACCATTGGATGAGAAGAGGCTGGAATAATTATGGTATATCATGTAGCCTAAGGGAATGAACTAATACTATAATTTCTATCCAACCTTACCCAAGCAGCACAGAGGAGAACATAGGATAGAAAGACAACATAGATGGCTACAGTTTAGCTTACATGAAACTAAAATTAAGGAGTAAATTTATATTCTTTACCACAACATAAGATGGGTAACATATATCTATGAAAAATACAAGAAGTACTGTTAACATCGAAGTTACGCTCTAGAGTATCTCTTGCCATGCAAAGGCATTGACAAATACTATATCCAAACGCATTACTACTTTCTCCAATTATTAGATATATTAGAGTCCTAGTAGGACTCGGGAACTTAGTATGATATAGGCAGTAAACTTACTTGTTGGTGATAGGGTACTCCGGGAAGAGCTTGGCGAGGATGCGAACCACCTCCCCACGGTGCAGTGTGCTTTCTGCACAAATATATCGTCCCTTTGCATCGGGAGCTTCGTAAACTTTTATGTGAGCCTCTGCCACGTCCCTCACATGGACATAAGCTTGTGCAGCGTTTATGTACGTCTTTGCTGACCCAGTTAGATACTTGGTGATGTGTGCTACGCTAGCGTTTATGTTTGGCTGGAGGAGTGGCCCTAGCACCAGCACTGGGTTCACCACCACCAAGTCCACTCCCCTTTCCTTCGCTACCTCCCATGCATCCTGCTCGGCCACTGCCTTTCCATAACAATACCAATTCTGCATTCATACATTAATTATCAATTTGTTATCTCACAAAAGAGAAGAAAAACAAATCAAAACTCAAATTTCAATATAACAGCCTTGGTCAAATTAAATTGTACGAATTTCTATGGTGTTAGTATTAGTTTTGATGAGGTCGGGGGTATCCTCCAGCCTCAGACCCTTAGCTGCTACCGAACTAGAACAGAAGAACGATCGCGTTCCTTGCAAGGTATTGTCTGCTCTGGGATTGCTGTGGCACCCCGAGATGGTTTTGTCCTAACAAAGGTGCCTCGCAAGGGGAAGGATTTCTTCCTCCATTTAAGGCACAGACCTTTCCACTATTCAGTCGATGTGGACTAGGTCCGAAACTCTTTATTCCCATAACATCAGCCCCCTAGCAGAAAAGTCTGTGCCGGGGTCAAGGGCTCTCAACGAAAGCACCATTGATGAGGTCGGAGGTATCCTCCAGCCTCAGATCCTTAACCTCCATCGAACTAGAATAGAAGAACGGCTGCGTTCCTTGCGAGGTATTGTCCGCTCTGGAGTTCTTGTGGCGCTCCGAGATGGTTTTACCCTATAAAAGACGCCTCGCAAGGGAAAGGATTTTCCCCTCCATTTAAAGCACAGAACTTTTCGCTATTTAGTCGACATAGGACTAAGTCTGAAACCCTTTATTTCCAGAACAAGTTTGATCTAGGTTCAAATCCTGACTCAGACTTCCATTCTTTCTAGTTCTATGGTAAGAAGGGGGAAAGAAAGGAAGAAAAGAAAAAGAAAAATTCCATCCATCATATTGAATACCAACCTTGGTGCTCTTGCAGTACTCAAGATCGCTCCAGCACGACTCATCAACATCCACGTCCGGGCTATGGTTAGGGTTCATGTAGACGGCGCCGATCGAGGAGGTGAACACCACCCGCCGGACGGCTGAACTGGCTGAGACATTGATCACATTCCTGGTCCCGTTCACTGAAGGCACTATCATGGTCTCCTGCATGCATTCCACCCATCCAATTCATCAATTCCTTTGCCATCACCTTGCACCTCTACCTCCCTCCAGTCCACATGCAACGCTCTCCAAAAATCTCAAGAAACAAAAAAAATGCGAGGACTTACATCGTCGGTAACTGGACATGCAGTATGGAACACACCGTCGCAGCCACCGATCGCAGCACGGAGGCTATCGATATCGAGCAACTCGGCTTTCAGGAGAACCAATCGCTCTGCAGCTCCTTCAAGCGCTTTCAAGTGCGCATTCTTGGGGTCCTCTGAAAGAATAACATCAAGAGATCATCAGAAGGCTTGCAGCAAAAAGAGACGTGCTCGTTAGCAAAAGAAAATTTTGAAATAAGATGTATGTATATATATATATACCGGGATCGCGGACGGTCCCCCGGACGGTGTAGCCCCTCTCGAGGAGGAGCTTGACGAGCCAGGAGGCGATGAAGCCTCCGGCGCCGGTGACACACACGGTCTGGCCGTGGCCGGGGAGGGTGGGGGCCTCAGCTGGCATTTTGGAGAAAAAAGTTGGTGAGGAGAGCAGTGAAGACTCTTGAAATCAAAGTTTGGTAAGAGGGAAGATCAAACAAGGCAGTGTGGAGGGAGGGGCATCGCATTCTCTGCTAATTTATAGATGGAGGGGCGGAAATAGATGGGAAGGAGTGGAGTGAAACGAGATTTGACCGAGCCGAAGGCACGGTAGGTGGTGCGACGGCTGGGGGATTTCGGAACCGGCCGTTGAGGTTTGGGTCAAAACGGATGGAACATTTGGATCCAGTCCGGCTGTGCAAGAAAGGGTCAGTAGGAAATTAATTAGTTTACACTATTAGTCTACAGATATATAATATAGCGTTACAGCGTTCCTGGAAAACATCGTGGTCTTTCTTTAAGGGGGTCCTACATAATAATAAGGAAAATGTTACCCCAGAAGAAAAATAAAGAAAAGGGGACTTGCAAGCCGGACGATTTAAGTAGGTGTGAAAAGGGTGTGGTCCATGGAAGATTCGAAACCAAACGTAATTAGAGATGCTTGTTTTTTTTTTTTGTTCTTTAATCTTTTTATCAATGCCAAATTTTATGGAGGAACCTTCGAAAATAGAGTTAGGTCACCTAAAGTTTCACCTAAATTTTATTAATACATAACTGTTGGAGGATGACATATGTAGACTTGCTTGTAAGGTGACATCTATTTTTTCGAGAAGCTTAGAGCGTTGCTGATTAGATGACGACATAGGCGGTTAATTGTATTGGTACTATATTGTGGGCTGTTGCATCGGATATTTTCTTTAATTTCTTATATATTTTATTACTGATTTAGAAGGTTGCATTCTTTTTAGAATATTATGAATAAAATTTAATTTAACAAAAAAAGATGGACGGCTAATTTTTATGTCGATATAATTTAAATCGCTCTTTTTTTTTAATCATGATTGATAATAATGTTTTGGCCCTATCCTCTTTGGAAGTAGTTTCTACCCTATTAGTAGATGACCTAGGTTTCATGACTCATCTCCAAATGTTGAGATCGATGTGGCTATCTTTTTTGGATTATTTTATTTTAAACATGCGCCGTGCAAGTTAACACATGTATTGGAATACATTTTAACTAAGATGAGAATAGACTTTTGATGAGTTCCCAAAATATATTTTATGGCATGAATTTTAGGCCTGCACTAGACATCTCTAATGCTATGCCAAACCACTTTTGTAAAGTACCGCCAAGATTAAAACCAAAGCAATACCAGATATATCTTTAGGTTAGCTGAAGGTTTTGACATTTGTCCAGTGGTGGCCTTCAGAAAGAGAATTAATTCAGCACTTTCTGCCTGTCATTCTTCCGGGGCCCATTTTGGTGATCACAGAGTGGGGCACTGCAAGAAAATGGTCAAAAAAACAAGGACAAGAATCTTACCCTTGAAAATGGATTCACATTAACATAGTTTGCCACCAAGGTGGTAGCCTGGTGGTAAAGAGGCTTAGACTTCATATGAGTTATCGGGTTCGAAACGCGCGGGCGTCGATTAAATCATGAGATCGCATGCCCCACGCAAGTATGGCTCTGTGTGGATATGCTTTCATTCCATCAGTACTGAGGTTGCGCTTGGATAATATACTTACACGTGGATGGCTCAGTAGAGTTTCCTACGAGTTGGGGAGGGCATGCGGAAACTTGCGACCCGCATCGAATATTTTCTGGTGGAAGGGAGGCCCAGTAGAAGGCTGCTACGCGGGTGGGGTTCTGCCTCTTCCCCTCTCCCTCCCCTCCTATTGTTTACCGAAAAAAAAGGTAGTTCGATTGAGCATGGTAGATTCCATGGTTATTTCGTTTTGCAAATGGTGCAGGTTACCACTAACTCCAATTCTAATGCCAGCTATAAACATTATCAAAAAGTTCAGGTCTCGTAAGTCTTGGGGAGATCCTGCAATCTATTGTTTTAGGTAGGGCCACCTAAATGTCTGACTTGCGGTAGCGATAGCTCTTGCTTTCGGTAACTGCCACATAATATTTTATTTCTTGAGGTAAGGTGAGAGCAAAAGAGATCAGAAAAGTTTTGAAAAGTATTGAAATGGTGGTTAATGTTCGCCATCCATGATAGCTAAATGTGTCGCTTGTGTAACACCTGATGTACCTCGATAAGATGAAGTTAAGAGCACATTTCCATCAATCATCAGATCGGTTCTCATGTCTATTTCTATTATCAAATATTTTACCTTCATTCTCACCCTAAATCGGCTTGTTCATTTGTAAACAAAATATTTCTTTTGATTTTCCTATTTTTTCTTTTTCTTTTTTTTCTTGAGAAGTTGTTCTTCATCCTTTATATTTTTCCGGTACCAATAATCTACAGAACGGTTTGTTCATTTGTAGCCAAAAAATACAACAAATTTTCTTCTTTTTTTTTTGACTTCCCTGTTTTTTTTTCTTTTTTTGTTTGTTATCTTTTATATTTTGCCACTATGGAATGATCTCCATAATATGACAGGATCGTAGCTAACCTAGAGTATTAGGTCTCATGTAGGGTCACTAATAGGCCAGGTATCTTGGGTATCTTGGACATTGTGGCCCATTCAGATTCGGAAATTATTAGATTGACGAAATCCAGTGAACCAGTCCTATTCCTGTTCCTTTTCTTTTCTTTTCTTTCTCGAATAGTTGTTTGTGATCCTTTATATTTTGCCACTATGAAATGATAGACAAAGTATTAAATTTCATATAGAGTTACAAATTGGTCGGGAATCTTTGGACATCGTAGCCCTTTCAAACTCGCAAATTATTAGTTGGATCAGATCCAATGAACCAGTCCAAATCTCATGGCGTGAACTAGTCTACTGGATCTGATTAATCTAATAATCTCTCGTTTAAACTAGTCTAACATATGCCAAGAAGCATCCTCCAATGGACATCGTAGCCAATTCAAACTCGCAAATGATTAGATGGACCAGTCCAAATCTCGTGGCATTAACTAGTCCACTGGATTTGATCAATCTAATAATCTCTCGTTCAAACTAGCTAGTAACAAATGCCAAGAAGCATCCTCCAATGGATTGTATATATAGATCACCCAATCAAGAGGAGCCACATAAGGCATTTGCACTTGTATACAAGATAATCACGAACACTTGCTTGTTGCATGCCCATCAAATGAATTCGTAGTGTGATGTTTGATTAATTAATTAATCCCAAGCAGCCATTATTAATATCAAGAAACTTGCACTACTTGGGGTCGGGTTTGAATACAAAGCGGTGGTGACCGCGGAGTGTTCGCACGGAATTGAAGCACGAGGATAGAGAGAAGTCAACGATGTCCATCAGCTGAAGAAGTATAGAGTGAGGTTTTCGATAGGTCGTTGAACAAGAACATGTCAAGAGATTCTTACAACTCCAACCTCCACTGTGAAATTTCGTTGAAAGAGAAGACCGCATTGCATCATTAATATATGCAGCATATGGTGAGTAATGTTTATTGAATTATTTCATCTTCACAAAGTCCAAGATCAAAGAAACATTTACGGTAGATCATAAATTAGGTAAATTCGCACCTACTCTCACATGCATGAAACCACAATAAATCTCATCATTTAATTTTTTAAATTTTGATTATATTTTTAATATTAAATACTTATAAAAAAATTAGCCTTTGTTTGGCGAGCTGCTGTAAGTTTTCGATGATTTAATACTCTGCTAAATTTATGATTTATTCGATAAATAATAATTTAAAATTTTGATATGAAAAAAATGGAGTATACCATGTTACTCTGGCGAATTCATTGAGATCTCCGGTCAAAGTGTTCAATCGATTATGTATTAATCAATATTCTAGGTCTAAGGCTATCGACAAACAAGATTTGTCTAAGTCATTTCGTTTCTTTTTGTCCAAGTCACTTCTCTTTTTCTTTGTGAGTAATGAGAATATCCCTATTCATAGGTCCGAGATCCACATCCATGAATTGAAAGGTCCGAATGGTCAACTCGTTAGAATCAATAGGTGTTCAAATCGTTCATTTGAATAAATTGAAATCCTTTTTATTCTTATTGTATGATTATGATACTTCTCAAAGACCAAAATTCTTGATCAATGAAGGAACAATGTTACCATTTTGTTCAAAAAGATACCAAAGTGGATGATTGACTCATTCCTTACTAGAAATAATTGCAAAAAAAATTTTGATAACGCGGATTCCTATTTCTCAATGATATTTCAGGAACGAGACAATTGGCTGAATTCCGTGAAACCATTTTGTAGAAGTTCATTGATATCTTTTTTTTATAAAACAAATCAACTTTAATTTCTAAATGATCCGCATCACTTCTAATTCTATTGTGAGAAAAGATTCTATTTTTATATGTAGTACTATTATGTATGTAAAAAGAGAGAATTTTACATCACACAGATGATATCATGGATTGAATTTGGTTATACCATACTTATTGGCTGCACATGTGAACAAGGAACTATGGCTCTAGAAACAAAGATGTTGTACTAATTGGCTGGGACTTCGCCTACCTAAATGGTAACATTCCTCTATTTAGAGGAGATCATAGGCACCACTTTCTCTATGGGGATTCACAAGTTATGAACTAATTAGTATGGATAAGTATTGATGGAGGCATTGGTAAAGGGAGAATTGGTGGTTGAGGTGCATAATAACATTGGAGAATGAACTATAAAACTATACAGCTGGGACCTAATGTCCGATATTTTGAAGCCCTCTACTTTGGTTAGGCTAGCCTAATCTATTACTATATTATAATGGTGTATAACAATTTTGGATAAGACACTATGGTTTGCTCTATAAAAGCCGCTAGCTAGAGAATCTAAGCGACAAGATAAAACTTTGTGCTCAATCTATTGTATAATAAGATCACTAGCTATAACAAATCACATTCTTGTCATCCATGAGCTATTGAGTTCGGTCTTTTTTTTTTTTAAATAAAAGTTGACTCTAGAAAAGGAGCTAATAAATTTTGGAGGGAAGCTTCTTGTTTCGTCCTTTTTTTTTTCCTTCCAAAAAGAAGAGCATAGAAAAACATCTAAATTATATTACTTTATCCCATTTTTCTTTGTAGCATTTCGTTTCCTATCTGCACCAGGAAAGCAAGTTTAAGTGCGATACACTCCTGCGTTAGATTTTTGGCAGCAATGTTAAGATTTAGGCCCCTTTGCACAAGTTCTGGATGGCAATCTTCTAGGAAAATAATAACATAATTTCGTTTCCTAGTGCCATCATCCACGTAGCTTGATTTATGGTCATCAACCAGTACTAACAGTGCGGAAAACGACCTCGATTAGGAACAACAAATTATCAATTAGCAAGTCAGACAATTAGCCTATAATACGGCTCGGAGTAGCTCATATGTTAGGTTTTGATAACAACACTTTGGATGTATTTAACAAAGTAGCTTCTTCGCTGGATTCTTTTTTCTAGCTAGAAGCTAGACAATTCTTTAGGTATTGAGACACTTCAGCAAAACTTAATAAACTTCTTTGATGAGTTTGTCGCTCTCATTCTCTCAAAGCTAATAAAATTTTTAAATTTATTGAAATTGCCTTCCTTAATTGACCAGAGTTTAGTCTGAAACGTTTAGCATGTGGGAGGGTAAGAATTTAGTTGAGGGAAGCTTTCAGAAATCTCCGTTCTAGAAATACAATTACCTAATCCCATCCGCCCACCAATTAATCATATAATGGCCTCTAAGTACGAATATGTTGTCACGTTCGTTGGGAAATCTTGTCTCCCGGGCTCGATCAGTCCTCTCATCCCGTCACAACTCCAACTAATTCCGCAGCTTTGCAGAAAAAGGGGAGATGTCAGTACCGCAAGGTTTCAAGGAAGTTCTTCTTATCCTTCTTCTAGTTTTTTTTTTTTAACAAAAAAGGAATGAACCATATATAAGCCTTGAGTACATCCATAAAAGCTAAAAAAAAATATATATTCGAAAAAGAAAGCAGCAAAGCTACACCATAAAATATATTCGCCTTGTGGTAAATATAACTCATCTTAAAATATATATATATATATATATATTTTTTTTTTTTTTTGT
>JAOXJJ010000001.1:17837094-17851119 GCA_025769935.1 Phoenix roebelenii | reverse complement strand
ATACATGGGTGTTAACCGACTTACCTCCAGGGTCTAGACCACTAGGATGCAAATGGGTCTTTAAAAGAAAACAAAATTCTGATGGATCCATTGAAAAATACAAAGCTAGATTAGTTACTAAAGGTTTTAGTCAAAGAGAAGGAATGGACTATTTTGACACTTATTCTTCTGTCACTAGGATAACTACAATTCGAGTGCTTATAGTATTGGCGGCATCTCATAAACTTGAAATCCATCAAATGGATGTGAAAACTGCCTTTCTTAATGGCGAGTTAGATGAAGAAATTTATATGGAGCAGCCAGAAGATTTTGTAGTTTCTGGTCAAGAGAAAAAAGTGTGTAAGCTAGTCAAATTCTTATATGGATTAAAACAAGCTCCTAGACAGTGGCATGAAAAGTTTAACCAAGTCATTTTATCATATGGCTTTAATATTTGTGACTTCGATAAATGTGTATATTGGAAAATATTTGATAGGTCTATTATTATCCTATGTTTATACGTAGATGACATTTTAATTTTTGGTAGTGAACATGTCACAATTTTTGAAGTGAAGAAAAACTTAAGTGATAATTTTAACATGAAAGATCTAGGGTTAGCTAAAGTAATCTTAGGAATTAAAATTAGGACACAAAATGAGATTGTTCTAAGTCAATCTCACTATATTGAAAAGGTGTTAAGAAATTTGGGTACGAAAATTACAGGCCAGTTAGCACCCCATATGATCCTAGCATAAAATTAAAGAAAAATAGTAGGGATAGAGTTTCCCAATTAAAGTATTCTCAATTAATTGGAAGTCTTGTGTATTTATCTAACTGTACAAGACAAGATATCTCCTATGCTATAGAAAGACTAAGTAGATACACTAGTAATCCTGATAAAACACATTGGAATGCGATAGAAAGGTTTCTTAAATATTTGAAGGGTACCATTAACTACGGGATATACTATTATGGTTTTCCTACTGTACTAGAAGGGTATAGTGATGCTAACTGGATTTCTGATTTCAAAGACACAAAGGCCACTAGTGGATTTGTCTTTACACTAGGTGGTGGTGCAGTCGCTTGGAAATCTTCCAACTAGATCTTGATTACTAGATCCACCATGGAGGCTGAGATGGTAGCCTTAGAGTTAGCTGGTGGAGAAGCAGATTGGCTTAGGGGTCTGTTATCAGATATCCCTATGATGGATAAGCCTATTCCTGCTATTCTGATTAACTGTGATAATCAGGCGACTATAGCAAAAGTGAAATGTAAAAATCACAACTCGAAGTCGTCTAGGCATATTGAGTTTCGATATAAAATTTTAAGGAAGCTCACCTCTACTGGAGTTATAACTTTAAGTTATATTAAATCAGTGGAGAACTTGGTAGATCATCTGACCAAGGGCTTGTCGAGAGGACAAGTTCAATATGCTTCGAGGGGGATGGATTTAAAGCCTATTTTTGAGTCTCCGTCAGCGGCAACCCAACCTATCTGACTAAAGATCCCAAGATGTAGGTTCAATGGGACAAACAAGCTGACTGAGTGGCTGGTAGGAGCACCAAATTTTAAGTGAACTCAGTTTACTATCCATCTCTATGGAGCAGATGCTCTACTGCATTAGATAGGAGGATGGCGTAATGCCTTAGTGATATCAAAGCTATTATAGCAAGGTATAGAGTTGCAGTATACCCTTGGAGATATCACCGATGTGTGTGTGACTATGGGACCATAGTCAAAAAGAGAATTAAGGCTTGTTCTCTAAGAGACACTCACAAAACAAGATACCTGCACACGGTCGTAATGCGTTATCCCGATGGAACTTATGTGTAGGGTCAACTCTTAGTTGTTCGTTAATTTAAAATCTATACATAAAGTTCAAGTTCAAGACTTTATTCACTTTGGACCGGTGTGGATAGCAAAATACCAACTAGATGAAGGTTCAAGTCCGAAAGATACCTTTCATCGAAAGCTAAGTGTACTAAATGCTCGTACTTTGAATTTTTCAAAATTTTTGACATTTTCAGAATCATCTCAAAAAAAAATAAAAAATAAAATAAAATAAAATATGAAATTTCAAAATGGTGGGGAATGTAAGGTGTTTTGAAATTTTAAACGTCCTTCTCATTTTGAACGTTTATGAAACCATCCCTCCATTTAAGCTAATCTTTGATGAGCTGCCCGTTGAAGAACTCAACGGACAACTCATTTAAGATGGTATTGAAGAGGGAGCCGTTGGGCTCTAACGTCTTCCCAGATGGGAGAGAAAAGGGGTGTCTCTTTCCTTTTTATTTTCTGATCTTTTATGATTCTTCATATCCTTTTACATTTTTTCTCCTCCTTGGGATTTATCTTTCTTTTCTGGGCTGATATTATTTTTTGAAGCGGTGAGGGGAGAAGAATAGAAGGGTGATCTTGCTGTTGGTCTCCTCTTGGCCGATATCTCTTCATCCTTTGGCTCTAAATAAATTGTGTACGAGCATACAGAAAAAATCTTTACAGAGTTCAAGAGATTTTGTAGTACTGTGCACGTCTACAAAATCAACGGTCCGTTGTATCTTGGGAAGGGATCGCCAAAATCCGGTGCATGTAAGGAGGTGAATCTCATTTAAAGACAGTGACTATACGCCTCGGACCGATCTACATATATTGTCTATGTTATTTTGGATCTAAAGAAAACGACATCAAAGAGGTACGCATCGGAATCAATTGTTTCAGTGATATTAAATTAAATGTGTTTTTATTTGAGTTCTTGAGTTGATTACCACAACATGGCAACTGCTCATAATGCTTTCAGCGAGCGAGATTAGGTGGCCAGAATAAAGCAAAAATGTATTTGTGTGCACAATAGAGGCAGGTTTCTTTACACCCAAAAAAATCTATGTTTTACACTTGCCAAAGACTCCACATTCACTTAAAAAATAACAGAAAGAAAAGAGGAAGAAAAAGCTCATTGATACAAAGATCAGCTAAGGTTGTTAAAATCACCACTTATCCCAAAAACTTAAGCTTATAAAATGAGGTAGATTTATTTATATATTTTATATTTTTTAAAAATTTTAATAATGGGTTAAAGAGTATGGAAACGGGATTCGAACTCAAGACCTTTTTGATACCATGTTAAAATCATCACTTGTCCCAAAAACTTAAATTTATAGAGTGATGTAGATTTATTTATATAGTTTATATTTTTTACAAAGGATTTTAAAAACTTTCCTCATCCATGAGGCAAACATAGTATTTTCAGTTAAAATTTTATTATCAAAATAACTCCTATTTACGGAAGTTAATCTTCTTATCCATTGGAGGCGGTAATATTTTCTAAAACTCTGACCATTTGGTTCCTTTAACCGAGAGACACTTGGTTTACTCTTCTTATTCATGGAGAGACCGTTATATTTTTTGAAACTTTGACCGCTATATTCCTCTAACCAAGAGATACTTTGTTTCACTCATATACATATTATGTACTCTGGCTGATGCACATAACTATTCCTTCTCTCAATTATCTTATTACAACCATTTACTCTCGTATTATCCCACACTCTCTCTTGCAAATTAATATTGGCCAATACCGTCTCATACACATACTCTCTTTTGTACCATCTCATCTCTTTTCTTAAAAATGCAAACTCCCTTATTATTGTTGGTGTTGTTATTGTTGTTGTTGCTGCTACTACTGCTATTATTATCTACTTAATTGTTAAAATTTTGTTTGAAAGTATGCTGATATTGGTTCGCTATGCTCTTGGGGTGCAGTCTAGAGTCTAGAATATGTTTGGACTTTGTATCTCAAGGACAATAATTTCTACGAAATCCACCCACATTGTGGAGAAATTATCTTTAACAAAATTCTTTAAGTGGTATATGTAGTCCAAATTTTATTTATATTTCTGCAGAATTTTTTAATTTTTGCAAGTAAAGTCTCCAACATTTTCGGCATCAACTGTATCGCCTGGCTATTTAAGCGAATTAGCCTAATCCATTCGACTGGCCTAGTTGAATGTGGCCCAAAACACACAAAACAAAAAGAAAAAAAAAATGGAGCTTGTGGGCTGGCCTGGAGCAGCTAGAATCAATCCAATCCTGGACTAGCCCCGCTTGTGGACTTGTGGGCCGGCCCGAATAGGCCAGGCCCGAGGTCGACCCATTCTCGGCCGTGGGGGAAATGGGGAAGAAGACCCTAATTGAGAGTCTTCTTCCTCCACCAAATCCGGTCAGAGACTCCCATAGGGCGATCTGAGTTCGATTCGAACTCTAAGATTGTGCCTATATAACTACCCTTCTCCTCAATCAAATTTCCACTACATGAATTGTCGGGAATCGTCGTCGATTTCGAGTTGTTTCTCTAAGTCTTCTCCTCGATTACTTGCTGGAAACCTTGTTGGATCATCGCTGGACTAAGGAAAGACCCAAACCACTCCACCTCTCTTCTTCTTTCAGTCATCTAGTCGTGTTTTCACCTTCAATTGAATTGGTAGGTTGCCGGATTTCCATCCGAAATAGGGTTGCTTCTTTTTTCGAGCTCCACCACCACCGGCCACCGGGTTTGGCCGAGCTCCATTGCATTCTAGGACCTTTGGAATCATGTGGGCAACGGTCAGAAAGATCGGCGGTGATCTATGTCGAGTTACCATGAATCAACCCATATTTTTTTGGATTTTTTCTCTCTTCTTCCTTGTGTCGGTCGGTCACCATCATCGGTGAGGCTACAGCCGAAGGACCATCATGGGCTGTACCACCGGAGCGGGCCGCCTTGTCCACCACCTTGATCTGGGAAGAAGAGAGGGAGAGAACGACTCTCCTCTATTTTGGAAGAAGAGAGTCCTCTCTCTTTCTCTCTCCTCTCTCTTGATTTTCTCTCTCTTTTTCGCTCTCTATCTAGATTGTTTCTCTCTCTTGTTCCTATCTCTACCTCTCTTGTTTCTCTCTCTACCTGAATTGTTTCTCTCTCTTTGTGTGGTTCTATGTACCCAGCAGGAGGGTCTCAGATGTTTTCATTATAGATCCGGATTGACCTCGGTAGATGTTTTCATTATGGACCCATCGCGCTAGCATTACCTCGACTATCGCCGAGTATCGTTGAATTCTACCATCATGAATCTCTATTGCATTACCTGCACCATGGCTTGATTTTTGTTTCATAATTTGACTAGTTGAATTAGCCAGAATGGATCGATCCAGATCGTCGGACGCTGTTATCTAGTCGATATTGTCCTTCTTGTACCCCAGTTGTTGTCAACCACCATTGAACCCATAATTGATAATTCTTGATCTATTGTCTTGATTGGATATATATATTTTGACCATATGGATTGAGTTATGTTGTACTAACTGATTCAAATAATTGGGCGTTGTTATTTAGTTGATCTTGTATATCTTTCTATATAAGTCTATTTTCACATCAGCTTGGTTTTGTATGGGTCTATAGTTATCTGTGCAGGAAGAAGCCCAATGAGATCTTATGCTCTAATTTCTCTCTCTCTTTTTTGGTACTTTCTCTCTCTAGCTTGATCTGGAGAAATCTTTGGTTGAGAGGGCTATTGGATAGTCTTGGGTTGCTACGTGATGGTAGACCCCTTCAGTGGATTAGTAGAGGATTATGGGTTATCATATACTTAGGTAATTTTTTATGTTGATTTGGCTCTGTAGGAGAACAATTTTTTGGGCAAAAGGACATTGAGTGAGGTTTTGTGCACCCCGGTTCGTAGATTGCGGTGTGTGAATGCAATTAGTCTATTTGAGTTGCCAGCAAAGAGATAAAAATCCTTGTACACCAACCTACATGATATAGATATTTTTGTATCTACATACATATGATATGCTAATGATCTAGATAAGTAAGAAGCAAGAATAGTTTTACATTGGTTTTGGTATTAAATTATATTTTGATCATTTATGCTTATGATTGATAATATGATAGGTGCATATTTGAATAAAACTTATACTTGCATAATCGGACTAATAAATATGGTGCTTTGGACTAACCATGTTATATTAATTGCTCCGGGCAAAAAATGTGATTGTGGTTAGTCTAAGCCGAAAATAAAGTTAAAAAAGAATTGATGTGTGGATGTAAACTGGATTGAATAAATAAGGACTTGGGCATATCTCGTTACTATGGTAGGTCCCATTCATAGGCTGAAAATATGAAACTATAGTAGGCCCTATCACAGGCTAGAAATGTAAAATTATAGTGAGCTCCATTACAAGCTAGAAATGTGATACCTTGGCAGGCCCCACCACATGCAAGCAAAAGTGGCCGAAATTTGTCTCAAAGTCAAAAAGATAATTAATTTGAATAAGTTAAAAAGAAATTGAATGAAATGTATTGAAAATACTAATGAATATTTATGAGATATCGTATGATATATCACTCTTGAGTGGCTAGATTTCTATTGATATTTGATATGCATATTTATATTGATTATTCGAGCATTATTGATAACCAATTTGTGATTTTATGATGTGCGTAATGATTTCTTACGGTTTTCAAGTTTATATTATTATTGTGTTAGTGTAGATGTGTAAAAATTCTTACTGGGCTGTAAAGCTCACCACCCCTTCCTCTTTCTCTTTCAGAGTTGTAAGTTGTATAGTACATGATTATGATTGAGATCATTGGTGAAGAGATGATTAGATAGAGCATCACTGATACTGGTTAAATGATCAAATTTGGTAATTAGATCAATTTTGTTGTTTGGTATGAATTGACATCATTGTTGATTATGGATATTGATGTTTTATTATATTTTTAGGCTTTGTATTTTCTCTAGAACTCTACTCTAAGGAGTATGCAGCCATGCCGTGTGCTGGATATAGGTGCTAGGTTCGGGCATGACAACGACAAAGCTTAATAGCCGAGTTTCCAATTTAACGAGTTCAGTTTTCCCCTTGGACTCACCACATGCAGCTTTTGGAGGAGTTAAGGCGCGAGGAAAAGCTTGCAGGTCGCATCAAGGCTTAAATGGTACTTTTTATTTCCTGAAGCTATGGTAGTTGTTGTGGCACCTAGATTCTAAAACGAAAGAAATCTAGACGAGCACAACACTACTTAATGAAACTATTTAATGCGTTACTGATGATGGACAGTGTGCTAAATTAATGCAAGGATTGAAGACTTTAAATACTCTTCAATCTTTAATGCTTCAAGCTCAACGCACGGTTGGTATGACGGCACTAACTAGAGGAGGAAACACGGATGACCACAGTCGCCACTGGGATGAAATAAGTAAGAACATTGTAATATATCAAGAAGATTGTACTTTAGATTCATATTCCTCAAAAATACTTCAAATCCATCTAGGGGATGGAAGCTTAGTGTAATACATGGCTATCTATTTGGGTTCCATGCATGAACTGGTAACTCAAGCATTATTCTATTCAATACATCGTTTAAATGTATGATTCATTGCCAGCTACGTGAAACCACCACCAGATTCACAGGGAGTAACATAAACTTTTAGTTGATTTGTTGAATAAGTTGTAGGAAGAAAAAAAAAACTTGAAATTCTAAGCTAGAAGAACTAATTTATGTACTTATCTTTTGAGAAAACTGATTTAGGTTCTTTAAGGATACCTATTTGTTAGATAGCATAAAGCAACAGCTATAAAATGGTCAGGCAAGGGACAGACAAAGTCTGCTTTCAAAGCAATGCAATTCAAGAGTGTACTTTGTGTGAATTATATTTGGTGAGAGCATTTTCAAACAAAAGCATTACATTTTATTACTGGCGGAAACATCTCTGCTATAGCATAAAGCAACAGCTATAAAATATATGGTCAAGCAAGGGACAGACAAAGTCTGCTTTCAAAGCAATGCAATTTAAGAGTGTACTTTGTGTGAATTATATTTGGTGAGAGCATTTTCAAACAAAAGCATTACATTTTATTACTGGTGGAAACATCTCTGCTATAGCATAAAGCAACAGCTATAAAATGGTCAAGCAAGGGACAGACAAAGTCTGCTTTCAAAGCAATGCAATTTAAGAGTGTACTTTGTGTGAATTATATTTGGTGACAGCATTTTCAAACAAAAGCATTACATTTTATTACTGGTGGAAACATCTATGCTATATTATAATAGAAGTTCTTACTCTTGAGGCTCCTTGGATGTGAAACTGCCACTGAGTATTAAATGTTAAAGGATTAATTACAATTTCACCCACATGGCTGGAGTTTTACTCATCATCAGTGAAGCCAACTTTAAAAGAGAAAAACTCAAGGAATGCAGTAAAAAAATAATACTGTAGGAGTGCATACATTCACCTACATGAACTAAAAAAAATAATGGTTACATAGCATTTACTAGTTTGTCGAAATTCAGCCTGCCTTTAAGGCCAGGAGCAACATACAAGTTTAGCGTTCAGAATATTTAAGCATGAAATGGATCCAAAATGATTCTTCTGATGCAAAAATTTTGACTGGCTGTTCAGGCAATTAGCAAGGAACATGATTAATGTATTTGTAATAGCCATTAATCACCCTTTCTTTGTTATTTGCTTTCAGTCAACGCTTCAGATAAAAATTGCAATGATAACGTGGAACATACCAGAGGTGCAACTTTCTAGGTCTGATGGTTTAATTGCTATCTTTGTCCCATGTGGCGATGGATTATAAGCCAAATTTAATAACACAGGGATGGCAACTCGTCCATCCATCCAGTACTTTGGCTCGAAGCGGGCGGGTTGGATAGAGTCTTGGAGCGGGACGGAATAGCTACAGTTAGATGGGATAGATTGGACGAATCAAATCAGATAAAATTGTAAAAATATTTTTTATATACATTTTTTTTTAAAAAATGAGAAAAATGTTTGTGAATATATATATATATATATATATCCGCCTTGGATTCATTGTAGGTCGAGTAAAACCGTGCCATTTAGATTGGGTGGATCAAATATATGTTGGGGGTGGAGTAAATTACCATATTTACTATCAACTATGAGGTTTTCTTTTGAGTTGCTTGTTACTAAAGGTCAGATTGGACGAAAAAAAGAGTAGTTGGAGGAAGAAGGATAAAAATTTATTTTTAAGAAAATAAAAATTTTCGCTTTCATTTTTTTCCAAAAATAATAAAAATTATTTAAAAAATAAAAATAAAGATAGAATAACTTAATATATTTTCTGCATTGGATTTTATATTTTTATTTTAAAAAATAGTATCAAGCAATCTCCAAATTATGTGGTTTTTTAACATAGAGTGACGATTGAAAAGAAGATATCGTGTGCTGCCCAGAGGTGGTGGAGACAATCAACTATGTTCTTTTTGGATGCCCGCAGGCGGCTCAAATTTGGAGCTATGCTATAGCTCCGCTCAACATGGTGCAGGCCACGCACTCGACAGAGAATTTCGTAGGCCATCTGAAGGAGTTTGTGCGGAGGCCCAACATGGTGGAGTGGGCCATTATGTGTGCTTATGTGTCCTATCATATTTGGATGGATAGAAATGCTCACATCTTTGAGGACAGCAGGGCACACCCACGGACGGTTGCGAACGAGGCTCTATTTCATGTTGCAAAAGTTACTGCGGGGGCTTTACCTAGAGCGATCAGGAACATCAGGGGCTCTCACTCAGCTATGACTGCGACCAAGGTGGTATTTGTATCGTAGGAGCCTCCCCCCTTATGCTCTTAAGGTTAATTTTAATGGCAGCACCTTTCAGACCGGAGGCAGAGAGGGTGTTGGCTGTGATCAGGGATCGTGACGTCAAACTCATCGTAGTTGGGGGGCGATGCACTTTGATGAGTCAGCATTCGGAGCAGAGTTGATGGCGGCTTGAGAAAATAATCAAATATAAAAGTATAAAATACATAATATAAATTAGGTACAAATAAAAGTAAAAATGTTTATGGAGAACATGTGGCGTATGAGAAAATGCGCTAATGTTTATGTGAAGAAGTACGTAATATTAGAAACTCAGTCAAGCAAATCAGAGCTCTTCTTTTAGTAATCAATAATTTCTTAAGAAAAATGGGATTATGTTGTGAGGCAGTTTTTCTTATACATAAATAATTTCCAAGCAGATTTTTTTTTATGTTTTTCTTGATAAAATTAGTTCACTTTGTGGAAAAATTAAACAAATTCTTTTATGGATTTTTTTTTTGTGTTAGAAAACAAAACCTGATAAACCAGGCATTGTAGGAATACTTTTCAAATTCAAAAACTCTCTTTTTCAATGTATAAAGTAAGATATCTTATCATGTTAAAGTGGTATCAAAAAAAAAAATCTTATTAAAAAGTGGTACCAAGTGAAGAGCACTTTAATCTTAAACTTGTTATGTGCCATCACACGACACGATCATTGGGATCAAGTAAAGAAAAATGAATGGCAAGACCGATAATGAACTTAAGCAATATAATTAAAAAAAATTAAATGAGAGATAAGGTAAATGTAATTTGTGAAAACTTGAGGAGATGGAAAGATTTTTTTTTCTTATTTTAAATTATGTAAATATTTTTTCTAGATAGCAAATGCTTCAAAATAATACTAGACATGAACGCGCCTCTGGACTTGTATACTAATGTGCTCACGTGTAGCAAGTAAAATGGAACATAAGTCATCCAACATGCACAGCCATTATTGATGCTCTAGGTTAAGTGCTGTTTTTTTTTTGTTTTTTTAATAAAACAGATAGATCATTTTAGCAATATATTATCTAAACAAACAAATAAATGTAAAAATTACTATTAATAAAAAATCTTAAAGGGAATAATATATGTTTATATTATTCGGCATCAAAATAATTCTATTTTAACACAAAAAAAATCTATTCTAGCACAAAATAAACCTTTTCATTTAATATATTTAAATTATAAAATTACAAATACTACAGATCTACTAATATTAAATTTAAAATAAAAGGTAGAGAAAATAGCCTGATTGAAGGCAGGTCGAAGCACGTAAACGCAGTCCCAAAGAAGTATTTGCTCCCATGTACGGATCTCCCGACAATCCTCTTTAGAGATACGACGGCCCTAAATTTTTTCTTCGGTATGTCTCGGAAGAAGCCAAATCGAACCCGATTGAACTTGCAGATCCAGCGAAGAACGAAATAAAAAGAATAAAATAAACTAAATATAATTACAAAAATGAAAATCAGAAGTGGCTAAGAGGAAGAACTTTTCTCTAGAATTTTTCTAATATTTTTCTCTAATTTTTGTGTCCCCAAAGAGATGAAATCAAAGGGTATTTATATGGGTGTTTAGAGAGGCTTTTTTTGTCCTTTTGCAGACGCACACCTTCCGTGGACACGCCCGCGGTGATTTCACGGAGGAAAACTGCAGCACGCCCGCTGGCTATTGCGCACGCAGCTCGAGAATGGCCACGTGCGCATTTAATTTTTCCAACAATGCCCCATAAAAATTTATTTTTTAAAAAATAATTTTTAAATAAAAATAAAATGCTGGATATCTTATATTATGTAATAAGTGTAGGTACCTTTCGGTTTGAACCTTCACTTAGTAACAATTGATTACATCTATGGAGCCAAGGTGGTATTAACCTTGAACCTCGGTCCATGGCTCAGATTAAATCAACAGCACACATAATATAGCCCGATTTGGGTTCTAAGCGGGTTGCACTAATATGGCCATACGCATGTATCTTTCATGTGCTTTTTAGGAGTCACTCATTTTCCATAATCGCAGCCTCACGACTGCACATATAGGTGAGTCCTAATAAGGAAGCAAGTAAGGAAACTCCTGCCTCTTGGGTCTCGGACTCATTAAAAGTTATACAAACAAACTCATCATACTGCTTACTTTTATGAGCGCTAGCGCCATAGAGATGAGAAAAATAAAAAACAGTGCTCCTCTTAGTCACACTTCAGTTTGTTTCTACCCATTGAACCTTTTAAGGTTGGGTTTCCATCATGGTGATCTATCTTTATGGGCTAAGCTCCATCTTCCTCGACGACTCTAGAACTACTGCTCTAGACAAACCTTTTGTAAGCTATCAGTCAAATTATTTTTTGATTTTACAAAATTCAAAGCAATAACGTTATTTTTCAATTTATATCTTAATGCTTTATGACGCACTTTAAGTACCTGCTCATTTTTATTGGCATTTTCTTGGTTACACTTATCTATTGTAGATTTACAGTCATAATGTAAGAAGACAGGTGGTAAAGGTGACCATCTACAGGAAGGTCTATTAGTAAATCTCTGAGCCACTCAGCCTTAGTGCTAGTGGTGTCTAAAGCTATCAATTCAGACTCCATGGTACTCCTAGATATTAAGATTTGTTTGGTAGATTTTCAAGACACAGCAGCACCTCCTAGGAGAAAGACATATCTTGTGGTGGATTTAACATCTAAGGTATCACTGATCCGGTTGGCATTACTATAGCCTTCCAGAACAGCAGAAAATCCACTAAAGTGCAAACTATGGGACTTAGTACCCTTAAAATACCTAAGGATCCTCTCTAATATTGTCCAATGATGTCTATTTAGATTAACAATATATTTGCTAAGTCTATTCACAGCATATGCTATGTCTGGCCTAGTATAATTTGCTAGAAATCCTAGTGAGCCTATAATTTGAGCATATAGGCCTTGAAGGACAGAAGTTTCTAAGTTCTTCTTACGGTGTGTAGAGGGATCAAAAGGGATAGAGACAGGCTGACAATCGGTATAATTAAATTTATTGAGAATCTTATCAACATAATGATTTTGAGATAACTTAATAATATTTGCACTTCTAATTATTTTGGTATTTAAAATTAAGTCGGCTTGTTCCAAGTCTTTCATATCAAACTTATGACTTAAGAATTGCTCTACTTCATCAACTATCTAAAGATATGTCCCAAAGATCAATATATTATCTACATAGAGGCACAAGATCACAAGTTTATTTCCAACTTTCATATGATATACACATTCATCTGTACTATTGATTTCAAATCCAAATGTCAGTATAGTTTCATCAAATTTCAAGTGTCGTTACTTGGGTGCTTGTTTAAAACCATAGAGAGATCTGATTAATCTACAAACTTTCTTTTTTTAGCCTAGGATTATAAATCCCTTTGGCTGGTCCATATAAATTTCTTCATTTAAGTCTCCATTTAGAAAAACTATTTTCACATCCATATGATGAATCACTAATTTATGGATGGAGGCTAATGCCATTAGAATCCTAATAGTAGTAATCCTAGTTACAGGTGCATAGACATTAAAGAAATCTATCTCAGTCTCTGTATAAAACTCTTGGCAACCAATCTAGCCTTAAATTTATCTACAGAGCCATCAGGCCTAAGTTTCTTCTTAAAAATCCATTTGCACCCTATAGTTTTACAGCCATAAGGAAGATCAGTCAGTTCCTAAGTATGATTTTGGATAATTGACTGCATCTCATTGTCCACAGCTTCTCTCCAAAATGGTGAATCAAAGAATTTCATTGCGTCCTCAAAAGTATTTGGAGAGTTCTCTATAAGAAAGATATAGAAGTCATCTCCAAAAGTTTTCTCTATCTTGAATCATTTACTCCTCCTAGGTTCTGCTTCTACTTCTATTTCTTTTGTCCATATTCTACTAGAGCTACTAGCTATACCACTATCTACTCTAATCCTAAGTGGAAAGGTATCTTCAAACTATGTTGAATCTCTGGCTTCTATAATAGTGTTATTACTAATATCATTTTCTTCTGAATCAATCATCTGAAATCTATTGGTATTACTATTGGCTGCATATCCTATGAATATGGCATCCACTATTTTGGGCCTTATTTTCTTTCTCTTAAAATTAGGTATTTTCACTTTTGCCAAGTACCTCCACACTTTTAAATAGCTAAGCTTAGGTTTTCTATGTTTCCAAACTTCATATGGGGTTAGATCATTATTTTTGAAAGAAATCCTATTGAGGATATAACAGGCTGAAACTAGAGCTTCTCCCCATAAATTCTCTGGTACTCCTGAGCTTATAAGCATTGAGTTAACCATATTCATTAAAGTCCTATTCTTTCTTTCTGCTACTCCATGATCTTCACAAAATTGAGTTATCTCATTAGATGTATATTCACCTCCCCGATCTGATCTAAGAATTTTAATTT
>JAOXJJ010000001.1:17822226-17836815 GCA_025769935.1 Phoenix roebelenii | reverse complement strand
TTGGTATTAAATTTAGGTTCATTAGTTGCTTAATTATATTATAATTTACATGACCTAATCTACCATGCCAAATAGAAAGAGGTTCTATATTCATGATCAAAGAATTTTTATTTATTGAAGAAACTATTTCATTCAACTTAAACAATCCTTCACTTAGGAATCCTTTTCCAATAAACATTACACCATAAGAAATTACAACTTTATTGGACTCAAAAACAAGACGAAAGCCTTACTGGACAAGCAAGGAACCACTAATTAGGTTTTTCCTAACGACTGAAACATGTTGGACGCCCTGTAGGGACAAGACTTTTTCAGAAGTAAGCTTTAAGTCTACACGTCTTACTTCTAGCACACGCGCCTCCGAGCTAATTACCATGATCACAACTCCTCCACTTGAGACCTGGTAAGAAGAAAACCGGGAGCAATCTGAACAAATGTGAATACCAACTCCGGTATCAATCCACCAATTAAGTGCTTGTAAAATCATGTTAACTTCAGGAGTGAAGGAAACAGACCTAAAAGCAGTCTCAGATGAGCCAGCGTCGGAAGTCACCATGTTGACTTGAGCACTGGTTGTGTGTGGACTTTTCTTCTTGTATTGAAAAGGTGCAGTCTTCTTATATAAGCATTGGGGAGCCAAATGGTTGGTTCGACCACACACATAACAGAAACGAACACCACCTTCCTCTTTCTTCTTCTTCTACTCCTGGGATTGGATAGGTTTCCCATTGTGGTGGTTAGGGTTTTTAGGGTTGTAGGGCTTCTTTTTGTAATGCTTATTTTTGAAGGATCGGTTCTGATTTTTTCTAGGTGGAGCCTCTACATTATAAGCATTATTCTTGTGTCCAGTAGAGGTTTTACTCCTAAGCCTGTGCTGCTCTTCAATCCTAATGAAGTTCAAGACTTGGGTTAGGGTGAGACCTCCTTCGGAATAGCTCGGGGTGTTAGCAAAATTAGACCAGAAATTAGGTAGTTTATCTATCAGACAGGCTATCTGGAATGACTTATCCAAATTAGTTCCATTGGTCCTAAGCTGGTGGATTAGAATTTCAAAATCATGGATTTGGTCATTCATAGGCTTTGAGTCCACCATTCTAAAGTTATTGAAGTCGGAAGCCTTGAACCTCTTTACCTCAACATCATCAAGACCATATTTGCTATCTAGGGTATCTCAGAGTTCTTTGGCACTCTTGGCTGTGTAATAAATGTCATACAACCTTTCATAAAGGGTACCTAGGATTCTATGGATGCAATAATAGTCTATCTCATCAGGTGTTCTAGAGGGTGTGTTGGTGGAGGCAGAAGGTTCAGTTTGGGAGAAGGATGAACTCCAGTTTGGGTTTAGATTTTGGCGAGTAGCAGATCGTAAAATAGTTGGGTTGGACCCGTTATCAACTTCAATAGTGCTCTCACCTATGGCAGAGATCAATCCTAATGTGGTGATCCAGAACCGCATTTGATTTTGCCACCTTCTAAAGTTATGGTCATCAAATTTTTCAGATTTGGCACTAAGATGGTCACTAGTGTTTGAGACCATAGGTTCAAGGTTATAGAGAAGGGACAGAAACCTGAATGAAGGCAAAAAGTTTATGTCAAATATTGCATTAAAATTTGTACTGAATTTTGAATGTCTAGTTAATATATCCAAAAAATAATAGCCAGATTAGCTCTAGATCGGTGATGGAGCATTAGGTTCACTTAAGTACCAGCCTTTCTTAGGCATGTATGCTTTTTTGACAAGCTTTTCTTTGATACTATTAGTTAGTGGATATAATCACTAGAAATCACATAAATTCAATTTTTACAAAAGCCTAAGTGCAAACTTAAATTTGTTATTATGAATTAATCAATTTTCAAATTTTATGTTTGAATTTTCTGAATTAGTAATAATTAATTTTTAATTTAGTGCTAGCTAGATAATTATTGTAATTGAAATCTAATATGTCAATTCAATTAATTATATATTAGAATTGATTTATTACCTTATTAGAATAATTGATTACTAATTTTATGCTAGGAAATCAATTATTGTAATTGAAATCTAAAATATCAATTCAATGAATTATAAGATTTATTATCTTATTAGAATAATTGATTACTAATTTTGTGCTAGAAAATCAATTATTGTAATTAAAATCTAAAATATCAATTCAATGAATTATAAAATTTATTACCTTATTAGAATAATTGATTGCTAATTTTGTGCCAACAAATCAATTATTGTAATTGAGATCTAAAATATCAATTCAATAAATTATATAATTTATTATCTTATTAAAATAATTGATTAAGATCTAAGAAGTCGATTCAATGAATTAATTATTATATATTAACCAATTTTTGAATTTTTTGTTTGAATAAGATCTTTAAATTACTCCTTGAGGAGTCCAAATGGAGATATGATAAACCTTTTGGAGGTTAAACAAATTATTACCATTTTAGAATGATTTACTGAATTATATATTACTAACAAAAGAAATAAACAAACACTTCTTTGGATTGTTAGCAATATATCACCTAAATAAGCAAATAAATCTAGAAACTACAATTAATTGAAAATCTTAAAGGGAATAATATATATATATTATTGGGTATCAAAATAATTCTATTTTAACACAAAAGAAATCTATTCTAGCACAAAATAAACCTATTAATTTAACATATTTAAATCATAAAATTACAAATACTACAGATCTACTAATATTAAATTTAAAATAAAAGTTAGAAGAAATAGCCTGATTGAAGGAAGGTCGAAGCGCGTAGATGCTGCCCCAAAGAAGTGTTTGCCCCCACGTATGGATCTCCCGGCAATCCTCCTCAGAGATACGACGACCCTAAACTTCTTATTCGGTATGTCTCGGAAGAAGCCAAAACGAATCTGATCAGACTTGTAGACCAGCGAAGAACGAAATAAAAAGAATAAAATAAACTAAATATAATTGCAAAAATGAAAATCAGAAATGACTAAGAAGCAGAACTTTTCTCCAGAATTTTTCTGATATTTTTCTTTAATTTTTCACGTCGCCAAAGAGATAAAATCAAGGAGTATTTATAGGGATGTTTAGAGGGGCTTTTTGGTCCTTTTTGCGGACGCACCCGTGGTGATTTCGCAGAGGAAAACCGCAGCGGGCGCCAGCAAGCACCTGCTGGCTATTGCGCATGCGGCTCGAGAATGGCTGCATGCGCATTTAATTTTTCCAACAGATCATACTATTCTAGTATGAATAGATCCACGTAAATCAAAGGATACAATAATACGAAAAAAAATGAGGTGACCTAATGTATATCCCACAAACAACTACTAGAATATTAAGTTACGTATGAGGCAATCCAATCAGAGTCTGCCATTTTGTTCGCCTTCAGATGTACATGGTTGATCTAAAATATGGCACAATCCATCACCATCCCGCGGATATGTAGATATTTGCCATCAGCTTCCAGCAGGCTCTGAACCTTAGCAACCACCATCCTCGAGTCTTCCTCGAGTAAGTCAAGTGCTTGAAAGGAGAAATGCTGGAGCCGAAGGGAGGCCACTTTATTCCCAACTTGTAATTAGTCAAAAATTAGTGCCACCGTGCTCTTAAAAAGCACTACTCATTGGGCCATGGCAGATCACAACCATCCATCATTGCTCACATGCAATTCCAACCGTTCCGTGCATTAAAAAAAAAAGAACACACAAAGGCAGCACCCAACTTAGAGACCTTCTTCTCTAGATGATTCATGGATCCTACGTTCCCCATGCCAGCCAGAGGTAGGTTACTTGTTGCGCGTTCATATATATATATATATATAGAGAGAGAGAGAGAGGATTGATATCAATTTATTTATTTTTTATTGGATAAAAATATTTTTATTTTTTTAACTCATAAGAATTTTTTATATTATATATATATATATATAAGAACCGAAGGAAGTCCATCTATTCGTTATTTGTTAATCTACACCCACCGTCGAAGGAACATTTACTCCGTGAAGCCAAAAGTCTATCAAATGATCTACACCATCGGAAGAGCAGTCCCATAGATTCGGTGGTCCTAGACCACAAGGTTCGTCCCCCGGTCCCAGATCTTTAAAACTTATTTAAGTATAGTTTTGACTGTCGGCCCCATTATTACCTCCCTCCTTTTAATCCCACCCCAGCATTTATCATCCGCACCTTCCCCTCCCTGCCCCGGGTCTTCCCCCCCTCCGCCCTTCCTTTTCCTCCGCTTCCTCTTCCTCCTCCTCTCTCTCTCTCTCTGTCTCCCTTGAAGAAGAATATTTACAGAAAGAGAGTAGAAGACCATTCGCTCGGTAGTTTGAAGCGAGGCAGGAGGAGGCAGGGGCTTCTCGCACCCACCACCACAAGCCAGAGAGCTAGACAACTGGCCTGTCCTTGTTGCTGTCGTGCGTGAGCCTCTGCAACGAGACAAGGTGAGCTCACGTTTTGTTGCCCTCCGAAAAAGATCCTTTTGTTTTTTTGACTTTTCTAATCACAAGGCCTTTCAATGATGGCTCGGAACTCTTCAAGATGATCTAAAAATGGAGTCTTTTGATGTCTGAAGTGCTATTATCCGTGGAACCTCTTTCTCTAAGCGAGCCTCTTGGTATCTCTGGTCTTTTTCGGAGGAAAATGGAATAAGATGGTACCTTTGGAGTCACCTCAACCCACCGCCTAGCTCTTATGTTCTCCTTTTCCTTCTTCTAGGTTTTCCTAAGGCTTTCCTCCTAATGGGTACTGGGTTCGTTGCTTGCCTCCTTGCTGTGGTGATGTTGTTGAGGTGCTCGACCTCTCAGCAGCCCAACACGGATGAGTTCTTTGTCGCTGATTTCATCCGGAAGATGGGTGTGGAGGTCGCTTCTCTCAGCGATGGCTCCTCTTCTTCGGTTTGCTCATGGAAAATGGTCTCGTGTGATGATCGGAAGGAGAAAGTCATCGCCTTGGTGGCTTCCGGCCTCGGGCTCTCCGGCCCCATCCCGGAGAACACCATTGGAAAGCTCAGCATGCTGAAAACTTTGGATCTCAGTGGCAACAACATCACCGGGTTCTCTTCGGATATTTGGGGACTCGGTAGCTCTCTCAGGAGCCTCAATCTTGCTTCCAACCAGATGAAGGGGTCTCTTCCAAACAATATTGGGAATTTCGGGGAATTGGAAAGCCTGAACCTTTCTCACAATGGCTTCTCCGGCGAGATGCCGGTCACATTGGGCTCACTTTCGAGCTTGAGGTTTCTCAATCTCAGCGGAAATCGGTTCGAGGGGATCATTCCGGATTCGTTTCTTGGCTGTAGGTCTTTGGTTTCCATCGATCTCTCGGGCAATAGACTGAATGGAACTGTGCCGGATGGTTTCAGTGATGCACTAAAAAATTTGAGGTTCTTGGATCTTTCTGGGAATGAGATTAATGGAAGGCTGCCGGACTTATCAGGGCTAGATTCTGTCACCTATCTCAATCTCTCTGGCAATTCATTTCAGGGTTCGGTTCTCGGGGTGTTTCGGGAGACAATGCAGGTCATAGACCTCAGTAACAACCAGTTCCAAGGCCACGTCTCTCAGGTAAACCTCAGCTCCAGCTACAATTGGTCTTCCTTAGTTTATCTTGATTTGTCTGTGAATGAACTCAGCGGAGAGTTCTTCCATGATCTTGGCCGAGCGAGGTCGCTGAGACACCTTAATCTTGCATTCAATAGATTTTCTCATCAGAACTTCCCTATGCTAGAGCAGCTTTCTGGTCTGGAATATCTCAATTTGTCAAAGACCAGCCTGACTGGCCAAATTCCAACTGAAATCTCTAAATTGGTTGGCTTGAAGACACTAGACCTTTCACAGAATCATATAACTGGCCATATTCCTGATTTGAGCATAAAAAATATACAAGTTCTGGACCTTTCGATGAACAATCTCACAGGTGAATTACCCCAGCCTCTCCTGGACGAGTTACCCAACATGATAAGTTTCAACTTCTCCTACAACAACCTTACACTTTGTGCTGCTAAATTCTCACCCCAAACATTTAACACAGCATTCGTTGGATCCCAAAATGACTGCCCGATCGCAGCAAATCCAGACCTTATCAGAACGAAGGGAACAAAGTATAAAGCGCTAAAGCTAGCATTGGCCATAACTTTATCAGTTTTCTTTTTGATAGCAGGGTTAGTGTGCCTTGCTTTTGGATTCCGAAAGAGAAGCAGATCATGGGCAGTTAAGCAACTCTCGTACAAGGAGGAACCGAGTGTTTCAGGCCCATTCTCCTTTCAGACAGATTCGTCAACGTGGGTTGCCGATGTCAAGAGTGCTACCTCAGTCCCTGTTGTCATATTTGAGAAGCCATTGCTGAACTTTACCTTTGCCGACCTCTTGACTGCGACTTCACATTTTGATAGAGGAACTTTGTTAGCTGAAGGGAAGTTCGGTCCGGTCTATCGAGGCTTTCTACCGGGAGGAATTCATGCAGCCATGAAGATTTTGGTTCATGGGTCTACAGTGACAGAGCAGGAAGCTGCAAAAGAGCTCGAGAGGCTTGGTCGGATCAAGCATCCGAATCTAGTCCCTTTAACAGGTTATTGCTTAGCTGGGGATCAGAGAATTGCAATATATGATTACATGGAGAATGGGAATCTACAGAATTTGCTTCATGACCTCCCATTAGGAGTGCAGGCAACTGAGGATTGGAGCACTGATACATGGGAAGAAGATACTGGAACTATCCAGAGCATCACAACTGAAGGGCTGACTACTTGGAGATTTAGGCATAAAATTGCCCTTGGAGCAGCGAGGGCATTGGCTTTTCTCCACCATGGATGCTACCCCCAGATAGTTCACAGAGATGTCAAGGCAAGCAGCATCTATCTTGATTCAGCATTGGAGCCTAGATTGTCTGATTTTGGGTTGTCAAGGATTGTTGGAGCTAGCTTGGAGGATGAGATCTCTCGGGGATCGCCAGGCTATGCTCCTCCAGAGTTCTGCGAGTCGGATAATGTCTCAGCAACTACGAAGTCTGATGTATATGGCTTCGGCATTGTACTTTTTGAGCTTATTACAGGGAAGAAACCGCTTGGAGACGACTATCCTGAAGAGAGGGAGACTACTCTTGTCAGTTGGGCTCGGACATTGGTAAGGAAGAATCAGGCCTCGAGAGTAATTGACCCTAAGATTCGGGAGACTGGATCGGAGGCACGAATGGAGGAAGGACTGAGAATTGCTTATCTGTGCACTGCTGACCTACCATCAAAGAGACCTTCCATGCAGCAAATAGTTGGGCTTTTGAAGGACATCGAACCCATAGCAGCTGATCCGCTGAAATAGAGAATTGGGAGTTGGCTATGCCCTTCTCTAACAATGTTCCCAGTGGAAGGTGATGTACAATGGTTCCGAACTATTTCTGAACTAAAGTCCTTGCTTTCAATTTTTCATTTGAATTTCAGAAGAAGCTTTACATTTGCCATTAGCTTCTTTCCTCCACATGGTTTCTTCCTGCATTGCGTTCGTCTATTACAAAACAACCATGATACCTTTTATTTTTTGACTTGAGAAACCAATCTTCCATGGATGAAAGTAAAGCAAAGTGGCTTTTGATGTGTTTATCTCATTTTGTTCTCTACCAACAGAGTATCACCTCAGAAATATTTCATAAGTTAGCTGCTGGGTTTTGATTTAAACTGAGATTTTAGCAGGTATAGAGGCATCCTATCATAGTTTTATACATTTATACTAAAATTTTCTATCAGCTCACAGCTTCCATCCTTGTCAAGGTTGGATGACGACAATAGGTTACCACTGCTTGATAATTTAATTAACATCATTGCTGGTGTTCATGCAGCCTATTCTTTTCTTAAAAGATTTGCACTTTGTTTCCTTTCACCCATTGGCTGTTTTCTAGAACTATGATGGTCCCAACCACCAAAATGCAGGCCGGCAGGCCACTCCAGGCTTTAGGCCATCTTTTTCCCTTTGCTGATGCATGAGTCGAGTAAAAACCTCTCCGCTTTGATGATAAAACAATTCCCTTTTCTCCACTCCTCCCTGATGTTCCAATTATGAAACATTATTATGTTATCCTCTGGAAAGTAGAGTTAGGTAGAGACTTTCATGATGGTGACCCCCAGTGCTGTTATTCATCTCATGGTTTGGTTGGTGTGCATGCTTGATGTTTTTGACTCTAGTTCCTGTATCTAGGAGTTTTTCAGTATACTGTCTTGAGAACATGGGTTTCCTCCATCACTTAATATTGCATATCTTTCTACTACTCCCACACTAAACTCTCTTTTTCTGAGAAGATACTCCCACAAAACTTGAACACCAGTATATGAAACAGATTAGTGAATAGGCTTTGACGTTCTGATAGGCTATCTTTCTACCTCCATGGTTTGAGTCTCCAGTGGCATGGAGACTTCTGAAACAATTAATCTCATCAGAGCTTGTGTCCTCGGGTGGGTGAGATGTGCATCTGATAAGATGTGGGCCGGCTGATAAATGAATGAACGAGGTAGGTAGTTGAGCTGAATTTTGTCAGAAATTTGAAGAGAACGAGCAACCTATCAACCCAAGAATTAAATTAATGATCCTCGAAGGTTCTGGGAAGCATAAGACAGTTTTCCTTCGACCAATCATTGTTGATAAATTGGTCAGCAGTAATTTCTGCCCTTATTTTTAGTCTTCTGCTAAGTAGATATCAGGTAGCAATTCATCTTCTTACCATGTGACATAGGAATGGAAACCAAAGGAGTCTCTACCATGGATTTGTTGATGCTTGCGTAAAAGAAGAAATCTTCTTTTGTTGGTGAATTAGGCTCCTTTGCACTCGGCGGCCATCTTTTATGCAATTAGGCTCCTATGCCTTTAGAAATACTGTATATTTAGTCCTATATCGGTTATTCGCTAAAAAAATCTTAAGTACATGTACATGACAAGGAACCAAAAAATATCTTCTGGTTAACCATTTTAGATGAAGTTCTGGGTTATTACAAATGGTATCAAAGCAAGCTCATTATTCGCTACATCGGTTAATCGCCGAGAAAATCTTTTGTACTTATATATAACCAAGAAACCAAACAATATCTTCTTGTTAACAATTTTAGATGGGGTTCTGACTTATTAAAAATGATATTAGAGTGAACTCGGCTCATAGTTTATATCAACTAAGGGACATTGCAGCCAAGTTTATGGAGGCTGACCGTGGGTCTATTTAGTCCTACATCGATTATTCCTCCGATCATTTTGAGTGGGGTCTTGAATTGTTACAATTTCATCTAATTGTATATCCAAGAGCAGTTATGGATTAAATATTTTAAAATTATTTTAATTTAAGATGAAAGGTATCTTGCCAAGTGATTATGTTTGGATGTGATACCCACTCCATGAAACCAGCATCCAAGAAATCTCAAGCTCCCTATGTACAAATTTCTACCATAATTTTAGATGATGGACAGCTGTGTTGGGGAATGCGGACCCACTAGTGCAAGCATGCAATTTACCCATTAGCTTTATTCCATGACAATTATTGCTTTCTGCTGAAGACTTCGCATGCCTGCTTGAGACAGATCTCAGAAGATCACGTCCATAAAGAAAAGTATACGATGACAAATTTGATTCTAGCCAAAGGATGAGAAGAAAAAACAATTCATGGAAAGTCCACATCTAGCCATCAAGAGCGAGCGAACGACAGCGATAACATATGGAAGTAGATGACATGTGTCCACATAGTCTTCGGCCTTTTGGTTTTATCCATTCTGATGCCGACAAGACATGCTCGGATAAAAACAAGAGAAGAAACCGTATTATGATGTTTTATTTTATGTCGATCACGCGTTGACGTCCAATCACATGCTGACATTTTTGCGACTCGATTGGTAGTTTCGCAACTGTGAGCTTATGCCACTATGCATCGAATTAACTAGAGGTGAGAGTGGGTCGGTCCGGTCGGGCCCAAATCAATTTTAATATTAGATTCAGACCTAACTCATTAGAAATTTGGTTTAGAACGGATCCATAATCAAAATGTTTGACCTAATACGTCATTTTGATTGAAAACGGATCCATGTATAAACCAGTTGTTTGCATCATGTATCTGCATACATATAGGGCTCGTTTGGTTCGCGGGAAAAGGAGAAAAATGTGGTTTATGGGAAAGTAATGAGATACCTCTTGTTTGGTTGGAATTTTCAAAGAAGAGTGACAGGAAAGTTGTATTCCCATGGAAAAGTTACTTTCCCTTGAGGCGGGAATCACTCCATTTTTATTTTTTTCCAAAAAATCCATTCAACATTAAAGAAGCATTAAAGAGGCATCAAAGACCTAATTTTTATTAAAGGCGTAATAGGAATTATACATAATTTTTCTAGGAAAGTAGATGGCCAACCAAACATAAGCACTTTGGAAATTTGTCACCTTCCCATTGTTAACCAAACATGCCAAAAGTACTTTCCTAGGCATCCTCTTCCTATAAATTTGTTTCCTAAAAATCATATTCCTAGGAGGAAAAATGCTTCCCTCAAACCAAACTAGCCCATAAAGTCTAGTGGGCTAAGTGGATCAAACTAATCATATGATATGTACATCATACAAATAGCTTGGATAACATTAAGGTTCAACGATGATTTTGAGCAGAAAAGATCTACTTGCTGCTAGTTTGAAGATACAATGGATTAGTGATAGTAAAGTGGGTAAGTGGGAAGCAGCTCACCGCTACGTATAACCGTACGAAAAGATGGGAAGGTGTAAAAGAATGTTTGTAACTAGAACAAATGACCTTTTCCAGAATAATGAAATCTTTTTTATGTTATATTCTTTACATTTGCCTTGGTTCTACAATAGATTTACATTAAATTTAGGTATTGTAACAGCCTAGAATTTTCTTAGGCTTGTGGGCCAACCTGAAGAGGCTAGGCCCAATGACTTAATGTGCGATGCGCGTGAGGGGTGCAGGGACGAAGACTTTGGTCGAGAGTCTTCTTCCTTCCCTAAATTCTTCGGGCTTTAGGAGGCCTACAGTGAACCAAAGACTAGCTAAAACTCCAAGATTTAATCTATTTAAGGCTTCTTCCTCCTCCTTTGAGTTTCATCGACAAAAATCTGAGATCTCACCACCAATTCCAAGCCTTCTCCTCGGGTTTTCTCCTTCGATTTTTGCCGAAAAGGGTCGACGGAACACCTCGCCGAACTAAGGTAATTGCCCTACGCCTCATTCTCTTTCTTTTCTTGCTTTTAGAGCTACTATTACGTTGAATTGAGCAGGCAAGTCACCAAGATCCATCCAAAATAGAGGTACTCTATTTTGGCGACTCTTCCTCCCGTGTTTGCTGTCGCCAGCTGTCAGGATTGGCCGAGCTTCGCCACCTCTCAAGAGTTTTGAGATCATATGCCTGTCGTTAAGGAAGAACAGCCGTAATCTAGGCCAAGTTACCATGAATTAACCCATGTTTTTTTTCGATTTTTCTCCCTTCTTCCTTATGCTGGTCGGCCACTGTCGTCAATGAGGCTACGGCCAAAGGACCGCCCTAGGTCGCTGCCACCGGAGTAGTTCGCCTTGGCTGCCACCACCCTGAGTTGAGAAGAAGAAGAGGTGAAGACGGGCTCTCCCCTATTTTGGAAAAGAAGAAGAGAGCCCTCTCTCTCCTCTCTTCTCTCTCTTGTTTCTCTCTCTAATTGGATTGTCTCTCTCTAGAATTGTTGGACCTGGTAAGGGGGTCTCTCAGTGACTCTTGGTCGGCTCTAATGAACAGCCCTTATCCATAGTCGTCGGGCAGCATGCTAGCCCTCCTCCACCCCCTCCCCCGATGGCACTTACTGAGCATATTTGCATTTTATCGTCATCAATTTTTATTGAGCTATTTATAGTGCAGCCGACTTTTGTTCTTGAGTTGACTTGTTAGACTGCCTAGATCCAATCAATCCGAGCATCCGGATGTTACTACTTAGTTAGCCTCAGTAGAGGGTTATAAACTAGTATTATTGTGACTACCCATTGTGCTAGCCTTATCTTGATCATTGCCGAGCACCATCGGACTCTATCATTATTAGTCTTTATTTTGTTACCATACTATGGTCTAATTTTTGTGTCATGAGTTGACTAGCTTGACTGGCCAGAGCAGACTGATTCGAATCATTGGATGCTGCTACCTAGCCAACCTTGTCTGTCCTGCACTCGACTGCTATCGGCTACTATCGAACCCATAATTGATAACCCCTAATTTATTATTATTATTTGATTGGATATATATTTCTTGATCATATTAATTCAGTTATGTTCTACCGACCGATTCAAATGATTGGGCATTGTCATCTAGCTAGCCTCGTATATCTTCCTATAGAAATCTATTTTCATAGTTAGCCCTAATTTTGTATGGTCTACAGTCATTCGAATAGAAAGAAGCCCAAGAAGATCTTATACTCTAATTCTAAATTGAGGTAAGATCCTGACCCTTTATTTATTTAATTTTTAATTAAAAGAGAATAGGAAAAATATAGGTTATTCAAATATTAGAATTCTAAAAATTGGATAATTACTAAGTAATTGATTCATTAATATGGCGAGTGATTGATAAGGGATAAATTGGTGTTATATTGATATTAAATTATCTGGACATGTTAAGTATGGATTGGCAGTGTTATAGCTGCGTTGGATTATGATAGAGGTAAGAATCCCTGTACTTAAATCACCATATATATGTGTTGTGTGTTAGTACATATATATATATCAGATGTTGAGAACATGGTTTTATGAACAAAAATACCTTGAATTTGAGAGAAATTCATTGTATATGCGATAATTGATTTGATAAGAGTAATATATATATATATCAGATGTTGAGAATATGGTTTTATGAACAAAAATACCTTGAATTTGAGAGAAATTCATTGTATATGCGATAATTGATTTGATAAGAGGAACAGGTAAATCAGATGGATAAGATATGATTTGGACTAACCACGTTATAGCACCCATGGGCTAACACATGAAAAACCTTCACAAGCTTATGCGTGGGATAATGACCATGGGCTATAATGTAATACGATATCAATCTTGGACCAAGTCATGATCTTGGTTAGTCCAAAGTCGGAAGTTAATCAATGAGAAACATAGAAATCAAGTTAATGAAAAATGGATGAAATGATATAAGAAATTGTCGTTGAACAATTATTTACAATTAAGATATATATTTATGTGTATCTATATATGCTTCTTTGAAAAGATGATAATGAGAACTTATGTGCATGTTATTTGTATAAGCTTTCCAAGTATTAATACGATATTTATTTTATATTGTTAATTGATTATTTTTTTTATTACTTATGGTGTAGCAGTTTGAGATTCTTATTTGGTTGCAAAGCTCACAACCCCTTTCTCTTTCTCTTTTTCAAAGTTGCAGGTTACGTAGTACTTGGCATGGTTGAATTACGGATGGAAGGGATGAATAGATAGAGCATCACTGATACTGGTTAGATGATTAAATTTTGTTATTGGACCAGTTTTGTTGATTTGTTATGAATTGAGATCATTTTGATTATAGATATTGAGGTTGTGATAAACTTTCAACCTTGCATATTCTTTGGGGCCTTGCCTTAAAGAGTGTGTGGCCATGTCACGTGGTTAGACCTGGGTGTTGGATTCGGGACGTGACAGGTAGCATTCCATTATCTCACAAAGTTCTTGAAGGTTCAAGGCAACTGAACCTAATCTCATCTTCTTCAGGTTCCAACCGTATGTCGGTGGTACGCTGCACAAATCTCCTTCTCAGTCATTTGCTTGGTATCCCTAGTTTCAACTTGAAACCAAGGGAAACACCGGTCCTAACCTAAAAATTTGGATTCGGATCGGATTTGGGTCAGGCGTATGGCAATGAGTTACAAATTTTAAGTCATACTTTTTATTTAGTAATAAATCCATGCATTAACAGGAAGAAATGTCAGAACCTCGTCAACCATTCTAGAGAATTGCTTCTAAAATGCCTTTTATTAAAATTATTATACTTTCAAATTAAGCTTGCACAAAATTTATCTGAATCCCTATTCTAGAATGTTAACTAGAATGTTGTCTGAGTTATATAACCTTAGAAAAAAAATATCTTTTGGGAACATGATGAGGAGTCTTTGAAATGGGTCTCCAGAAACTATGTGCCTCTCAATATTAACTAAGTCCTCCGAACTCATGATTATATCAAGAACTATATGTGTCATCACTATCTTCCATATTTTTTCAGTAAGGAGATTGGAAAGTAATGCAATGGTGTATCTTGAAGATCACTTAAACATGAACCTTATACATGATCACCATGAATTAAGTAAATGGCATCTATTCATATATTATAAGGCTTAACCAAGAAAAAAAGGTAATCAACGTACCAAAATCAGCATCACCATCTACCATTTGAACATCAGTTTTCCTAATTAGACCTTCCAAATCACTGTTCCCTGAGCTCGACTGAGTCTCCTGCACCTTAAAAACAGCATCCATTAAATCAAATACCTCTTCATCAAACAAAGTTAGAAACCTAAATTGTTCTCTTCTCACCCTCTAAGCACCAATAGGCTTAAGTGCTTAACCCCCCCCCCCCCCCCCCCCCCCCCCCCCCCCCCCCCCCCCCCCCCCCCCCCCCCACCCCCTCACAA
>JAOXJJ010000001.1:17781361-17810457 GCA_025769935.1 Phoenix roebelenii | reverse complement strand
TGTTTATAGTACGGGGGCGCGAGGGGAGCGCTTGGTAGGCTTCCGCTCGGCGAGCGCTTGCTGCTCGGCCGGGCGCTCCCTGCTCGGCAGGGCGTTCTCTGGTCGGCGGGGCTCCATAGCCCTCTGCTTGATCAGCTTTTCCCCCAACAAGTGCAATCATGTCATCGTGAATAAAACTAAAGTTGTATGCATTCTGATAAAAGAGACTTGTTAGAAAAGAATTGAAGTGAAGCAAATAAGATGTGAAAATTTTGTATTTACCCGAAGAATAGATATATAAGCCTCATCAATGAGGCCATCCATGTGTCGAGATCGAAGCATGGCTTCGTCCATGGGAAGCTGCATGGAGCTAACTATCTCCTTGGCCACTTGAGGGTCCCTTAAACCCGAGTTGGAGGTCTTTACAGATCACTTTGGAAAATATATCTCTGACTCGACAGTAGAGGATTTTAGAGCAGACGATGAGAGCTACAGTGAAGCGGCAATAGGCAACGATGTCTGAGGAGAAAAAACTAGCTTCGAAAGGGAGGAAAGGATGGGTGTGGCAATCTCAACCTTAGGATCGAGCTTGACTCTCTCCCTAAGGTTCTAGACTAGAGTTCAATCCCTTAGTCAAGACTGGAACAATCTTGGTCGGTGGCTTCAGAAGAATCAAAGACGAAACCTTCTGAGCCCTTTTCATAAGGGGCTCACTCCTAGTTTTCGTCCTATTACGAACAACCTTTCCAAGCATTGCAAGGTCGGCCTTTATTGTTGCAATATCGAAGAGAAAAGTTAGACTCCATTTTGGACAAAACAGAAGACAAACATATAATTAAATTATTTACCTTGCAGATTAGCCGGGCTCAGGCTGACATTAATCAGAGTATGCTAGAACAACAAATCCTATAAGGGAGGCACATTGGACTTGAGCAGAGTGTCGAGCGACTATTGATCATCATTAGACAAGCTTGAAGTCCGGTTCAATGATCTTTGAGGTTTTCCTCGAAGGTTACTCGGAGAAAATGAAGAAAAATCTTTCCTTCCATCCATAAACAAAGGAAGGGGTTCCTCGGATTAGCTGATGGCCTTTTGAGGAGAAAAATACCATCAATTTTTCTTCCAATGATGCCTCTTTAGAGTGAAACAAGCTCGAAAGAGGATAATAATGGGACAAATGTTATGGAGGAGGCAAAGTACAAAAAAACTGATGTTGACCCACCAGGAATTAGGGATTATATGGGTCGGGACTAAATAATAATATATAATCAACTAGGCAATGAAAGGATGAAGTGAAAGCCTCTGGCCGACCTTAAGAGTTTCCTCGTATAGGCTGAATCGAGAAGGAGGAGAGGTAATTGGATTTTCGGGACTAGAAAGTTTGAGGTTGAACTCGAAAGGAATGAAGTACTAGGTCCGAAGTCTATCCAGATCCTTTTAGATGAGGATAGATTCTTTGTTCTTAGGTCTGAATAAAGCTTCATACCCCATCTCCAGACTGTCGGAGGGAGAACGATGGACCTGAGGAGAAGGAGGGAGTCGACCAACTCCCACGAAAATTTTGCCCTCATTCATGGCAGAAATGGAAGTGAAAATAAGAAAGGAAAGAAGTAGAATACCTAATCTAAAGGATTCGGAGAAGGCTAAGAAAAAGGTATTTTGAGCAGTTGCAAACGATGGCATTGCTGAAAGCAAATTCGTCAGAGATGCTAAAGATAGTGACATAACTGATAACGAAGTATTTCGCCGAAGCCAAGTTGTTGGAGATGCTTGAGAAGATGGGGAAATTGCTGGAGATGGAAGCGTAACAACACCACAACAGGATAACCTTCAGGTCTCATATGAAAGCAAATAAGAGAAGAAAAAGGAATAATAACTTTTATCGACACGAGAATGACCCAAATTGATGCACCCCTATAGCTACCCAAGCTGATTGCATCACGTGTCAGATCGAGGAACAACACTAGGAGTTCACTCGGATCACGATTTCAAATCTTATTGAAGAATCCAATCATTGCCTCAAAAATTATGCCAAAATGATGGTGCTTTGGGGATCTCAATCCATGCAAATCCACATTAAATGATCCTCATTAAATGCCACTTCTAAAACCTTCTGCACGGATCTAGAAGCATCAAAATGTGACCTCGGGCAGCTTAATAATATTACTTCTGTCACCCGAGCAGAGACAAACTTGGGCTTGGAAATAAGAGACAAGTGATATGATGCATACTTGTTGACCTGACCTCGGTATGATTTGAGGTGTCTGACCTCGGTATGATTTGAGGTGCTTGACCTCAAGGCTAGCCAAAGTTACGTTCTGATCAAACCAAGCAACAGAGAAGAGCCATGTGTCTCCCATTAAAGTCTGTTTGAAGGCAGTTAATGTCCATTAAGGGCGTGGCCATGATCGCAGCTGCAGTTACGACCTATTATTGGTGTTTGGTCATTACTGCATGATCAGAGTAGTTAATTCTTACCCACGTATATGACTTGGCGGCCGTTACTAAGTGGTAAAGGCACATACCGCCAATCCAATAACATGTGTCGACCTCCCTCTACATAAGGGGCGAATCCTCAAGTAAATTTTTCTCTCCATTGTCTCTTTAGAAACTCTATCTTTTTTTCAAACTCTCTTTGTTTTTCTAAAATCTGACCGACTTAAGCATAAGAGGGTCCCCCCCACCGAACAAACTCTGACAAGAGAATTTTTTTTCCCTATTTTCATATTAGCGAGGTGTCGTCCTACCCAAGCTCAAGTTTGTTTACCGTCAGCTACTTCTACCAACTCTTCAGCCTAGCTTTACAGCTCGGAGCCTCAATTCCGACCGATTGTCTGTCGACCTCAACTCCTCAGTTTGGATTCCAGCAGCAACAAGGTATTCCAAGATTTTTTGGATATTGGAGTTATTTACCCAAGGATTAGGTGTCCACCGATGGAAATTTTCTCTCCAAAAGTGAGTGCGTACCAAAGAGAGAGAGAGAGAGAGAAACAAATTTAGGGCATGTTTGATCTTTGCTTCCTGATTTTTTTAAATAAAATGAATTATTTTTTAAATAATCTATATTAACTTCTAAAAAGCCAGATAAATGATCCTATCTAAGCCTAGTCCCTCCTACTTCTCTACTCTTCTTCTTTCTTTAACTCCAAAAACTCCTTCCAATTGATGTTTGCCTCCGAGGTGAAGGGTCTTATTGGTCTTAGGACCCTCCGGCATCCAAGCAGGTCTTATATCAAATCAGATTAGCCTAAGGTATTGGAAGATCTTATCGGATTGACAAGATCATCGCGAATGACTCCTCATTTAAAATTACTTAGAAAATTACATGGAGTAAACAAGCGAGCAGCCCGATTAGATGATTTATTTTATGCCAAAAAAATAGTGGGGCCTGCCCTCTTCAACCTACTTCAGCTTGCCAGCGTGTCTTTCTTTCCTTCTCTCTCTCCCTCTCTTAGAGTTGTCTCCTCTCTTTCAACGTTCGGATCTAACCGTAATTTGGTAATATTGAAGCTAATCAAAAAATTTGTCGGACTGACAAAATCTCCCGGTATTCAAATAGATCCTGAGAGTGTGAATCATCAGCTTGCATATACTTGCATCACAAGCAATGAACAGCCGACACCCTACCCCCACCATTCCACGCAACGTTTACTTGTCTGATCACATAAGTCAAAAGTCCAGTCAACCAACAGGCCGCGGTTTCGCATTGGATTCCGTAGCTTGCTGCTACCCCAAATACTCCCCCCCTTCCTCGCGGTTTCGCAGTGGATTCCGTAGCTTGCTGCTCCCCCAAATTCTCCCCCCTTCCTCGTCTCTTACCGTATCCGAGGTGGATCCAACTTCTCGCCAATCGTAATTCCGACAGGATATTAGTGTCGTCATCTGGCACGTTTTCTTGGATAGATTCCCTCTTAACGGTTAAAAATAAAAGATATATCCAATTAACAGATTATTAAGTAATACTAAAGCGTATTTATGGTATTGTTACAAATAGTAAACAAACCCCTTCCGGCCCCCCATTCTCCTTCCCCCCCCGTTCTCCTTTTTCGAGTCGCACGCTCGTCATTGGGACGTAATGGCCTCCACAAAGGTCTCCAACAGGTACTCTCTCTCTCTCTCTCTATGGCTTCTCCTGTTCTTCTTCTTCTTCTTCTTCTTCTCTTCTTTACGGTCGCTTCTCCTTCCTTGTGCTGTAGGTCTTCGGGAGAGACAGAAACCGGCGACCCTTCGAAGGGGATGATCACTCTGGCATCGGTGAGGGATGCTCTAATTAGGCAGGAGGATACGATCGTGTTCAGTCTCATAGAGAGGGCCAGGTTCCCGCACAACGCCCCGGTGTACGACCCTTCGTTCCTGGGGTCAGGGCAGTCCCTTGTGGAGTTTTTCGTCAGGGAGTCCGAGTCTCTTCATGCCAAGGTCCCTTACCCTAGTTTCTTTTTGGTTTTCTCTCAATCCCCTGTTTATTCTATGTTCTGGAATTAATTGAATCCGGATAAAAATCTGGTTCTATTAGATGTTATTGCTTTATAAAATTTTAGCTGATAGCAGGCCCAATTCTTTCATTGCTAGATGATTGGATCTTTGGGGTTTTCACTATATCCTTAAGAAAATTGCTCTGCAACTAGCATTCTCCCAGCACTATAAAGGACAGTTTTTGGCTAGTTATGAAGGGGTTGTTTAGATGTGCAAAAATATTATAATAATAGCACACCTTCAGCATCCATTTATAGTTTCATACAATGGGAAGCAGCAGGCTGGCAGGTAGCTCAGTTGAGAACAAGAGTTTTAAGTTGCAAGAACATGAGAATTTGGACAGATATGCAAACACCCAATCCCAACCAAAGTAGATTCATCGTGTAATTGTGATACCTATTTATAGATGTTATAAAGAGTCTGCCTCGGGTGAAATAACTCATAGAGCCCCAGTCCCAAACTCTTAGTGTTTGCTGAAATGCTCGAAAAAGCACAAATTTTTTGCAGATGCCTCAAAGATTTGGTAGATAGCATCCTGCATTCTCGATTACAAATATGTCCCCATGCATTTGCTTTGTTTTCTTTTTGCTCTGAAATGGATAATCAATATTTGTGGATGACTCCTAGGCTGTCTTATTTTCTTTCTGACAAATGTAAGTGCATTTTTTCCTGCATGCAAAATTTTGACTTTTCCATGTATAATGGGTATTGCATATCTGTTTAGTGTAAGATGGAGGTTATGTCATTTGAAGTCCATAATTCTAATAGTAGATCCCTGCAGTTGGTGAATAAAGGAGATTTCTAGTTCATATTTGTTCTTTTATATGTTTCATGAAGAAATTTTTTTAATCAAAAGATAAGTATGGATGGCTCATCATACACACAGATTCCAGTTTTCCTATGCTTTTTGTTGGTTTTAAAAAAGTAGTATTGTGCCTGCATAACTATGCATTCTGGAAACCATCTCTTCTCTGTATTCTTTGTTTACTGGATGATGCATCTAGTGGGTATACTGAACTAGCTCAGCATTGATTTTCCATAATCTTATTCATAAGCAAAATTGTTCCGTGCAATCTTCATTTATTTTTTGAAGTTAACACTTTATGAAGTTGGTCTATTTATCGACATACTAAAGTACATTCAACTCTCAATCTTCAGGTCTATAATTTAGAAATTAGGTATCATGCATCATGGCTCTTTGATGTCATGGTCATTGTTCTGTTACTCTTCATCTTTATCGATCTCAGTGATTGCCTATTGTATTAAGTGTCAGAGACATGTTCAACATGTTACAGGCTGGACGATATCAAAACCCGGAAGAAGTACCCTTCTTCCCTGATGATCTACCGCTGCCGCTCGTACCTCCTTGCGACTATCCAGAGGCAAGTATCCAACTTTCATCACTCGGATTTCAGCATCACTAACTTTGATAAATGTGTCTACATTTGATGTAATTATAGGTCTTGCATCCAACATCTGCATCTGTAAGTGTGTGTGAGGCCATATGGAACATGTATTTAAATGATCTGCTTCCACTAATCACTGTCAAGGGTGATGATGGTAACTATGCATCGACAGCAGCCGCAGATCTTGCATGTTTGCAGGTAGGTCGGTCATGATCAACTTGCGGTCATTCCGGACCTTATATGGGCTGCGAATAGTTGATTTTTATTTATATAATTATTTACTTTCTTCCCCCTTGTAGGCTCTGTCTAGAAGAATCCATTATGGTAAGTTTGTGGCAGAGGTGAAGTTCAGAGATGCTCCACAAGATTACACTCCAGCAATTCGCACTAAGGTCTCCTTCTCTATTTTATACACCTATATCAGTCAAAGTGAGCTATTTTTTCTTTTTTACTGCAAAAAAATAAAAAAAGACCCGTACTCAGGTGATAGAGAACCATCATATTTAATCTTTTGTTTTTTAGGCTTTATGAGAGGAGAGAAGAGTATACTGTTGAACTTACTTCATCCTCCTTTTTCACGCAGGATGGGGATGCTTTGATGAAATTGTTAACATTTGAGAGTGTTGAACAGATGGTAAAGAGAAGGGTAGAGAAAAAGGCTATGGTGTTTGGGCAAGATGTAACCTTACAGGACAAGGGTAATAAGGTGGAGTTCACTGATGGTGAGATCAAGTGTAAGGTAGACCCCTCGGTGGTTTGTCGTCTCTATGATGAGTGGGTTATGCCCATGACAAAGCTTGTTGAAGTTGAGTATCTCCTCCGTCGTCTTGATTGATTTTGTTGGTTGAATTTTGTGTTAGAATGGTGCTTTTATACTTTTGATTCTCCAAAATAAGAAAATAAACATATTGTATCGAGGATGCTGATTCATCCCATGAAGCTTGATGATTCCTTTTCCTTTTTCTGCTTTCTTTTAATTGAGGAAGTTGGACTTCTAATGATCTTTTGATTCTAAATCCTAGAATTTGATTAAAACATGGGTTTCAGCATGGACTAGCTTGTGGTTAACAAACTATAGGTGAACCCGTAATCTAAATTGGTACAGTTTAGTTCTTTATATCTTGGCACAATGATTCTCATTTTCTTTTTTTGGTTGATAATTTCTAAGATATGAGCTAGTAGAGTACTGACATTTTTAACCAAGATGTTTTAGATTTTGCCCCCTTATATTACTAGCCTATTAATGGCTTTGAAAACACTAGATACTAAAATCGTTGAGTTTTACTATATTGGTCAATTTATTGGCATCACAGTTGTATATTTTGGAGTTAGAAGCAGCCTCTTGAGGGTAAGAAGCATTGGCATACAATGGCCCTAATCTCCTGCAAGTTCTATCTGGAGCGGCTACCAAAAACTTGAGAATAGTCTATCATCAGAACTCAACTAATTGCAAAGCGTTCGTGAAGGAATCATGCTGAAGCTAGACTTCAAGCTATCTTAGAGTTGACCATAGTGGAACCATCTGAAGCAGCATCTAAATATACAATTCTTAAGTTGATTTTGATGGCAAACGCAGCCCCTCCAGGAACTTAAAACACTCGGAATCATCCCTAAGTTCAGTCGATTTTATTTCAATTTTTCAAGAAAAGGGTAGCAAGTATTTTCACATAATTATACTATGTAATCTTGGGATAGGAGGAACTCAACTGATTCACTCATACACACACACCAAAAAAAAACATAATTGACATAACATATGCAGCCAAGGATGAACATGATGTGGTACACAAAGAAGAGCAGATTTTTAGCTTTGCTTGTCCAATCCACAAGTTGAATAATCTAGTATACTATAGCAACCAAACCTATTACTGAACAGAGTGATAACCAAGTAAACATACATATTGCTCCAAACCATCAAACTATGAAGAACTTACCAAATTGAAATATTTTCTTTCGGCTCAATTAGAGCCAGGAGCTTTCTACTAGTCTCAAGCCATGTACACTGCCATCTGATATCCTCTGTAAGCACATCAGCAAAAGGAAGCCGTTTGGTTTGTCAACCAAGCCACAAGCATTTATCTACTTTGTGCTCCAATGGAACTGTCTAAAACATAGAAAAGAGATTGCAAAATGTCACTCCAATTATTCTCTCTGTAAGAAGACAATGTCCAACACTAAAGAGATCATTGGAGAGCATAGAAACCAATGCTATGCTAGGTGGCTTTGCTCGATGACGAGTGTCCGACAATGTACGAACCAAATCCCCAAACAGTGATGATCAAGGATAGAATCTTAAAACCACTCATGGGGTCATGGAACAGAATAACTGCTGCGATGCTGGTAAGCGGTACCCTTATCGCATTGAGAACACCAGCCAACACAGTCGAAGCCAGAAATAAAACAGCTGTGCTCCCTAAAACTCCCAACTGAAATGTAATGGCCGCCCAAGTAAGCACCATGGCATATGACACTTCCCCGTGCTTGAAGCTGCTCGCTTCTGACCGCATCCCTTGGAAGTCGTTATTCACAATGAGTCCTATTGTGGTGAAAACAAATCCAGCGAATGAAACCATGACCTGCTGCTCCAGCACAACATGAAAGGATCTCCTCCCTAAAATCTTCACAAAGACCAGCTCTGAGAGTGCAAAGATCAGACCATGGAGAGCTGACCCTAGAATATCCCAGACGAACCCCATGGTGTATTGTCTGTCGGTGATTCCTTCATATCTGTCTGATTCTGAATCCAGGGCTATAATGACTGCACCAGCACTGATAATAACAATAGCATTTATAGAAGAGAGGTTCAATTTATTCTTCACAATGAAATATCCAAACAAAGCGGAAAACACAAGAGAAGATGATGCAAGGAGAGAAGCAGTTGATGCTGGAAGATATGCATAAGCCCATGCATACATAAGGTTGTCCGCAGCACTAAGGAAGCCAAGTAGAATGTACCAAAGAGAGAGCTTAAGGGAAAGAGGAGTTGGCGATATTTTACCACAGATATACATAGGAATTAAGAAGAGGGCAGTTAATGGCCATCCTGCAACAGCCGTCCAGGAAATTATCCACTTGCTCTTGCCACCATTGGCATAATAAAGACGGGACAGGAGGCTTGAAGCAGGGAATGCCACAAGCATTGCACTGCCGCTGAGAATCAATAGAAGCCAATAAGAAAGAGGCTTCTTTTTATATGTTTCCAAAGCCAAGGAAGTAAGTTCAGCCACTTTGTTCTGTGATGAGGAAGTGGATCCAGTTGCCTCCATTGCTGTTCCTGAGTTGAAGCAAAATTAACGCTCTTTGAGCATGGCACAGCATACCAGAAGGAGAGTGATCAAATGTCAGCATATGTACCAAACAATGAACTTCTTCCTTGAGCTTAAAAAACAACGTGTACAGTCAATTACTTGCGTATATAGAACGTATATGACAAGGCATGCATATTGGGTGTTGTACATGACTTGTCCCACCCTAAAGAGCCATAAGTCTACCATATTTCAATGAATTGAGTTTGGTCGGCCTAAGAAACCCCGTACATAATGTTCTAAGCTGTAATTTTATGTCAACTCAAAAGGTTGTACTTTTAAGATAACTAATGAAGACATTATTTATAACAACCAAAATTTGTCAAACCGATACCTGGGATTGTACTGACCAGCTAATTGTTCAGTACGCTACTAGTACATATCGTACCTACACGAGATGTACCGAAATTAGGAGGATGGAGAGGGAGCAGGGGGAAGGGAGGACAGGGAGGCAGGGAGGGATAGGCATACTTCCAACCATGGTCGTGGTCGACCATGATAGCCATTGTCATCATCATCATTGTCATTTTCATCATCATCATCAACAATAGTGGCAACAGTGGAACCCTAATTCTAGTAAAGAGAATTGAGAGAGAGGAGAGGATCAAGAGAGGCGAGAAGGATTGGGAGATAGGAGGAAGGAGGGTTATAAAGCAATGGAACTAGTTTAATTCCAAAACAACCCAAAACTGCTTGAAACCAAGCAGAACCAAACAATTCATCCCAACTCAAGCCGGTTTTGATCTGGGACCGAATCGGATGGTCAAACCATCCCGGTTGCTGGCAGGTGCAGTTTGGTATGCCCCAAACTATCCGATATGGCTAGGCAAACCTTGATAGTAACAACTTGATATATGATCATTTTATCCTACATTTTCATTGAGACGTCATGACTAAGCTCAGCTTATGGTTTAGAGGAGCATGGCCAATCCAAAACATGTGGTTCAACCTCTTGAATAGCTTAGCTTTTAACTAAGTAGCTAAAAGAGAGAAACAAAAGAGAATGAGGCAAGTGACATAATATCAAGAGAAAATCTTGTCATCCCATCTAAATGAGAAATTACTTAAGATATCAGACACTTACACTTGCACGGGGAAACTCCTCTCCACATGCAGGGTAAAGACAATTAAGACACTACCCACCTTTTCGGTCAAGACTTTAATGAAGATATAGTCTTATTTCCTATTCATAGCCAACTAGAATACAATATGGAAGAGCTTGACTTATGTGCCTTAGGAAGATATATCATGACAACATTGCTCAGATGAACTAGAGGTTGCTTTATGAAAGAACTTAAAGCTACCAAGATTTTGGAGGCAGATCTTCAAAGTTCGCAGCAGCCTCCCTCGACTCTCGATACAGTAGATAAGATGCCTGCAACTGTCACTGACATATGCAAACAGCTAGATAATGTGACAAACAAACCCTTATGCGGGCAGCTAGATAATGTGACACACAAACCCTTTTCCTACTAATTCTTCAGAACTACTTTCTTTTAAATGCCTATTGAATAATCTTACCCTTTTACAATTTATATCATAGTTAAAAAACCATAAGAATCATGGAAGATCAAGATATGAAGGTTCGAGAAAGTCTTCAAGACTCCCTAGAGAAGCTTTAACTAAAATCCATACAAAATCTTGAACACTTCAAATGAAGTTTGATGTTCGATAAATGCAAATCAATCCCAACCATTGCCTTGCTGTTAAGACTACTTAAGATACACTACATATGTAATTAGACAAGATAACTCAGACCAAACTCTACTTTAATTTGGAAAATCAAAAACTCATGTTTTAAGGCTGAACAATCAATTCTGATTTGATTGTGAGTTGTGATTTTGATTGCAATTCTGCATCTAAGTAATCTACAATTTTCCACACTTTCAACCTTCTCGTATCCCGACATTAACCATTAGGTAAAGGTGTATGAGAAGCCCATTGTAATTTGTTCTGTAGTCACTGCTATCAGTCTTGAGATAGGAATTTCCCTAGATAAACACAATGTTGCTTTGGCCAACTTTTACATCATCAAGCTTTATTAGATAGAGTGCAATCTTCTTATCTCCATGTTCAAAGGCTTATGAATGGTATTGATTTTATGCTTCACAATCCCAACACAAGCCCAAGATTATCCTAGAAGGATATTGTGAGTTTCCATAGAAATGATGCCACATATTACTCCATAAAGGTGTACAACTTCACTAGCACAAGGTTTTAGTAGCGTTTTAAGCTTGAAAAGACCACCAAACTCATTTCATCAAGCATATGAAACCAAGAGATACGTCTAGTTCTCTTTGTTTGAGACCCTTTGAAAAATAATTTTTATTGCGATAATAATGTCTAGGATAACATTATCACATGTTACTAATTTAACCTCAAAAATATTTATTACTATTACAAAGGGCGCTACAACTTAACTCAACTAAGCTTTAACCACAAACTAATTGGGGTCAGCTACATAAATCTTTTTCCTCCATTCTGCTGTGTTTGAGACCACACTTTCTGAAAACTATAGTGATGTCAAGTCCTTCCTTATTACTTCATCTTACGTGATCTTAAGTCTACCTCTACCTCTTTTTCCTTCTACATATATCAAATCACTCTTTTGTACCGGTACATCCCTTGGCTAAACCATGTAAGCCGTTTATTTCTCAATTTATCCTTAATTGATGCTACATCTACTTTTCTATGAATTACTTCATTTCTGATTCTATCATTTCTTATATTAGCATGCATCCATCTCAAATTCGCATTTCGGCCGTACTCATCTTATGTGCATGTTGTTTTCTAACTACACAATATTCTATACTGTAAAGCATAGCCAGCCAAATGGTTGTCCTAAAAAGTATTTTCTTTAACTTTGCAGGTACAATCACATAATATCTCAATTATACTTCTTCATTTTATCCAACTTATTTTAATCATATGGATAGCATTCTCTTCAATCTACCCTTTATTAATAATTGATCCTAAATATTGAAAATGATCATTCTTAGAAACTCCATGATCCTCAATTTTCACTCCACCTTCATCTTCATTTCTAATTTTACTAGAATTATATTTCATGCATTTCATCTTAGCCCTACTTAATCTAAACCTCTTAGATTCTAATGCTCTCCTCTATAATTCCAACTTACAATTAACTCCAACGTTCGTTTTGTCCAATAAGAGAATATGATCCACAAATAGAATGTATCAAATAATATCATCTTAAATATGCCTAGAAAGCTCATCCATAACTAAAGCAAAAAGATAAGTATTTAGAGCAAATTCTTGATGTAAATTTATTGTGATTGGAAACTCACTAGTATTATCATCAGTAGTTTTTACACTAATAACAACTCCACTGTATATATCTTTAATCAGATTAATATATCTAATGCAAACTTCTTTCTTTTTCTAACACCCTCCATAAGACTTCTCTAGGAACTCTATCATATACTTTTTCTAAATCAATAAAAAACAAATGAGGATCTTGTCTCTTTTCTCTATATTATTTCATTAACCTCTGAAGGAAACTAAATCGATTCTTTAGTTTTTTTTTTGTGTCACACCTCAATCTATGCTGAATCATCCACTTTCAAAATTTCATAGTATAGTTCATGAGTTTGATACCACGATAGTTACAACGATTTTGAATATCACTTTTATTCTAATAAAGCAGCGCTATAGTGGTCTTCCTCCATTCATCACGCATCTTCTTGGTATTTAAGATCTTATTAAATAAATTAGTCAACCAAGTTACTCCTGCATCACCTAAACACTTCCAAATCTCAATGGGGATTCCATCAAGTGCAACCGCCTTTTCTTTTTTCATCATTTTCATGGCCTCTGTTACTTCAGATACTCTAATTCTTTGTGTAGACTTAACATTTCTATCCTTAATGGAACTAGTAGTGCATCTAAATTGTTTACATGATTTTCATTAAATAGCTTATCAAAATAACTCCTCCATCATTCTCTGATCTCATCTTTCTTAATAAAAACTTTTTGACTTTTATCTTCAATTCATTTAACCTAAGTTTGTAATCTTACAGATATCTTTCTTCCCATTGTTAATTTCTAGCTTGCAATGTAACTTTTCACATATTTTGAATCTAGCCTCTCTTACCCTTTCTTTTAACTTCCTTCTTAACCACTTTATAACTTCTATACGCTTCTACATTCCTACATTTAGGTAGCTTTCTATAGCACTCTCTGTTGGCTTTAACTGCCAACTGAACTTTCTCATTCCACTATTAAGTGTTTTTTACTAGATAGCCAACTGAACTTTCTTGTAGCCACTTTCTTAATACTATTAGCCATATCTTCTCACATAATATTGATTTCCTCATCTAGATCTCAATTTCCTTCAACATTCTATTATTAAAAATTATTTATTTCTCTCCTCACAAATTCCACCATCTAGTCCTTGGATTCCTATTTTATTTAGTCCTTCTCTTCCATTTCCTAATATGCACATCCAAGACTACCAACCTTTGTTAGGTGGATAAACTCTTACCTAGTATAACCTTACGATCTTTACACAAAACTCAATCAATCTTCTAGTAAGAAAATAGTATATTTGACTAGTATCATGCCCACTTTTTAAAGTTATTGAGTCCTTTTTAGAGCAAGTGTTAGCTAATACTAGGTCTTATTATGTCAAAAGGAAGTATAATAAAATTACTCAAGTAATAAGAAAGAGCAACATAAGATAAAAGTTTTGAATAGTTGATGCAATTTTGGGATGTGCCCATGGTTCAAAAATACTAGAACTAATTCAAATAGCACATAGCTTCCTCACAATTTGAATGAATTTTGGAGGAGAACACTATCATCTCATAAAGAAATCATTTATAGACCAAGAGAAACAACAAATGAATAACCATGATAAAACATTAAAAATAACAGAACCACCTTAAATTTTCAGATAAAAAAGTTCTAAAAGCACAGGTCTAAGTAGGTTGCAAGAAGTACAACAATACCCTATAAGTGATTTAAGAATACAAATTAAAATGGATACAATGTGCAGAAGCAGCAGTTACCTAAGCAATTAAAGACTTGCAAAAAGATGCTCATAGATCACATACTAGCATCTTTCCATGCCCCTTTAAGTTATAATTGATTCAGCAAACATTCTAAAACAATGAAAAGGTAAATTCTGAGGAGCATGAAAATTGGATAAAAAGCTCTTTAGACACATCCCCTCTAATTTAAAATTTGGAGAACCACAGAATCTCTACAAATCTTAAGCAGCTCTAAGTAGTTAGACAGCTATTAAAACCCAAGTTTAACACAGATTAAGAAACCTCAAAATATGAACATGTTGAATTATCTTTAGTGGTACGTATGGAATACCATAATTTTCTTTTGGAAATCTGCTTCTCTGTTTGTTTCTACCTCGAGAAGGATTGATCCTGCAAGTTTATGAAATCCCAGCATCATTATGATCGATCACACAATTACAACCATAAAAATGAAAAGCGATAAAAAAATCATCAAACAACTCTTTGAAAGGAACGAAGATCTTCTCAAACTAAAGACAGTTAAAAAGTCTAATGTCTCAACAGAGAGCCATAGAATCTGAAAAGTTGTTCAAAAATATTTCCAATATCCTCAGACATTATAAAACCTCCAATTGACTCACTAGTGGAGCAGATAACTATGTGAGGCCACAAATCCAACTCACCAAGTGAAAGCATAGTGTAGAGACAACCAAATCTCAATTGCAACCACCACATCCCATTGGTTCCTCCACTTTCTATGAACTTTAAGCCAACTCTTGACAAGATTCTATCTTCTAAGGATCCCCCCACACATTACTCCTCAAGGAAAGACTTAAAGCATGTGGCACAATAGGAGTTCAAATGAAGTTCCACAAAGAAGATAGTGCTCCTTAATCAGAAGAAAGCAATGATAATACTCCACCTCCACAATGTGAGCCTGCAATTACATCTGAAGAGAGCAATACAAGCATGGATAGAAGCTGGTCCGCATCTTTCATTTCCTCTTGAGGAAGGTTTCTTCTACAATAGGACTACATAGCCAGCAATTCTCGTACAGGCTTAGCTCAATCTCCAAAGTCATCAAAGAGGGATAAGAACAAACAAGCTGAGTCACTCTTCTTGGACCAAGACAACCACATATCTTGATCTCCCATCAAGCTCCTTACTCAAGTTTCAAACTAGAACCCAAATTTCAAGGCCCATTGTTTCTAACTTGGAAAGCCAGTCTCGGCTTCAGGACAACACTTCCATCAACATTATCCATTAAAAGACAAACTTCTAAACTCAAGTGCATCTTGTCCATGGAAATGAATTGACAAGACAAGTTTCTTTTCTATGATCTTGCCCAAGGTCCGCCGTACCGGTACCAGTCGGCGTACCGGTGGCCGGCCGGACAGGTACGGTACCGGTCCGGTCCGGTACGTACCGGCCGGTACGCGGTGGTTTCAAAAACCACAGCGCCTCAAAAACCACAGCGCGAGGCGCTGTGGTTCTAAAAAAAATCGTACCAGTGCGAACCGGCCGGTTCGCACCGGTACGAGGCCGGTACCGGCCGGTACGGGCTCCGAACCGGCCGGTACGTGTCAGTATCGGCCGGTACGTCTAAAAAATCGAAAAATACCGGTTTTTTTTGTAGTTCCGGTACCGGTCTAGGACCGAACCGGTATGTACCGGCCCGTACCGGCCGATTTTTTTGTGGTTCTGGTACCGGTCTAGGACCGAACCGGTACGTACCAGCCCGTACGGGCCGGTACGGGCCGGTACGGCATTCCATGATCTTGCCAACAACTAACTCTAGAACTGTTCCAATAGAACTCCCAATTCAACCCTTACACCTCTGCAATGTCTTCCATCTACCATCCATTGGTTAATTAATAGATTTTAGAATTCTATATTGGATATTTATCTAAACATAAACCTAGTTAAATATAAAAACTTATTTTAGACTCCCAAATAATTTGGTTTTCTAAATAAATAAGAATTAATTTTTTATCCTTGTTTCTCTTTGATCTCTTAAAATTTTACAAAAATTTTATGGATACATATCTAATTGTTTCTTATGCGGTATCTTAAAAAAAAGCGTAGAAACGCTCTCTTCTCACAAGACATCCCGAAGGGATGCTTCGCAAACGGACTCTTCAGAAGACTTCCATAGATGAAAAGATGCATTCTCATGAAAAGATGCATATGGTAATCCCAAGAAACACAACCCTTGATGAATGGGTAGATTATATGAAGAGATGTATTCAACAAAAGGATGCTTAAGCATCTAATCATACTCACCCTTTCACATCTATAGCTAGGAAAAGGATTGCACTTCCCATCAATTAGAACAATAACCCTTTCTATCTGAATAACACCAAAATTAGAGAAAAGAATTAAGAGCACTAAGTGAGTGGACTCAAAAATACAGCTATTAAGCATTTGAGAAGAGGATTATGTCCACATATAAGAGAATTGAGAGAGATTATTTCAATTAAATTGATTTTCCATGCATCTAGATCTGGCTAATTTGGGTTCGACCTTGATTCTCCTTCGTTAGAGTGCACTTCAAGGAGAACACGAAGCGATTTGTTATATTTTGTGAGCAGGCCATCATCAATTGTTTGCACTTAGGCATGGTGAATTCTACTCTAAAGGAAACGCCTTTCATAGCATGCTTCAAACCATGCAACATCAAAACTTAATTTATTTATTCAGTGTGTGCAGAAAGCCATTAATTAAATATTAAAGAGAAAACAATAAAATCACATAAAAGAGGTTTATAATATTTTAGCAGATAGATTTTTCCAACACCATCTCCACAAACACAATCTTGCACCCTTCCTAATATCCAAAATTATTTGACATCCTTATTCTTGAAAAGGCCGAGTCCCAAACTCCAACAAATGTAACCGATGCAAGCAAACTCTACCTTGTCAAGATACTCCTTGCTTATGATTACTGGCCCTTCTACACAATGCCCCCATGCCTGGCCCGCTCGATTCCTGACAAGCATTCACTTCAGTTGCTTGTAAGAATAGTCACCATACAATCAAGCACACTGAAAAACTGATACATATTGAGGAAGTTGGAAACAAGTCATTCTGCCTCAAAGAGTAGAAACCTTCTTTTCTATGTGAAAATTCTCCTACAACTCATTCCATTAGACCTTATTCTCGACTACGTTCCAGCTATAATATGGGAAACACATAATTGACGAAGTATCAAGCATGCAGCCTGTATTTTCAGCATTGATCACAAGCTAACCAAAACCAAAATTTAGTCAAACATACAACACTCCCCGTCTTCCACTACAACACATGAATGGGATTTCAGACCAAACAAGAAATTACCAACCATCTATGCATCAATACGAAACGCACATGCTCATCAGTTATCAACATTTGCATGATCTAACACGCCCCAAAAAAATGAAGAACAGGAGATGCTGATCTTTTTACAAAAAGAAAGCCAGAATCTTAGCCATTTATAGCATGTAGAAATAATGATTCAATTTACAAAATCCAGGATATGCACAAGCAGATTCAAATTAAAGAAGTGCGCAATTTCGTCACCACATCTCCACCGATGACAGCACAAAGATAGGGGACAGACAGTCAACTACATAAGCCTAATTATTTAAGCTCTATCTCAAAAGGATCTTTCTTTTCCCTTGTAGAAAAGATTAACTTCTGAGAAGAAAATGGACGGCGAGTGATACAAAAAGATAGCCGTAAGAAAGGAGGATTAACAGCAGAAACTGGGGAATTCTTGGCAAGAGTCATCGGCGTTCGAAGAGGAGAGGTTTTAGAGAGAGAGAGAGAGAGAGTCGTACCTCGAGGTGGGATTCGACGCCGCGAGAGCCCAGACGGAGATTTTCCTCTGTGGCCCTGTGACTGTCGGTCGTCAAGACGATAATAGCAGCAGATGGAGAGGGAGAGGGCCACGCCTTTCTCTCGTCCGATTCTACGCAGACAGTCCGAGGGGCTCGACGCGTATATTTCTTCCGACCGCCGAAATACGCTTGTCTTGTCAGGGTTTTCCGGATTTTATTTCCTGGTCAAAATACGGCTGAATCTCATAGCAGATGTCTAGGTTATGTACTTACTGATACTATTAAGAATCTATTTTGATTGATTATCCTGAAAAATCATTAAAATTTGTCAGTTAGGCTAATACAACAAGTTAGATTAAATCTATATTTATAAATATTCATAAGTGATTTTGGAGTTGACCAGCCTAAATTTTACTGAAATAAAAAAAATTATTAAAATTCTTTTTTTATAAAATTTAGACTGGTTTATTTTAAAGTTATTTCTAAATATTTATGAAAATAGGCTTAGCCCAGCATATAATCTTATAATTTTGTTGATTGTACTATTCTAACTCACAAAATTTATAGAATTTTCAGTCCAATCATTCAAATATATTCTGAATTGAATCTTTATTTGGTTCGTAAATAGAAAGGTTCTCATTTCAATTTTAGACATTACACAATGATTTATGGTTTAGGAGAATTTGAAACAAAATAGGACATTTATATTTTGTCTTATTTAATCATCCACTGCATAATATATAAGTAATTTATGATTGATTTAATTTATGTTACTTTATTTTATTTTCTTTTATTTTGGGTGTGAGCCCTTGGTTCTGATAAAATTAATTTTTTTATCGAACTAAATTAGAGATGACTAGCTAGCATGGTTGAATATATTTTGGGAGTTTTAAGGTGAGTTTATGTTATATGTTGGTAGAGATAGAGAATCGTCATCAGCCCTCATAAATAATATAAAAAAATAGAATTAAGACTTAATTAATTGTCTTTAGAGCCGCACGCTTGGCCGACAACCCTGCAAGAAGCAACAACTCCGAAAAGTTGGCCTTGATTTTTCAAGTGTTGTTTGTGAGGTTGCTTGATAGTCTTGCATTACTACTCAAAATCTATCAAATTCTATCATGTATTTCAGCTATACTTGTAGCACGTACATTATAATAGAAAGGAAAATGGAAGCATCTCGCTCGATTTTTTTCATATCCATTGTAAGAGAGATTAGAAAGAATCAATTAAGTTACATGGGCATGGAATTAGAACAAAATATGCAAGGTCCTTCCAGCTTGGTTTGTAATGAATTGTTTTTAGGAATAATTTTTATATTGGTGAGTGCCAACGGGTTTGGCAAAGGCATGAGGGTGTGGTGCCCATAACATTGGTTTGAGGCCTACCTGTATCTCGTGAGGGATAAGCCCCTCACTTTTTTAAGAAAAAACAACTTTTATATTGAGTTCCGACAAAAATCATATGAAAAGTTTTCTTTGGAAAGTTATTAAAGATATTGGATCATCATCATACCAGCCTTGCAACTTTGACTCTTTTATTTGATTGTAGTAGTTTTGTTTTCTCCAAGTTCTGCCATTACAAATACCTAAACTTAATGCTCTCCTAGTTACAAAGAATGAAATCGAAAAATTATAGATACCTCACATGAAAGTAGCATGACTTGATTAAAAGAGCATGCATATAAGGATTTGTTGGCACCCGCTTGTTTTGCATTTAAATCATTTTCATATCAAGTGCATATATAATGCAAATTGGGGATCCTCAAACATTCAAGCCTTGCCGCTTCCTGGGGAACTTTTGGGTTTGAATCTTTAGATAGTTTATCTTTAACTTTTTGAACATTGTCAATTTACCTTCAATATTCTTTATTAAAAAAGAAATTAAGGTCTTTCCGCCTTCCTCTCTTTCAAAGAAAGAGGGGGGAGAGGGAGAAAGAGAAAGACTTCTTGAGGAAGCTTTTGGGTTTGAATCTTTAGATAGATCATCTAATTATTTGAACATTGTCAATTTATATTTAATATTCTTTATAAAAAAAGATTTTTTTAAGGTCTTTCCTTTCTTTCTCTCTTTCAGAAAGAGAGAGAGAGATTGAAATTGTGTGTGTGTGTGTGAGAGAGAGAGAGAGAGGAGCTTGGTTGGTGTTGGTTAGAGTTACTTGTTTAAGGTCTCAACACAAGATCGAGTCACAAACCTAAAAAAATATATATCATGCATAGACACTATGGATGAAGTACTTATAAGAGTAAAAAAATAATTATTTGTATCTAAGATCTAGAAACATATTATATTATCTACATAAAAATATATAATCATGAATAACATTAGACTGAATGATAAAAAAAAAGTAAAAGAAGAGCTCTTGATGATATAATAAATGAAAGTTTGATATTATGCTCCAGTATTTTATTTCTCTCTAACTTCACTTCATGTAATTATGATCTAAACTAGCTTGTTGTCATCACCAATAAAGTCGAACATAACAGCCCATCTCCATGAAATGCGTCCAAGCCAACTAGTTTTGACTCCATTGCAAAGATCAACAAACAAAGTTAAGAACTATGGACTTTGGACAATAAAGGAAGAGCATGAAAGCTTCTCAAATCCGAGGAGGCCGCATTCCGCCACCCGCGATGCGCCCGTCCCCAACCCAACGCCTAGTGAGGGGACCATGGACAATCCCGAAAGCCAAACCCAACCACCGTCCCTAACGACCCACGTGAAAGCCTCCCCTCGCCCGAAACCCTAACCCAAACCATCGATTCCCGATCGGATCGAGCGCCAGATCTCGATCGAGCTCCTCCCATGGCGGAAAGTCCGCGCCTTTTCCTCGTCCTTTCTCTCCTCTCTCTCCTCCCCATCTCTTCCTTCCTCGCCGCCGCCGGCTGCCGGAGGAACACCACCCTCGCCGGCTTCGAGGCCGACCTCGTCATGGTCCAGCACCAGCTCCGCGGCGTCGTCCGGGTGCTCGACGGCTGCTCCTTCTCAGTACTTGAGTTCGACATGCTCGCCGGCTCCGGCCAAGTCCGGTGGTGGGGCGCCAACGGCGATGACTTCCGCAACCTCACCCTGGGATCCCCGATCTCCGAGCAGACCCTTAACCGCACCTTCCGCAACGAGTCCTTCACCGTCCGCCTCTCCGACAACGCCACCTGGGACCAGATCTCCGTCCTCGCCGTCTGGGACCCCGCCACGGCCTCCGACTTCGGCCACGTCGTCGTCGGACCCCCTGGCGTCGACCAGTCCGACGCCCCTGCCCCCAGCCCCGGTCTCTCCGCTGCCCCCTCGCCGTCGTCCAGGCGGAGCAAGCGACGGATCCACCGCCAGCCCACGATGTTCGACAACTGCCTCACCCTGTCTCCAAGGTATCGCCTACGATGGACGCTCTCCCCTGAATCCAATTCCATTGATTTAGGCTTAGAAGCTGCAGTTGGATCAGAGTATTATATGGCCTTTGGGTGGGCGGCGCCCGGGTTGCCGTCCCCTTCCATGATCCACGCCGATGTGGCGTTGGCTTGGTTCACAGAAGATGCCACTCCCTTCGCGGAGGACTACTTCATTACTGAATACAGTGAGTGCCTCCCGAGCAAGGACGGCAAGTTCAAGGGCGTGTGCCCGGATACTGCGTATGAAGGCTCAGACCCCGCCGTGATGGTGAACAACACCAAATTGGTGTACGGGCACCGGAGGGATGGGGTCTCCTTCATCCGGTATGTGCGTCCACTGGTGTCCGTGGACGAGAACTACGATGTGCCGATGAACATGACCGGCAACATGACAGTGATATGGGCATTGGGTTTGATGCGACCGCCCGACACCCTCCGCCCTCACTACCTCCCTCAGAACCATGGCGGCCCTCGCCTCACGACCTACGGGTACTTTGACTTCGATGTGTCGATGAAGGTGAATGATTGCCTGGGGCCGCTGGATGCAAAAGACAAGGAGGATCAGGATCTAATCATCGCCGATGGGAAGACGCCGCTGGTTGTGTCTTCAGGGCCTGCATTGCATTACCCGAATCCTCCCAGCCCGACAAAGGCTCTTTATATCAACAAGAAAGAAGCTCCCTTGCTGAGAGTTGAAAGGGGTGTGCCAGTGACATTCTCGGTCCAAGCCGGGCATTATGTAGCACTCTACATCACATCTGATTCTCTCGGAGGGAATGCGACGTCGCGTAATATGACTGAAGTAATTTATGCAGGTGGACCAGAGGCTGAGGGAGTCCCATCCAGCCCAACAGAATTAGTGTGGTCTGTTGATCGGAATACGCCTGACCTAGTTTATTACCATTCCCTATACGAGCAGAAAATGGGCTGGAAAGTTCAAGTGGTCAATGGTGGTCTCTCTGATATGTATAACAATAGTGTTCTCTTGGATGATCAACAAGTTTCCTTGTTCTGGACTTTGTCAGATGGTTCAATTTCAATGTCAGCTCGGGGTGAGAAAAAAAGTGGATACCTTGCAATTGGGTTTGGAAGTGGAATGATAAATAGCTTCGCATATGTAGGTTGGATAGATGATGACGGCAAGGGCCATGTGGACACCTATTGGATAGATGGAAAGGATGCGAGGAATGTGCATCCAACTTCCGAAAATCTAACCTATGTGAGATGTAGATCAGAAAATGGCATCATAACATTCGAGTTCGCTCGTCCTTTATCACCTTCATGTAGTGGAAGGGTAGAGTGCAAGAATATTATTGATCCGACTACTCCTTTGAAAGTTGTTTGGGCCATGGGCGCCCAATGGTCAGCAGACCATTTGAATGAGAGGAACATGCATTCTGTCACAAGCAGTAGGCCTGTCAGGGTTCTGTTGTTACGAGGATCAGCAGAGGCGGAGCAGGACTTGCGCCCTGTTTTAGCTGTTCATGGATTTATGATGTTTGTTGCTTGGGGTATATTGCTTCCAGGTGGAATATTAGCTGCAAGGTACTTGAAGCATGTGAAAGGTGATGGCTGGTACCAGTTGCATGCCTACCTGCAGTATTCCGGCATAGCTATTGTCTTACTTGGTGTTCTCTTCGCAGCTGCTGAACTCCGAGGTTTTTATATCAGTTCAGTACATGTAAAATTTGGTTTGACAGCTATGATATTAGCATGTGCCCAGCCAATAAATGCGTATTTACGGCCTAAAAGAGCAGAGCATGGAGAGGTTGCTTCTTCAAAGAGGATTATTTGGGAATATTTTCATGTTATCATAGGGAGGTCTGCTATTGTGGTTGGAATTGCGGCACTCTTTAGTGGAATGAAACATTTGGGACATAGATATGACAGTGAGAACGTTGAAGGACTTACTTGGGCCCTAATATTATGGGTTTTGGCTTGCGTACTTTTAGTTATTTACTTAGAATATATGCTTTTGAAGCAAAGGGATAGGAACTCTGTCAGAGGCAACTGGGTGTTGGGAAACAATGAAGAAGAAGATTCAGTCGATCTGCTACAGCCTGATAGAGCTGTTTCTAAACCAGAGTCCCATCCATCTGGAATAATGGAATTGCAGCTTGAACCTCTTAGCAGATGAGAAACATTTTTTCTATTTTATACCAACATGACACATTGTATGCTTCAATCCTTGAATTTGTTAATTATAGAGGGAACTGAAGCCATATTGATTGACTACCGCCTAGGATCCTTGCAGTGCAAGGACTTTATCTACTCACAGGACATGGTGCTGGATATGAAATATTTTGCAACATTTCTGGTGCACTGCTGCTGAAGTCTGCACCGGACATATGACTTGTATATGTACAGGATTTTGGCACAGTAAGAATAGAAACCTGTTTTGATAACCGATTCACAATTTGTCTCAGCTCTTATTACTCAGCCAGTGAAAAATATTCTTGATTTTTGGGTAATATAAATTGCCATGCATGGGAACATAAATTCAGACGAGCAGCTGTCATTATGTTGTTGTTGTCCTTGATCATTGCTTCAGGTTATACTCATCTATTTGAGAAGTGATAGAAGGAATTTGTTCTGTTAAACTGGAGAACTTAAGATTTTTTTTTTTTTTTTTTGAAAAAAAAAAGTTCAGCAAAGTTTTCTGCAATTTGCACATTTGCGATTAGCATTGTCTGGATCATATTCCAATACTTACTTCCTAGGGGCTATTGTTTCCCTGGTTGAAAGACAAACTCTGTCTTGTGTTAGTACAATTTTCTGATCAAGTTTCTTTATGTAGTGCTGATCATTTTATATGTCTCACTTATCTTAAGTGTGGCGGCAATTTCTTCATCGAATGTTAGTATTGACGTGCTTTTTCTCATAATTAGCATCAGTAATTGCAACTATTGAGATTTCTTGAATTTAATGACTGGTTATGAACTATGAATATGCTCGATACATCAAGATTTGCTGGTCTATATTTAGATTTGATATTACCATATTATCTTGTTTAGGAAAAAAGGAATACGAAGTGGATAGAAATCTTGTTTTTGCATTTCACAGAAATGGATTGACTTAAAAGTCATGAGTCCTGTAGTTAGCTTGCCAAACACTTGTTTCAATAGGATTCATTCTAAGAGGGAAGTCTCTCTGATTTTCTCAACAATGCTATCAAGAATCTAGTTCTAGTTTTTCCCTATCCATGGTGCTACTTGATTTGAGACTCTACTGATAATGGCTTGTTTAAGAACTGGATTGATAGTTCAGGCAGAGGTGAAAGTGCCATCTTGGTTGATTTTATTATATGATGGCCTTCAGTATACCTAGATAACCTTTCTGTCAGCATATCTATCTAGTCCGCTTTGTTCGGAAGAGCCAGATTGCATAAAATCTTTTTCAGCCTTGGGGGTTTGCTTGGTTCTTGCAATTAATCGAATGTGCCTCTGCTTACTCTGCATTACAATTTATCAAAACTCATTTCTGGTAACACCTCCAAAAGGGACATTATTTCTTTTGACTTTGATGATGCCAATTCGTTTTCAATAGCAAAAAGCTACTGCCTATGTTGAGTTCTAGACCTTTTTGTTGCTACACTTAAGAGTGCAGTCATGGTTCTTGAATTTTGACCATGGTATACTGGCTGGTTCAGCACATACCATACCGGTCCAGACCCTGACCAGTATGGTTCAGCCATGGAAAATAGTATAGGGCCCGTACCGCCGAACCCAGCCGGAGCTAGGAAAGAAGAATAGAAGGAGAGAGTGAGCGGAGGAGGAAGGGAGAAGAAGAGGCCTCCGCCGTCCTCAGAAAAAAATTTAGAAATTTTTAAATAAAGTCGGCAGGTGATCGACTTCACTTAAAAATTCCTAATTTTTTTCTAGCGGTCGTGGCCTCTACCACACCCCTACGGGCTCCACTGCTCCCTTGCGGCCTTCCACGAGCGGCGGAGGCCTCTCTTAGCTCCCTTCCTCCCTCGCTCGCTCTCTCTCTCTCTCTCTAGGCCTTCGTCTTCTCCAACTCCTGCTGGGTCCGTTTCGGTACAGGCTTGGTATCGATTCCGATTTTGAATAAGCTGAACCGGTCCGGTAGGCCACTGGTATGCCTACTGGTACTTGTTCGACATACCTTAGTTTTGATTATTCCGCGACCCTATATACTACTGATGTATTTAAATTCAGACAAATTGTTAGAATTAATTTCATCTATAGCTTACCAAAAAATGAAGCATTGCTGCTTCTTTTTTTTTCAGACTTCTTTAAATGACATACAATTCTCGAAACCTTCAAACAATGGAGAAGCCTCTAATTCATTCTTGGGGCAGTCTATCTAGACAAGTGAAACTCGAAACAAGGTTCGAAGTGCTGCATGCTGATGCCGTGCCCCGCCCATGCTTGGTATAAACTAGCACGTATTTGCATTATTCGTTCACCCACTTTCCCTGGCTCTGAGGTGGGTTGGGCGTGCAACCATGCCACATGCCATGTGGCAGATATTGGTGCACCAACCTTATCTCCAGCGTTTATTATGTTGTTGGGGAATGTCATATCTTGCTTGCCGCTATCATCCAGAAAAAAATATGTGACCGTGGAAGATTTTGATTACTGAAAGCAATATTCTTGATATCCATGATCATCATATGCATCCACAATTGCCGCCATTTTTCAGTCTAGCTGACCATAAGTGTTGCACATCATTCATAAAGATGTATATGTCGTTCATCAATAGCTGATGTGGGATTAAATATACATCTGTGTGGGTCCTTACATATGCTGGTTCATGAGTATGCCTGCACACATGCACACAGGGAGGAGGAAGAGAGAGAGAGAGAATAAAGAATCCAAGCTCTTCAACTTTCCATGAGACACCTATCTTTTGTTCTAGTTAATGAATTGGGTTTACAGCTTTATATCTCTATCTCTATTATGCCAAAAGAAAGGATGACATGGCCCCTCTCCTAAAATGTAATCATTCTTTAAAAAACCTAAGCTACCTCTCCTTTTGTGTTCCAAATTACAGCTTAAGAGAGCATTGATGAGATGAGGTTTGTTGGTCGTGGCTGTGGTAGCCTAAGACCATTGTGTAGATTATTGATATTAGCAGCCTCCTTGATGCAAACTGGGGTTGTATCATCCATGTAGGCAATGGTGGTCGTGGTTTTATTGTCCATGTTTTTGTGTCAATCGATTTAATGTACCATCTGACGATTGACGGATAGCCTCGCTAAACTGAGTTTCTGGGTAATGGATTTTTATAAACTCTGTAGGCAATTGCTATGAAGATTTGCTCCCTCTCCAAGTATATTGCTTTGTTTCTTAATACATTTTTTTTCATGCATTGAGAAAATAAGACAGCCAAACAGCTCTACTGATCCAATTTCGGCCCAATAGATACCAACGCCGATCAGACGGAACCTCGGTCCGATCTAGAATCAGCCCGACCTCGGATTCCACTGAAAACTCCTTCGACCTCAGGAATATTCGCCGACCCGCCCCAAGTTTGCCTTCTACAATCACCGACTCGCCCCGACCAAGCTCGGGACACCTTCCACGATCGCCGACTCGCCCCGACCAAGCTCGGAGCGCCTTTTCTATTTGCCGACCCGCCCCGACCGAGCTCGGGGCGCCCCATCCAATAATGCACCTCAACCCTTGAGCTCGGGGCACCCAATCGAGCACGCCTCGGAACTCGGAATGCTAAATTAGTCTCAACACCTATCAGGACGACCTCGCCAAATGCACGATGCGACCCCTCAACGAGCTCGGCCTTGCCGACAGCCGCACCCATGTGCGTACCCATACCCTCCTACGTGGTTGTACATTGCGATGCCACCACGCCATGCTTTGCTTGCTGGCCCATGATAGTTAAGGACAACGCCATACTACCCCAGCCATATCCTGCTACGACTGTCTACGCCTTACCGTTTTCAAGAACGGACTGCACCACGCGCCACTAGCAAGCTTTAGTTGCACGCCATCTGGCTTAAAATCATTCTCCCTCATGATGAGAACGGGCCAAATTACCGCTACCTGGGCATCTCTACAGAGGCTATAAATAGCCCCATCAGGTAACGCCTAAGGAACTTTTGGCTGGACTAACTGAGCTCCACTCTAATTTGACCGTCGGATGGCTCTCACTAGAAGCACCAGTGAGGCTTTGTACAGGTATACCGTCGCATGGGAGATGACTCTCTTCCTTTTTTTTGACACTCTGGCGGCTCTCTCGACTCCTCTAGCATGGTCATCCTCGGGCCAAATTTGAACCACAACAGAATTCAGTGATATGAAGTTGGTAATTGTTCATTTTATACTGTATAAGAGATTTAAGAACTTAAATCGGTAGCCTTGCTTTTATCTTTTGTGCTTCAGTTTTTGGCATACGCTGGGAAAATTTATCAAGAATTTTATGCTATCGGGCCTTTTATAGTAGACAATTCAAGCCTTGCTTTCATCATTCTTTAGAACTGCTTTTGGGATAGCTTACATGGACTTATGACCGTGCTATCTTAGTTTTAGTTTTATTTGAATCTTCACTCTTATATGCTAATTCTTAAGGAATCACTGATGTCTTCTCCATTTCACCGATCTTCTATTATATTTATGTCTAGATATCTATATGGATTACAATAGAGATCTTAAGGACTATGGACTGAAAAATTGTTGGTTTTACTTCTTTAATTAAAAATGGTATTTAGCATCATATTGCTTAATGAAAACGTTCAAATAAACTGCGAACTTTGTCCGAGCATTTGCTTCAAGAGAAGCAATTAGATATGGAAGGAGAATTCTCCAAGTTCATGCTTCACAAGGCCCCATAAAAGGGACATATGCATGTATGGTCAACATTGCCATTGAAATGTGGAATGAGGCTCTGAGTTGATGCGCTATCTTGGGGTAAAAGATTAGTCATTAGTTCAAGTCCAATTATTTTCTCATTTGGACCATCCAATGACCCGAAGAGCTTTTTTCTAACTTTTGTGGTGTTATATTCGAAAATTGGATTTAAGAGAAAGCAAGGTTGTTTAGTCTATAGTTTAAAATAACACGTTATCACCTAATATTGGCCCTCCACCGAAACATTATATGGTAGTCGTAACAGCCATTATATATCTCAAAGACAACATTTTAAATTTTTAATATTACAACAGTCACTAAAATAATTATTGTTATAATAGTGTTATTGTGGCAATGTGCTCCGAATCTGATCCATCAATCATGCGCTGACACAAGGCATCAAAAAGTCTCACCCTGGTGGGATAAGGAGTAAGGATTCTATTTATAAAAAAAAGCTCAAGATACTACATACGCAGCATCATAAATATATTACTCTATCATACTTTCTACTCTCTTTCCATGCGCCCTTCCTCTCTATTGTTCTCCAAAGCTTGGACTCTGATTTATGCTTCGGAACACCGTCGGCCAGATTAGCTCCGACGACTTTCTATCTTCTTAATTCTTATGTGCAGATCAGTACCTCTTTATCTACTGTGCAAATCCACCAGCACCCTTCAAATCACTAGATCGGATTTTGGTGGCAACAAGTAGAAATTAACAAGCAAAAATGAGAATATATCCATGTTAACTTATTCTTTATTTTTATTAGATAAAATAATGCATTTTCCATCATAGAATCAAGTTTTGGAAGAAATAATGACCATTAGGCAACAGACATTCCTAGCCTTCAAAATATAAAATTTTTAGTCATTGCTCTCAGCATTGTTGAACTTTTTAAATTGGTTTCTT
>JAOXJJ010000001.1:17750989-17781261 GCA_025769935.1 Phoenix roebelenii | reverse complement strand
AGACATTCCTAGCCTTCAAAATATAAAATTTTTAGTCATTGCTCTCAGCATTGTTGAACTTTTTAAATTGGTTTCTTCCAAAATTCTATTTTAGCTCACATGTATCAGGCAACCAGTAGGCAAAATAACAAATTAAAACAAAACACAAATTAAATTTAAAAATGAATTTGTAAAATTTATGTATATTATCATATTCTTTGTAAGACAATAGCAGGAGATAGCTATATATTCATTTAATAAAAAAATCCTATGATAATTTAAGGTTGAAATCACTTCAAAATCATGATTTATCAACCTTGTGAAATTTATTTTATTTGAAATGGAATAACAAATTGCAAATAAATGATAAATTCAATTTTTCATCATAATTTGTGAATGCATGTCTCACATTAGCAACTTAGTTACTTTTCATAAATATATACCAATGTGGCCCAAATTTGGCCTATCTAACATGGGTTAACACATGGCATTGAAGGAATCTTATTTCTTTGGACTCCTAGACTAATTCGGATAAGGAAAGCTGGGAGCTAGCTTTTCACTTGACACTAAACTCCAAAGTCCAACCTTGGTGGGGCAAGAACTCCATAGCTATAAAAGGAGCTCAACATACTAGGTATGCATCTCATGCTCGTCCACACTACTCTTCTTTTTCAGGCCTTCTGCTATTCCCCAAAGCTCTTCTAGTGACATAAGTCGGAGGACCCTAGCCAGATTAGCTTGGGCTACCTTCTATCTTCTTTTTGTGTGCAGATCAATGCTCCCTCTCATGTAGATTGATCAACACCTCTGATACCTTATGATTGGGTTTTGGCAGCAACATCTATGAAGATTGAATTGAACTCATTCTCGACAATAAATGAATGACATCGAGAAGTGTTGGGTGCAAGCAAGTATGAAGAATTTTTCACAAAAAAAATCTTTAACCACCTAATAAATTTTGAGGAATCACCTTTCACTCAAGCATAGAATAAGCCTCTAATTCTAAAAAATCCTTATGTAAATCTTTATCATTAGTACTAATATATACCTCACTAGCTAGTAGCACCACATCTTCTTGCATTCTTTACAATACCTAGAACCAATCATGGGCAATGCACATATCTAAGATAAAAAAGAGATGTGGGAGCTAGGTTGCATGAGATATACAAAAATAAAATAAAAATACAATAGAAACTTTATTTCTTTTCTCCAATGGCATTAGGACTCTGAAAGAGTGAAGTCGGCTATATATGGAGACCCTAGTTGGAGAGGAAATAAATTCCTTGCCAAGTAAACTTGCATACATCCTAGTCCGCCTAGCCAACTAATCCTAACCTATCCAGATAGAGCCAAATTAACCTCTTAAATTGTATCTAACTTGATTATGTTTGATCATACTCTTATCAAATCCTTGCCCAACTAATCTAACTCCTTCCTAAGCCTATTTTATCCTTCTTAATCCAATTTATCCCAATTCAAGGACCAAATATAGTATATGAACCTAAGTAGCCCCTAAATCTTGTAATTATATCCTAATTGAGCTTGACATAAATGAAGTATAGGATTGGGCTAAGCCTATATGTCATTGGATCCCTTGATATTCTCACCTCATGACCTATACCGCCTTATCATGAGATCATCCAAGGAGAATCTTCTTTTACCTATAATGGCGCACCACGATAAAACCATACTCATCCTAACCCACCATCCAATTCTCCTCTTGAGACCACTTGCCAAGTGGCATTTCTTCCATTTTACTATTTCTCTTCTCTTACCATATATCTATATCCAAACATGCTCTTTCTATCATATCTAATCCTACTTCCACTAAATGACAAATCCAAGTTTTTCTTCATAATTAACCTAACTTATTTTGGTGTTAAATCCTTGACATGCATTGGCTTAATTTTCAGGCTCCATGTTTGGTCTCCAAATAATTCCTAAAAAACTTAAGTAACCCTAGATCTACTCTTAAATCTAATGATATTTATATCAATGCCACCATCAATCTATACCATTGATCAATCTTCTTCCCTTTTACAATATTTTAGCCATCCATCCATCTTTCATATCATCTACCCTTGTGAGGAGGGGAAGATTCAATTAAATTTCTTCATCCAACTTCCCTTCACTAGTCCTAGCCTTTTCTCTCTCTTCTCTAATCTTTTTTGTTCAAAGAAAAACATTTCAAATGAATATTTCCTCCTTAAATCCCTGCAATTCACCTTTTCAATTCTTTCTTAATATCTCTTAGCCAATAGGCCTTTACCACCTTAGATTCTTCACGACCTCTTATATTTCCTAAGATTAAATTATATCCCTTAAACTAATCACTTCCCTCTCTACAAAATCCTAGCTTGTTAAAGAAACACAACTTAAGAAAACACACTCTCCTATCATCTCCTCTCAAATCCATTAGCCAATATAAACCACTAAATCCCCCTCTCATGCCTTAGGATAGTCTAATCATGCAAGCTTTTATTACTAAAATAGTACAGAAACCATAATTACAATTAGAGTTGTATCTTGAAATTTATTTATTTTTCTACAATCTACACTACGTTAAAAAAAGTATTTCCAATGAAAAAAAGTGTTGAGTTGATAGTAATCAATGTGGATATTTTTGGAGACAAAGTATTCACATAATTAATTTAAATTCTCTATTCAAATCCCTTTCTCTCTATCCCAACTACTCCATAACAAACTTATTTCCCCTCTATATATATCCCCCTCTCTAATAAGTTTATCCACCTCAAAACTTTATCTCCCATTTTAGTTTTTGTTTTTAATTTTTGTTTACCATTTTATTTTTATTTATTTCATATCATTTACTATTTTTATCTGATCATTTTTCCACAGCATGTGTATTACACATACTTGTATACCGGCAAACTTGTTATTCATTTCTTAGATAAAGCTTTACAAAATAAAAATTATAATAGCAAATTTCTCTTAATACCAAAATAATAATGTCCAATTTGTTACCTTTCTAATATCTATTTTAACTGACCTTATCTTTTTTAAGATACTAACTCTCTAGATACTTTGAAAGCCTTTGTTTTTTAAAAAATATATTTGTGCATGGTTATACAATCGCATAAGTATTCTAATACGATCTTTTATTTATTTATTCTTTTATTCTAGAGATAAGGAAGGAGACATCTCTATATTATAATTACCTAGTTCTAATTTTTGAAAATGTACCAACCAAAAATCAAACATGGAGCCTTAGATTACTAAAAATAGAAGTGTCATCACTAGGGCAAGTCCTGACTCACAACAGTGATACTGAATTATAATTATAAATTCTGTAAGATACACATTTGGAGCAACATGGTGGTCATGTAACACTACTATATTAAGAACCATGGACATCCCAAAGGGCTCGTTTAGTTCACGGATAAAGAAGGGGGAAAGTGTGGTCAACGAAAAAATAATGAAATGCCTCTTGTTTGGTTGGAGTTTTCAAAAGAGAGAGACAGAAAAGTTGTATTCCCATGGGAATATGATTTCCGCATTTCATGAAAAAGTCTTTTCCATGAGAAATATGGAAAAGTTACTTTCCCATGAGGCGGAAAATTTGTCACTTTCCAATGGTCAACCAAACATGCCAAAAGTACTTTCCTAGGCATCTTCTTTCTAGAAATTTGTTTTCCAGGAATCATATTCCTAGAAGAAAAAATGCTTCCCACGAACCAAACGAGCCCAAAGTATATAGTACTAGATAAGGAGGGCCAATTGACCGAGCTAACAACTATTGACGATATTTTAAATTTATTATAATTATTTTTTAGAAATAAAATGAGTGAAATATGAGGAATAAATAAGATATCAATGGGGCTTATAAAGATATGCCAATTCATTAAGTTTCTATATATGACAAATTAAATTGTTTCCCTAAAATGAATGTAACAACTCCTCTCATCCCCAGTTTTTAACTTTTGGATTGATATATAATACTCACTTCTAGAATGTAAAGTATAGACATGACTAACATTTTGTTAAGATATTTTACTTGCATCTCATACTTCCCTCCAAAACTATTGGCACAAATGCCTCTTCAAATAGGGCCTTGCATTTATGATGTATGTGACTTAATTTCTTAAATACCACATATAGCATTCACATGCTTCCATTTCAAAAACATATAACAAGTGGTTATGAAGATCAATTTCATCTTGTTTATATTAGTATTATTCAATTCTTTAATTACCTATCATCTTGCATCTTGTAGCTGAAACCCATGAAGTCAGGCTTATTATGATATAGAATTAGATTAATTTTGGAGAAAATCATCTCATGTGTGGCATGATGCTCTAGTTATTTCATGTCACGCCTCCGACCCGAGTTCACGAATTGGGGGTTGTGTCAACTGCTGCATACTCATAAAAAATCCTTCCCACAAACATACAAAACATCTCAATATGATATCATAAACATGCAGTAGAACAATTTAAATAATAATATGCAAACTTTATTTCAATAACTAGCTCAACATCTAAATGTCTCATGATTCTAACAATATTTTAGGATAGTAAATCAAGTTAAATAAACTCTAATCTAGAATAATTTGTGCCAAAGTTGTACTAGTCGCTCTCCTATATTAAAAATCTTAATCATGCTAGTTCTCTAAATCTTTAAAAAAAAAATATATAATAAGCTAAACAACCCAGATAGCAATGATTACTTTAACTAAATAAAATCAGGCAATCAAATAGATAATAATTTGTAAAAAAAAACATACATGCTATACTAATGTACAAATCAAATCTTTCTTAAAATATTAAATTATGTTCATAGATTCATTTTTTCAAATTTTTGATTTATTTTTATCGATTCTAAGATATGACCACATCATTCTGTGGTAAGGTCATAATACCAACTAATCTTCTTGCGGTGAGATGCACATCATCTTGCAGTAAAGTTTTTCAGGACTGCAGGTCTACGGGCGGTATGTCGCTAATCATCTGGGACACAATCTTAAAGACAAATTATGTGCCAACGTATTAATCTCCATTGGTGGGGTCCTCAATATAGCTAGGTCAAAATTCAAATAGTTCTAGATTTCATATTTCAATTCTAAAATCATGCGGTGTCAAAATCAATCATATCTATAATAAGACCATATATCATCATAATATTTCAAAATAATATTTTTCGTAATAATATACTATCCATCAAATTCATGCATTATGAATAATACTACTCAAAAGTCATAAAAATAATAATTTAAAATTACTGATAAATTTAGAAAAAGTGAAATATTACTTACCTTGCTAACAGATCCAATTAATTCCAAAATTTTTTCTTAGAGCCTAATATCTAAAAATTATATTTTCTATTAAAATTTCATCATAATTATAAAAACTTTGAATTCTAACACCCTCACAGGACCAACCAAGCGGGAGTGCTCGATATTTTGGTCGGTTCAATCAAAGTAAAATTCATTGAATCATGCTCGGAGTAGGATACATATGGTTCAACAAAAATCATAGTGATTAAATCTAATAGTGTTTGGCATGGGCTAGGGTGGAGCTGACATGTCACCCGACGACCTTAGATTAGGACCCTTCACCAAAGTTGAACTAGAATCATAAAAAGAGATACCATGCTAGATCCAACGTCTTTAAAGAGAGTAGAGAGAAAGTCCAGGTAGAGAGAGAGAAGCTTTGTAGAGAGAGAAATAAAAAAGAGAATGGGTGGGAGAGAGAGAAAAGAGAGAGAAGCTTCCTCTCTCTCTAACCAAGGAAGAGAGGAGTGGTTGCTGGTGGAAGATGGGTGGCCCAGGGAACCACGGCCGACTAACTGATGGTCAGCAGTCGGTGGTAGTAGGACGCCGACGGTGGAAACCCATTCAAAAATAGAGGTCTCTACTCCGTACATTATGTAACCGAAGCTTCCCGACGGTCGGAGCCCCGACCACAACTACAAAGCATCGTGAGGAACCGGGCGGAGGCCTTGGTGACAAGATCTGTCGGCATCACTAGCTGAAAAGAAGGAATGAAATCAGAAAAATTCAAAAGAGAAGAGGAGAAAATAGAGCACCCATTCTTGACAGAAAATTCAGCGATCACTGATCGAAATTAGGGCTTCCAAAGACCACAGAGGAAGGATAGAGAGGCCAATTAAAGGTTGTTGGATTCTTATTTAGCTTCCAGCTACGGTTGGCAGTAGCAACGACATCGAATGTGGTCAGCATTCGAGGAGAAAAATTAAGGAATTCTGCCTATAGCGTTGATTGGGGACTTGGGCTCTCCGATATGGTGGAAGAGGGATGAGGGAGGAGCTCTACATAGAGCTCGGATGCGATTGGAATCCAACCCAAAGTTAGATTTTATTCGACGAAATCGAGAGGAAAAAGACTCCCATCGGGAGTCTTCTTCCCTCCTTGCATGTGCCACACACGTGCATCAATTGGTTGGGCCAACTCCTTTATGCTAAATACTCTGGCGAGTCAAATGGACTAGGCTTAGATACTAGGTATCACATTTAACTCAGACTTGCATTTCATTAGTGAAATTCTGCATAGCTAGCCATAATGCTCTCAAGCATTTCATTAATAAGAAGGAACAAATTTAGAAAAATAATAATCTCTTGGTAATCCTTCCTCATCAATTTTAATTACAAGTCCATAGATTAGCATAGATGACTTTTTGTATGTAGATGTCATCACAATTTGATATACCCTTTTTCAGCCCATTTAACTATTAATATGTCCTCCCTAGTTACATCTATACATACAACTTGTTCACCTACTCAACCATTCATTCAACCCCCCTTCCCCTAAGTTAGAAACAGTGCTCCATCCCTCACTAAAAAAAGTAAAACAAAACAACAAACAAGAAGGAAAAAGAAAAAGAAAGAACCCCCAAAGCTCCAAAGCAGCACCCACACCGCAAGGATGCTACGTTGGGGTCAAACTCAAAACTGCAAACGGCCGTCTCCGCCGTCACGACAGAGACTGGCCCCGCTGTCTCCAGGTGAACCCGTCCCCGGTCCGCCATTAACGGACGACACGACGCCGTCAAGTCCCCCCCCCCCCGGTCAATTCCAGTCAAAAGCCAAAGAACCCCTGCCCTCCTCTCTCGACCTCGTCCTCCACCCCTTCCCCCCATCTTCTCCTCTGTTTCTCTCTCTCTCGCCCTCTCCGAAGCTCGAAGTCCACCGAAGCTTCCTGAAGCTTCCATGGTGGACGAGCGGCCGAGCTCCGACGCCCCGGCGGACGAGAAATCCGGTGAGGCCGGCGGCAGCCTGCCGTCGCCGCCTCCTGCGGCGAAGAGCTCCCCGCCGGCCGATCCTGGCCCTGATGCTACTCCCGCTGCGAAGGAATCCGGCTCGGAGTCCGTGGAAGCGCCGGATTCCACGGCTGGGGAGAATCCGGGGGCGGTGGGCGCCGACGGGCGGTCGTTCTCGCAGCTGCTCGCCGGGGCCATGTCATCGCCGGTGGGGAGCCCCCGCTCGACGCCGATCATCGCCGTGCCTGTCGATGCCGTGCGGCTCCCGGTGGTTGCTGTGCCTTGCTTCCTGGCCCCTGCCGCGCTGCTCGAGTCGCCGCGATTCTCGGTTGGTGACCCTAATCCTTCCTTCCTTAGTTTTGTTCCCATAGTTTCGCTTGTGGTTTTAGCTTTCTTTGTTAGTTTTGTTAGATTCCGAAGTACGCCTTGGGTGTTGCTAATTCTTCGGAGATAATTGCTCCGGTAGTTCTCAGTTTGGTTTTATGCTCTTTAGTAGAATTGGGGGGTTGCTATGAGATAGCAACTGTGTTCTTTACCGGCACTTTTGTTGCTGAAGCTTTCAGTAATAATCTTTGTTTTTTAACCCCTACTATTTCTTAATGTTATGTTCCATTTCTAGGTTTAAAGAGTTTTTTTTTTCATTTCTTTAGCTCAGAAGTTAGGATTCTCACTGTTAAATGGGATCTAAGAGCGTTTGAACCATTCTGCTACGTGGTGTCTAGCAATTAATTTTCACTCAAGAAAAGCATAATATGATATATAGGTTGTAAATGCTGTGTCAGGTCAGGTGATCTTGGAGAGGTCACCTGCTTTGATGTATCTGCACTTGAAGGAAACTAGTTTGCAGAAATGGAATTCCTTAGAATTCATTGCATACCCGACCGCTGGGTGGGAAAATTAGCTTGAATTCTTTGTTTGAAATTGAACTAAGGAAACTAGATGGAGTAAGGGAGAAATAGGGGGACCGAAGAGGCCATTACTTCCAAAATTCCAAGTTCCTTATGATGAGACTGAAAATCACATTTGTTAAATGGAATTTGATCAGAGACTCCAATTCTAACTGAATTTGCACACAGGTATCCCCTCATCATACCGCTCTCATCCATATATGACAGGTATCTTGTGGATATCTTAGTGAGATATTTAAACTTCACTTTAATTTAAGGAAAATGCTCTGGAGCACCCATTACACGCAAAAAATTTCTCAGGCCCGCTAATTATGGTTTGGCAACTAAATGATCGACCACTTCCCATGCGGTGCACCAATTCCTGCAAGTTACACCAATCCCCTTGTGCCACATAGCGGAATAACTTTTCATGTGTACAAAGGTGCCCTTTAGCATTACTGTAATTTTAAAGCCAGCCAAACCCATCTATCTTGAACTGGATTTAAAGATCTACATATGATTAATCAGAATCTGAGAAAAATTATAGAACTGGCAATCAATCTTATAATGACCTACTGAAAAATGCTGCGCTGGACCAAGGGAACTATCGGTGAGATAATAACCTGTGTATGTACCTGAAGGGGCAATTGGTCGTTCAGTTGCAAAAATGGAAACATGTAGCCAGGTCTATCTTCTAATTGATAGATCGTTTGCTTAGTTTTTCTTCTATGCCCTAGAAATCACTTGGGCCTGTTACATTGATAACTATCATTGTGTATTTCATCTTCCTGTTTATACTCGACATGATCTGTGGGTCTTTGTATTTTACAAATTTGGCATTTTTTTTATATGAAATATTCGACCATTCTAATTAGCACAAAAGACAACTGGCATTGCTACAATGTTTTGCGAAGAGAAGATCATTATATTGTGGTTTGGTACCCCTTATTTTACCTAAATTACGATGACGTGTATAGCTATCTGTTATTTATACCGGTCACTTCTTTGTTTTGAAACTTAGGGGCAATTTGCAATGACCCATCAAGCAGCCCTGGCGACTGTGACAGCTCAAGCACAGATGCAGCTGCAAGCAGCATATCTTTCTTCTTCATCAGAATTAGCATCAACTTCAGTTTCCCAGCCTATGTTGTCTACAATTAGCCCTGTGCCATTGCAACAGAGGCCTTCAGCAGTCGCTGAGGACAGAGTCTGTACACCAGAGACAGAGCAACTGCCTTCTGTCCAGAAACCTCAATCTGCTCATGTTGTTGTAAAGACAACTACCAGTGATGGGTACAACTGGCGGAAATATGGTCAGAAGCAGGTGAAAAGTAGTGACAGTTTTCGAAGCTACTACAAATGCACAAATACCAATTGTTTAGCTAAGAAGAAGGTCGAGCATTGTCCTGATGGTCGGATTGTTGAAATTATTTACAGAGGCCAACACAACCATGACCCTCCTCAAAAACCTAGATACTCAAAAGAGAGAGGAGCTCAGTCTGGTGGAACTACTGGAGAGAATGAAAGCTTAGAGCTTCCAAGCAGTGAACTTAATGAATCTGAACCTTCAACATGTAAACCAGAACAGATTTCTGGCAATGAGACCCCTGCACAACTGCTCTACTGTTCAAGTGATTGTGAAGGCGATGCTGGGATTAAGACTGAAGAAGGTATTGGTGAGGAACCGGATCCAAAGCGCAGGCAAGTAGTTAAGATTTCTTGGAGTTTGTTTCTTATACTCTTTTGCAACAAATTTTATGGAAGCTTTTCTTTTCATTGGTGGCAGGCTCAGTGAAAGCACCATGAATTTTTCAACACCAGTACTTAGAACGGTGAGGGAACCCAAAATTGTTGTGCAGACTGCATGTGATGTGGGGCATGGAAGTGATGGCTATAGGTGGCGTAAGTATGGACAGAAAATTGTCAAGGGAAATCCCAATCCCAGGTATTTCTTTTCTCTGTATACCTTTTATGGTTATCTGTATCTTGCATTTATATCAGCCTGGATTGTTATTTCATGGAGATCTCGCCTGTACTCCTTAATAACCTAAGCCTACTCAAATATACAATATTATTGGGACCATAGATACTACAAGAAAAGCTTATTTTTAATTCATATGAAGTTAAGGGTCTGTTTGGCATTGCTTTTACTCTTTTTTAAAAAAATGCACATCGAGGCAAAAAAACATGCTTGGTACTATTGTTTTTATTTTCTATTTTTCAAAAGCCATTTTCATTATTTTTAGGAAAAATGAAAGTAAGAAATTCTTGCTTTCACTATTTTCAAATATAAGAACTATGTTTTTTATCACCACCATCAACACCACCTCCGCCATCATCTCCATAACTACCACCGCTGCTGGTGTCATCTCTGCCACCACCATCGCTAACATCACCGCTGCCATCATCTCCATCACCATTATTGCCATCACTGCCACCAACGTTTCCACCATCACCATCGCTCTTGCCGCTATCTCCATTGCTATTATTATCATCGCCACCACTATAATTGTCGCTGTCACCACCCCATCACCTCTATGTTACTGTCGCCGCCGCCATGGCCTCTGCCACCCCACCACCATCACTACCACCATAATCGCCGTCACCACCACATTATTGGTGTCCCCACTGTCACTACCACTACTGTCGCCACCACCACCATAATACCCTTCACTGTCTCTGCCACCACTTTCACTGTCTTTGTCACCATCATCATGTTTATATTTTTAAAAATAATTAACTATATCAAATATGTCTATATTTTTAAAATTTAAAAAATAAAATAAAATAAAATTATGTTTTCTATTTTTTTAAAAAAATGAAGGTGATGTTGAATGGCATTTAAAGCTTTTGTTTACCTATGACATTCTTTCTTCCGTTCAAATAACTATTCTAAACTATTCTTTCTTTCTTTTTTTCAAAAATAAAAAAATGAAAGTGATGTTGAATGGCATCTAAAGCTTTTGTTTACCTATGAAATTCTTTCTTCTGTTCAAATAACTATTCTAAACTATTTCAAGATGCATTTTCCATTATTAAATATGTTCTTCTATTATGGTGCATGAAGGCACCACTGTCTAACATGTCAGAGTATGTTACTAAAATTAGTTGCTTCCTATAAGTGAGATGATTAGATTTTGTTATATCATATATTATGCTCATAACTAAGGTACGTTGTTTTAGTACTGGGCCCTATACTGGTGCAATTCTATCACTGTGTCGGTATGCCCATACTATTCGATTTGGTAAAGTATGGCGTCCCATGCTCAACTATTTTATTGTATGCTTGTGTTGCACCATTGACATATTATATGCATAAGGTGGTATAGGCATAGTCATTAAGCCCAGAGCAGAGGTTGACCCATCCAACTAGGCACTAGTTCATTAAAAAATAGACATAATGTAAGAATACTATGCATAATTATTGAGAAATTTTTTTATTTTGCAAATTTTTTCTTTAAATCATATGGATTTATATGTTAAACTTTTTTAATTACAACATTAATATGAAATAATCATAAATCATGTATTTTTTAAAAGAAAAGAAAAGCAAAAGGTGTATATAATGTGAGAAAATATTTTTAACCTATTTGTATTTAACTGTTTAAATAGTAAAGTTTTGAAAATACCTAATAAAAAAACTCTCAACCTTTTACTAGTTGACCATTTTTCTTAGTAGTATGGTTCTCCATACATATCTTGCCTCGAATTCATAATTATTTGAACTGTGCAGCCTCTTGTTAACATCTAGGTACTCACTATCATCCTAATCTCTTGAGGCTTGGCCCATTCAGCTTATCTGGGTAGCTACACAATTCTTTATAGTTGTTTTACTCTTGATCACCCTCTATAGTCTTACAACTTTTCCTAAACAAAAGCTGAGGCAGCCTTCACAATTCTTCCCTGTGCATCTATATTGTTTTGATAGGTATCATTAAGTTTTCATTGTAAATATTGCTATACTAGGCAGCTTGTACTGAACTTTATGCAAGAATAGGTGCATTTAAACCTAAATAATATGCATGCTCTTCTTGAAATCAGTTTCTTCTATTGCTTATAAGCCTTTCATCTCCTCTAGGATCAACTGGAGTTCCCTAGAGTCCCTTCACCAGTAAACATGGAAAACAGCTGCACATCATTTTAGCCACTGCCCTGTTTTGACTATATCACCATCTATCAACTTTCATTTGAATTTTTTAGGTTCTCAGGATACAGAGAATAATACTTTACAGACAAACTCAAGGACAGTTGAAAAGCCATCCACAATATGTCATTAACCATTTCAAATGTGGATGCAGACAGGGTTCAATATGTGGTGTCCCTTTGTTTCTTATATCAACAACTTAGATTTAGATATCAAGCATTACTTAAAAAGCACAACTGCGGGTGCTTCTGTCATTCATAAAACCCCAAATGACTTGCACCCATCTCAGCTGCTGGTCCTGAGAACTGATGATGTTCAATGCCAACAGAACCGCATACTCATCACTTAATCTAGGTCTCAGATTATGTAGTGAGACCAGTGATGAATATCCCTGCTTCTCACCATAATCTTATATACGGGAACATGGAATTAGGATGGCACTAATTCTACCCCTTACATCGCCTCCATAGCTGACAAAACCCTACAATTTCCATCATTATTGGAGATAAAAGATCTCTGGCATATCATAAGTGTTATGATGATCAAACTTCGAATAACACTCCTCATGGCTCACCTTCGCAGTGTCACCTGGAAACTTCAAATGTACGTTCTCTACTGTGTCAAACAAGGTTTGTTGTCTTGGTACCGGACTCCATACCGGTACCACACTAGCACAGTATCGGTATGGTATAGTACGGAGTTTTTTTTTGCATACCGGGTACCGGTACGCTACCCATACCGGGTACCGGTACTGAACTGGTATGGTATGGTATGCCCCGTACTGCCCGGTTTGGGCCGGTACAACGTATCTTGGTATCAAACATTTGGGATGGATGGACAATGTAAGATGCCAGGGAGATTTGAAACTCCATGACAACTTGCATTTCTTGATTGTACAGATTGTAGTAGCATGCTCAGATTATTTTTATGTCACTTCTTGTGGCCATGAAGAAAAGTTATCCAGCCTATCATTACATCAGAGATCTTTATTTAGTCCTTGAGATATGTGGCAGCTGGTAAATGTCAACAAACACTTTGATATGCCCCTTTGTATGGTATTCTGAAAGCTGCCATGCAGATTCTCATGGTAACCTTGATAGTTGACTTTAATATTATGTTTCTGGACAACATGATGTGCATGACACTCATTATCTCTTGGGTCAATAACATGCCACCCAAATTATGACAGCCTTCTGAGTAATTATCTCCTTACAAAAATATGAACTATCAAAAATACCCTCAATCTTCTACTATAAAAGTAGGAAAAACGTTGACATCAGATTGCAAAAGGGGTGAGGTTGGATTTGCTCAAATTAATCCATGAAGCTGGCTTTATAACTTGAAAGTGAAATGAACAAAATCTCCCCTATGTCTATTCTTGTGACTCGTGATGTTCCCGCCATGTTATTGTCAGCAACTAGCAACTTTCGGTTGTTAACCCTCTAGAAATTTTCAACCTGAGTCGACCACCTTGTAAGTTGCTTTGCTTGAGCTCTTAAGAGTACCTTATGTTTAATTACTTCTCCCTCCTTTACAGTTATTCACCATGCGGACACCACGTAGATTTCACTCTCCGCATATCAGGACATTTGACTCTTTTAAAAGACAGCCAATATGTCCTGGAAATTCTACTTTGCAACTGCTATTTCAGTTTTTTTTTCCATATAGTTACCTAACCTCTTCCTCTGATATCATTTAATAATGATACTGGGTTCATTGCATAATTGTAAGTGATATCCATCAAATCCAGGTTACCTATTTTTGCATTCTACAACTGAAAAAATAAGGATTTTGTGGTACAGAGATCTTATTGTACCCTTCAATTCCTACAGCTATATAACCACATGCACCAAAACAACTTCAGATGAATCATAAGTAGAGGAGTAGGGGAATTATTTTTCAGGAAATAGTAGAAATGCAAATAGAAGATTTTAGGTGCCACTAATGCAGGCCTAATTTTAGTATTATGTTAGATAAGAAGTGTAAGGAGGAATAAATTAAAGTAGGGAGTAAAAGATAAAGAAAATGAAAGGGAAAAAGTTGCAATGGAGATATTTTCTCACTATATCCAACATAAAATCCATTAGTCAATCTCTAAGTTGCCATTCCGACTTATCCTGATGGCTAGTTGCAATTTTTTAGATGTAGATGACAGATAGGCAGCGAGGGGCCCACCTACTGCATAGGTGCTATGCAAGTGCCTAGGTGGGTGCCCAGAGGTCAAGGAGGACCAAAAATAATATGTTTAAAATGAATAATAAATAAAAGGAGAAACTGAGAAAGATTTATCATCTAATCAATGAAGATAACTTATTAGATAAAACATAGAAAGTTAATGGGAACTATCAACTGAGAAACATCTCATACTAATTTATAGATCAACCTCTTCCTACATGAACTTTACGGCACATGTTAAGGCAGGTACTGGTTAGTCCTGCCTAGATGGACCATTTAGTCAGCTAAGGCAGCTTTTTCAAAACCATGTTGAGCTGTAATGGTGACATCTATATAATTCAAAGTTGGACTATTGCCAAGATGAAAGAAAGAACCAGGACCTTAACTAGCAATTGTGGTGCCATGATATGATGTGGGCTTGAAGGATCAAGAAATTCTCTCTCAGAATTAGGGAGTACTGTGGTCTTTTTTTAACCTGCTGTCGACCTTTTGTTAGACAAGAACTGAGCCTGGTATGAAGCCTAAAAGGCCAGTTGTAGGAAGACCTACATTATTGGCCACAAATTTATGTGCATGCAATCACAAAGCAGCATTTTTTGGTTTATCTAGACATGAGAAAGTCTAATCAAGAAGGCAGTACTTAATAATGAAGCTGTTTTCACCTTTGGTCCGTAAATTGTAAGCCAAGGAGCCACACTGATTGAATCAGGATTTCTCAAACATTGTGAGAGAAAGTGAGAGGATAGACTTTACTCCCCTCTAAATCCCATGGCATAACTTCATGTCCAAAAATAAACCACAAGCCCCAGTACACCTTCTCTTTTGAAAATAAAGAATGATATCATGCCTTAAGAAAATTTGTTACCTTAATAACAAAATTTCTTGCTGACGTTAGGGGGCTATGTGGACTTTTTGACCTGACAATCACTAAACCAGGCTCAAAAGAACCAAGGTCTTATATCAGTCACAATTTGAATGAAAACTTAACCAAAATCATAAACCCCATCTTGGCAATCTCAGAACTGCTCTTCAAGCTATGCAACATTTTGAACCCCTTATTAATCTTTTTTCCCCGAGCATTGCCGAATTTATATGACAACATACAATCTTCCCATCATTATCCATTGGAGGGATTTACCACATCCATATACTTCCAGATATTTTCCAGGTGAGATGCAAGATACACAAGATAGCTGTTCAAGCATGGAATAATGTATTGGAACAACATAGCCCTTCACACCATTAGAGAAAAATTTGGTCATGCCAGTGTTCTGCATTATGATTTGATAATTGACAGTAGGCATTAATAAGCTCAGTAGTATCCAAGAAGATGAGAGTCCAAGAGGTAGGTCACAATATGATGTCCACCATGAGATTACTCCATGTAAATTCATCATTTATTATAGCAACACCACCAAATCATGTTTCTTCCAACTCAGAATAAATGATACCTCCTCTCAAGGGGTAATCAATCGGTCACAATATGATGACTGGTTTATGAGCTATGGTCCTCTAACTCTCTCTTGCAAACTCCTCTTTTTTTCTTAACTCCTGGCTAGCAGAATCGTTGTTACAATCAGTAGTGATAATGATCCACTAGGTTTTTGCACAAGCAACTTTCAAGAATAACATGTCCTGCTTATTAACATCTAGTACACCACTGTCCCATAATTGACATACCCCACTAAGGCCCCATGATGTCAACCACCGATCAAGCCAATATTCTCCTAAGCTTCTAACTGGTCTTTTATCAACTCTCTACAATTTAAAATCTTTACCTATTCAAGTATGAAGAGATGATTTATAATGGACAACTTGATAATATAAAAGGAGTGCGAAGGATGGTGGAAACCTTCATCTTGTGTCTATGACTTGACACTGAATATGTGAGATTGCCTTTATTGTAATGCGTCCTAAAGTCAACAGCGCTTCTCCCTCATATTTGTCCATCATTGGTCGGTCTTTTGAATGCCTTATATCCCAATATATGACCAGTCGAAACTCAACAGCTCACTGGACGGAGTATTTTGGATTATTTAGAAAATATATGAGATGTCATCTTATAAGGTGGCCACCTAAAAATGGTGCATGCAGATGAGAGATCTGCAACCATCCTAAAGGTAATTCAATAGTGAATTGATTTGTCAACTGAAGATCCAGTAAAATTAGACCTAGGTTACCTTATCCAAAGTTGTAATTTTACAATGTTTTCCATAGAAGACCAGATCAGACAATCCAATCTCAATCTGGAGCAAATTGTCAATTGGTTAGGTTGAGGGCTTATAATGTTATGATATGAAAAACCATCTAGGTTGGGTTCAGGTTAGTTAGAACTTGGAGCCCACTTGCTTGCTCCTATATCAATAGTCATAAAAACCGGACTGAACCGGCCAATCAGACCGGAAAACTGGTGATCCAGAGCCCTGGCCTGTCTGGTTTTCTGATAGAAATTGATTTGCATTGGCCTAGTGGAAACTAGGTTAAACCAACTAGTTTTCTAGAAAAGTGGCAAACCAGGCAGGTTGGGAACCAAGTTGGGTTGGGTGCGGTAAAATTTGAAAGATTCTATTTTAAGATTGTGGAAAACATATTCGAACCATGAACCACTTGAATGTTAAAATCCATTCCAACCACTGAGATCCAGCTTGAAGCTGTTTCAGTAGGATAATTCATTCTACTTATTCTATGTCAATATTATTTAAAACGAACTAGGAAATTTCAATAACTAGAAGAAGCAAGAGATAAGAAATCTCACGGTGGCTGTGGGTTAAACTCTTGGCAAGCTCTAAAATGACTACAAAAAAAGATTTAGAGATTTCCTTGAATGTTGAAATTGAGCGTAAGGACGTTGCAGACAAATCTAACAAGGTTTAAGAGATCATCAGTTTCTAAGAGTTGCCTCAAGATAGTTGGAGGCTTGAAGAAGGGATCATGGTCCAGCAAAGACTAAATAAAGGGTTTTGTATCCAAAAATAACCAAACCTGGCAAACGGAGAAGCTAAATATGTTAGACAACAAACAAGCAAACAAAAGATTTGGTGTGAAAGATGCTAAAACCGAACAGAACTATCCATGTCAAATTGGTGAATCAGATTATTGCATAAAAAATGATCATACTTGAAAGAGGCTTTTGGCAGAATTAAAGTAAAACTTTGCCCAACAAAGACAGATCTGCTGTGCTACACTTGGAAAAGCAAATACAAATGACACAGAGAAAATCAAAAGGATTATGTACTGTATGCTAAAGGGTGGCGGAGCGCATGGGGCTCTTGCCATCGCAGGGTCTGGGGAGGGTCAGGTGTATGCAGCCTTATCCCATGTAGAGAAACTATTTTCTTGTTTCAAACCATGACCTCTAGATCAGAGTGGAGCAAACTTAACGTTGCACCAAAACTTGATAAAGTTTCTACTGTGAGTAAAATTTCAAGAACAAAAGGAAAAGACACATAAAATTTAGGTTCAAAAGCGGCTTTTGGATGGACCAATGATGCTTGCTCAAATTTGAACGAAGCATCAAGAGTTAACACAGAATGAAAATGGAAGGCACTAACAAATTGAAACAGCCACAATCAGCTCCTCTACTAGTGCAGTAGCAATAGAAATGACCAAAGCAGATACTTTTATTGGCTTATGTACTCAATTCCACCCCTTGAGGAACTAATGGAATTCTGGTCCTGCACCTGCATTCCAACCACTTCCTAAATCTCTTTAGGAACTCTGCTTCCCCTCTCGTATGCTCAATTCTGCTCCAGTACCCTCTCCTGATTTAGGTAAGTTCTCAGCACTATCACCAGCTGAAGCATAATCCAGATTTTATCTGTAGGAGGTTGGCTTTGCATTCAGGGGCTATATCTGAAGACCTTTTGCTGGTTGGTCAATGGCAAAGACACTGTACCCTACAAGTGGTAGGATGAATGAGTTTGTCACTAATGATTCAAGCACATGGAGGATCATATGGTTATTCACTTAACAGTGAAAACTGGTATAGGATATCTCTCATATGATAGGGAATAAATTTTGAACAAATGTCATGATCCTATGCTCTAATGCCATCTGACTTGAGCAAGTAAATGAAAGTACAATCGGGGTATTAATCCAGATACATACAGCTATAGGAGATCAACCTCTCACAAACAGAACAGCAATCAACTGTATATAATTCACGTATAGACTTATTTAACTCAGGAAGGAAATACATGTATAAAGAACACACAAGAACGTGTGCCCTAAAATATGCCCTAAAATATATGTCATTTAACTAAATGTAGCATGCTTAGGTGATGGAAGATAAATCCTCTCTCAGAAGTAGAGAAAGAAACCAGATCCAACCAACACGATGTTTTCTGAGTCATCCTTGCGTTAGTGTCATGCTTGTCCGCACATTTCCTTATGTCTATCATTGAAGTTTACACTTGATGGAGTTGGATCTTAATCAAGGTTTAGATCTAATTAATCTTTTTTTAATTAAAAAATGGCTTTTATTTTCAAGTAATTTTGCTGTTTTATTGAGTTTTAGGAGTTAAGGATTGTTGTATTTAAATCTTTCAGGAATTGTCAGGTGTTCTCTAGTTTCTCATGATATTCATGCTCAATTTTGAGGCTTTTTTTTGTAGTGAGGATTTTGAATCCTGTTTTGAGTAGAACTAGTGTCTACAAAGTCCCTATGTCTAGGTTCAGCTAGTCAAGATTTGAAGTCCTTGGAGTTGTGTTTTGGAATGTCTTTTTATGTTGGTTCCATGGATGTCACTTTTCTATTTTTAGAATGTCAAAAGTATATTGTTTCCTTATCTCTTTTTTTCTTTCTTAGGGGACAAAGTTTAAGGCAGCTTAGCTCTTTGAGTCCAGGAAGTCTCATTATGTCCTTCACTATTAAAAGAGGAGAGGGAACAGCGTGAAAACAGTTTTGGTCATAAAAAGTTGAATAGATTGAAGTAATTTTCTTCTCTGTTAAGTGTTATGATTCGTCTTCTTCTGTTCTCTATGGGGATTTTTATCTAAAAGCTTTTATTCTCTCTCATATCCTCTTACTTTCTCGACTTTTCACCTGTTCAATTGCTCTCTTTTGCTAATTTAGCTATTTTAAATAGTAAAAATCAGATTTGAAAATTATTCCTGGAATTTAAGTTAATTCTTACGGTCTGATCCTGCCAGGTTGCATTAGCACAATAAACAGAGCAACCTGCTTGAGCAATTTAATTTATTTAATCTTGCCGAGTTTGTGTAGGTGCCAACTCCATGTCCCTTGCTAATCTTGGAGGTAAATTTTTAAGGTTGAGTCTAATCCGACATGCATTTGAAGGGACATGCACTATAAGATGTTTTTTGAAGCAATTAAGAATGCAATGCTAATTTTAATGGAACAGAAACTTTCAATTGCATACCATGCTTATGAGTTGCTTGATAAAAATGTGACATGACAGTTATCAGGCACCACTAAGCTTATCTCCATGTTCGGACATCAGATAATCACATCTCATATTTGATCATGGAAGTGTAAAATACCTGCGCCACGCCCATGGAAGAATGCTGAACCAGTTAGCCTATAATAGTTTGTATCAAGTACCCTATATCCTTATTTTTTATAAACTGTTCTAAATTTATTCATCAGCCTAAATGTCCATGTGTTTTGTTAATGTTATTGGTGTTAAATATCATAGTTGGTTACACCACATGTTTATGGAGGTAATCAACTAATCATGTTTCAAGATCATTTTGAGATGCTTAAATATGTGATATATGAATCTATGTAATAATTGGTTAGGTAGCAGAAGCTAATAGACATTTAAACTAATGTAGGTTGATGCTTTAGCCTCTCTTTCATAATTGCTGCTTCTGTCATCTTTTATATGTTTTCTGATCCTACCGGGATATTTTTTCAGAAGCTACTATAGGTGCACGCATAATGGATGTCCTGTTCGTAAGCATGTTGAGAGGTCTTCAGATGATGCAAAAGCTATTGTTATAACTTATGAGGGTAAACACAACCATGACCAGCCAGCCCCAAAAAATAGCAGCGATTCACCAGCTGCTGCTCTTATTACTGCTGCAACGGCAGATACTGGTGAACAACTGAATACATCTGATATGTTATTAGATCAAAAACCATCGAAAGAAACACAAGATGTAGGTGGAGACTTGGATGGTGAGAGAGCAGTAGAGGTTGGAGGTGAAAAGGCATTGGAATCTGCTCAAACCCTTCTAAGCATTGGTTTGAACTCAGCATCCGGGGAGGCCAACAGAACTAATTCTGAGGGTGTGAAACACCCGCTTTTTAGTGAAAATGCTGCAGCAGTACCAGTCCAAAACTCTTGAATCAACAAGTTTGATTAAATTTTGATGTATGTTCTTTATTTGCCGTAATTGTCAACTTCAGTTTTATTTGCTTCTGTATAGTCTGGTAGTGGCATCCCTGATCTAAGATTATAGACATTTCCATCATAGTATTATCAGTTCATAAAGAGCAGACTGATTGCAGTTATTAAGCACGCTTTCCATGCCCATATAGATTTCCATGCCTGTATACTTGTAATAGAAGCCGGATCGATAGGCATGACCAACTTATGAAGACTATTGGTTATTATTAATCATAATAAGTGTGTTGATGGTTAGGACTTTCATGTTTCTTTAAGAGGAGCAAATTATGTCACCATTTTATTTTATTATATTTTCTATGGCTTTCGGGAAATAAACATGTGCCACATAGACTGGAATGAGAAATTGTATCCTGCACCATGTGGTTTTGCACGCTGCTAATCACAACCCTCTCCATTTTTGTAGTGGTACATTGAGACGAGTGTTTGATAAATTGAGCTGCTATGATTGGTGGTATGCACAGCCACGGGTTTGATAAATTGAGCATTTGATAAATTATTGTATTTTTTATTGTTAGGTCAGCATGTTATCTCTCTCTCTCTCTCTGTTTCTAATTGGAATTGGATACATCACACATCTTCCAACTAGTAGTGGTCTTCGCTCTTAAAAGTCTCTTAGATCGGCCCTTGGGAAATAAGCATATGCCACAAGGACTAGAATGAGAAATCCTGCACCATGAAATGCACCACATGGCTTTGCACGTTGCTAATCACAGCCCTCTCCATTTTTGTAGTGGTACACTGAGATGAGCGTTTGATAAATTGAGCTACTATAATTGGTGGCGTGCATAGCCACGGATTTGATAAATTATTATATTTTCTATTGTTAATTACATCGGTATGTTATCTCTTCCTCTCTCTCTCTTTTTGTGTATTTCCAATTGGATTCATCATTGATCTTCCAGCTAGTAGTGGTCTTCGCTCTTAAGTCTCCTAGATCGGCCTTTGGGAAATAAACATATGCCACATGGACTGGAATGAGAAATTGTATCCTGCGCCACGTGGCTTTGCACGCTACTAATTACATTCCTCTCCATTTTTGTAATGATACATTGAGATAAGCGTTTGATAAATTGTAGCCGCATGCACAACCACGAGTAGCAGCGTATTGAATCAAATGGAGCCTATAGCAGTAGCAGCCTACAGCAGTAAGCTACTGCTAATGATCAGCATGCACAACTACTGTAGGATATAATTTTTCCTTCGGAACAGACCGCAGCTTGTCGTATGTCTCTCTATACTGTAACTTGCGGTGGAAGACGGTCCCATCTGTATCATCCCTTTGGCTAGCTTGCAAAGAAATAATCAATGCGTGAGTTTGACCCGATAAAATAACAAACCAAAAAAAAGGGCATAGATGCACTTTCGACAGCACCTTAATCCACGCCTCGGCACGGCCTCCAGACTTTCCCTTTTTCCGAAAAAAAAAAAGTTACGCATCTTTGTACATCAATACAACCCCTAATACAAGAGTAGATGCACGGCATAGCTTGATGGCAATCTCAATAAACAGACAATCAAAATGATCCATTACTTGCTAAAAGTCTTCGCACAAGTTTTTGAAAAATGGCAACGAAATCTAATACTAAGTTACCATCAGTTGAATAGTAATGTAGGTTAGTGCATTTACATTATTCTGCATATTACATAACAGTATAACAGGAAATCAAAGAGAGTAGAACTGGCCGTAAGTTAAGTGCTGTTAACTACAAAGCCAAGTACAACGGAATTTTTATTTTAACAAAGATTTTCACATTATGAACTGATTTTGGTGCTGGTATATTGAGATATTAAATATATACAACTGCCTTTGTAATTAGAGTTCCCTGGTGTTCCCGTCCATATGCATGCAATACATGTCATCCGCATCTGAATGAAACATCTAAACTTGTGGCCATAATATGTTGGCAATCTATAGTATAGGCCCACCAGTTTTTGGGGAAATCCAAAGCCAAGGGACCCTGTAAAAAAACATGATATACAACATTAACAGCAAATCCTAGCCGACTGATCTGTTGGCTCCGCTTCGGAACACCTTTCTCCGAAGAAATTATATCCTACACTGGGTGCACCACATTAGCGGCGCACACTGAAGCAAATCACGACAAAATGAGCAAAGCGGCAATCTAAGATAAGCGCATGATGAATAGAGCCCACTGAGACGCGTGATTGGCATGGTGCACCGCAACGTGGTGCCCGTGATATAGGGTACAATTTCCCGTTTCTCTCTCTGCCTCTGGTATAACATCTACAAATCAACATGCATAAATATCAAAAATATATTTTATACACACAGGGCTGCCACTTCTTTTTTTCCAAGGTAATCCAGCAGTATCTGTGGTGCACAGACAAACGTCCCCACTCATCTCCAAAAAAACAGTTTGAATTGCTCGGCGCATCCATGGCTATTGACAAATCCAAATCTGTGCGTACAATCTCCTAGCATGTAATTTTCTTTTCCACCTCACCTTTGGCCTTAGCATTGATCTCGTTCCCTTCATCCCTGCCTAATGATGCAGCAACTATACACCCTTCGAATCGAAAGCAGCTGATGAGGTGGTCGTTGGTTAGCCCCGCAGCCTGCATGAAGGAGTAGATGACCGTTGGCCCCACGCTGCGAAATCCCCTTCGAACCAAGTCTTTGCTGATCACATCAGCTTTAGGGGTTTTGACAGGAACCTGACGTGGGTAGCGGAATCTGCTGATGATGGGCTTGTGGTTCAAGAAGCTCCAGCAGTATCTATCGAATGATCCAAACTCATCTATGATCTGCATCAATGTAATATCAAAGTCGAAATGACAGGCGTATCTAAAGAAAAAAGTTCAGCAGTGGTTTTACTGATTGGTTCCCCAATAAATGGAATACAACTCAGACTGGAAATAAAGAAAATCAGGAGCTCTTCAAATATCATATTCATCTGGCAAAGATGCATAGACAGCTCTCCAGAACCAACAATATTGCATTTAGAAACAGTTATCATGGATGTAATGAGGGGCTTATTGAAAAACAATCCCAGGTACACAAATGGAAGCACCTAACTGAAGCTATCTACAATGAGGACAACATAATGATGAGAGAAAAAGGAAATGACCTTGAGTATTTGGCGTGCATTCTCCACGATAGCTCGTAGCTTTGGTTCTGACAAAAGGGAGCTGGCAGTGCTTCCTGTTGCTACAATTTTTTTCTCATTCAATTTGGAAACTGAGACAGGGTCAAAATCCATGAAGACTTCCCTAAAGAGAAGCAACATGTGATGTTAATATTTGCATTTGATATTTCAATGAAGTTCCGTGGGTAATAAGATTTACCTGAAAATATGTCGTTTGTTGAGAATTGCTGGCCATGTAAGTTCAGCCAATGCACCTGATAGTACAAGCAGCTCAAACAATTTCCTGTACATTGTTCAGAATAAACAGACACCCTAGAACCACGTTAATTTGCAGTTTTTGTTGGATAAAGAACCCTTGAGTTCTTGAAAGTAAAGAATGAGGGAAGGTTGGGGTTGCATACCTATCATCATGGACAGGAACTCCCCATTCTTCATCATGGAAAGCAGCATAAGCTGGATCTGTTGTAGCAGATGAATATTTGCAAATAGAATTACATTTAATGACATTATTTATAAGTAGTAAAAACTTTATGTGTACTTCAAGTGTTTTCAATGTTGAAGAACAACATCAACGAAGCTCAAGTGCAAAATCTAAGGTTGTAAGGACATAAAACAGTGAAGGTAGGCGTGTAAATAAGCCAAGCATAAGCCAAGCATCATTAAGCCTGGGTTTGATAATGCTTGGTTTGAAATTAATTTCGAGCCTGAAAGTTGAGATCAAGCTTGATTTGTTTACCACTATTTTAAGCTTGGTTTGAGCTTAGTTTCAAATTGAGCCAAAGACATCAGTTTGAAAGTTCTAAATCGAGCTAGAAATCAATTCAAGATTGAACAAATCTAGGTTCATGCTTGATTCAAGCTTGGTTCAGATCTAGAATAACATTTAATGGATTCAAAAATTAAATAAACATTCAAACTTGAAATGATCATAATATTATGGACCATTGGATTGTCTAAACTTCGTATATACACACACGTGTGCGCGCGCGCCCATGCTTGTCCATGTATTTATTTATTTATTTTCTAGGTAATTGAGCCCAGCTTGTTCGATCCGGGTCTATTTTTGGCTCAGCTTAGAATTACTTTTGAGCCAAAATTGCTGGTACAAGCTTGGTCTGTTTAGCCTCAAATCAAGCCTAAACCAAGCTTTTTTCAAGCAGAGCTCGAACTGTTCAGATTGTTTAACACCCTTAAGTGAAGGTGACACAAGTAAAATTGCAAGCAGTTTTCCAACCAAGCAAACTTAGAGGTGAAGAAAATAGGCTAACTGTGAGACCCTGGAACTGGGCCTGGTCCATTTGACCAGCCTAGCCCCAGAGTTCAGCCTCACGTGCGGCGCACGTGAGGCAGTGGGATGAAGAGATCCATCCCGAAGAAGAAGAAAGAGCCCCTGTTTTAGGGCTTCTCCTCTTTCTCCTCTTATGAGGCCAACCGAGAAGAGCCGACAGACGCCCCCCCTCCTGGTTTGGGTTCTTCTTCCTTGGGCTACCGACCGAGAGAGAGGGAGAGAGCCGCTGAAGCCCGCTCCTCTTCGATTCGGGGGGTCTTCCTCTTTCTCCATTGCCGCCGGAAAGAAGCCGCCGGATCTTCGCCGGGGCTGAGGTAAGGATTTCTACCCTTCATTTCTTTGCTATACCATTTGAAAGAAAGAAAGAAAGAAAGAAAGAAAGAAGAAGAGAGGGAAGAAGGAGAACGCCGACCGTCATGGGCTCTTCTTCTTCTCCCGTCCGCATGCCTCCTCCGCGGGAAGGAGAGGGTCGGCTGTCGCGGGCGCCGCCGGCCTTGACTTGGCCACTCCTGAGCTCGCCGACCTCCCTTCGCGGGAGAAGAAAGAAGGAGAAAGAAAGGGGGGGAGAAGAAGTCGGGAGAAGAGGAGGAGAAAGAAAAAGAAAGAAGAAAAGAAAGGGGGAAGGAAGAAAGAAGTCAGGAGAAGATTCTAGAGAAGAAGAGAAGAAAAGAAAAGAAAAAAAGAAAAGGGGAGGGAAGGAAAGAAAAGAAAAGAAAAGAAAAAGAAAAGAAAAAAAAGAAAAAATAAATAAATAAATAAATAAAGGGAGAGGGTGGTTTACGGGTATAAACCCGAATCAGAACCCGAACCCCGGGGTGCTAGATACTTCTGCAGGGTCGGCCCTGGGAGAATGTTAAGATGTAAGTTTTATAAATATATATTGTGATAAATTTTAAAAGAAAAATATGATTTTTGGATATTAGGTTCTGCAAGGAATTTGTGAAATTAATTGAATTTGTTGTGGATCGCGTTCGAAGTAAGTAATGAACTTTATTTTCTAGACTCTTCATTTATATAACATTATTTTTGCATCGAATAAATTGTTAATGAATTTATATGTGATTTATGAATTTTATGAGATGATGATTTGAATGAAAAATAGATATGTGAATTGAAACAATATTTTTCGGACTATTGTTATATTTACTGTTATTACATCATATATGCATATTTAGATCGGATTATGATATATCTATTATGTTACAAAAAGAATTTTGATGTGCATTAGATTTGGAACTCTCAGCCTGACTATGTTCTGGACCCTGCCAATTGGGGGTTATGCATTGGCGATTCTGGCCCCACCACAGGGTATAAGTGTGGTATTCTGGCCCACTCCGCATGATATAAGTGCGGTATTCTGACCCACTCCGCAGGGTATAAGTGCGGTTCTGTTTCTGGCCTAGCCACAGGGTATAAGTGTGGTCGTAGTTAAAGGCTGTTGAGATAAATGTGATTTGTTTCGAATTAGATTTACGATTATGTATATGGATATTTGAAAGATACGGATTTCAATGAATTTGTATTTAAAAATGAATTGATTATGTTATTATGTTGATTCATCGTAATTTGTATTTATATTTTATGTTATTATATAAATTAACTAGTTAAGGTGTTTATTACTTACTAGGCTGTCTAGCTCATTATACAATTTCTTGTTGTTTTACAGATTTCGAGAACTAATCTATCAGGGATTTAAAATGGAAGAGCAACTAGGAGAACTGATGCATAAGTTATCTTAGATTAGGCTTTATTTAAATTAATGTTTTATCTTTATTGTTCCGCTGCGTATTGAGAACTGTGAAACTTTATACTTAGAGTCAGTCAATGGAGTAAGATTGCATTTATTTCAGCTGAATTATTTTAGTTATATTTTCGAGATTTGGTTAAGATGTCTTGCATGCTCGTGAGGAGAGTTCCCTACGGATGTGCGGCGGTTGGCGCAGACCTCTGACTCGTGATCTCGGGCCGGGGGCGTGACACTAACAATGTTAGCAGAAGGTGAAACTAGAAAAGTCAATTAGCACAAAAAGAAGCTAGCTGGTGAAGTAACCAACGACACATTAAGTTGGCAACTAAAAATGAGGAGCATCAATGAAGCACCACAAGCAGAATAAGCAAGAATTCAAAGGCAGGTGGAAGACATTCCCGCAGCTAAGCATGCCAGGTATTTAAAACAATGAAGCAATCTAGATAAGACTGAGATACACAGCTAATATGTGAAAGTGTCTTGAAATTGCAAAAAATCTCAAGACTGGGAAGATCAGTGGATGTTGATATATAGTTTTAATTATATAAAGTTTTAATACCAAGTATTAATACTGGAACAGTAATGACTGAGTAGAGAAAAGATATAAGAAACAAAAATAAAGACGCATATAAGTTGACTAAATTGCAAGACAAATGACTTCACCTAACAAATCCACAGATGAGTCAATGGAAAACTAATCATGAGTAATGGAATTAAGAATATGCATGCATGAGAAAATATTTTGAGTCAAGGATTAGAATAGAATGCTGAAATGAAGCAACTGGATTGAGCAGGATGTAAAGCCTGCCAAAAATCTAAAAAAATCACAAGAGCTGGTAAATAAAGAAACCATACCAATATTTGGTGTCACCCAAGCACACTTCTTTTTTACATGTAACAGCTCCTCCAGACCTACAGAGGAATCATTTAGCATGATTTTTTCCACCTTTGCCGTGATCTTCTCGGGCCTTGGAGTGCTGGGCCTCCGCCGGGTCGTCAAGCTCGTCCTACCATTCCTCCCAGTGGAAGCTCTGCTGCAAGAAGAATCAGTTGATGCATCGGAGGAGCAAGAAGCATTGAGCGACAGGTTCGAGTGCAACAGCAGCTCATGCCTCCCCAACACTGAAGGAGCACTTAGAGATAAAGGAGACAGATCTGTACTCTGTTTCGAGTCCCTCTTTCCCCCAGCTGCCGTGACCTCTGTTCTCACTACTTTCCTAAAAGGCTTTGAAGCTGGCTTTCGTGCTGTAGCCACCGACCTGGCTTTGTTCCCGGCCGGCACCAGCACTGGCCTCGATTCAAGATCAGCCACATTCATTGACCGGACTTTCGGCGGCCCCGACATCAAAACTACTACTTCCTGATCCCAAAAACTTCCAAGTTCTACCAAATTCCTCCGCTTCGTTCAATCCAAAACCCAACAATACAAGAAAAGCTCAAGACTTTTCCATCATTAACTCTTCCAAGAAGACAATCAACAGCTCCGGCTGCCAACCACCACTCAAGTCAGCCAAGACGAACCCTAGAAATCGCTCCCATCCACGACTCCAGCTCAACCTAGGGTTTGCAGCAGCTCCGCCACTCTCCCATCACTCAAATACACCAGAAAAACCGTAGAAAGAGCAGAGATTCCACATGGCATTGCCGAAATCGGCGAGGAGGATCCAAACAAACCCCACCTCCACCGACCCTCGGGCAGCCAACGCTTCCGCGACCCTCGGAACCACTCCTGTCGCCGCCGAACACCACGGACGAGCTCAAGATCTCCTCGGTGACGCGCGGATCGAAGAAGGGAAACCGTAGGAGGCCTCGAAAGGCATCGGATCTGGGGGCGGAGCGCCGGCGAAAGAAGAGAGACGAGAGGGAAACCGGCGATGAGTTCCTCCGGCTAATGAGATGGGACTTAGAGAGAGATAAACGGGAGCGAGCTAGTGAAGAGTTGGGCATTTAACCCGAGCTACGGGAGTTGCCGGTCGGAGAGGGTAAGAGACCGGATGTAGCCGGTGGGACATCTCCGTACAGTCTTTCTTTGCAGTTGATTTACTTTATATCTAAACTTAGAAATGAAAATGCCACCGATATTTTAATTTTATTACGGATATTGGCCTCGGAGAACTAGCCGTTATCAGCGCTTAAACGCCTTAGATTTCCTCGTTCTTCTGGGAGCTCCCGTTCCGGCCAGAAATACAGTGAAATCGCCTTCTCCGTTCTTTCCCGGGACCTACCACGAGGAAAGAGGTTCACTTCTTAAAATATTTCATTTATGTAGGTGAGAGCAGGTATAGTGGAATAGTATGTAATAAAAAAAAAATCTGAAATAACTATAGTTAATGTATCGGAAGGATATCAAGTGGTTGATATTATACCTTCAAAGCTAGAACTTCTTGTTTCAGAGGCTGAATCCATCAAACTTGATCAACCATTTACAAACAATCCCAATATAGGAGGGTTTGACCAGAAAGATGCAGAAATGGTACTTCAAGATTCATTACGTGTCCAAGGCCTTATTTTGGCACAAGTTGGATTTCTTGAAGAACCAATTATTATTTGAATTCATATGGACTAAGGTTGTTTTAGAAGCATTCTTTTTGGTACACAGGCGACCCACACACAGAACAGGCACGTGGTTTTCCCAAATAAAATCTTCGGAGTAATGAGTTGCATAGGATATCACCCAATCTACAGCACTATTTACCTCTATGTAAACATGATTATCCCAATAGGAGGTACGCTTACTCAAAAGACTACGGATGTCGTGCCACCAATAGCGTGTCCCTAATACTGAATCTACTCGATCACCATGGCTGAGTCCCCCTTAAGGAAAATACGTTTTGCGCCCAGCACTCGCTTTCTGGTGCCAATTTCTATTTAAAAAGTTTGCTTGAGATTGCTTAACCATAAGGCTCCTTTTTCCTTCTTTCTTTTTTTTATCAGTTTTATAGCTTGTGTTTTGATTAAATTTGTCTTAGGCCCCATTTGGAGGAGCTGTTGGCAGTAAAACTTTTATAAAAAATTATTTGTTGTTTGGTAACTATATTTCTAAAGTATTGTGCCACTTTAATATTTGTTTGGTAAATAAACTGATAAAGTGCTTTTGATATGATAAAATGACCATAAATAACATTGTATAGTATTATACAACAGAGCATAGTAAAATATAATATGTATTAATATATAAATATATGATATAGTATAATATTACTATAGTGTAATATAATATCATTATAATATAGTAATATAATATTGCAGACTATAGCACAATAATTTAATATAATATTAAATTATTTAACATAACATATCAATATATTATGATATAATATAATATAATATTATATT
>JAOXJJ010000001.1:17720318-17741093 GCA_025769935.1 Phoenix roebelenii | reverse complement strand
AGATCAATTGCACCCTAAAGCCATAGTATAATTGCTCTAGCTTAATTTTCCACTGCTTTACTTGTAATTACCTAGAGTTTAAGTAAGTAACATCTTATCATCCCACTGCATTCAATTCAAAGTAAAAAATTAGGGAACATAATTTTTAGAAAATCCAATTCACCCCGTCTTTTGGGTTGTCACCTTGGGCAACATCCTTTTTGAGATTGATTGAGTTTATCGATTTTTCTTTTCTTTTTGAGTTTTTCATACCCACATTCATATTTTCTATTAGATATTTTAATCTAAAAATAGTATTATCAAACAAAGCAATTAAAAAAATCACCACAAACAAATCAAAATATAAAGAAGTTGAAAATGATAAAACTTGATTGTGTCAAAAAAAAAACGAACTCAGGTCCCAACAAGTAGTGCCAAGCTCGACGACGAGAAGAGGTCGAACCACCGAAGTCCTAACCAACCTACAATTGGATCAAAAAAAATCAATTATAGTGTCTCTAACTTGACTAAATCAAAATCAATTGGACCAAAAAAAATTGTTCCAACATCCAGGACTAACCTACAATGTTTAGATTTTCTTTTTTTAAAAAATAATCCTTAAATTAGCTAGACCTTAATAAAATAATCTGACAATAACTCAGATGCATCATCAGTTAGCACCCAAAAAATTCTCAGAAGCTCGTAATGAATAGCAGTGGAACCCTCGGGAGTAAATGAGTATCAGGTAAATCAAAGGTCAATATGGTGATAAAAGATGATCTACATAAAAAAATTAATGAACAAACTAGCTCAGAAGCTAACAGAATTCTCCGGATATTCAGAAAAATGTATAAAAAATTAGAAATTCAATCTAGAGTAGAAAAAATTCTTAGGAGTTATATGATGCAATAAAGTGCCTCATATCTATGTAATGATTTAGAACTGGCCAGAGGCCACTATATAAGAGACTCTTGATACAATAGTGAGGCATCAGATAACTTTTTACACTTTGTTCAGTATATACGAGCTGTGCATATAGGTTTTATCCCAAGAGAATGAATAGATTAAACAACTCTAACATTTGATGAAATACATTAATCAAGGTTTTCTTTTTTATATCTTGCACTTGATCATAGAAAATGAAGAAAAAGAGAGATCAAGACTTACAGCTCTACAAGTTGGGCAGCGACGATAAAATTGGATGCTTCCCATTGGATGCTCCCGGCTTAGAGTTAGTGGCCCTGTGGTTGTGGACCTGTGGTCCGATCGACTGAGGTGGGCTAGGTGGCCGCCCGCCGCCGTCAAGGTCCAGAATGGTAGTCGGCGGAACCAGAAAGACGGTGGCAGGTCGTTGGGTTCTAGCCTTCTTGGAGCCGGAGGATGGTGGACCGTAGACTGTTGACGAGATCGAGAGGAGCTGAGGAGGATTAGACTTTAGAGCGGAGGCCGGAGGTCGGAGGAGCCGAGGAGAGCTGGAGAGGAGGTCCGGACTCTGGAGCAGGGGCATCCCAAGAACTGAAGATTTGAGAAGCCATCGACAATCAAGCCGAGAAGGGAAGGGCCGAAGAACTGAAGAAGCACTGGAGTCTGGGGGGAGAGGAGAACTGAAGAAGCCGAGAAGGTTCAGCAAAAAAAGGCACCGACAAAGAAAGGGGAGAGAAGGGGGAGGAAATATTCGTTGTTTGTCAATTGTTGTAGACTCGTAGCCGCCGCCCACCTGTTACCTCACCTCAGTCACCTGTAACCTGTAGCCTGTCTGTCGTCGGGAACGCACTGTAGCAGCGTAGCCAGGCAGTAGCTCACTATCCTACTAGCTTTCGGATGTGAAAGTTGTGCAACGATGGATGGGCTCATGGGCACTAGGCAAAGTGGGGCCTTCCTTGGGTCTGGGGTCTTAGGCGACCGCCTTAGTCGCCTAAGGCTCGAGCCGGCCCTGGTTTTAGTTATTCTAAAATAATAAAGTTTCAAAAATATCAAATGATATGATAAAGTATATTCTCTTTTCTTTCCTTTCATTTTATAACAAAAGAATAAGGATTCATTTTTATGGAAAGAACAAATTATGGAAATGCCTTAACTTGCTTAAAATAACCTCATTTATAATATCATGTATTTATTTATAGAAAATTATGTGTTTCAACTATTATCTTGGCAGTTGAGTCCTTTTAGTTCAACCCATTTTAAAACAAAATTTTCTATCCATTTTTTTTATTTTTCTACCCAGGAAATATATGGAATCCATCCTTGTTGGTCATGGAATCTTCCACTGTAGGTTGGCGGAGGGGAGGAGGGAGGATGGGCGACACATGCATCCCTTAACAAGTTCATGCGAGTGCATGTGCATGCTATTGATGTCAATAGTCGAAAAAAAGATAGGATAAAGGGTTGATAGTATGGGTCTTGATGTCTTGATCTTCAAGAACTTTCATTATCGTAATATTGCTTGCCCAAAAAAGGAGGTAGGATATAGTCGGGGTCTATATTTCTATGCTATATATTTACAGGTAAACCAAAGTAAAGCTGGATAACTAAACCAAATAAATTAAAAATAGATGCGGTGATAAACAAAAGACATATTTGAATAACCTATTTGATTGGCCAAAGGATTATTTCTTCAGGTTACATCCTGCCATTTATACATAACATAGTAAGCCGTGTGGTAATTGCTCATTTCTAGTGTCGATAGCTGTCCAACCTCCACTTCTTTGACAGTTCCAGTAACCAACACTAAATGTCCTCCACTCTCTATGTTCTAGTAACTGCTGGATTTGACATCATTTTCGAAACCGATAGGGGGACCTCTGCCTTTACCATTAAGCTACAAAACTCTTTTATGTTTAAATTATTTGTCAAATTATTTATACCCATTTTTACTTTATCTTATCCCCCCTCCTTTTTTAAAAAATTTTAGGTCAGGTACCCACCCCAACCCGAATAACCTAATCTGAATAAAAATTAATTGGGTGGGTTCGGGTACCCAATGTATTTACCATTTTTTGATGGAATGGATTTTGAGATTTTTGGTTAAATCTTTAATCGGATTTGGGACAGGTTTAGGCCATAGGATTTAAATAGTTTTGGGTATGGGTAGTTCAAATTTTATGGGTACCCTACCCATTGCCATTTCTAAACTGATCTTCATTTAGCATGTTTTCCTAGATGGTGTTAAGACTTCAGCCTCTGAGCTATCATCGTAGTTCAAGGTATTTGGCTCGAGATAGCTCATCATTATCCTACCTTGGCCTTGCCATGTGATTGAATATGCATGCATCCTTCGAGTGCCATCATTAGCAAAATATGATATAAACAATGTCCTGACATCTCATCTCCATCAAAAAGGGTGATGGGATGTATTGAGCATGTTCATACTTCTTGCAAAATGTCAGCATCTAAAATGATTTTTTAAATAACTTTGCCTATCGGGATTCCCCTTTTTCTTAAATTTATCTCTATCGCCATATAGGAACCATGTAACATCGCTTCCTCTCCTTCATCATAGTGTGGACACATGCCTATGTAACATAGGTTGTCTCTTGGAAATTGCTGCAACCTAATTTTTAAAAATGTTGTAATCAAAATGAATCTCTTCGGATTACGCCTTGGTATGGAGCACACTTTGATTATAAATCATTTGCATTCTTCAACCTTTTCTACCACAATGTTTAGCCTCCTGGGTCTCTATTACTATCCATCTTCTTGCAAACCATTCTCATAGACCATCTAGCTATCATGGATTAGGAAGCTACTTTTCAAACTATTGCTCAGCAGCATCAAGATGATTTTGCTCGTGCTTCTATTCTTAGGTGAGTGAACCCATGGGTACTCATTAAGGACCCCTCAAGCTTCCTCATTCTGGGCCTCAACTTTCATTCCAAGATCCGTAGTGCTGTTTCCTCTTTCTTTTCTTGCTCTTCTAAAGAAGCCTTTATTAGATATATGAGCGACCATATGGTGTCTCTCACATATCACAAAGAATTTTGCATGAAAAATAGGTCAAATTGGATTTAGATCCTTCACTTTGTTTAGTGTATACATTGATCTTTTTCCTTGAGGAAACATATCTACTCAAGAATTGAATAACACTAGTCTCATATATATGGGGTGCACCTATTCGCTTGGGGTACCGTTTGCTAGCCAATATGGGAAGGAGGGTCGGGTGTCTAGTCTCTACTTATGAGGAAAGAGGCACTAATTGCTAGACATATAGTAAGATTGGTCCTTGAGCTTCAGTACTTTTGGAGTTAGATGATGATAACCTGTTACAGATCGATTACGGTAGGTGGGGCAGTTTAGAGTAGTTGGAGGTGCTCCATTATATGGAGAGAGATTAGTAGGTATGTTTCCACCATTTTGGTTAACACCATATGGCTAATTGGAGATGGGTACAACATGAATGTTGTAGAGGACCCTTGGGTGAATACTCTTCCAATGAGGTTATAGTCGACTATGGTCAAAATTGAGGTTGTGGATGGTTTGCAGGTTCATGATCTCATCTGCTCTAACAGGATAGGATGGGATTCCAACCAAATCGGCCACCTATTTAGAGCACATTGCGGAGAGAGTACAATTATTGGTGGTTTTCGGGTATGCTGGTCTGGATGTGAGGGTTTGATGTACATCCTACAACCCCAGAGTCAGAGTGAGAGATATTTATGACCTTCTTCAGTGAGAAGTATCTAAGGCATGATTGCGCCTGAATCTGGAGGTTTGGTCTTCACCCGAATATGGCTTTGTTCCTTTAGAAAGTGGTTTGGGGTTGGCTATCGACAAGGTCTGTCCTGAGTAGGCACGGATTGAGCATCCAACTACACTGCCCTTTGTTGATACTAGTTTATTAAATCTCAAAAATTATTTTCCAAGTTGTAGAAGGTGTTAGCAATACATCACCTAAATAAGCAAATAAATCTATAATTACAATTAATAGAAAATCTTAAAAGAAATAATATATATATATATACATATATATAGATTATTTGGCATCAAAATAAATTTATTTTAGCATAAAAGAAATCTATTATAGCACAAAAGAAATCTATTCATGTAATAAATTCAAAACATAAAGTTGTGAATGCTACAGATCTACTAATATTAAAGTTAAAATAAAAGTAAGAAAAAATAGCATGATTGAAGGCAGGTCGAAGCGCGTAGATGCTGTCCCAAAGAAGTATTTGCCCCCACGTGCGGATCTCTCGGCAATCCTCCTCAAAGATACGACGATCCTAAAATTTCTTCTACGGTTCGTCTCGGAAGAAGCTAAAACGAATCCGATTGGACTTGCAAATCCAGCAAAGAACGAAATAAAAAAATAAAATAAATTTGGCTGAATAAAGGTGCAAAAATAAAAATTAGAAAGTGGCTAAGATGAGGAAAAAGCTTTTTAGATTTTTTTTAGAATTTTTCTCTATTTTTTCATGTCCAGAAAGGATAAAAATGAGAGGTATTTATAGGGTTCAGACGTTGGCCCAAAAAAAGAAGCAGGGGCATTTTGGACTTTTTGTGGATGCGTTCGCGGTCATTCAGTGGCCAATAGGTGTTGGCATGCATCCATAGAAAGCGGGGACGCGGCCAGCCCGTGGATGCCCTAATGGGCGCCAGCGTGTGCACACGCCCGAGACACGTGTCTCGGGCCGCGTGTGCTAATTAATTTTTCCAACAATCCTCCACAAAAATTATTTTTTAGATAATTTTAAAATCAAAACAAAATGCTGGATTTCTTATATTATGTAATATGTATAGGTATCTTTCGGTTTGAACCTTCACTTAGTGACAATTGATTACATCTGTGAAGCCAAGGTGGTCTTAATCTTAAACCTCGGTCGATGGCTCAGATTAAATCAGCAATGCACATAATATAGCCCGATCTGGGTTTTAAGCAGATTATGCTATTATGGCCATGCATATGTATCTTTCATGTGCTTTTTAAGAAATCACCAATTTTTCATAGTCGCGGCCTCACGACTGCACATATAGATGAGTTCTAATAAAAAAACTAGAAAGAAAGCTCATGCCTCTTGGATCTCGGACTTATTAAGAATTATATAAACAAACTCATCCTACTACTTGCTTTTATGAGCACTAGCGCTATAGGAATGAGAAAAACATAAAATAATGCTCCTCTTAGTCACACTCTGGTTTGTTTCTACCAATTGAACCTTTTAAGGTTGGGTTCCCACCGTGGTGATCTATCTTTATGGGCTAAGCCCTATCCCTCTCGACGACTCTAGAACTACTATTTTAGACAAACCTTTTGTAAGCTGATCAGCTAAATTATTTTTGGATTTTACAAAATTCAATGCTATAACATTATTGTTCAATTTATATCTTAGTAATTTATGACGCATTTTTAAGTGCATGTTCCTTTTTTCATTGGTATTTTCTTGGTAACACTTATCTATTGCAAATTTACAGTCACAATATAAGGAGACAGCAAGGTCTATAAGTAGATCTCTAAGCCACTCAGCCTCAGTACTAGTGGTGTCTAAAGCTATTAGTTCAGACTCCATGGTACTTCTAGATATCAAGGTTTGTTTGGTAGATTTTCAAGACACAGCAGCACCTCCTAGAAGAAAGACATATCCTATGGTGGATTTAACATCTAAGATATCGTTGATCCAGTTGGCATCACTATAGCCTTCTAGAACAGCAGAAAACCCACTAAAGTGCAAACTATAGGACTTGATACCCTTAAGATAGCTAAGGATCCCCTCTAATGCTGTCGAATGATCTCTATTTGGATTAATAGTACATCTACTAAGTCTATTTATAGCATATACTATTTCTGGCCTCGTGTAATTTGCTAAAAATCCTAATGAGCTTATGATTTGAGCATATAGGCTTTGAAGGATAGGAATTCCTAAGTTCTTCTTAAGGTGTGTAGAGGGATCAAAAGGAGTAGAGACAGGCTGACAATCGGTATAATTAAATTTATTGAGAATCTTGTCAACATAATAACTTTAGGATAACTCAATTCTATTTGCACTTCTAATTAGTTTGGTATTTCAAATTAAGTCAGCTTGTCCCAAGTCTTTCATATCAAACTTATGACATAAAAATTGTTTTACTTCATTAACTATCTAAAGATCTATCCAAAGATCAGTATATCATCTACATAGAAGCACAAGATCACAAATTTATTTCTAACTCTCTTATAGTATACATAGTCATTTGTACTATTGATTTCAAATCCAAATGTCAGTATGATTTCATCAAATTTCAAGTGTCATTGCTTTAGGTGCTTGTTTAAGACCATAAAGAGATCCGACTAATCTGCAAACTTTGTTTTCTTGGCCTAGAATTATAAATCCTCTGGCTGGTCCATATAAATTTCTTCATTTAAGTCTCCATTTTGAAATATTATTTTTGCATCTATCTGATGGATCACTAATCTATGGATGGAGGCTAATGCTATCAGGACCCTAATAGTAGTAATCCTAGCTACAGATGGATAGACATCAAAGAAATCTACCCCAGATCTCTGAGTAAAACCTTTGGTAACTAATCTAGCCTTGAATTTATCAACAGAGCCATCAGGCTTAAATTTTTTCTTAAAGATCCATTTGCACCTATAGTTTTACAACCAGAAGGAAAATCAGTCAGTTTCCAAGTATGATTTTGGATAATTGACTGCATTTCATTGTTTACAGCTTCTCTCCAAAATGGTGAATCCAAAAATTTCATTACATCCTCAAAAGTAGTTGGAGAGTCCTCTATAAGAAAGGTATAGAAGTCATCTCCAAAAAATTTCTCTACCCTGGATCTCTTACTCCTTCTAGGTTCTGCTTCTATTTCTATTTCTCTTATCCTTTTTCTACTAGAGCTACTAGCTATACCACTATCTACTCTAGTCCTAAGTGGAAAGATGTCTTTAAAATATGTTGCATCTCTGACTTCTATGATAGTGTTATTACTAATATTATTTTCTTCTGAATTAATCACCAAAAATCTATTGGCATTACTATTGGGAACATATCCTATGAATATGGCATCCATTGTTTTACGTTCTATTTTCTTTCTTTTAAAATCAGGTATTTTCATTTTTGCGAAGCACCCCCCACACTTTCAAATAGTTAAGAGTAGGTCTTCTATGTTTCCAAACTTCATATGAGGTTAGATCATTATTTTTAGAAGGAATCCTATTGAGGATATAACATGCTGAAACTGGAGCTTTCTTCCATAAATTTTCTGGTACTCCTGAGCTTATAAGCATAAAGTTAACCATATCCATTAAAATCCTATTCTTCTTTTCTGCTAGTCCATTTGATTGGAGAGAATAGGGAGCAGTCACTTAATGAATGATCCCATGATCTTCAAAAAATTAAGTTATATCATTAGATGTATATTCACCTCCCCGATCTTATCTAAGAATTTTAATTTTATTCTCCTATTGGTTCTCAGCTTCGATCTTAAAAATTTTAAATTTGTTAAGAACTTCATCCTTGGTTTTAATTAGGTAAATATAACAGAACTTGGATAGATCATCTATGAAGGTCACAAAGTATCTGTTAGCTCCCTTAGAAGTTCTACCAAAGTCACAAACATCACTATGGATCAACTCTAATCGATCTGAATCCCTATTAATAAATTTAAAAGGCTTCTTAGGGAGTTTAGCTTCTACATAAAATTTACATTTTTCATGATTCTTAAGATCACTTTTTGGTATTAAATTTAGGTTCATAAATTGCTTAATTGAGTTATAATTTATATGATCTAATATACCATGCCAAATAGAAGGAGGTTCTATATTCATAATCAAAGGATTTTTATTCATTGAAGAAACTATTACATTTAACTTAAACAATCCTTCACTAAGGAATTCTTTTCCAATAAACATTACACCATGAGAAATTACAACTTTATTGGACTCAAAAACAAGACGAAAACCTTGCTGGACAAGCAAGGAACCACTAATTAGGTTTCTCCTAATGACCAAAATATGTTGGACGCCGTGTAAGGACATGACTTTTTTAGAAGTAAGCTTTAAGTCCACACTCCCACTCCTAGCACATGCACCTCCGAACTGTTTGCCATGATCACAGCTCCTCCACTTGAGACCTGATAAGAAGAAAATCATGAGCAATCCAAACAAATTTGAATACCAACTCCGGTATCAATCCGCCAATCAAATGCTTGTAAAGTTATGTTAACTTCAGGAGTGAAGAAAACAAATCCGAAAGCTGTCTCAGAGGAGCCAGCGCCGGAAGTCACTATGTTGACTTGAACACTGGTTGTGTGTGGATCTTTTTTCTTAGATTGAAGAGGTGCAGTCTTCTTATAGAAGCACTGGAGAGATAAATAGTTGGTCCGACCACACACATAATAGAAACGAACACCACCTTCCTCTTTCTTCTGCTGCTCCTGGGATTGGATAGGTTTTCCATTATGGTGGTTAGGGTTTCTAGGGTTGTAGGATTTTTTTTTGCAATGCTTATTTTTGAAGGGTCGGTTCTAATTTTTTTTAGGTGGGGCCTCTACATTATAAGCATTATTTTTGTATCCAGTAGAGGTTGTGCTCCTGAGCCTATGCTGCTCTTCAATTCTAATGGAGTTCAAAACTTGGGTTAAAGTGAAATCTCCTTGGGTATGGCTCAGAGTCTTAACAAAATCAGACTAGGAATTAGGTAATTTATCAATCAAAAGGCTAACTAGGATGATTCATCCAAATTGCTTCCATTAGCCCTAAGCTGGTGGATCAGGATTTCAAAATTATGAATTTGGTCTTTCATAGGCTTTGAGTCCACCATCCTAAAGTTATTGAAGTTTTAGGCCTTGAACCATTTTACCCCAACATCATCAAGACCATATTTGCTTTCTAGGGTGTCCCAGAGTTCTTTTGCACTGTTAGCTATGTAATAAATATCATACAGCATCTCAGAAAGGGCATCTAGAATTCTATGGATGCAATGATAGTCAATTTCATTAGGTGTCCTAGAGGGTGTGCTGGTGGAGGCAGAAGGTTCAGCGTGGGAGGAAGATAAACTTCGGTTTGGGTTATGACGAGCAGTAGGTTGTGAAGTAGTTGGGTTAGACTCGTTATCAACTTCAGTAGTGCTCTCACCTATGGCTAAGATCAAGCCTAATTTGGTGAGTCAGAACCGCATTTGATTCTGCCACCTTTTAAAGTTATGGCTATCAAATTTTTTAGGTTTGGCACTAAGGTGCTCACTAATGTTAGAGGCCATAAGTTTAAAGGTTATAGAACAGAGACAGAAACCTGAATGAAGGCAAAAAATTTATATCAAAAGATTGCACTAGAATTTATATTGAATTTTAGATGTCTAGTTGATATATCAAAAAAAATAATAGCCATATCAGCTCCAAATTGGTGATAGAGCACTAGGCTCACTTAAGTACCAGCCTTTCTTAGGCACGTTTGCCTTTTTGATAAGCTTTTTTTGACACTATTAGTTACTGGATATAATCATTAGAAATCACACAAATTTAACTTTTAGAAAAGCCAAAGTGCAAATTTAAATTAGTTATTATGAATTAACCAATTTTTTAATTTTTCATTTGAACGAGATTTGAAAATTACTTCTTGAGAAGTCCAAATGGAGGTATGATAAACCTCTTGGAGGTTAAATAAATTATTACCTTATTAGAATAATTGATTACTAATTTTGTGCTAGCAAATCAATTATTGCAATTAAGATCTAATATGTCAATTCAATAAATTATAAATTAGAATAATTTATTACCTTATTAGAATAATTGATTACTAATTTTGTGCTTGCAAATTAATTATTGTAATTGAGATCTAATATGTCAAATCAATGAATTATATATTAGAATAATTTATTATCTTATTAGAATAATTGATTACTAATTTTGTGCTAGCAAATCAATTATTGTAATTGAGATCTAATATGTCAATTTAATGAATTATATATTAGAATAATTTATTATCTTATTAGAATAATTGATTACTGATTTTGTGTTAGCAAATCAATTATTGTAATTGAGATCTAATATGTCAATTCAATGAATTTAATGAATTATATATTACTAACAAAGAAAAATAAACAGATACTTCTTTGGATTGTTAGCAATAAATCATCTAAATAAGCAAATAGATCCCCCTCTCCAGGGCTCTTCCGTCTAATTAGGGATGGGATTCAATACCGGAATCTTTTTCAATCAAGTTCCCAAACTCAGGTACCGATATCCTTTCCAAAAAGGGGGACATCGGGACCGGTTGAAAAGTTCGGGTTAAAGAGAAGCAGAGGGGGTTCGGGGGGAGCATCCCCCCGGACCCTGCCTTAAGGAGTTGTTGTTTAAAATATCTCCTCTTCCTTACAATTAATAGAAAATCTTAAAAAGTATATAATATATATATTATTCGACATTAAAATAAATTTATTTTAGCACAAAAGAAATCTATTCATGTAATAAATTTAAAACATAAAGTTGTGAATGCTACAAATCTACTAATATTAAATTTAAAATAAAAGTAAGAGGAAATAGCCTGATTGAAGGCAGGTCGAAATGCGTAGACGTTATCCCAAAGAAGTATTTGTCCCTACATGCGAATCTCTCGGCAATCCTCCTCAGAGATACGACGACCCTAAAACTTCTTCTTCAGTACGTCTCGGAAGAAGCCAAAACGAATCCGATTGGACTTACAGATCCAGTAAAGAATGAAATAAAAAGAATAAAATAAATTTTGCTGAATAAAGGTGTAAAAAAATCAGAAAGTAGCTAAGAGGAGGAAGAAGTTTTCTTCAGAATTTTTCTCTATTTTTTCGTGTCCAGAAAGGAGAGAAATGAGAGGTTTTTATAGGGTTCAGACGTTGACCCAAAAAAAAGCAAGGGCATTTTGGACTTTTTGCAGACGCGTCTGCGGTCATTCCGTAGCCAACGGGTGCTGGCATGCGTCCGCAGAAAGCGCGGACGCGGCCAGCCCACAGACGCCCTAATGGGCGCCAGCGCGTGCCCGCTGGCGCGTGCAGGCGTGCGCGCCTGTGACACGCGTCTCGGGCCGCATGCGCTAATTAATTTTTCCAACATAAGGCTTCTAGAATTATCCTGAGTCCAAGATGGAATTCTTTTGTTTTTTCATCAACATGAATTAAGTCAGTTAGATCTAACATGTATATCATTATTTTCATAAACATCGATAAGATCCTAATGCAATGTAGGTTTAATTATTATCATTTTGATTAAGAAAAAGAGCTATTAATTCAAAACAAACATCATAATGTTATAAAATTTTATTTTAGTAACAACAACGTTATAATGTGTCGATTGATGATATGTTCAATACTACAAGAAAAAAAAAATCATCAATCTTGCCTCTCTTTTTTTAGATTAAGAAAAAAAATCATTAACCTCATCAAAAATTGAGTTTGAACGTCTTTAAATTTGTGTTTCAATTGGGAATGTCTGATTTAATTCAATCTTTTCTACCGTACGATGACTGTATCAGCACGCAGGCCACCTCATCGAGGTTCTACGTGCAATGATCACCCGATGGACGGTCATGATCGGCAGCGCCGCGCGCCGACTCGCCTCTGTCCCCTGCCTCATCGCCGACAAAAAAACAAAACAAAGCGCTCCGCGTCTCTCTCGCCCAGCGTCCCTTTGCTGTGCTTTTTTTTTTTTCTTTTTTTTTTTTTCCCGCTAAAGGCTTTCGCTGTGCTTTTGGCTAGCGCTCTCTCCTTTGGCTCCGCTGCCACTAATAATTAGGGCACAAACTCTCACCCGCGTTGTGTCGTTCTAATTTAGATTAGAAAAGGATCAAGAATCCGATCACAAGGAAGAGGAAAAGCTCTGCGCTTTGGTGTAATCTTTGATTCCATGGTCATGTAGATCGGCTCTCTCGAGAAGCAAAGGTCATGTGGATCGGAGATCTTTAACCCTTTCGCTTTTCCTACGTTTTTCTCCTTGATTGGAGTCTTCGGATTGAGGGAGACTGAGAAGGGGGGGAGAAAGATGAGCGTTTCGATCACGGTGATGACCTTTAATCTCCATGAGGGGGATCAGCCGAGCGATAGCCCCAACTCGTGGGAGAAGCGGAGGGATCTCTGCATCAGTGTCATCACCAGCTACTCCCCCACTATCATCTGCACTCAACAAGGTCTGATTTTTTTTTCTTTCTGGTTCCATTCGTTGTAATCCTTGCGTTGAACTATGATCCCCTCGTTCTCTTGGTTTGTTAATTGGAAAGAGTAGGTTTTCTTGATGGATTTATCTTTTTGGTGAGTGCTGTAGGGTTGAAGTGGCAGTTGGAGTACCTCCAGCAGTGTTTACCAGGTGATCATACGGACTGTTGATGTGTGTTTGCTGGGTTTCAATCTGAGATCATTTGTTTTTTTTTGGATCCTACATGTTTCTTATTAACTCTATTGATGCAAAATCGAAACTTTCTTGGTTGATATAAATGTTCCCCTTTTTTGCACCATTTGACTACTTTGTTTTTGTGTGCATGCTTGGTTTCAATCTGAGATCGCTGAAAATTTTGACTCCAAGTATGATTCCATCACTTAGTGCTCAAAAACCGGGACATTTCGGGGCGTTTATGTGCTCCCCCAATATTTGATCATAGTGATGTAGGATCAGGTAATCGTTCGATCAGTGTCTATTAGCAACTTTAGTGAACCCAAAATCAGAGCTGCCTGGGTTGATGCATATGATTTCCTTTATTCATGTTGTAATCAATGACGGAGCAGGCTTTTCTGGACAATTATTACAGGCTTGCATCTTCATTACTATGTTTGTTCAGAGTAGCAGCCGCATTCTTTAATTCAATTTCAGTAGTCTTCATTAAAATATAAAAAATAAAAGAATCGAATAATAGAAGAGAAATACCAAAAAATAAAATAAGTCAAGAACAAAAAATCAGCATTATTTGTATATATATTATATCATTTAGGACTCTGGATGCATCCATATGATGCTCTTAGAAAGTTGTAAATATGAAAATCAGCATTGCAGTTCCATCGCCATGCCGTTGATTTCAATTTTGGAGATTAAGTTTCATAACCCCAGCCTCCCTTCCCCCTTCTCGTTTTCTTCCCCTCTGCATTATCATGTTCCTTCAGCCTTATACATCCTAGCCAGTATGATTTTATGTTCATATAGTTTATTGTCAGTTCACAACTTTATATATAATTTTTTTGACGATGAAGTTAGGTGCCCAACTATCTAATTTGTCTTCTCCAATTTTCCAGGTTATGATCAATTTGGGATTTCAAGGAAAGGATCCCAGGATACCTCAGATGAACATTGCACTATCTTCTATGATAAAGAAAAGGTATCAGATCCTTCCCCTTAATGTTTTCTAGAGATGTGTTGGCTACGCTTTTTCTCCAAAAGATGTTCTCTGGATCTTACTGATTTCTGATATTTGTGCATCAAAACCAGTATTACTAAGAATTATATCAATCTTAAATGCCCCAAACTTTTTCTTGTGTTTGATGAAGGTGGAGCTTCTTGAAGGTGGTACCTTTTGGTTGTCAGAATCACCCTCTGTTCCCGGAAGCATATCATGGGGAGCCACAGTGCCATGTATCGCTACATGGGCGATATCCTTTCAGGCTGCCACATATGTTGTCTCCTTTAATATCTTTTCCTGTACAAATTCCATGCATTATTTGCTTTTTGCTTCCTTGACATGGTTTCCACACATTTCAACTTAAGAGAGTTGAACCACCAGGGTTCAGCTTCCAGATTGTAAATACAAACCTCGATGAATTTAGTCCTCGTGCACGAAGACGAAGTGCTTTACTCACATGGCAACACATAGCATCTTTGCCACCTAACTTGCCAGTTGTATACTGTGGAGGATTTAACACACAAAAGGAGTCGACAACGGGGCGTTTTTTGCTTGGGAGATCTAGGTATATTTCTTGACAGTCGATATATGAATATTGGATATGAGAAAAATATGTTAAAGTTTATCTCTCCAGCTTTTAAAGTGATACTGTTTATTGAATGTTTCTTGGGCTTTTTACCCACAAGCTTTTGCAATTCTATGTATCGGTAACATTTAACTATTAACAAATATGTATGTTTTTTTAGGAGGAGTATGTTTGCTGAGCACTGACCTTTCTTTTGATATGCTTAATGCGGTTGTATGCTTTACTTTTCTACCCTAGAAGGGAATGATATACTTGATTTACTTTTCTACCCTAGAAGGGAATAAATATGCTTTTCTAGTTTTTACATGGAAAATTGCATTTCTGGTGCTCCTCTGAGTCGCTTACCCTATTGGTGTGTAGCATGGAAAAAGGATGTTCTGAAATGTTACTTTGACATAGACTTATGGATGAATTGCTAATTGCAAGTGTGTGTTGAGAAATGAGGAATGAAGGCATTATATGTTTGGAAACTTGAAATTTGTACGCTGCTTCTACCATTACTCTTAGAAATTAGATTGAAAGGAGAGTGAGAACGATTGAAGTATTATTTGCAGACGTGGCAATCAAAGGAGAGTGACAATGATTGATGCTTATTTGAATATTGTGTCATTTAATCAAATTGTAACCAGTACTTCATCATCCACATAAGTGATTATATGTAAGAAAATGAAGGTGCTTTTAAGAATTTGACTTGCATATAGGTCTTTCTGTAATCCAAATACTAATAATGAACGGAGAAAGATAAACTAAATACTAGGCCAATGGTTTTCTGTTGGAGTTTATGTTTCCTTTTCTCTCACCATTTTTCAAAATTTTTCATCACATTGAGTATCATTCTCTTCAGGATTAAGTATTTTAAGGCTTCAATTCTTTGAGACCCTTAGTCTAGTTCACGTTGGCAGCTGCATCTCTGACCTTTCCACTTGCAATGTTATCGATCATTGCACATCTCTCTCTCTCTCTCACACACACATGCTTGCTACTTAAAAAAAATTAGAATCTCCCTAGCTGTTTGTCTATTCCCTTAACCTGAAAGATTTAGAAATGTATATTGGTTTGTAATTTTAACTTGCTCATCCTAATCTATGAAAGACTAGATAAATGATAATTCTTGATGGTTTGGTAATAGGGAACATGGAGTTGTTGGTGATATGAGAGATGCCTGGCCAAATGCTCGTGTTCGGAAAAATGTCTCTTTGATACGCACATATCATGGATTCAAAGGTAATTCCTTCAATGAAATGCTGATTTTTCTGCCTTAAAATCTTTTTCCTGAGTGAAGTTTTCCTCACCGAACTAAGAACATCCTGCCTTAATTTTTTATTCTTTTAGCGTCTGTCCTTTGACAGACAACTACTCTACCTAGTAGATTCTCCATTGCAGATATAATATTTCTGATGTGTGCAGTTCTACTGAATGAAACTGGCAAACCACTTTATTTATGTTGCTTCAGGGGACAAACAAGGTGCTATGGAGTTCCTAAAGTTGATATTCAGAGCTCTTTGCCTTTGCTGGGATCGCCAGACTCAGGATTTGCATATTGACTGGATTCTCTTTAGAGGGCGCTCGTTGGTCCCAGCATCTTGTGAAGTTGTGAATGATAATATTGATGGTTTCTATCCATCATCACATTATCCTATCATTGTTGAGTTTATGCTTCCACGTACTGTGCGCTCGCTTGATACGCCCACTTAAATCAAGGTTTGGTGCACTTTTATTTTTATCTTTGTTTTTTTATAATTGTCAAAGTAATTTTTCTGATTTTGCGTTTGTGCAGGATTGTGGTTAAAATATCCAGGCAACTCATGTATGTTGCTGCAATTGTGCCCCTCAAATATTAAAAGAATATCAAATAGGTTTTAAGCTTGGAGAGCTTGATCTCATTACTAAGAGGAACTACTAGAACCGATCCACTTGGCATGATGGACACCATATGTGACTGCAAGTTTCATTTTAGTCTCGTTTTCTTCTCCCAGTGCGGGCTAAATTTAGGCATGTTGGTGAGATATGCATTAGCGTGAACAGTTGTTTTTGAAAGCAATCTGATATAATTATATGACCAAGCTGCCATGCCCCTACCTCAAGATTCTATCAGGTTGTAGGCCTCATAAGAAATCGCCGATGTCTGTCTATGTTTGCTTGAGATTGCTGTTGTAATTCTTTAATTTAAATAGCGCTATAGTATTTTTTTTACAAATGAAATTAGTAATTCGTGATGTGGTCGGCATTATGGTTACTTTATTGTGGTTTTCTTGTACAAATTTGTCTGAGTTGTTGCCAAGGGATTCTGTTAAACACTGGATGATCATCTCATAATCGGCACCTTTTGGATTCAATTAGAGTGTATGATTTGGCTGCAGGGTTTTCTCCTTGTATAACTGTTAGTCTGATTTCATGGCATGAATTTGTGCACAACAACATGCAAAACAAGGAAATTATAAGACACATATGGACAAGACATGAATTTGTTGTCTGGTCACCTGAACCCTTTCTGATAATTGGATGGGTGCCATGAGACCTATCTGTGTAAGTAAACCCGAATCTTTGACTTTTCACATTTTTCAGCCAGAGTATAAGCTGGTAGGGCTCATTTTGGTTAGTCAAAAAGTAATAAGGCTTGAGCAAGCAATAATTTTGAAAATTTTCAAGCTGCCTTCACAGAATCACAGCTGTAACCTTTATGCCAACTTAAGATGTTTGCATACGATAACTAGTTGCAGGTTTCAGAAATGAGAGGCAAAGGTAAGCAGCCATTTTGCTCAACATGGTCAAATGGCTCCATGAATCAAAGAAGATGCTAGAACCATCCATAATTAAACTGAAGACCGTCAGAGGCTTGGAGTCCTCATTTTGGCTATCTCAATGTGCAAAGAATCATCAGGTTTAATCTTGGCTTGATTGTGTATTTTTTTTCCATTGTTACATTATTCAGGATTCCTAGATTCCTTCCTATGTTGCAGGGCAGCATCTCTAATGAGCTCTCGATGACTAGTTGTCCAGATTATCCTACGACATGACAGTCAAGCAACGATTTATCCAGTGGCCAACAAGGTAGCAGTGGGCATGGTACGACAGTATATAACTAACTGCCTAGGGTATTTAATTCATTGGTGAGTTCCAATATATTCATAGGATAGGGACCACGGTATGTGACTTGGTAGAGCTTGCAAGGATATCATTGTATATAGAAGACAGATCTCTTGAGATTGTTCAGATGACAATGCACATGAAATAGGGTCCATGAACATATATGCATTCGAGTTATACACTGGATCCTATTCCATACAATCAGACTATGATCTGCATGGATATGGTTTTTCTGAGATATCATATTTAAATGGGTACAATTCTTTACAGACTCAGGCAACTTACGGATTAGATTTTTCTATTGCGATCTTTAAATATACAAGATTGCTGGTTCCGATAAGCGCATCCATGGTTGACCCGAGAATAACCCGGGTAAATTCAATGCAATCTTAAGTAAGAACTTACAAGGAGCATGGGTTTCCAAGAGGGCCTGCTTTTTATTTGATATATATATATATATATATATATATGATTTTTTTAGAGAGATGAGAACTTCCTATATCCTATTCATGTTTAAAAAATAATATATATATAACTAAGAAATAAAATTATGCATAAATTATAATTTTTTTAAGATTTATGTATATTATATTTATATTCAATAAATTATAAAATTTGCACTTATATTTAATTAAATTAACGATATTAGTGAATTATTTATATGGAAGAGCGGACACATATTTTTTTTTATATTTTTAGAGTGTTATATGACTTAAAATTATTTTGTTTATTTTTAAATTTTTTCGTCGTAATATTTGGATCTCATTTAAGATTAACAATTCGATTAATATTTTATTAAGTTATGATGATTAAAATATTAAATAAAAATAAATTTTAGAAGAAATAAAGATAACATTTTTAAATATTTTTTTTTATTTTTTCTCTTTAAGAGTAAATATAATCAATACCTATACCCAATAATAATAAAATAAAATTTTAATATTTTCCTTGAGACTATTATGGTTGAGATTAGGGGTGGCAATCGGGTCGGGTCAGACATAAACAGGTCGGGTCAGATACAAATCGGGTCAGAAAATCATAAACATGAATCTGACCTGTTTATTAAACAAGTCAGAAATTACAACATGCACCCGACCTGTTTATTAAACAGGTAACTCGACCCGACCCGTTTAACCTGTTTAGTAAACAGGTAACCTGTTTGCCCAATCCGACCCGACCTGTTTAACCTGTTTGCCCAACCCGACCCGTTTAACCTGTTTAACCTGCCCAACCCAACCTATTTAACCTACCCAACCCAACCCGTTTAATCTGCTTGAACCTATTTAACCTGCCCAACCCGACCCGTTTAACCTGTTTGGACTTATTTAACCTGTCCAACCAAACCTGTTTAATAAATAGGTAACCACTAACCACTTAGGTTCTTAGCCTTAGACCTTAGCCCAACCCAATCCGACCCAACCTGTTTTATACATTAAGCAGCACAAGAAAAAAAAAGGTAAATTTAGAAAACATTACAAAAATCTTGTCCCAACATCATTGACATTAAAAAAGCATTCAATCTTTACAAAAAAATGAACATAAGGAATACAAGTTATTTATTCACTCATCTAATACCAGCAATATTTAAAAAATATTTAATCTTTACAAAGACAAGGAATACAAGTCAAATCATCCAAATTTATATATGGAATAGCCCGAAAAGAAAATCTGCTTCACATAGAACAAATGTCAATATACATGATCGCCTCTGATGCTAGGAAAGCATGGTACTTCTTAGCAAGCTTTTTGACCAGCTTCTTATTTTTGTTCATTTTTTTAGTGCTTCAACATCCATATAGTCAAGCCCTATTTTCTCTGTCTGCAGAAGACATAATCAAGCATTAGTATAATATTTTGTTGCTGCAAATTGTAATTAATGAAAATGAGCTACTAGATGTTTTCATTTTTCTTCATACATTGTTGATCAACAGATATAATGCAGATGTAGTTTAATGATCTTGTCCCTAAGTTATTTAAATCAATAATATGTATTTCTGAGCTTACAAGTGATGAGCTTACCAGTATAGGGCCTATAGGCGAGTGATGAGTCGCAATTCCTCCGGTTCCAAGAATGCTTGTTGAATTTGAACTCTGGCACACCTTTTTGTATTAAGAAAGATCCAAGTTCCTCTGCCTCTCCATAGCCAATAGAAGAACAACCAGGCCCTGAATTCAAATGCATTGGACAAGTTATTTGTATGATGTTTGCCATTAAAAATTATATTAGGTAAACATAAGATCTACTGAAATGCTTATCTTTTTGGGGGTCATAGTTTTTCAGACCAATTTGTAGCTCAATGGTTTCAGTAAAATTGTGCTTCTTCCTCAAAACATCACTCTGTAACTTACTGTAGAAATGGTGAAGAGAACAGATAGTTAGTTTTCATCACAAGAATATAAACACTGACAAAAATGTAGCTGCTAAAACACGATATTTCTATAACCCAGAAAGCAGCAGCGTATCGTAGAAAAGAGCCTGTATCGCAAAAAAGTTGATTAATACAACTTGATTAATTCAAATCAAAGAGCCCGTATCGCGGAAAAGTTGCGATAACAGATGGCAGAAAATTATTGAAAAGATAAGAAGAAAAGAGTTTAGTACCTCAATATAAGGGGACAAAAGTTATATGATCGAACAGATCAAGTACCAGTTGCCTGCACCAACTTCAGATCACAATTTAAGTTCATATCGAGCATAAGAGAGTAATAGCAAAGAGCTCAACAGCATTGCATACAACCAAAAATATCAAGTACCAGTTGCCTGCACCAACTCCATACGTCCCTAACAAACAAAGCCAGGCCAATAGAACTACAACCAAGAATCACAGACCCAGATCATCAGACCAACTGAACA